>CM017798.1:7122357-7769716 GCA_008086715.1 Sitobion miscanthi
AATTACATAATTATACAATTTGATTTACAACCAAAAATTCGCGTAGCCTCAAATATTGACGAGTAAGGCGGGTGGCGGGTTAAGGCCCCTGTTGTATACGTAGTTTAGATTGGGGCTGAGGGAGGGTGTATGGATTTTAACTATCTCAGGACCGCATTATGCTGTAAAATATATCTCATACCTTTCATTGCATAATTAATACTTATATTTTTAATTCTGACACAATAAGCCGAAGCTCGTCTTGGATGGGATATGACGCCCTCTCCTACACCCTTCTTACCCACGGTAAACACGCTTCACGAGTAGACTGATAAAATTGTATTTGTTAATATCACTATTTTAAAAATAACTAGGTAAATTGGTAAATTGCATTAGTGTTAATAATATATTTATTTTTCCCCAACCTCAGTTGTATAATTGCTGAACCGGACCCGTTGCAAAGTACCTACAAATACTATTTTAAAATGTGTAGGCTAGTGTGCTACTATATAGAATATATTAAATTTTTGATTTTGTAAATAAGGCTAGTTTGGTCGCAGATACTAAATTATTTACTTCATATATGTTACTACATTGTGGTACCAGAACGACGGCGGCGGCTACAACGAGTACAGTTCATATTTTCATAAAATAGGATCCTTAATACTCGTATTACGAGCTGTAAGTACCTACAAAAAAATATATAATAAATTAGTAACCATAATAAATAGATCATTGATGTGAAGTGAGCTGTAAGGAATAGATTTATTTTTTTACTCAATAGCTTGTTAAAAACTTATTAATGTAATTTGCGGCGGGCGTTTACTACCGATAGTCACTTAGTGTTCTTTTTTACGCATGTTTAATATACCTACGTCCTATTTTATTTTCTGGTCCAGAGATTAATCGAGTTGAGTACTGGATCGATTACTATTATACGACATGAAAACACAAGTCTATGTTAAGCGCCCTGACCCGAATTTTTGATTTTTTTTCGGAAACCTTATGTATTTAATAAAATACGAGTTTAAATATAACGATGGTGTAGAATAAAATTTGCGAGAAATGTTTTTTTGGAAGTTTATAGCCTTCCGATATTTTTTCGATTTACGTTTTTACGCATGCGCGGCACACTACTATAATGCCGCGCCGAGACCACCCTCCGAGATTTTTATATTAATCATGTATATATAGATAACATTACTAACTATAGGCTGATTCCCGATGGCTACTAATTAATTGTCGTTTGCCCTTAAATGTCTCAATTCTATATGACTCAAACTTTGTTCATTCATTATTTAATATTCTGTATGATGTGTTCCAAATTTATCTTAATTTCGTGCACTCCTAACGAAGTAAAACATTTAAAACTGATTTCGCAGTCAGTAATAATCTCTACATGTAGACAAACATATATCGCGGACCCCGTTGCTGTTTGTACGTAAGTGTACACATGGATTTAACCTAAAAGTTCAAAGATTGTACCAAGTTTGTCATTTTTACTTAATATCAGATTCCACCTACGGAGGAACTTAAACTATGAAATCATTATACAAAACGTCTAAGCACACCACGTACTAAAAAATCCCAGCAATAAAAAACAAAACAACTAGTTAACACTTTTTAAATAACCTATTTATCTTCCCAGAGGTCTTAATCTAACACACAAAAACGATTCATTTTTAGCGATACTCAAAAACAACACACGATTCACGCTGATAACAACCTGTGAGAAAGCTGATCATTAAATAATTACAGTTTGCAAACGATTTTTTCATATTTAGATACTTACTTTTTACTTATTTTTTTTTATGATTATTATTATACAGTATGGACAAAACATATAGAGCCGTATCGTATGCTTTAGGCTCTTCAAATGGTCAAACGCTGTGCCGCTATGTTGAGATTGATGGACAACATCTTTGGACGTTTTCCGTTAACACGTAAAGTCCGTGACCCAAGGGGCGGGGAGCTTTAATTGGGGGAACTGGGGGTATTATTAGAGCATCATTATCTGTTTCGCCTTAGTTTTTCCAATTTGCCGTAATCGGTCGTCTGAGTGGGTGGCGGCTTTGTGGTGGACCAAGATTTCCCCCGTCAACGGGGGGGGCACGGACGTCTAGGTGGGGGGGAAGCGGTTTATCAGAGTCATTTCGTCGCCCGGTGTTGACTATTACGTCTGTGGGAAACGCGTAGCTCTTCTAGCTTCTGGCTCCTCTCCGCCGTCCTGTCTACAAACGAGACAATTTCCCCAGGATTCTTTATATTATTTTATCAATTATCTTGACTTATTACAAACCTTTCTTACAGCAGAAGACCACAAATACACAAAAGACTGCCAACCCAGACCACCTTTCCTCTCCAACTCCCCCCACCCGCGGCTGTACTTCAGTAATTACTCTTTGATCAACTAATACTTTTGTGTACTCTCCTGAGTGTGAATGTCTCTACGTGTATTTAGCAACATAACACTTAATTTTACAAAATCAACTTCACGTTCAATGAGACAAAGTTCGTAAGTTTTAGACATATTATTAACTCACAACAGTCAGTCTAGCTTAGGCTGCACTCTAATAGAACTATTCTCGTTGCTAACGGATTTTACCAAAATTACTATAATGGACATATTATTATCGGGGCAAGAGGTCATGAGGTCTTACAATGTGGAGGGTTCCCTTATTTCACTGTTTAATTCGCTTTTTCCTGCCCAGCGCGCTGGGTTTATTGATCACATATCTATACTTACTTTCTCATTTTTGATCAATTTTCACATCATTTTACAATATGGGAATTTAACCTACTTAATTAGTGTGCCAACTTTTTAAATATGAGTCGACAAAAATTTCTGCAGGGCCTCTAAGGTTTTACGCTATGTTTCCAACCATAGTATGTAACCTATCAAAGTTAAGAAGCCAATGACAATGAGGAATTCTGAACGCTAACGGTGAAATTCCTTACAATGATGCTTGATTATTCACTGTGCTCTTAGATACAGATGTTTCTTGGCCTCTTAAGAACGTCTTGGTCTCTGTAGAACTTTAAATGATCTTTACTACTCATCTTCCGATCCTTTCCATCTCCTCCTCATCACTCTACTCCATCTACCTGCTCTAACTATCCCTAACTATACTAGACTATACTGGCTCGGTAAAGCAAATTCTTTTAAAACTAATGTCCTATTTTTACATAATACTTTCATTCAAACTTATCATTTTAATTATTTGAAATTAAATTAGAATAACTGAACGAGATTCAATTGTGTCATTGGCTGTTCAGATTTCAATGCTATCAAACACTGGGTAACTTAATTTCAAAATATTCATACATTGACTAAAAGTTGATACCTAATTAACTTATAAATATACTATAGATCACTTTTACTATGGGTATATTGACCTAAATGAAAAACACTTGAGGTTTTCCCCTCCTCCCCTCACATAATTTACTTTTTCTTAATGTTACTACTGCCTAACACAATATGTATTACTACATCTCTTTTACTAACTAAGTCTCCTTTTATTGTGACTGTTGTACTGGAAGTAAGTGTTTTAAATGGTTGTATTATTGGCTTTTTGATCACATATTGGCTTACTGTTAGTCAATGTCAAGATTATTTTAACTACCTTTCTTTTTCCTTTATTTTATACAACTAACTTTGTTTGTACTAACATGTGAACATATTTACTCCTGATGTGTGTTATATCCATACATCATTGGGTAATAAATATAAAGGTGTACTTGATTTTAATCACATGATACTCTTTAAAAAATAATTTTAATCAACCACAGCCCGTATGTATGATTTTATTCGGTGTCCACAGTACATTCAACTTTTGGCTCTGCATATACCTCACATGCCTCTACGTATACAATTTCTATCATATGAGGTACCATTATCGGGGTCGGTGTCTGCAGTCATGGCCCCCCGGACAAAAAAAAAACAACAAAAACAAAAAACAACAGAATCAACTATACTTTAAGGTGCAATACATTTTAAATGTAAGTCATTATGTGTTATTTTACGGTAATACCTACCAACCAAGATTATATAAACATGTATGAAACACAATCATTAAAAAAATTTTTTCTTTTTATTTGGAAGTTAAAATTCCTGTATTAAATAATTACACTCTTTTTTATTACTAACTAACTTGATACTAGTCTAAAACTCTATGGTACTACTCCTACTCCACTAACTATCCTACTAACTACTCACTGACGTACTGGTACTGCACTTCTACTCTCTACTATCTAGTCATTTGTAAGTTGAGACTGGATAAGTCTTAGAAATGTTTTATAATAATTATTTTATAATCCTTAATACAATAGATTGTATTGATGTTGGATGGACACAGCTTAGATTTAGGTGTAGTCACACATTCAATTAACATTATTTTGACTTACAACTCGTTTTTAACATGATTTGGACCTACAACATTTATAAATACTTTTTTGGATTAATTCATAAACCTTGAAAAATTATCATATGATTTCCCTATAAAACACTTACTGTTATACAGGCAATATAGTTTTTACCCCGCTTCAAAGTTATTGTTGTAGGAACGCTTTTAGTCTGTCTGCGCACCCCCTTCCAACTTCCACCCATTCTTACTGTGATTTCTTTCCTTGATGGTTCTCCATATTGGTCCTCTTCTCCATTTTTCCATCCATCTCCCTTGTTCTGCTGGTCTTTATGTCCACCCATTTGTTCTCTTGAAAACTCAGGTCAACTATGAATGATAGTAATGGTTAGAGTTAGTTATGAACTCAGTGGGATGTAAATGACGTTTTTAAAACGTAGGCATTATATGTATTATTTGCAAAAAAAAAAAAAACAAAAACATTTCCCTAAACCAAATTTTTAATTTTAAGTTAAATTTTTTAATTTTAAGTAAATTTATTAATTTACCTATAAAAAAAGTCAGTACACTATTTTATATCTCAAAATTACTGCTTACTGCTCACGGTTGAACACACATTGTAGTTAAGAAAACATTATTTTGTAATCTCGTTTAAAAATAATTTGAACCACCGCAATCATTTGTGTAACATCACCTTACATTCGTATAAGTTTCCATTATTGCACCCTAGGTCCCTATACATACTGTTATAGAGTGCATAATTATTGTTGTACTGAAAACATAAGCAACATTACACATTTTTAGTTTTATTATATTAACACCTTTATATACTTATATTATTATAGGCCTTGTTATTATAGATACGTTTTAACTAACACGTGTTATAGGTGGCAGCAGTTCTTTTTTTGGTTGAGATTTACAAAAACGATATTATCTATACTATTTAATTATTTAGACTTATCAATAACCCTTTAAAATTCAATTAACAGTTAGAACTTTAAAAACTAAGAATTTTAATTTACTTATGATTTAAGCTTACAGATGTATTCAGTATGGATGTTTGCGTTAAAAACTAATATTTTGTTTTACTTTCACGTACAGACTGTGATCTGTAGTTAACCATAGCATACATTATTAAAATTTATCATGGATGTGTGTTGTTTTCTTTAGACAGCTTCCAGAACCCATTTAATTTACTACTCCACTTAAAGACATGTACTTACTTTTTGTTTTAATTATTACTTTACCTACACATGCTAACTCTTAGTAACAATTTATATTACTATTTATTATTTTTTTCTTATTACTATTACTATCATTTGTCAATGAACGTTATGTCGTTGCATACATACAATATATATACTATAACTTATAATAATACATAATAACTAATATTGTTTTTTTTTTTCTATCACGTACACATTGCATTCTATTACCTTGATTTCCAGTGCTCACACCTAAACTAACTCAACAGTTTAGGCATTTGTTCATTTGTTTATTATTTTTGTTGAGGATCATGACGTATACTATAATACCTCACAGAACGCTTTTATTTTTACTTAACTATTTACATGCGTAACTGTTAATTACTACTTATGGACTGGCTATTATGTACTATTTATTTTAACCTATCATTGATTATGGCTCGAAATAAAGTCAGAGACTTTAAACGTTAAACTTACATGTTATGGATTTTAATATTTTGTTTACTTTCCCTTACAAACACATGTTTGATATATGTGTACATATCCCTCTAAACAACACTTTATTATCATTTCACTTATTATTTGGCCCTTTTGTCATTTCACCTCACTGTTTAATTTATAACTGTAGATTCACTGCTTCAGAACAACCTTCGTTTGCTATGAGTACACATATTTTAAAAAACTAAACTGGTGCGCTCTATTGTTTTGAACAATATTCATTTTAACAAATGTGGCTTACGATATAGTCTATTAAACAATTGACTTAAATATACAACTGTACTTTTTGATTTAATTATTACTTATTACATTAGCATTAGTACTGAAGTAACTCAAAAGCGCTCGTGCTTTACAACAGTTTTATTATTTATTATTTGTTCTTTTATAGTGTTTTATTTTTGGGTTGTTGAAGGAATTATTTTAAATTGTTTCATTTAATTAGAATCCTATTTATGGAAATTATGTTTTCCATGTCAAAAATTTTTAATATTTAACTTCGAAACTTAGCAAAACTATTATGGGTAATAGTTTGCCTAAAATATTTATACTTAATAAGCAAAAGTTGTATGCCAAATAACTTTTATTAACACTTTTAGAAATAACTTTAGCAATGATTATCTATATAAAATAAAAAGATATAATAATATTAGAACTACAAATAACGCTAAAACATTTTTACTACTCGGTCATTAATAATCAATTAATTGATAAATAAATATGTGATTTAAAATTTGAATTACAACTAACCCCGCCCATTAGTTTATAGTTAGTCGGAGACTGCAACTGGTGCCAGGGGTGCGAATATTCCTGAATGTTGGAGACCCCATGCAAGTCGAAGTAGAAGTTTTGGACAATACGCCATGATGGAGACACAAAAGCATCGTTGAAGTTGTGATGGAAGGCGGCGTTTGGACAAGACAATGTGGAATTGTCGACGTGGAAAACATGAAGTCCCAGACGGACGACGAAGTTTTGCCGGCGGACGTCGAGATAGTTATGTCCTGCTGGTGAACTCGAGTTCGTTGACTTGATTTCAACCCTGAGTTGCTGTTGAACTGCTACCAAGAGTCATGCGCCACGAGTGCCAGCGTTCAACACCCACTTCCGCTGGATCGGCAGCTACATCGGGCCGTTCAATCAATTCTTCAGGCACTGTGGATGCCGTCACTCTTTCAAACTGTTAACGCACTTCGAGGGGTCTTTCACATTGTGTTGCAAACAACAATCAGATGGTTATTGCTGAAGGACCCCGTCGGTTGCAGAAGCACCTGAAATTGCTACAAGAGTTTGTTGGTAGAACGACTCACAGATGCAACACAGTACCGTTAGAGACATAAGACTGTACAAACGGTACACAACAACTCTTGCGTTTGCGTTGCCGCCTTCTCTCCACTGACCTCTCAATCAGAAATTGCCTGGTCGCGGACCGAGAGTGTTCACTGTACAACGTTCCAGTGTACCTACAGGATCACCAACGACGTCTTCAAACTGGCTACCTCAACAACCTAACTTATGACTGTTAGCTCTTTTCATTGTATCTGGGAAGCAAACCGGGCTCGCATGAACCAGAACCACCAGGGTGAGCTGAACGAGACTGGTGCTTACAGACTTGGACACGATGCTTAGGCAAAACCAATCCATTTGCCATAGCATTCAGCAACATGAGGGCAGTGTGGCTGGAGGAACAGAGAATTGCCAACGCCAATCTTCTGTGCAACCCAGGAGAGTCACCATGCACTTGGTGGCCGACCCAACAGTGACCCAAGGCGATACATCTACCGCCAGCTCAGGTCAACGAAGTTTCGGTCGTGTTTGCTGGAAACAATGCCAACCGCCGGGAAACCTCGACCTGGTGGTGTATGACTCGAATCCAGTGAACCCAACACGGGATTGCAAACCTTATCGTACGGCCCCAGCACGCAGATCCAATGCTATACCCTCTGTTGTTCCCACACGTGAACTGGGTTGGCATTTCGAACTGCGACCAGACGATGGTGGCCGGTGAAATGCTGTGCGCACACGCAACACTATCAGAGAATTTGTGTGTCACCGTCTGCCATTCGTTACGAAGGGACTAACGACCTGAGGCATCGACAATTGAGTCTGATACACCGCGGTGGTTTTTTCTGCTTCAACAGTACGTTTGTGACCAATACGTACGAATGGAAACAAACAACTTATGGTTCATCGAACGCAATCAGAGAGCCTGTTTGCCGAAGCCTATCAGGGCCTGGTAGATCACATCAACCAGCAGTTGCACATTGACGAACCTGCCCCGGTTGAACGCAGAATGATTTTGCCGTCGACCTTCACTGGAGGTCCGCGTTACATGAAACAGAGCTACCATGATGCAATGACCATAGTGCGCAGTATGGCAAACCCGACCTGTTCATACCTTCAATTGCAATCCTGGGTGGCCCGAGATCGTCAACAACAAAGGAAATCATCAGCAGTTGCGAGTGACAGACCAGAACTGGTGGCAAGGGTGTTTCACGCCAAACTCAAGCAGCTCATGTCAGACATAACTGAGAACAGAGTGTTTGGTAACGTAGACGCATATGTTTATACTGTTGAGTTTCAAAAACGCGGTCTGCCTCACGCACACATACTCATCATCCTCAGCGATGGCAACAAGCTGCTCACAGCCGAGGATGTAGACGAAGTCGTGTGCGCTGAACTGCCAGACCCAGCAGACGAGAACAATCAGAGACTGTTCACAGCTGTGACAAGTCAAATGATACACGGACCATGTGGCCAACTGAACCGCAACAGTCTGTGTATGGCTGAAGGGATATGTCTAAAGAAATATCCAAAGGCATATAGTGCAGAGACAGTTTACGTTTCTGACGGCGGGTACCCAACGTACCGTCGACCAGACAACGGAATTGAGGCCCTCGTGAGGGGTCACCAGGACAGCAACGAGTTTGTAGTTGCCTACAACCCTTACCTGCTGGCCAAGTACGATGCACATATCAACGTAGAGGTGTGTTTTACTGTGAAGAGCGTAAAGTATTTATACAAATACGTCTTCAAGGGCCACAACATGGCTACAGTAGAAGTCCAAGACAGAAATGATGAAATTGAAAAGTAAGCATGTTTAATTTATTTCTACATTATACTTTAAAACTGTTTTAATCATAAGCAATTCGACTAAATAAAATACAAAGGTTATTTAAAAATGTAACATACTGGGACAACGAAACAAATATTTTATTAACACTTTGATGTATAACTCCTTAAATATTTACTTGTTTGTTGTTTTCATTTGCAAATTAACAATACTATATAAAATAATGGTTACTTTTCGTTTATTATATTTTTGATGATATTACTGTCATACATAATTATTTCATAACAGTAGTACACTGATCTAAAAAAATTATTTTATTTTATTTTTAAATTTTTATTATTTTTATAAGTTTTACATTTTAAATTTACATAATATAATTATCTATATGGATATAATAAATAAATTAATAAATAGACAATTGATAAATGACTATATTTAATTGACATCCACAGTTATTGAGCAACGCACCTAAGTTAGGACAAGGGCTCGATTATGTAGTTAAATAGTAAATATATAACATACTATGTAGTATTTACTTGATATAACATACAGTTTTTATGTCAGTCATTTATATAAATTATTAGTGTAGCACAACAAATACTGCTACAGATTCTAAATAATACAATATTAATAAACAGAATAGAACTTTATGTACCTATTAATTAAAGTCTGAAAATTAAATTAAAATAATGATATGTGACTATATACTATTTGATATAACTTATATAGGTAGAGTATTATATGGAATAAACTATTTAATAATAGAAATAAGAAATTAGGTACACTTGATTTTATTATCTACACCTATATTATTTAACATGGGCTGGATTATATGGGATAGTCTATATATACTTGAATAGACAATATTAATATAACAAACCCACAAGTATACCGTATGTAGTGCTTAATACATTACAGTTTTTATGTGAGTTATAATTGGTTGAGGTAATGTGATTTGTTAATTATAAATTTTATTATGGAGGATACAAACTCTGCTGCAGATACCATATAATACAATGTTAATAACTGATATACATATATTACATATATCTCAGTAAAGTCTGGTAGTTAAATTGTATAATGATTATGCCTATACGTTTGCTGTTACTTATGTAACTAGGTTTATAGTGGGTATATTATATATACAATATATAATATATGACTATACTATAGGTAGGTTTATTCATGAGCATAAAATCAAGTTAATAAATAGACAATTGATAAATAACTATATATTGATCAACGCACCCAAGTTAGACAATATGTTGTTAAATAGTAAATATATAACATACTATGTAGTAGGTACTTGATATATTACAGTTTATATAAATTTAGTGTAGCATACAAATACTGCTACAGATTCTAAATAATACAATATTAATAAACAAAATAGAACTTTATGTACATATTTAATTAAAGTCTGAAAATTAAATTAAATAATGATATGACTATATACTATTTAATAAAACTTATATATGTAGAGTATATAAAAATTAACTAACCAATAGATCTAATAGAACTAATTAAATTCTATAATATAAATTTTATTTTTGTCATTTATTGAAAATTTATAATTATTATTATCACTACTCCGAGTGCGAGACTCGGAATCAATAAAAGTTGGTATGTACGGTGACGACGACGGTCGATTTATCACAAGGAATATAGTGTGTTCAGACGTGTTGTGATCGGCCGTTTTTGTTCAACCATGACTTAATTACTTATTAGTTATTACTGTATAAATCACTTATGCCGATAATTTTTAATTATTTGCTATAAGTTGTGCACCTGTGTGCCCTGACCTGTGTGGTCCTTGTGGAGAGAAAGTTTGACAACCTCCCTGTGGTTCTCTGTTCTCTCTGGATGCTTATTCACTGCAAAGTGAATTCGTAACTAATGTCAAACGTTTAAAATTAAATTAATTAACTGGTTTTCAGCATACTTATAGAATTAACATTTTCAGGCTGTTGAAAAATGGTGAACACAAATGTGTTTGGTGTGGAAACATTGACGCCGCCATGGAGTTTCTATACACAAGTAAGTATGAACCATTTACGTCCCAATGTACATGACCGTTACACTCACATTCACATTTACATTTAGGTTTCGACGGGTATGGACGCAGTTGGTGCAGCACCAGGTCACAAGTCTACCAAGCTGTGTTCGAGGTTTGTTGTTTCTGGAGACTTCTCGACACAGCACTGAGGTTATTATGAATAGCGCATTAGTATTTGTTCATTTTCCACACACACCAAAACCACCAATATGTGTTCAATTAGTATTAATCACAACTTAAAACTCTTATAACAATTTACTCTCATTGACCAAATGCTTTTAATATTCATATTTCATTGTAAAACCTTATATTCATGAGTATACCTCAGTATCGATATTCTTCATTATAAAGGTTAATGCATTTGATTTTCTGTGATCACTGTTAACTATTACTTGAGAACTATTACATATTGTATGTGTTATTCTTATTCGCTATTCACTATTCACTATACAATTTAATATAATATTTTTGTCATGTTCTCAGGTTAATTTATTATCAGAAATATTTCATTGACTTTTATTTTTAATGTTTAACTACCCCGTGTTTAATTCATATTTATAATTACATAATATCTAAACAGAATACTCTTATACGTATAACGCATTCATTTTAACTTGGACTAATATGCGTTCATAAAAATTCATAGACCTTATTAGATAGACCCAATATTGCCTTAATAGTGTTATTAACTTTCTTAATAGTTTTATTAAGATATACTGACGTTGTGCTTAAAGTATTTTTACCAAAAAAAATAACAAATTTGATTCAGCGATCACTGTACATTACTCTTTTAAGAACTACATTATACTATAAGCTTATTCATTAAATCAATTAACTGGTATATTGTATTTTTAGGCTGTTTTGTGTGGAAACATTGAGATACAAACATGTCCGGCCAACAGACTTCTCAAGACAGCACTGCTACCTTTAACAGTGATATTATTTGTTCCCTTCCCACTCTGTGTTTCATTCATGTTAACCACAACTGAAAACCCTTAGAAACACTTTTGAAATAATACCCGACAAAATGACAAATATTTTTAATATATAACCTAATATATGTATTTGTTTTACTTCTTTTAAAATCTTATTTTTAAACCTGATATTATCAAAAAAGACAAATTTAATTCTGTGATCACTGTAAATAAGTCTTTCTTAATTCAATCACCGAAGCAATGAAACTGCGAATGAAAATACGAATGTATTGTATCTAACTATTGTGGCTGTATTTAACTCAAAAGATTAATTATGTTATTGTATAACCTTATGTATATATTATTACCTATTATAGAAATTGCTATATTTTGTAACATGCCGTATCACTACTTATTTGTTCAATCGATAAAACAATATAATGTTATTATTTATTTAATCTTTATATTTTTTATACATATTATAGGTACACATCATATGTTTTATTAGCATTCTTACACCATTTTTAGTGTAGTTCATACCCAAGATGGTTAGATATAGGTATTAAATGTTTTGCAATTTTACTATAATTATATTTTTCATTATATTTTAACATAACAATACACTTTAAATTAAGTTAGTTGTAATCAAGATAGACAGTCTTAAAACAAATTTTCTGGATGTATCAAAACAGATAAAAATTGCACAGTTGTCGTAGCAGTCTGTTGCAAGACCAACGGTGTGTAACATAAAATAGGAATTATTATTGTTTTTTAAATAATTTTTCAAAAAATATATGTAATATGTATAGCTCATACAATTTAAATTTATAGTTAATTCGAAATGCGGATGTTTATACTTCATAGATATTTTTTTAATGAAATCGTGTAAATAATTTTTAAAACCTAACTCATCACTAGTATCAATTTTATTATATTACGTGTAAAATCACCGACACAAGGTGCAGACTGCATTTAAAAAATTAAAAACATAAAATAAAATATAAAATAATGTTGTAGTAGAAGCTGGAAACTGTAGTTTATTCTAATTTATAATCCAATTAATGTAACTATTAAATTAATCATTGAATGATTATTCAGAGATCGCTTTGGGATAAATTCCAAACGTATAAATGTAAATTAAATTGAAAATAATTAAAAAATATTTTCTGAAAGGAACAAGATTACTGCTAATATTTAAGTCTTAATTATTATTAACAAATAAATACAAATAATAGATATTTTAATAGCATTTTACTATTAACATTCAGTGTAAATATAGTATCTGATCGACTTACTATATGTAAGTATCTCTATAAAATAATCCTAACAATTCAATGCAAAGATTCTTATAAATTGATCTTATAGCAGCCTTAAAACACCAAAAATACATTTGTACATCATTTACAACATTTTAGTTCCCTATTATGGTGTAGGTACCTACTAAATACTAATACAAACAATAAATTGCTATTCGAAAACACAATTTTGTATACCTATTATTATTTACTAAATACCTATAATTAAACTAAACTAAAAATAAACTTATGATTACATACTGAGTGCCTATAATATAATATTATGTATGAAAATCTTTATTACGAATACTTATCGTTTACACAGACCACAAGAAAAAATAATTAAAATATTAAAAAAATAAAGAACACATCATTGTAAAATTAATACAGTTATCAATCCGCTCAGAATTTAAAATTATAGACTTGGAGTTTTAGAAATCTAGTTGGTATTATAGTATTTTACTGTATACGTTTATGGCTTTATGTTAACTCTAAAATCCAGTAATCACATTTTTATTTAATAATTCATAAAATACAATATGCTTTTATAAAAAAATGCTTGCACTTCTAATATCTATTCACCATCTTAATCAATAATTAAATTAATAAACGAAAATAATAATTTAAATAATACCTATATCATATTATTAAATTCAAATTCAAAATTATAAACTATTTTCGTTTATTGTCATATCAAATTTCAATGAACAAATCGTTCCTTAACACGGAACTCTTGATATAAAAAGTTGCATTATATTATATCCGTGGATTCATCATATTGACGTAGGCACCGATGTATAGTATAAATATCTATCATTTATTTATTTGTCTATGGCAAATCTCAAGTCGTTGCAGAAGACACAGTCGATTAAAAATTCTAAAATTTCAATAAGTAAAGAAAATATGAACAAAATACTTAGTGCGTTTCGTATAATTTTATTTTTTATAAATCACAGTATTTAAAGTTTTGTATTCTCATCGGCGTCGCAGTTCACACACGTAACGGGTTCCGGCGAAAGAGTCGATAATTAAAGTAAGTTTGTTTTTATATTCTTTTGGGGCTTAAATTTTCTTTTAAGACTTAAAATAAATATTTAATGTCACGAAAAATGTGCTATCCAAGTGTTGTAGGCGCATATTTTAGTTCTAAACTAGAAATGTATAAAATACGTGAGATATAAACGTTGTCTTCGTTTTTCCAGTCCCTGTTCGTAGAATAATTATGATTAATAGGCGCATACCTATATAGGGTACTTAATATATATATATGTTTGGGTTTAATTTATAGAAATATATGTTATAACTTACAATTGATAATAGTCATAAGATACAATTTTAATTAATAGCTGGTAATTTATTTTCCAAATACAACGTTAAAAGTTATAGGTAACTATTAATTTAGTGTCATATACTTAACTTCTATTGTTTACCTAATATCTATATTCTATATCCTCGGGATTAGGGACGTATAACCATGTACACATAAAAGTAATATTCACGGAATGGTCAACTGGCTATCCTGAAATGTGCGCACATATGAATAATACACCTACTCATATACTCGTATAGGTATATAAATAGTGTAATACCTCATATACGAATGTGTTACATATTATGTCCCTAAAAGTTCAAAAGTTATTATATATATTTATTTATTTACATATAGGTAGGTACATTACAAGACTCTAATTAAGATCACATTTATTTTTAATTTTTCGAACACAGTGTTTCAAAAATTATTACTTAATATATAACTTATTGGTATAGTATTAAATAAATTAATGAAATAAAACAAACACACCTACTATAATTATTAGTAATAATAATATATCCACGTATAAGTTATTAAAATATAAAACGAACAAACGAAAAACGATTCTGAGCAAAGACATCGTTAACTAATAAATAATATTGAGATTAAAGTAATTTATTTTAGTATCAGGTATTAGTACCTACAATAATAGGTTAAAGTCATTATCGCCCAAAAAATTACATTTGAAAGTGTCATCGAGTACCTACTATTTTTAAATTACAACAAAATAACTAAAATCGTTATTCTTGGTTTTAATATGTAATTTCGTCCAAATTTTAACTTGTAATATCTGTAAAAAGTAACTGTGCTTATAATAGATTTTTTAGATTTTTTGGTTACAATATGAACCAGGAGCGAACTGAGGCGGCGGGATACTGGGAACTTTCCCGGTGGGCCGCTACTCAAAAATGATTTGTAATTGCTATATATTTATAATTATTATTAATATAAATAGAAGATCGGTATAAATATGAATTATAAATATTAAAAAAAAAAACCGAATTTATTTAGTTATTTTGTTATTTAGGTAATACATATTAATTAATAGTTATTTCTCAAATTGTTTTTATTATTTTATTCGAAACATTATTTTTAAATATTGGGATCAATAAAACTATTTTCATTTAATTACTATTTTATATCAATAAGAATTTGTTAATAAACCAAGTAATAAATAAATGGTTACCTGCAAGTAAAAAAACCGTTATCTATATTATACATTTTAATTAAATTTACTGCATTTTCGTCTAGTAGAAACAAATAAATGTTTTTTAAAGATAATGTAAAAATATCCATCATCCATCGGTTAGGACCATATATTATGTATTTTCTACGATTGGGACGGTGAGGTTATAATTATAAATAATCCATGGCAAATGACAATCGTCTGAGACGAACAGCGATTTCAATACGTACTCACATATTATTTCGTTCCATTCTGGTTATTAAGCTCGGTGCCTATTTTTATAAACGTCATTAATCTCAATACTTCCAGACTGAACTTTTGGATTGGAGATATGAAGACGCGCGCTGCACTTTCCTTGGCGGAGATGCACAGCTCTGACACTAGACAAATATTATACACTCGAAGGGAACGCGTTCCGCCGGAAGAATAAATAATTACGTAAGTTTTGTCATTCTATTCTGTTGAAGCGGTAGACCTAATGTAAATATTTATTGTCGGACAAACTTATATACCGGTAGACGATAGAGTAGTTTTTAAAATCCAGTGTTATAGGTGTACAAAAATTAGGATATATGAAAAATACCTTAAATTATAATACTTTGCCTACAACTGTTAATTTATTGTTATAGTAGAATAATTTTTGAAATTTGAAATCAATGATTAGGCAATGCTTTTATAAGTAGGAAGGTGGGGTTTTTATACCTACCTAATAAAATAAGAAAATACGTAACGATTAATGTTATTTAATATGATTTGTAAGTACATAGCAGATTATACCTACCACTTGGTGACGATTATTTTTGTCTTATACGTTCTTCGTAATTCCGATCCGTTACGATAGTTTAATTTTCGTTAAATGTGAAACATATATTTTCTATGCGTACGGGTACGGGCATTAAACATTTGGTTTTAAGAGAACACCTCAAACGTACGTTTTATTTTGGGAGTTTAACAGGATATTTTCTTCAAATTTGTACTATTTGATATTGTGATATTATTTGTACCTAGGTTAAGTTTCTGTTTTAGAATCGATCGATAGGTTACCTAGGTATATCACATTCTTTAATTTAAATTCTGATAGTCGAGTATTGGATAAGTACCTACGTAACTATTATAATTCGTACCGTAATTTAATTACTAAAGAAATTTAATCTCTCCAACAGTGTCTAGGGCCACCGGCAGGAGAATGCATTATAGAATGTCTATAAACTTGAGGTCTAGTATATGGTTAAAATTGACATTCGACCGACAACTGGGGGCTTGTTCTGGAAAATTTAAATGATCTAAGAAGGTTCATCTCATTATTTGAATTAAATTAATTTTAAAGCGATTTTTGTGTTGATCAATTTTTTAATTTATTTCATTCAACACACTCGTCTCAGTTTTCTAGTACCTCTAGATTTCTCACGAAATCATATCGATCATCTCACAGCTTTCATATTCAAAATCAAAAAAAAAAAAATGTATTTTACCCCTGAAATAGAAAACCAGAATATATAACAGAGCATAAAGATACTAGTATTCTATACTAGATAAGTTTCAATTAGCGAGATGTTGACGGATGAAGATAGCTGTTTCTTCGGCGACAGCGTGTGCTGCAGTACAGCTAGGTTTTACTGGAAGAGTCGATGTTTATGCGTAAGTTTGTTTTCATATTATTTTGGGGTTTAAATTTACTCTTAAGACTTGAATTAAAATTTTATTGTCACGGAAAATATGTTAACTCGGTAACGTAGAAGCATATACGTTTACTACAGTTTCGTAGCAGATTTTGATTCGGTCGGTCACGGGGTATGTATTTTCTTATTTTTCGGTAGGTTTCTTTTTATTATTGTTAATTGATCAGGGGATGTATTGCCTGAAAACTTTCAATATTTGTATTGTAATTATACTGGTATAACACTATTCCGGCTATCAATAAAGTCGTGTTAAAAAATTAGAAAATTGGTCAGGTATGATATTTTTTTAAGTAATTTTTTCGAGTAAGGAATTCGCTCCATGATATTTAAATATTTTCACCGATAATCAAGTACGATGACTTGAATGGTAACTAGAGACTGAGTGAATAGGAATTAGGAAGTGGATGAAAGATGAAAAAGAAATGTAAGGTTAGGGCAGGTAAGCAGATATGAAAATAATAAGTTAGGTGTTAAGGTACAAAAGAGGATAGAATAAGAAATTAATTAATTACGGGTAGTGTACATATTGCAGTGAAAACAAGAGAGAATAGGTTTAGGTGGTTCGGTCACTGTATGATAAGAGATAGTGAGAGTGGCTAAAGAATACCGATCATATGGAGGTGTGGAATTAGAGTGGCTGAACCTTTGTATAGCTGTGAGAGACGGGGGAAGAAAATGTGTAAAGGTAGAATAGTTATGTTAATAATGCCGAATACGTAGGGAAGGATCATGAATTGCAAAGGCTCCATGGCTCCAATGGCTCCATGGCTCCATGACTCCATGGCTGAAACTATACCGTTACCGGTTGGTATAGGTTTACAACTCGACTTATAGGATAGAAAAAAAAAGATCATTTGCTGGTTGGGATGTCAGTGCACTATTTGTTTTCCATCTTTGACCCACGCGTAGCATACCAAATGTGCGATTAAGAAAACACTAAAATGATTGTGTGTGGGTCAGAGAGGGAAATAAATGGTGCGCTAAAAATTTGACATCCTCTTAAGTGTTATCAAGTTGAACAAGCAGTTGACTGTTGACAAGTTGACATTTTGACACCACATTAACTGTGGTAGGTATTATGATTGGAAGTAAAAGTAATTAGCAGGGCTGTGAATTTAATGCAATGAAAAAAGTATAATAATAAATAATAATTCAAATTGGTTTACAAAAAAAAATTCTTTATTCACACACTTGGTAGGTACCTACCTAATTTATTTTTCTAACGGTCGAACCGAAAATATAAAAACATTTTAAGAAAGTAAGCGTAAATACGAATCAAATAAATGAAAACATGCTATTAAACGAATTAACCCAAAGAAACCGCATATTGGTAACGGTGTTGTAATAATAGGGATCTCCCAAAAAAATACGTACTAATAGTTCAAACAAATCATAAAAGCCAACTGTAATAAATATTAATTTATGAAAAAGCATTATTATTATAAATGAAACAAAACTATGAACTGTGGACCGTAACATAGCATAGGTATTTCTATATTTTTAGCTCCATAATTTCTGTTAAAATATTAGGAAAATGTATAGTAATTTGAGCTATTACTGATAATATTACATTCATAAAAAATTATCATAGAAGGTTAGGTACTGTTATTCCACATACCTATTATAGTTTAATTTAACTACAACCAGTGGCGCCGGGGTCCTTCAAAAATGGTGGTTCAAAATATCATCTTAGTTTAGAACCTACCACACACCCACCCGATGGACCAATAACCAATAGTTGATACATTTTAACAAAATATAACATAGAACTATATAAGTATCAATGCAATTATTTTAATATAATATATACAACAATGTACTATACATACATAATGTTACTGATAAAACCTAATAAAGCAGCAGCAAGTAGTATTCTCACTGTGGTGAATGAAAGTTAGCTATATTCACAATGTAAATTAATTTAATTCAATAAATTCATCAGTTTTAAAAAATATAAAATCCTTTAAACCCATGAGACAAAGTTTAAAAATATAAAAGAAGTTAAGTGTATAACATATTAATTTAAAAAATAAAATTCCATCAAACTTAATTAACAAACTAAAAATTATTATATCATTAGTCATTAGTCATTACCGTTTTAAATAAATTATAATAGTAAATAGGTAGCCAATTATATTATGGAAACATTATTTTATAATCAATATTTTGTATAATTTGAACACCTTGCTAACACAACTCTACTTTAGGTATACATTTAAACATTTATGCTTTCATATTGAAGCATAAATAATAAATAAATGTTACTATTTTAGCAGTAGGCTTAGGTTAGATTATGAATAATTTTGTACACTTTAATTTAATTATACGATCTTATTATAACATTACTACAGGTTAGTTATATACAGGCAAGTTCAATATAATACATTATAACACGCGTTCAAATGTACCTTTCACACCACATATTTTGTTATTTCACACAGTCTCTCTTCAATTTCAAATTTTTCTTCAAATTATCCCAAATTATCTGCAAAATATAAATGTTTAGTAAATTGGAAGACTTGACTAAGTATTTAATCATTAATCTAAAAGAGACGTGCCGGGTCGCCACATTACTATATCGAGGGGCCGTGGTGCAAGTGTCGTCCATAAATATCATAACATATATTATATTAGAAATACAAACTTAATATTTCACTAACAGTAAAAAAAATATTACGAAATGTACTATACTCATTTTATATTATGATTGTATTAGTTACAAACTCTTGAATTAAGAGTTATGTTTGAGGATTTATTAATTTCCTAAAAGGAAATGCCTCAAAGTCGCCACAGTAGGTTGAGGGACCGTAGTTAAAGTGCCGTCCACCAATAAAGTACCTGAAAAAAAAAAAAAAAAAAAAACGATTAATTCAAATATAGAAGGTATTTATATCATGTGCTTTTATCAAGGAATGATTGTGTTAGTCACAGTCTTGTGTAAATGATATTGTCTTATGTTTTCCCAATCTAATTAAACAAAATACTGAAAATTAATGAAATCACAAATATTAATAGAATAGAGAGACTGTGCGTTGATTTACAAATTTGTCTTAAATTTACTTTTTGCATAGAGTAAGGTGGGCTGGGCTTTTAATATCAGAGTATGGGGGACAGGGCTGAGATTTCATATTATGAATTGAAATATTTGTGGACACTGGACGACCAAAAGGACCATCCTCCATAGCATGTTTCAATTAGTCCAAAATAAAATCAATTGAATACGTTATAAAGTTGCTCCCATGCTCGACATTATCCTGGTATTTTTTAAAAAAAATATGAAGCTAAAAATGTTGTTTTAAAAAAACTGATAAATCGTTAATAGAGACTCGTTGAGCGCGTTTATGTGCTTCAAATTGTTTACACGAGTGAGCTGGATATGGCTCCATCTTAGATAATAAAGATATGGATAGGACATAATGGTCTTCGAGGGGAACAATTGAGGCCAAATAAAGTATACCTACTATCATATAAGGAGCCTCAACTTCATAAAGGAGGCCTCAATTATTCCTCAAATGTATTTAACATAGGCGTGGCCTATCCATATCTTTATTATATATGGGCTCCATCCATGGATTTATGAATTAAGGTGTCAACAGTCAAAGGTTCAACTTGATAATCAAACACTTAAGTTTGGCAACCTGCAACTCAGGATCTTTTTATTCAAAGTGTCCTAATAAGTCATAAGGAGGTTAGTTAGGTAAACCTATGGTTGGTTGAAGCTATGGTGCTGCAGATGGACGACTAGCGAGACAGGTCATGAGCTTTGCGAAGATCTTTTTCTACTAACTTTACTATCAAGGTATTCGATATTGTAAACATAGCAACGAAAGAAAATATTTAAATATTATTAATTTGGTTCGGTTAGGTAAGGATAGGACAGGAAATTAGACGTCAACTAATTATCATAGTTTTTAACACGGTCTTAAAGACTGTCAGTTAGAGTTGTACCAGTATAGTTATTAAAAACTTAAATACAGCCAACATTAAATAATGATGTTTTTACCACGACAAATTATAAAATATAAAAAAATATTATTTTATTAGGATTTTATAATGTTTTCAATACTCATGAGTTTTTGTAAATAGAAAATGTATGAAATCAATAGTGTTTTGGTATCCTATTGTCAAAGAATTCTCAAGATTTCCTTCCCACATTTTTTTACATCCTTAATAAATTACATTCATTTTTATACATTTTCTAATACATATATTACAGTGATACACCTCTGATCATAATAACTGTTCGTATTATTACAATGTAAACAATACCTAATTTTTGGAATGTAGTTATTAGGTACTGTTGTATTTAGCTTCCAGAGTATTCTTTTGTTTAGTGTTATTTCACCCGGGTTTCTCAAACAATTATTTTTCAATTCTTTGAATTCTAATAGATTGATTTGTATAAATATATTTCAACATTAACCGGTTATACCTAGGAGTACACTGAGTACCTGTGTACATACTATATAATTTGAAAAGAAGCTGTCTCACGTTCGCCATTCAATTTAATTTTTATATATTTGACTTTTTTGATTTTTTTATATATATCTTAATTTAAAACATTTAAAAACTGCTTAAGATTTTTGATATTTAAGTTTGAACTATTTAATGTGTGGTTTTACTATTTAAATTTTTCTATAATTTTTTTTGTTTTCTAAAATGCATTTGTCTGCGGGCGCTTACACCTACCATCATTTTTTTTTATAGATTTTAACTCTAGTTGAATTTTTTGAACATTTCAATTTTATTCATATTTTTTTTAACTGTTGTTGTATTTTTTGTAGATATTATTTATACATTGATAATCTGGTACCCTATGAATAATCCTTCTTAAAGGAACTACCTATAATTATTTTGAATAGTTTTTTCATTTAAGATTATGGACAACTTAGTTTGAATTTTTTAACGTGTGTACCTACTATTTAATATTTTCTAATTTTTTTTTTGTTTTCTAAAATGCATTTGCCTGCGGGCGCCAACACCCCCTTTCAATTTTTTTTTTTAGTAATGTGACTCTAGTTAAATTTTTGTGCAGATTTGAACATTGATAATCTAATACCTTATGAATAATCCTTCTTTAATAAAATAAATATTTTGAATAGTTTTTCTGTTTAAAATTATTGGGCATTTTTGTTTGTACTTTGTCCTGTATAATTTTCTCCATATTTTTTTTTTTTGGTTTCTAAAATGCATTTGCCTGCGGGCGCCAACACCCCCTTTCAATTTTTTTTTTTTATTAGTGTGTACCTGCTATTTAATATTTTCTAAATTTTTTTTTGTTTTCTAAAATGCATTTGCCTGCGGGCGCACACACCCCCCTTTCAATTTTTTTTTTTTAGGAGTGTGACCTTAGTTGAAATTTTGTAGTGACTTGAACATTGATAATCTGGTACCCTATGAATAATCCTTCTTAAATGAACTACCTATAATTATTTTTAATAGTTTTTTCATTAAAGATTATAATCATCTTAGTTTGAACTCTTTAATGTGTGTTCCTACTATTTAATTTTTCGAAATTTTTTTTTGTTTTCTTAAATGCATTTGCCTGCGGGCGCCCACACCCCCTTTCAATTTTTTTTATTTTTATTAGTGTGTACCTACTATTTAATATTTTCTAAATTTGTTTTTGTTTTCTTAAATGCATTTGCCTGCGGGCGCTCACACCCCCCTTTCAATTTTTTTTTTTTTAGTAGTGTGTGACTACTATTTAATATTTTCTAAATTTTTTTTTGTTTTCTTAAATGCATTTGCCTGCGGGCGCCCACACCCCCCTTTCAATTTTTTTTTTTTAGGAGTGTGACCTTAGTTGAAATTTTGTAGTGACTTGAACATTGATAATTTGGTACCCTATGAATAATCCTTCTTAAATGAACTACCTATAATTATTTTGAATAGTTTTTTCATTTAAGATTATGGACAACTTAGTTTGAATTTTTTAACGTGTGTACCTCCTATTTAATTTTTTCTAATTTTTTTTTTGTTTTCTTAAATGCATTTGCCTGCGGGCGCCAACACCCCCTTTCAATTTTTTTTTTTTTATTAGTGTGTACCTGCTATTTAATATTTTCTAAATTTTTTTTTGTTTTCTAAAATGCATTTGCCTGAGGGCGCCTACACTCCCTTTCAATTTTTTTTTTTTTAGTTATGTGACTCTAGTTAAATTTTTGTGCAGACTTAACATTGATAATCTGGTACCTTATGAATAATCCTTCTTTAATAAAATAAATATTTTGAATAGTTTTTCTGTTTAAAATTATTGGGCATTTTTGTTTGTACTTTGTCCTGTATATTCCTAAAGTATAATTTTCTCCATATTTTTTTTTTTTGGTTTCTAAATAAAATGCATTTGCCTGCGGGCGCCAACACCCCCTTTCAATTTTTTTTTTTTTATTAGTGTGTACCTGCTATTTAATATTTTCTAAATTTTTTTTTGTTTTCTTAAATGCATTTGCCTGCGGGCGCACACACCCCCCTTTCAATTTTTTTTTTTCAGTAATGTGACTCTAGTTAAATTTTTGTGCAGACTTGAACATTGATAATCTGGTACCCTATGAATAATCCTTCTTTAATAAACTATATGTTTTGAATAATTTTTCTGTTTAAAATTATTGAGCATTTTTGCCTACTATTTAATTTTTTCTAAATTTATTTTTGTTTTCTAAAATGCATTTGCCTGCGGGCGCCAACACCTCCCTTCTAATTTTTTTTTATGATTTTGTATCTAGCCGAATTATTAAATATTGATAACCTTGACTCATACGAATAATCCTTCTTTAGTAAACTAAATATTTTGAATAGTTTCTTCCGTTTAAGATTATGGACATCTTAGTTTGAACTCTTAAATGTGTGTTCCTACTATTTAATTTTTTCTAAATTTTTTTTTTGTTTTCTAAAATGCATTTGCCTGAGTGCGCCTACACCCCCTTTCAATTTTTTTTTTTTTATGAGTGTGGCTCTAGTTAAATTTTTGTGTAGATTTGAACATTGATAATCTGGTACCCTATGAATAATCCTTCTTAAATGAACTACCTATAATTATTTTGAATAGTTTTTTCATTTAAGATTATGGACAACTTAGTTTGAATTTTTTAACGTGTGTACCTCCTATTTAATTTTTTCTAATTTTTTTTTTGTTTTCTTAAATGCATTTGCCTGCGGGCGCCAACACCCCCTTTCAATTTTTTTTTTTTTTTATTAGTGTGTACCTACTATTTAATATTTTCTAAATTTTTTTTTTGTTTTCTAAAATGCATTTGCCTGAGGGCGCCTACACTCCCTTTCAATTTTTTTTTTTAGTTATGTGACTCTAGTTAAATTTTTGTGCAGACTTAACATTGATAATCTGGTACCTTATGAATAATCCTTCTTTAATAAAATAAATATTTTGAATAGTTTTTCTGTTTAAAATTATTGGGCATTTTTGTTTGTACTTTGTCCTGTATATTCCTAAAGTATAATTTTCTCCATATTTTTTTTTTTTGGTTTCTAAAATGCATTTGCCTGCGGGCGCCAACACCCCCTTTCAATTTTTTTTTTTTTATTAGTGTGTACCTGCTATTTAATATTTTCTAAATTTTTTTTTGTTTTCTTAAATGCATTTGCCTGCGGGCGCACACACCCCCCTTTCAATTTTTTTTTTTCAGTAATGTGACTCTAGTTAAATTTTTGTGCAGACTTGAACATTGATAATCTGGTACCCTATGAATAATCCTTCTTTAATAAACTATATGTTTTGAATAATTTTCTGTTTAAAATTATTGAGCATTTTGCCTACTATTTAATTTTTTCTAAATTTATTTTTGTTTCTAAAATGCATTTGCCTGCGGGCGCCAACACCTCCCTTCTAATTTTTTTTTATGATTTTGTATCTAGCCGAATTATTAATATTGATAACCTTGACTCATACGAATAATCCTTCTTTAGTAAACTAAATATTTTGAATAGTTTCTTCCGTTTAAGATTATGGACATCTTAGTTTGAACTCTTAAATGTGTGTTCCTACTATTTAATTTTTTCTAAATTTTTTTTTTGTTTCTAAAATGCATTTGCCTGAGTGCGCCTACACCCCCTTTCAATTTTTTTTTTTTAGGAGTGTGGCTCTAGTTAAATTTTTGTGTAGATTTGAACATTGATAATCTGGTACCCTATGAATAATCCTTCTTAAATGAACTACCTATAATTATTTTTAATAGTTTTTTCATTAAAATTTATGGACATCTTAGTTTGAACTCTTTAACGTGTGTTCCTACTATTTAATTTTTTCAAAATTTTTTATTTGTTTTCTAAAATGCACTTGCCTGCGGGCGCCCACACCCCCCTTTCAATTTTTTTTTTTTTTAGTTTTGTGACTAGTTGAATTTTTTTGTAGACTTGAACATTGATATTCTGGTACATTATTCATAGGGTATATAAGGTATAATATAAGGTCGAGCAAAGTGGATTACCCTAAACCTGATTCCGCTATAATATAATATTATGTATCTATTATATTTGGTGGTAAATCTTATAATGGATGTTTAGTTGTCATTTGATATCGGAAGATTGAGCACAAAGTCAGTACATTGTATCTTTTTAGTTGAACACAAATTAGGAATTGCTTTTGATTGTCACAAGACAAACTTTCCCAGTTTTTGAAAAATATTTTTATTTATACTTCTGGTATAGGGTATCTCCCCTACTGTTAGTGGTGGGGAAGTCACTCAATTAATTGTTACTATTTACAAAATATTTACTGTAATTCAACATTTGTACCTGCCAGTTACAAGTCTAAATACAATGATTTATTAATGAATTATAATTTAACACTTTCATTACAGCAGAAGTGCACTCAGGAATTCTTTTTTTTTGGCGTGTTGTGCTTATAACAATCGCCAATTGGTAGGTATAAACAAAATGTAAGACTTAGTTAAAATCATTTTTTTTTTAAGAAATTGCAGGGTGGGTATGGTATAGCATTATATGATAACAGCAATCTACTTAATGACCTACTAAATACAATAGTAAGATCCCCACTATTTTTTAGAAATATTTTTATATTGTAAAATTATAGTTTTTCATTTCACAAAAATTATAAGTTCACAAAGTGGCCAAACATATTAAACAATATAGTGCATGATTATATGAATAAAATACACAACCAGAAATATGTTTACAAAATTTGTTTTATTTAAAAATATGAAATACACAAAATAAATATAAACCCCTATCACAGCCTACCAAAAAATATTTTCTAAAAATATACTAGAAATGCCTAGACAGTAGACAAGTTAACATAAAAAAATACTAATTAGTTGTGGAAATAAAATGATCAATTGGTGTTCAAGGAAGATAATATATAAGTACATTTATAATTTTTAACTTAAAAATAAGGTTATTTAACTATACAATGATTTTTTATTTTAAAGTGATTCTTAAAGAAAATTGGTTTTGGCGAAAAACGCTAGAATAAATTGAGAAAATACAAATTTGTTTCAATATACGTTGCATCAAAAAGTTATAAGAATAAAAACCATTAAATTACATGAGAAAGTTGCATATTAACTCAAACAATCATAATGCTATTTTAATATCATTGCTAAAACTCAAAATACAGTCAATTAATGATAACCTAGTACCAAGTTTGAAGTAATTAAGAGACTACTATAATAAATTTTTAAATTATTAAGTAGTTTACATCCAAAAAGTTATGTATAGAGAAAATAGTCATCATTTTGTGTAATCAATTATCAATCAACTATTAGTAAAACACTAACAAAAAAAAAGAAAACAATCCATTCTGAAGTATGGTATAAATATGTACCATTGATTTAATATATATAATATATTTAATCAATTTAACCTATATAATATATTTATTATTAAAGAATAATTATATGCAGAAACATATTGAGCGTGTTAAGCATATATTTAAAATAATACAAGATAAGGCGACAAAGTTATGTTAGTAAAATTTGATCAAATAGTAAATTGTTTGATCTTAATTCATAATAATATGTTTAATATAACACAAAATAGAAAAAAAAAATAAAGCACTATAGCAAGGAATTTAAAACATGTAAATTAAAACAGTTGGTAAACAATTTAGAAGATATGCCCTATTTTAATCATTAGTCTTAACAATGTTATAAAATAAAAATAATAATATCTAATAAGTCAAGCATGTCTGTTCTGTCATAAAAAATTTAGATTTAACAAATAATATCAGTTCATAATTCTATACTCTATTTCAAAAGAGAATAATGGCTGACGGCTGGGGCAGGGCAGAGGTCAAATGTCCCCACCTTGCTAACCGTTGTTTCTCAAAGACCACCAACAAACTTTTACTATTATCGAAATTGTGGAACACCCATTAATACAGGTTGTTGGTACACATTGACATGAAAAAATCGGTTGGCTGAATTCATTATTTTCTATTGCAATAGAGTATAGGTCAAAATATCCAAACCAAAATTAATAAATAAAAAAAAATAGAAAAATCCTTTAAGTAAAATTTAATTTGAATAGTATATAAACAATAATTCAAATGAGAAACAGACATTTTGAAATTTTTCTTTAGTCAATATAGATTAAATTTTTCTAATAAAATTGAAACATGTGATGAAGCAAAACAAGCGGCTAGGAGAAGTATTAATGAAACATTACATTTTAAATAATATATTAACTAGGATGTTACAGTTAAGTAGTTTTAATAAAATGTAATGATAGGGCTTGAACCATCAATACAAACAACTAGATTTTAAATATACTAATATCTTATAAATAAGGATTGCATAAAGTTCCAAGCCCTGGACTAGTACTATTACATACATTGCTTAGTATAAACTGTGAGCATAGTTTGGTGAGAGATTTGACTATATAATAAACTATATAATAAACTTATAAAACAATAACGAAAAAAAAATATTTTAGGTTGTGGATATTTTGACCAAATACCGTTTATAATTACCGACATTGAAAAAAAATATAACATACTTATTAATTAATAATTATTATATTGTATTACATCTAAAAATACACATAATTTACTTGGCGAGAATGTGTAATCATACTCTAATGATTTAGTTGAGTTATTATAATATGAGATGTGGTTTAGTGATTGAGTATAATAGAGATCCAAAATATCATACAGGAGCAACATTTTTTCAACAAAATATTTTCAATTGAGTTTAGTAGTTTTATATACTTGGGTATTTAATTCGGATTGGAAATGATTTAAAAATGTATTAATGGTTTTCACTAACTGGACCATAAAATATAAGTTCTGGAATTTGCCCCCCTTGAACTCCAGTACCATTAGTACTTTCAGAAGAACATTGGAATTGAAACGTCACACAACCAGCATTGATTTCACTAAGTCCTTCTTGGCCAAAATAACTTAATTCTGCACCATCTAATATAGCTGAAGCAGTATAAAACAATTCGGGATCTACTTGTACAGGATGTGCAAAATAAACATGAAAAGTATTACTTGAACCATCTGAAAAGAATTTTGTGTTGTTTTCAGCTAAAATACGGCCTAGACGTTTGAGTTCAATTTTAACAGTATAATCGGATGCCCCAGTTGACGAACCATACAAACCGAAACCTACTATAAACACACGGCGATCAACACTAAACTGAATGCTATCGCAACGACCTCGATACCGCCACTGATTGCTACGATAAGCACATGACTGAAATCGATGGCACGTTTGAGGTTTTAGTCCTATACGTGGCTTAGTTGGATAAGTTAAGCGAGGTTTGTTGGATGCGGTATAGTGGAGAAATAAATCGACAGTTTCTTCTAATGTTAACATGCCCATTTGAGCAGGTCCGTTAGCGAATTCTTCTAGGGACATTGCTGGCAACCTGAGTAAATACAGAGCAGAATCTAATACTTGTCGTTTATTAGATGGGGTTGGTTCTATTTCACGTCTGCTACATTCAGCTGAGGCCCAATTCATGGCTGCTTCCCATAGTATGGTTTCTTTGCAATTAATGGTTTCACGTCCTAATACACTCTGCAACGTATCAGCATCAATGTCAACAAATCCATCTGAATGTAATGCAATTTCTGCCTGTATTACAAAAATAAAAAGGATAATATTATAAATTAATATTGAAAAATTGGTTGATGAAAAAAAAAAGTTACTTGTGCATCAATCACTTCCCAACATCTCTGCATCAATTCTGGCTCCTCGAATAACCGTGATTGGCTGAGGAGCAGACACGCGTTTTTTGCAGTTAGGCTTGTCTCCAAGTAATTAACGCAAGCCCTGGCTAAATGTGGTACGATATATTTTTTAGCCACATACAATGTAGCTAGAACTGTGTCTGGCTCCAATTGGATTTCATCACAATATAAATACCTAGATAAACGGAATTTTAGAATAACAATACAAACAAATAACCGAGAGCCAAGAATAATAGAACAAACCTTAGTAAAGTGAGAAAAGCTGTTGGCTCAACGTCAGGCACCTCAATTTCTTCTTTAGTGTCCGCTAATCCACCATAGAACATGGCATAGAAAACAGAACTTCCAGTTGCTAAAATGTACTTATGTGATGGTATACGTTGGGTGTGTCCTGAAACAATAACAATAATAGACATATAACAGTGTTATTTGAACATATGCTGTTGATGAGACGCTAACCTGGATTGCCCACGACAAAGTATATATCAGCCATGAGGTCGTTATTAAACATGGCAGCATTACGTTCACGTACAGTAGACTTGATGGCCTGCCAGTTGGGATCTAGAGTGATGTTGGAGAGATCAGATAACAGCTGCGACACTGGAGAACCGACTGGCGATGTTGGAGCACTGGCTGGCTGAGTCACAGGCAAGAAGCTGGAATTCTCTCTCTGGGACACAGTGGAACCAGACTGAGGCATTCCATATGAGTTGACGCTCAGCGTATCTGCAACAAGGAATACAACAATATAATACTGTGCAGACAGTGGTCGTTTTTAACAGCCATAGAGGCGACGACTGTAAACGGTTTGAGTCGGACATGGGAAAAGCACTGAATGGACCAGAGCGCCGCGTTCATTCAATACAATATACACACTACCTACCTATACATTATAATATTTTATTAGCCATTATCGTTGTCGATCATTACCATTAATCTCACCATTAATCCACTGGTTGGCTTGGGATATCTCTTGCAAGGTCATGCGTTTGTTCATGGGTTTGGTGTAAGCTAAGCTCACTTTATTGTAGAAATTCGACATCGTACAACCCCTAGGCACGAATAATAATGATAGAACGTCAATGGGGCGAGGGCGGACGAGTAGCTCGCTCGCACGATTCGAACGGGTGGAAACGACGCGATTCGCACTCGAGTGATCTACATCATAAATCGTCTTTCTCCCAACCTAACCCGGTGACGAAGATATTATTATTATTGTAACGAAGGCGGCCGCCAATCGTTACGACAGTCAACAGACACACCACACACGGACCGCACCGCGCAGAGTAGACGTACGACAGCGATGAAAACAACAACAACACTGGTCGTCGGGCGGGCGGCGGCGGTCGACGGCTGACTTGGCCATGGTCGGCTGGAGGAGCGGTGGCGGCGACACCGTTGGTCGGCGGGCAGTAGGTAACGCGAACCGCCGTCATCGAACGAACGCGACGGCGGCGCCGGTTCTGTGACGTCACGGTAGACAATCCGCCCGCCTGAGTAGCCGGTCGGCGCGACGCGCGATGACGTCGTCGCGGGTCGCGCGCTCGCCCGTCGCATTTTTACCGAAATGTCGTTATCCTCGTAGCCCAGTTTTGAAATAAGACATCTTTTTCGCGTTTGGTGTTTCCCAATCCCGCCGCTGCACCGCCCGTTCACTTGAAACCCGTCGTCGAGTGTACTATTATTATTATTATTATTGCTACATCGTCGGAGTTCACAGTAGTTATATTTTGATTGTATAATAGTAAATATTATGTAGCATTATTGTTATTATTATAATCCGAATGGGAGTTTTATCGAAAAACACTCGTTATTTCAATTTTTGTAAATTTTTTGTTTACATAATTTAGGTAGTTACAAAACGACATTTTTGAAAAAAAGTTACGGTTTTTTCTATTATTTTTAAAGTTTTACTTTTTAATGACTACATATTATACATTTTCAACTTCTTATCGCAAGGCAAAATATTTTTCCGAGTATTTCGGTGTATGAAAATGAAATTTCGGATCAGTAGTTAACTATCTAAGTAGACAGAAGTAGTTATAAATATTTAAAATTATAATGAGCGGAGTAATAGACCAACATAATTCCAAAAAATTTTAATAGTTTTTGAAACAATGAATGTTTTTGTGTTTTACTTTAAATGGATCACCCGGTGGTATGAATATGACGTGCGTGTAAAAAACAGTCGATGCGCAGTGTCAGTGGACACCACTGTCCTCATTTCGACGAGAAACCCAAACCACAGACTAAATTTTATTTTGTACCCGAACCGCGTGAAACCCGATATTATGTAAATTTATTTTGTACCTAATTTAATTTTATATTCTGAACGGAGCGATGAAATATTGATTTCATAACGAACTGTGTTTTTTTGTGTTTGAAGAGACTTTTTCTAGTAAAAACAGTGCTAAGATAAACAACTTTGAGAGTGCTTTCTGGAAGCAAATTCGATTTTGTTGGTACTTTGGGATATCAAAAGTAAGACATTCACAGTATTTTTTAAAATAATCGGGAATAATAGAAAAAATAATGAAAATCTGGAATTTTTACGCAAAACCAGTTTAAATTTGATATTTCTGATTAAAAAATATTCACTGAGTTAAAAACATTGAACATCTAACACAAGGTTTCTCCTAAGTTGTTGTTATTGATTTTTAAAAATATTAAAGATATATGGCTAGGATTTTTTTTTTATGCATTTGTTTTTTAAAGTTTTACAAAATCACGAAAATTTACAAATTACTTATTTTGGGATCAAAAATTTATAAAATGTTATAAAATGTTATAAAAGTTTTATATTAGTTAAGACTTCAAAATTCGATACAAGGTTCCTAATAAATACTGAAATACTGAAATCAAAAAATCTCTTTGTTATCACTTATCAATCATAATTTAGGTAAAGGTTATCCACGGTGGTTGCTGTCAGAATTTATGTTCTCCAAATAGTGTAAAGTACCTTTCCATTTTCTCCGGCTCTTTTTTTTTGGAGCAGTGTCCAAAATCATGTCTATTTTATAAATATTATTCTCTATTGGTACCTATTCAAATTAATACGTGAGGAACAATTTCATATTTGAATATTGGAGGAACATGGTCAATTTTTGTTTTTGGAGGAAAATGAATATTAGAGGAATTGCTGGTATTTCATTTTAGGAGGGAAATGACCATAATTATATCATTACATATTTCCATTTTTTGATTAAGCTGATGATTGCTTACAACTATATGTTCGATCCGCACCGTTTGTATTTTTGGTACTTCAACTATAATAATTTCACCATACCAGTTATTATTGTTTCGTTTTTTTCTGTCCTCCGAAACTAATTCTCGTAAAAACCAAATAGCTATAATATAGGTACCTAGTTGAAAAATTAGAGGTTTTTTTATCTTAATTTAGAGCGATTTATAGTAATATTTTGCTAAATTTGTACTATGTATATATTCTTGTAAATAGAATAAATAAATAGGTATTCAGTTTTTCTTTATAATTTTGATGGTACGCAATAACAGAGTTAATTATAAATGGATAATATTTTAATTTCGCATATTATATTCCTTAGAAAAGATTAACGCTGTTTAAGGATGTGAAGGATGATAAAATTACAATTCGTTCTTTCTATCATAAACATTGTTGTAAAATCGTATAAATTAACATAAGGTACTGGTTAAATTATGCAATTATATTACGTTTTAGGTACGCGTATGGCGTACATATTGGCGTATTCAAAATAATAAGCCGAATATGCTGATCAATAAAAATGTTTATTTATTAACGTTTAAAATTAAATTACTGTGAAATTTAACAATCTTACAACAATGTTAGTTTTCTTTTAATGGTAGAATTTGTAGTTTTGGCTATTAAGTATTTTTAGTACAAGGTTACTTTTATAATATTTTCATAACTACAGTATTTACTAACTATATAGGTTATTAGGTTGTTATTGTAATATTATAAAAGTAACCTATAAACCTATATTATAGATAACTGTGGTGTAGACAATAGTCTATATATATATATTTATATAGATAATAGATATATTAATAGGTACATTATGCATTTTGCCATCTCAGCGCTACAGTTGATTTTTGTCCTAGGTTAAGGTACCTTTATAATATGTTTACCGAAAAAAGGTTTATTATTGGACATTTGGATCCTACTACTTTCAAGGATGGTACTACGTTTTTAGGGTAGTTTTCCGACAAGCAATAATATAGTTTAATATATATCTCGTGCCTAGTCTAATATTATGTGACAGAAATATTTTTATCAAAAAAATTTTATATGAAATTTGTGAATTTATTGTCAAGAAATGAATATTATGATTTCAAACAGTTTTTTTTAACTATAAATCTTCTCCAAAAAACAAACATTATAGTGTCATGAGATTTTTTAAAAAACATGAAACGTATACGTTGAATATCGAATATTATTGTAGTAATATATTACATCATATACCTATTATATACATATATATATATATATAGGTATAGTGCCAATGTGCTTTATTAGTTATTTGTTTATGGCTTTCAGCCATAACTCTTAAACATTTAACACGTCCAATATATCGAGTATTTAAACGTGTTTTATAGTCGTATGATTTATTGCCTGTCAATTTTTCGGAATTCGTCGCATTACGAATTAAAACAGTATATATTATACATGTATTTTTGTTCGTTTATTTAAATAACAGTATGGTATAACAGTATAACTATATGGTCGGCGTGCTCGTTGATATGCTCGATTGATACCTATGGGTCTGGGAGCCCATAAGAAAGATGGTACCTGAGGTTGAGGGACAAAAGATTGGCGTCAACTCTTAAGATGGCGGGAGAGCACTTGGCAAGGAAGGAGTTATTAGCAATTGCTAATAAACTATAGCTTGAGAATCCGAGACAAATAATTATATATTCTATTTTTCCATGGTTAATTAATGATTTAAATAAATAGTTATCTTGCGGATAATTAATTCGTTATTCGTAGTTCGTATAGGTAATTATGTGTATACTGTATTTATTGTGTACGGATATCTAGTAACCGTATGGTGAACGCAGTATTTCACAAAAAATATATTTTTCTAAAACCTACTCTTAATGTTTTTTTTGTAAATAATTCCATTTGTGGTTAAAATAAAATTTTGATTTTATAAATTAGTCAGGTATAACTGTATAGGAACTTTAATCATCTCAAAACATTCATTTGTGTTACAAAACGTTTAACTTTGTTAAAAATTTTAAGTAGGTAGGTACCTAGGTGAAATTGATTTGATTTTAGTAGGAACTGTTGGCTATTATTTTTGGGTAACAATTTCTAATGTTATAACTTTCAAAAATCAATAAACATTATTACAAAGAATTTAAAATTACACAAACAAATTAAAATCAAGCGTATTTTACTATTAATATAGCTATAAGTTAATGAGCTTAATATAAAATAATTTCAAGTTATTAAGCAAGGGAGAGAGAAGTTTTTAAATTGTATGCGTATTTATAATATATAATATATTATTTATTAGGTACAATATATTTTATATGTATCTATAATATTATGAAATATTGGTTGAAAATCATTACTATGCCAGCTACCAAACTGCAGAATATTATTTAGTTATTTATTATATATTAGCATATGTGTTAGTTTTTGTAATTATTGTAATTTGCAGATTAAAGTAGAAGTGCATAAATACACAATAAAACTATAGTGTTTTGCATTTAGGCCTCAAATTCAGTCCAAACTGTTTATTCAGAAAATTTAAAATCAAAAATTACTTATTGAATATACTAAGTTAGATATATATTAAAATGTTATAACACAATAAACCCATGGCGATTAAACCCATAGTGTATAACAATATGACTTCTATATTTCATCATTGAGAGGGCACCAGACCATCGCATATTATTATACTATATACACTGGCATTATTATGGTATCATGTTACAGTGTAAACGTTAGACTTCAGTTTGGTAATAAGTTGAAGATAGAGTTTATGTATTTTTTATTAATCCGTACGCGTAATAGTTGTGATATTATTGTATACATATCAATATTTAATTATAATATAGTTACATAATTGTGCTCTTAAAATGAAACATAAAAAAGCGGATAAGTGAATGTCGCTCTGCTGTACAGTAGGTTACAAGTGGGTCACTGTATTATGGATTGTATTAAATTTGAATTTATTGATATCATATCATTGTATACGAAAAACAATTCTGAGCGGAGACTCAGTCAGTCTAGATATTTTATATTGTTATTATATTTTATTATAGCCTGTAAGTTGAATTAATATTATAAATTACTACAAAATAACTAAAATCGTTATTTTTATTCGTTTCTATAGTGATAAACAAAGCGTTAGAAATTCAAATCCCATTTTTAGCGGTTTTTTGTAATTTTTCGGTGGTTTTTCCCGTGGCATTAAATAACTATAGAGAAAATCGAAAAATGACTTCTTTAAAGTACCATCTTGATCCAATTTGCTAAAAGATAAGCCATGATAAGTTGAAATCAAAGCACTCCTTCTGGTAGAAATTTTGTATACAGGATAAAAAAAAAATAAATTAACACCATCGTAAAACCACCAGTTCCCTCAATCCGCTCAGAATCTAAAATATGACGAATTTTTATTGCAATAGCATTTATGCGTATATCCATTAATTATTTTGATTTCTAAATTCATACCCGTAATTTCAGAGAATGTAGAGTATTGTTGTGGTATAAATTATATACAATTATTACGGAACTTTAAAATAACTAGTTTATTTATACTTTTTTACTGGAGTAAAAAAAATTGAATAACTTTTAAAATAAATTAGAATAATACATTCAATATAACTGGTACACTGCCAGGACTTTGGGAAAATAAATCACGTTCAGTTGAAATTAAAAGTAATCAAGTTAATTCATGTTGTAAATGTTTGGTCACAATAGATATATATTTTATGTTTGAAAATGTACAAAAATATTTCTCTTGAGATTAATGTACCTACATCAAATTAAGATAAAACTGATAGGTAAGATATAATAATATTATAATAACATTTAGTCGAGGTCATCAACAACTTACTATTTAAACTGCAGTGATGATGAATGACTCCAATAATGGACACATCATGTACCTACAACACATATCGAGTAGGCACCTATATTATATTGTCCTACTTACAATCATCGCTTTTTACACAATGAAATTTATGAGTTATGACTATATTTAGGATTGGTTTTATTAAAAGATACACACATACTTCTTAATTATATATGTACTAGGTATATACCTACCTAGATTCGGGGAGTGTTCATATTTCTTATACAATTTTTCTTATTTATTACCTAAGTGATTTGATGAGTGATTTTTCATACTTAAATGTGTTTATTGAATCGTGCAGTGACAATACAACTTTTAAGTTTAAGTACTTCGTTTTAAGATCCTGAGTACTGAGTAGAGAGATGTCGGATGAATGCATTGGTTTTACATTCCACAGTTACTTAAATTATTATTTTATATAGGTATACCTACTCAATGGAATTTTAAAATTTTATCGAAAAAGTGTTGATAAATGTTTTGGGTTTGGTAAGAAGTATTTAAAATGCAATATAATATCCCACATAAATTGGTCTTAAAGAATTTAAAAAAATATTAATTATATATATTATGCATGATTTTTTTTTTTATAAGCATTAGAAATTAAAATCTTGAAATTTTGCGAATTATTTTGTAATAAAAATATACATTTTTATTTTTTTTAGCTTAGGCTTAAAATTAAATACAAGATTCCTCAAAATAGTAATACTAACTAAAACTCAACAATTTAAAAAAATATGTAAACACCATTTTTTAAATTGATAATTAAGCTCAAATGTTGACAAAATTGATATTGTAATTTTATGAAAATGTATGTTGAAAAAAAACAAATCATAATTTTACAGTGCTAGCATTTTATGAACTTCGGTGATATAGCGAAATCTATTGTTATGTTAAGTGCGAAGGTGGTTAGTTTTGACATTTAGGTGTTGGTCGGGAACTCTCAAATGTCATTAAGGTCCTTGTAAGTCAAAAAGCACACTATTATATTGTTAATTTGATGCTGTAATTATTCGAGACAACATGTAGGTGGGCACTACCTAATAGTACCTACCTATATATTATATTTTCTCTCAGTGGGCGATGGTCGAGTTAGTAATTATTTGTTACACATTTTTAATCTGTAAGGAGCTGAAAGTAATAACTTATAAATATTAGATCCTATTTTAAATTATATATGATTAAAATAATCAACACTTGACACATTTTGTCCATATAAGCTATAACTAGGAGTTAAACAATATAAGCATTTAGCAGGGAATTTTCAAAGCAATTATCACAACACTACCAGGGTAAAATTCAATACTACATTTTCACTTTTAAGTTGTAACACTAAAATACTATGCCATTAATTATTGAAACTCCCAGCCAATGACGACGGTCGGTATTATAGTCATCATAAAGGATATTTATGTTTAGATTAGTTCTAGAACTATCAACAGATTGTGTACATCACACTATGAAATAATTAATAAGGTCGCTCAGTAAGTATCTACTAAGTACTGCGCATTCATTATAATAATAATATCGTCATACCGACATTTATGTGTAAAAAAGTATCATTATATATTTATATTTTATATACAAACAAATAAAACTCACATGCTTAACAAATTTAACATAATATTATACCTACTACCTACCTATGTACGTTTTTTTGTTATATAAATTAAGAACTTAGGCAACTGGTTGACATTGATAGAGAAGAAAGTAGGATTACCTAAATAATGAAAAAATAACTAAATAATTAAGGTAGGGCAGTGAATTAAACATAACTGTTTTACATTTTTTGTTGATATGTTTTTTACTGCATGTTTTGGGGGTAACTATGGATTTGGTCATATTCGATAGCTATTTACTTAATAATTAAATATGATATTTTATTCTGCATAAACCTACAGAGGTGTCGATGGTAAACATTTTAACATTTATAGATATTTTTGTCACACATAAATACATAATTGAAGTTTCAGTAGATTCACTTTGAATTTACAATGGATAAAAAATATATTTAATATTGTCAACCAATATTTCATATAAATTACATTTAAATAAGCTTTAAATGTTATTTATTTGATGTTTAAAAACTAATGATTCGAACGATATATCCTATAGTCCTATAGGACTTAAAGGATTTGACTATATTATGAAAAGTTATATATTAAACCTTGTACCTATATATATGGCTATATTTATTTCACACAAACAATTTATTATTAATTTACTAGTCCTGATTATTAATATAGATTCTTTTTTTAATAATTCTTTTTTTTTTTAAATCAGTCATACTCAATGGTCATACTTATTATTTTCTATTGAATTTGATAGTTGAAACTCGTAACAATTGTGACAACTCGTAACTATAATATATGCATATTATTATAATGTTTAATATAATTTACTTGTGTTTTCAATAAAATGGAAGTTATTCAATCATATGAAATGTTTATTAATATTAATAACTATTAACTAGGTGCCTACTTTAAAAATGTATGAATAGTATGCAGTTTTCTATATTATAATATACCTATAACTAGTTTTTAACCATGTTTTTACAGATAGACAAGTACATTGGCATACCATTTCTTTTTATATTGCTCAACGTTTACTCGCAATCGATTCATAGAAGGTCAATTAATATATTATCTTTGTAAGTATTTAGGTACCTATTTATAATTATTAATTATACTTTTTATTGTAATTTAAGAACGAGTGTTAGTGTGTTACCACTTATTTTCGACAGTTATATAATATTAAGTATTAATTATAGCAATATTTCAACTCTATAAATTATAAATTAAAAGCACACTAAGTACCTACTAGAACTTCTGGAAGATGAGTAATTTTAAATAAAATTACTACCTACTCGTATACCTACTGGTATAATTTCTCAGCTTGCTATTTATATTTAAATATCATAGTTCATAAATTAAATATTTTTTAGTATTTATACATTACTCTAGTATAAATACTAAAAAATAATTTATTTGTATTTATTTAAATTTGTGATCGGCCACAATTAGTTCAGAGCGAAGGTCGACGAAAACGAAGAAAAATATCAAGATATATTATCGTGATATTATAGTTACTAATAAGACTCTATTGGTATAGATTTAGAATGTGTGTACTTTTTTTTATCAGAGGTTCGAAAATCATAAAACAACATTTATAAATATATTATACTATATACGCGTTATTATCATACGTATTTTATTATATTTCATAATAATTTAAAATAATATTTTTCGATATATTATAATATAGTTGTTTTTATCACGGTCGTATTTTGCCTATACCTGGTTAAATGGCTATGGTTAATGAGGGTTATTTAAATTTTCTGGACATAACCCAATTCCCGTGCAATTTGCATTCATAAAAAAAAAAGCAATAGGTAGGTAATTTTATTTAATTAACTATCCAAATAGAGTATGAAATATATGCACATACAATATATTATGCATGTTAGGACCATGGATCATATATTTAAAAATATAATTTAATTAAAATGTTAACACTAGGCCCATGGACGAATAAACATGTTATGATTTATGGTGTAAGTACCAGCTACTACTGGGTACACTACCTACTACAGATGCTAGTATTTATGCATTTATTTGCTGGTGCGTTCGTTTTGTCAGTGGCGTATTTAAGCCGGGGCCCCCAAGGCATGTCCAAGTCGGGGGGCCACAGGATTTTTATCATTAGGTACATTAAAAAAAACACTGAACATTTTTTAAAATTTAAATTATATTTATGTTAAATATAATAATTTGATTTGAAACACGAAAAAAAATGTAGTGTTGGAGATTATTATCGTGTACCTATATATTATCTAATTATACACATCGCTGGTTTTTCAATTTATAAAAATAAATTAGGTACCTATGTTATAAAATCAATGCTTGTACGCAGTAATTGTAGCACAACTACAATAATATTATTTCTAAGGCAGCCACTATCATGTAGGCTTCCAAGGGTCACCAAGTTTCTCGCAAAGTCTGCACTGCGTTTTGTCAATGATTATAACTTATAACAATGTAATATAATATATAATATTATATTATTATCATAAGTATTTTGTTTAGAAAAATCCTCCTTGTCTACAAATAAAGGAATACGATCTTCAACATTTATCTGATATATATTATACAATTTCACGTCACGTATATAAACAGTCATCGAAAACAAACACGCACGTCAACAGCTACAGATGATATTATTATGTTGTAATACATTTTAAATCGGATATATCTCAAGGGTTGGCTTGACAATGAACGCATTTTCCGGGATTCTGGAAACGATATTACGTGAACATTTTTTAAAAGTATTTTGTTCTCTAAGGTCAATATCGTATATTTTTTTCAAACGTAATAATTTTGATCGTATGTCATTCGATTTTAATTTATTAAATTAGTTGTTTCGAATTTCGACATTTTGGTTTACAGATTAAGCTATATGAAACAAACTGTGTACATCCCAATTCCGTACTACGTCGTATTCGTATACGAATACAGTAGCCGTAGCGCGTACTTACGAAAACACTACGTTGATAAATTGTTGGTTAACCTCATACGAATACTGTTACTATTACTACAACTAGCAACTATACTACCACTACTACTACTACTACTACTACTACTACTACTACTCTACTACTACTACTACTAATAGTAATAATAGTAATAATAATAATAATAATAACAATAATAGTAAATGTTTAATAATATTATAAAGTTTTACTGTGACCTGGTTACTGCAATTTACTAGTTTAGCGTGATGTTTATTACATATTTATAAACGAATGTAATTTTTCCTTGATTTATTATTAGGTACTTATACATTGTATAGGTACCTGCCTACATTGAATTATTTATATAAGTGCGTTATATTTTAATTTATAGTATAACTGTGATATTGAGTAAAATATATATATTATGTAGATGGAAAACTATATTCATTTCTTGGATATACATACCTAATATACGTTTCATGAGCGTCTTATAAAAATATAAAATAAATTATTTTGAATAATTTACCGAAGCGGTTTATATATTATTATATATTTATGTAACACACTTCAACGCAATAGTGGGTACCTATTATTATTGTCATTATGTACAATTATTTCTTTTTTTTTTTTTATCAGTTTCTGGGTTTGGGAGACAATTTTTTTAGCACGCGCTGTAGGCAGTTTAATTTTTTGCTCGACTAAGTGATATTTTGAGTTGGGCCTAATTCGTAGACTTGCTGGCACGTACTTATATTACATGAATACCTATAGAGTGTTTGCGAAATACGTCGATATTATAGTGCGTATTGTTATTATAATATTATACAATATACCCTACTGCCCTATTACGAGGATAACAATATAATTTCGTTGGTCGCGTCGAATATTTCGGAGGAAGCGTGTCGGATCGTAACACAATGCGAGCGGAAGACAATTTTTTAGCCGATTACGCTGCGTATCGAACACGGTCAGTGTGTGGCGGTTGCGGAATGTGTTCCGTCCCGATCCAACGCACAGGCGCCAAACATTCTCGACCGACCACCATCGACAAACGGTCGGGCTGAGATTTATTGAAAATCACATGATCGCGGTGTCGGCTCTTGATTTACACAAATCTGAAGGCGCTGTCCGAGATTAAACAACATATTTACTCCGATTTTCGCAGGTACACACGCGAAGTTAGGTACCTATATAGGGTATAATAATAGTGTAACATAACACCATCATCATCATCGTACTCCTATCTATAATGCGATTTCAATATAAATTACAATATGAGTTATTTTGATATGGGCTGCACAGTACACCGCACCGACGTATAACAATAATAATATTATGTTACCTATAAATCATTTTTATTAATCGAAAAGTTCGACCCGTTTCGTTTTCTATATCGAAATATATTTGATACATCGTCATATTATAAGTTATTATTTTTCCTTACACCGTCGACGGTCGGTGCACACCTCCTATTATACATATATATATATATGTATCGGGCCCAGTGGAAATGTCCTATCTGCAGCCAGTGCGTAAACAAACATCGGCCCGCAGCTTCAGCTTCCTATCGTATTTATTTATCCGAGAATTCCGCATATATGGGTATATGCACGTCCGTGTATATATATATATATACACTATACGAAATGTGCGTTGTTGGAAATAATGTTTGTTCATATTTTTGTTTATGTACCATACTCAAATACCTATACCGACTTTCAATCACCGCTGTCGGACTGAAAAGAAATCACGAGTGCGAGAGCACACGCACACAAAAATATTATAATATTTTCTGGCTTAGCCGCGATGTAGGAGTAATATGCTGCAATGTTGCCATAGCAATATAACCATTAACGGTAATATTAGATATATTTTTTTATCGTATAATAGTCAATAAAAGTTATATTTCATGTTCACACGATTAAATAATATCTACAGAATGTCTGCGGGAGATCAAACCAAAGTGATACTAAAACATCTCTGCGCACATCCACTACTGCAGCAGTGCTTGTATACTATACTCTGCGAATCGGCAATCATAAAAGCGGAAAACTATATAATAATAATCTGATTACGATACAAAAAATCAAAGGTGCAGTGAACGTCTCCTTTACGTGCTACGAAAAAAACGAATTTAATTTAAAAAATAGCTAACACTGTTTAATTTCAATGGCTTTTAAAAGAATCAATTTTCAGCTGATTTAATCTAAATAGCGTGTAATTTTTTTCGATTTTCCACTCCATAGCAATTCACAGTATCTAGACGCGTTTCTGTATCTTCCATTTCGTCCATAAGGTGTAGAGTTGTATTTTTACTATTTTTTAGTCTAGTATTGCTACATGTATTTGATACTGGAACTACATCGAGTTGCTATAATTGCTTATATTTTACTGTATAATATATATATTAATTATCCCCTTTCAATTACTCATTATACCTACTATATATATTGCACCTTATATGGCTATATTACGTTGCCTTCAGAGTCGACTTTTGACGACTCATATGATAGAGAGAAATGGAGAGGTTTTGCGATGGCAGTAATGGCACTTAATAGTTAATAGACCGATAAGCTGAAGAAGAAGAAGAAGAAATTATGCCTTTAATTTATTTATTTTCGATAAGTCTATAAAAAAACCGTTTTACATATTAAAAAAAAATTGCACTGCATAGAATAATAAATGTAATACACATCATAAATCTAACACATTGTGAAACATTTATGAAGGTAAACAAATTGCATATAAATTGATATCATTATATTATATAATAACTATAATAATACACATAAAGAAAATTATAAATACAAATTACATATTCAAAATTACGTTACAAACTTAATTTGAATGTATAATCTAGTCTTTGTTAGTTACAAATAGAAATAACGATGGTAAGCCAAAAAATTAATAATGATATTAATATTATGGTATTAGGGATAAAATATAGGGGTTGACTAATTTTCATAGATCAATGACAAATAATAATGGTTTTCAACTAAAATTGTAGTTATTACATTACTATTTGTAAATGTGTATAATATAACCAACTACAGTATAGACGTATGGTTATGAATATTATGATACTTATTGTAGTATTATAAATGTATAAGCAACATTGTGTAAATTTAAGCAGTAAAAAACATTAATAACTTCATCATTTAGTATTTCAGCGCTAAATAGTTTTATAAGCTTTAAACTTTAAGCAACGTGCAATACTTCTCTCTCGTAAACTCCAAATTCAATTAATAATAATTAAGGAAGGAAATAACTGAACGAATTTGAAGAAATGCCAAATTATATATTAGATATTTTTTTTACTGAAAATGGTTGAAGCCTGGAGGAAAATTATCGTGAGGCATACCAATAAATATATACTAATGTCGACTTGTCTAATAATAAGTATTTCAGACGTTTAATGGTTCTTATTTTTTAATTTCAAGTGGGTAATCAAATTTATTTTTCACGTATAGGTAAGTATCTATAGTATAACTATATTGATTAAAATACACTATCATATTATGGTGTATCAAACAGTGTAATTATTTTTAATAGTACAAATATAAATATATTTTTGATGATTTTGGACGCCCGAAAAAGTTATATATTTTTATAATCAGATCTGCATCTGTTTACATATAGTATACGTCATTATGTACAACCTTCGAAAACTACGATTAATTATATGGGAAATCGATTCTAAAATAAAGCGTACACAATTATAGGTGGCAAAAAAAAAACACCACTATGGGTTATTTTAATATTGCAAAATTTACATTGGTGTTTGCATTGTAATTTGTTGTGTACACGACACATTAGACATATTATATTATAGTATAACATAATAATAATTATCGTCGGGTACTTACCACGCGTGATGACGTCAGCATCCCAGACATTTATTATTTATATACTCTCACCTACATTTTTTTAAACATTTCTTTATCCGTTCATAATATTATTATTACAGAGACATAAATCCCAGGTCGATGTTTGCGAACGCCATGCTTATTGCTACCACTTACCGGCAATGTGTGGGTAGGTACGAGTGGATAAAATTGCGTAATGTTTGCAATTGCAGCATGCGATTCGGGTATACCGTGTGTATATATACATATAATACATTACAGGAATATTACCTGTACAACTATTGCTTCACATATCTCTGTAAATACTTGTAATATGTGGGTACAATATATTATTTATTTGATTTTTTTCAGACATTTGTCCCGAAAGAAAGGAGTTGTCCTCTAGTCCGAAAGACGGTATGAAACACGCGCGCGTTGGCCGATTTGACCACGAAAACGTAGGAACAGGTTTGGTATAATAATATAATGTTATGGTATCGTGCGAGGAGGGTAAACGGTATAACCTAATTACGGCATCGATTAGACAGGCGTATGGTTAACGGCAACCAGCCAGCGTTTTTTATTCCGATAACCGCGACTCTGCGCACTGTCAGTTTTGCACGTCCACACGTATTTTACGCGGTCTGCGGGTATATATTTTATAATAAATTACGATGACCAACAGGCGCGCGAAAATGTTGTGTGAAGGGTGAGAGGTTGAAGTCTCCGCGATTTCAGCTCAACGCAATAGTTAATAAACATACGTTGTACCTACATTTGGAGTTTCGACGAAATTGCGAAATTTCCTAACGATTTTCATCGAATTTAGTCATGTTTCACAGTCATAGGTATCGCATGCGTTTTATTGAGACGTTATGCCACAAATGTATACAAAATAATATTGTAATAAGTATATTATTGCGTCTGCGGTATGTATGTTGCACACCATTTAATACCATGTATAATATGTACCGCAATGCTAATCGAAAACAATAATGCCACAAAAAAAATAATAGAGATCGAAATCACCGAATTCCTACATAGACTGTGGACGGTGTAGACGCACATAACCTAACCAGACGAGACTTCGATCGTTTTTATGTGAATACATTTAATTCGATTTCATCACCGGTCAGTTATTGACCAACGTCTATTTTTATAGTACTTTGTCCTTGTAAACAGATACCTACCTCTACCTAATGACGACGAGCTGATTTTCTGGTGGAATGTTACTTTAAGTGGACACCAAACGCGATCTTATAATCGTAGCAAATTTGCGCTCAGCAGCACCAATCTTATATATATATATATAGCCTGTTGGATTTTATATGAAAATTAATTCGCCTATTATCAGACGTAAAGGTATAAGAATATTATCTTTGACACCTCATAGGATTTTATCAATATTTAGTTTTTAACCTAATGAGTTACAATTCACTTTAAAAGTTATGACTATTTATACATTTTTATATTTTATTAGGTACTAGGTATGTAAAAGTATTACAAGTTTAAAACTCTCATAAATAGATTTAAAATTTAAATATAAATAAAAGCATACGAGATGTCATGGATAATATTCTTATCTTTAAATTTGAAAATTTAAAGCTTACAATGCAGATGCTGAACTTATATTCTGTAATGTGATTTGTATAATGTGTTTCACGAATTCATACATTGATACATATACGTCTCTACATTCTACATGTTTAAAATAGAATGTATAATATGGACATGTGGGTACCTACCGTACCAATACTATATTGATGATATTAATTGAATTTTTTAAATGTTTTTACGATTGTATTTGTTAATGATTATATCATAATATATAAATTTAAAAAATACCAAATATGAAATAATAATAATAATCTATAGTAACAATGTATGAATATGAAACATTGTCAAGCTATACAACAGGTTATTATGAAATTAAAAAGTTGACTGAAGAATGTTGTTTATTTGTAATTCATGCTAAAAAATTTAACAGACAAGATTTATCGAATAGGGACTGTTAAAAATGTCGAGTGCATGGCCTTCGTATATAACAATGACGATAGCGGTAATAAATACTATTGCTCTCATTTTTGAGAGTTCACTATAACTGTCACAGCAATTATTAATTCAATAACCTACTTATGCTCTAAAAGTCTAAAATATAGTGCATTCGAGTTTTAGATTTCGGGAGATCAGAGTAAATTCGAGTAATCATTGTACGTAAAAAACGAATTTGATTGTTCAAAACAGTGTTAGTATTGGCGTATATGTTTACATATGTGTATATATATGTAATAGACTGTTAACAATCATATAAAATATACCTAATGTTTAAAAATCAGGCATATAATGACAACGAATTAGTTATAGTCAGCCAGCGGAAAATATAACAATAAAATATAGACACACAATATTTGCAAATAACAATTATATTATGAAATTAAAAAAAAAAACAATTTAACTGAAAATATGATTGAACACTAACTCTCATTTCGGCTATAAGCGCATACCTATATAAAGTATATTTTTTATTACTATATATTTGAATTATTCATCATTAGTTCATTACCGTACTTAAAAAACGATTTTGATACAGTTTAAAGTTTAAAATTACACAGTGAAATGCAGTGAACTTCTTTAGTAATTTTTCTCAGTTTATCTTTATACTTTTCCCTTACGCTCAGACTCGATTTATAATATATCACATAGAACATGTTTTTACATGATATTGCACAAACGTATTTTACTAACAGAAAAAGTAAAAGAAGACCAATGTTTGTTTTGCTTATCTATAATATTCTAAAAATGATTACATCAAATTACATTTAACACTGTACTCGCTCAAAAAATTCAACTTGTATAATTGTAGTCGAAATTTCCCAATTTTCCAAAAAGATGTAATAACCACAAATTGTATAAGCAGTATGAACATTTTTATTAATTATTATAGTTTTCTAAGTTCAGTTTTATAATTTAACTCCACTTAAACGATTTTAATATCTCCGTCAAAGATTATTGACACCATATTTAAATATTTATTAAGGTTCAAGGTAGAGTAAGCATGTCGTTAGTTATGTAATGCGTAATTTATTTCATAGAGCTCGAAACACATATCTTTTTCATCATCTCAGCATCGAAATTACAATTTGTTGTACCGTTTTATTTTGTTGAATTTCTAATAACTAGAAATCACATATTAATTTTTAAATAAACTCTTTATTGAACGAACTGTAATCAAAAGTAACAGTTAAATATTTAATAGCTTGTAATGATTTATACTCGTAGAATAACAATTTTAAAACGTAGACAATTTTTTAAAAATTACGCTATAAAACGATTATTAAAATTGATTTATAATGTGTGTGATATATTGAATTTATTATAAAGTATATTAGAGGAAAATTGATAACTATATAAATAAAAATATTACGTATTTATATTAATGTTTTATATGCGTATGATATTTCAATACTTACTTATTTGTAAACATTTACAGTGAAATAATTCGTACACTATAGTGAGTGGTGTTGTTTGCGGGGTTGTAGTTGTTCAATACTCGCAAGGTAATTTAAAGTTAAAAGTTACCCTTTAGCTTTTGTTTACTTCTACAATTTTTAAGTTAATATTACAAAATAACATTATTTAATTTAAAACGTTATAGTTGACCAATAGCTACAAGTTTAATTAAAAGTGTATTCGGTGAAATCAAATTTGAAAGCCTTGAGTCATGAAGGTACAGATAATTATAACAATACGTTGAAGTAATATCGTAAAAACAAACATTTGTATAAAAGATAAGAATCTTGTGAGAAGAAGGGTTCAAAATAACTTCCTAGGGGTATCAGTTTATTTTAATGGATAAAACGCAGAAACTAAATAGATTAAGCATAACCATAAAAAATTGATCGACACTTATTATAGGATACTAAAATCACCATGCTGAATAATTAAAAATACGGATAAGACATAGGTACAAAGATAGAATTGTTCGTGTTTAATGCCACATATATTTTGTTAAAAATCAAACTCTTTTAAAAAAAAGTATAAAACGAAATATTTGAAGTTGAATTGTTCTTCTGAAGAGTTAATATTAATTCAACTCGTTGAAGTCCAGTTTTTATTATTATCATTAGAACCTTGTTTATAATTACACTGTTCAAATGTGTGTGTGAGAGAGAGAGATAGAGAGAGATGCATAGGTTATTGAAGTTGCTGGTTTGCTTTAATGCTGTTTACTCTAATACGATAGCTGGTGACAATGAACTGAATATTATTATATTTTACGATCGGAGAATAACCTGTAAAATATCCAAGTGGGTCAGTGGTTGTATATTCAGGTCCTACTATATAATACATACGGCAGTCAAATCAATATATTATGATCTGCGTATATTTTTCACTGGTTTTATTCATGAATCATAAATGAGATTCATAAACAACTAAATTACAATAACAATCATACAACACATTATTATCGTATGCGTTAAAATGATAAATTAATGTCATAATATTATATTGAACAATAATAATACTATTAATAACAATAATAAATTATGTGATCAAATACCGACGGTTGATATTTGCAAACGCAAAAACGTTGGATCTTATTTTCGAACTTATTTCCAAATACTTTCAATATCACATCGGTGAATGACTCAATATCCAATTAATAATTATTGATTGTACGGATATCATATTTCTATACGATTCGTTCCATTGAGACCAACAGCTGACGAACTAAATATTATATGGAGTAGGTAGGTACTCATATTATTATATTATGCTGTTTATGGTAAACAAAATGGAATACATAATAATGCATAGGATTTAAATTTAATGCATATCGAAATTTTACCTCTAGTATTTGAGGGACGTTTAATATTTGACTTGGCAAGTCTATGCATTATTTACCTTTGGTAAATACGTGTCTTGATTGGTAATACAGCATGATATTCTATCCATATTTACCAATGGGTCAACAACGCAAAACTATATAGGTAGCAGACTGCAGTAAATTCACTAAACGAGTTTTTAACGTCTTATAATATAACTCGTTCAAGAGTTCTCGAAAGGAATATTTATGTATGATTTGTATTTGAATAATCGATTCCAGAGAACATCATACGAAAACGAATCGAGTACTCTGCAATGATGTTGATATACTTGAATACCTACAGAACAACCCACATTTTCCAAACGACTGAGATTTTACTGGAAGATCCATACGTATCCAACGATTTGCGTAGTTCACTAAACTGGAATTAATTTAATCTTCATATTTGGCTATGCACAATGCATCAAAATTCAAAAATTAAAGGTACCTACTATATTAATAAAAATATATGATATATATATTATATAGTTAAATGGTTTGTGATACTCTAATTTGATTTTGCAATATAATAATAGAATATTGTGATTTTTTGGATTAATACATTTTTGTCTGTCAATGCTGACATATTTAAGAAGTTAATTAAGCCTGAAAGTAATACATGAAGCCTAGTTTAAACGACCTAGAGGCTTTGGTGTATTTCATCGAGTTTTAGTTGAATAAACAAGCATTGTTGTACAATTAATATGAGATGGTTTTTAATTTTTTTCTGTATTTTAATTGAACGGCAAATAACAGTAGATCATTTCGAGTTATATTATTATAATATTGTGTCGATAGTGATTATGATTTATGACTAATTATAAAATTATGTAAAATAGTGTCGTGGGTTCTTATTTAAATTTAGCGAATTGAACTAATTATCAACATGGATTGTGTTACCAACTTTCGTAATAATTTGCTGGATAAGGACATTTAAAACTCAAAATAATAATCCTGATTTGTTGTGCGTCTTCGACAAGGTAAACATCATAAATTGTCAATAAATTAAAAATTGTATTACTTAATAACCAAAAATAATTATTGAAAATTGAAATCCATCACTCTTATACATTTATGATAAAATATAGCTAGGAATTTATTTGCATCTAGTATCCACCTAATATAATATAACCACTCGACTAAACATCGTAATTTCTTTTATTATTTCAACATGTTTTATACAGTTCGTCGTTAGGTTAATTAGATGTGATAATTAAAAAATAAAATTTTTAAACTTCATGGTATAGGTATACTGCAATCATTTTGATGATCACACTATGACATTACATATAGTGAAATGTTAGCGAAACAATAAGACACTAAACAGCACAAAAAAATGCATGTATCCAAATAATTTCTATAATTATATTGTTTTATTTTTTTTAAATCAAACAGTCTAAGTAATTAATTCTACACGATTATAAACTTAACTACATTTTAAAGTGTATACCTATGTAAAATGTTAAACGATTGCAGTATTAATTGCCATGATTGAAAAAATTACCGACATTTTGGAATTCAAATGTTATATATTATACTAGGTATACAGTGTAACGTAAGGTCCTTTTTTAATATTATTACAATTAAGGAGATTCGATACCGTGATTTTCTATTTTTGTCTAACACACTCGTGACATAGTATTTTAGACGTGTTTTTTGCCAAACAATCCAATTGATCTATTGAAGCGATAAGAATTCTGAAAACAGATTTGAATTCATCGTCAAGTCTACTTGAAATCGATTTTCCCACATTTTTGATATTATCCCCCAAATTCCAGAAAACGTCATGTTAAAAAAGAGTATTTAACATTTTTGTATTTCACTTTTTGGAGAAGCTAAAATCAAAAAATCAAAATTGTGGGAAAGTCGATTTCAAGTAGACTTGTCGAAAAATTCAAATCTGTTTTCAGAATTCTCATCACTTCATTAGATCAATTGATATGTTTGGCAAAGAATCCGTCAAAAATCCTATGTCACGCGTGTGTTAGACAAAAACAGAAAATCACGGTATGGAATCCCCTTAATTAAAAATAGGTACTTACAATAGTTATTTAGTAATACATAATGTAATAGTGACTTAGCTAGGGTTTTTCTTTGGGGTGAGGGAGGGGCAGATAATGGTAACTGGGGACTCTCATCAGTTAAGCATATTGATGCCGAGGTTTCATTTTAGGTTCCAGTTCCTGTACGGCTATCGGGCTATTCAAATTTGTATTTGCTGTAACTTTCATAAACCATAGAAATCATTTTTAATTTTCTTAAAAATTTTTTTTTTTTTTTTTTGGGGGGGTACACTTTGTACAGGCCCCTGTAATATATGGCCTTAATGAATACAATTGTAAAGAATATGTACAAAAGGTTTTTTTATTCGGAATAATAATATTCTGTTCAATATTTACAGCCCACTTGATATTGATATTGGATATAGGATATGTTAATCTTAAACGTGAAAATGTTATTAAAAAACAAATGAAATATATCTGTTTACGTATATAAGAGTAGAACTCAATACGTATAAAATTACAGGAAATAAAATATTTCTAAAAATATAAATTAAAAACAAGTTAAGTAGGAACAACACTATAACGTCTATAACTAAGAAGAAATCAAAATACATACATATAAATATACATTATTTTTTATGCTTCAATCTTTAACTTTGTGTGTGGTTTCTGGTAGAAAATTCGATCTAGTTGGATCTTTGGGATATTCAAAAGTAGGAAATTCTAAGAAATATTCTAAATAATTTGGAAAAACTAACAAAAAACCGCAGGAAAACGTAAATATTTACGTTTTGTTATATTTTGTTTTTTTTGTTGCAATTTAAAAAATATGAAAATTGCATAATATATCATTTTTTTAAGCAAAAGGGTAACGTTTTGACAACTGAATATTTTAAAATAACGTATATTTTTCCTTATTTAAAATTAATTATTTTGTAAAGACTTAAAGACCTGACTTTTCGCCACCACGTATATTATTATAATTAATATTCCATTCATAATGCAATTTTTAAAATACTTATAGGTATACAAAATAACCTCAGACTTACTCAAACTATTCTGCGATACATCGGTATTGACATTAAAAATTAGAGACAACGAAAAATTATTTCAACCTACCCAAATAGTGAAATAATAATAATAATATAAATAGGTATAGTGTAACATAATTTATCATTAAAAATAGACACTGATTCGCACAGAATTGTTTTTCTTATAGATACCAACAATGATTTATTGTTGAATTCAAATTCGACTCGTTCATTACAGCGACGTGACCTATTCAATAAGATACACAAGATATTTCTATACAGCAATTTGAGAGAGTTCTCTGTTTTCTAAATATGTAGTTGTCATATCTAGTCGTTCATAATTATTAACATTAAATCGAAAAACACGGTAGTTAGTACCAATATTATTATTAAAACTCAAATCGACTAAGCTGTAAATTGATTAAAAATGTTCGCTTAAAGTGTCTAAAATTGCGTACATCGTCAGTCAACACTAATTAAATTAGTCTTGGTAGGAACTACCTATCTAAGTAATTATACTTTCCATTAAAATAAAATTTTACTTTTATATTTTGCAATATGTCTACTAATTTATTTATTTTATTGCACTACGCTTTATTTAGACTGTGATTTTGAATATGATTTTCAGTTGTAAATATTTTAGATTTGAATTTTGTACATAATCAAATACAATATTTTATTTAGTTTTATTGGTACCTAACTAATGTTTGATTGAATTCTGAATTTGGATACAAATGGTATGAGTTATCTAAGATAAACTTATATTTTTAGTATATTTTTTTCAACTAGTATAGAATATTATATTTATTTATTCGGTTATTGTTTATTTTTAATTTTCAAAACAGTTTTACATCTTACATTGCTGTTTTAGAAATTTTTTGTTGACAATTTTTAGGCTGATAAAAAGGTACAAAAAGTTTTATGTGCTTAACACTTTTATTATAAATAAAAAATGTATTATTTAGATGGTACCTTTGAATAAGATATTTTTAACGTTCACAATAGTTTCCTTAACCGTAAAGAAAACTACGAAATGGTGAAAACTGCGATAAATATTGAATAAATCTAAGTAAGCGGGGTTTTTAATTTTCAACTAAGCTTGAATAGAATCATTTTATAATTCAGTGGTTTATACATTTGAATTTATAATATTTCATAATAATACACCACTGTAATAATTGGGCTTCGAAGTGTGCAGACATTCTGCTGTCCTTTGCTCTTTTTTAACACCACGCGAATTATTTTATTTTATAACTTATCGTATAAAAACTATAAAGGTTTTAAGTATTTCTTCGTATGCAATATTAAAATATCTATTTTAATAACCTTTGTTTAATATTCTGTGCTTAGTTGTACTATTATTTATTATACTATAATACGCCTTAGAAGTACTCCGACCTTTCTGACTAAAATTTTTACGATGAAAATATCATATATTAATAAGTACCACAGTTCACACAGCAATATTATGAAAAACATTAATTTATTGTTTGTGGTTACTTACAATATCCTTTTTAATAATAATCAATTAATTTAATCTTATTTTGTATTGATCAAATAATGCATGGTTTTTTTGTTTTAAATATATTTAATGCTTATTTTGTAGCGTACTGACTAAATTACTCCTTGATTAAGATTTTTCTAGAATCTAATGTAAATGAGGTGTCGACGTTTATTAATATTAAAATGGTTGTCAATAAATATTTATAACATAAAATTGCGTAGATTCAATTTTCTTATGACGGAGAGGGGGTAATGGGGTAAAATTATATACATATGCTTATCGGAGTGCTTCACCCAACACATTGAGTCCTTTCATAATTAAATTATTTAGAGTTTTGTATATATTAATTATAGTGATGTTTATATTTTTCATTCTATCCATTTCAGAACTGAGTTTTATTTTATTTTTTGTCCTTGGAGGGGGGAGATTTATCCCAACCCCACCATAAACTTGTACGCTACTGATATTATAGGTATATCCTCTATATTCCTTTATTAATGAATTATTTTAATGTAAATATTGGTAAGTTTATCATAAAAAACCATTTGTATTATGTAAACATATAGCTTATTATTTATTATTAATATATAGTATTCTTACTGTTTGCATTTAATTGTATTTTTTTTTTGCATAGTAGACGGTCATAACGAACTAAGACAAATGTCAATAGATAAATAGAAAAGGATTTTAATATGCATTTCATTTATAGTAACCATGAAAACGTAGTCTGTAGACGGAAGATAGACTTAAAAAAATATATATATCGTAATATACCATATACGAACACGTAGTTTACTATAACTGCACTACGCGTCTTAAAAAATATTAAACGGTGTAGTCTACTCAAGAAATAATTTAAAATTCGTCATATAGATATATTATTATATATACGACAAAAGACTTGCGGAAAAAAATCGTCTAGTTTTTTTTTACACAATATAATAATAATATAATATCGCGTGTGACCTACTGGTCTGTTTTCGGGTCTTTGAAAATATTATGGTCGTCGATCGATTATTGTTTATCGATAGTCACACATGCGTTACATACGAATATTGTGTGCGCCGAGAATAATAACATGACAATAATACTAGTATAACGGACCAACTATATATAATAATAGGGTCGACGATATGGTGGAATTTGTTCGCTTCTATATATTATACTTCAGTGATGTTTTATCGACAACGAATCACTATATTATACCAGAGGTAACCAATTAATATTTTTAGAAGGCCACATTAGGAATCTTTAAATTGTGAGCTGGCTATCAAAATGTCAGAAGTCGGTTGAAACCAATGAACGAAAATTAAAAATTTATACTCAACTCTAGAACGTATAATATAATCGGATTTTTCTTTTTTTCGTTGTGCGAGCCATACAAAATTTATCCGTGATTTTGTGACAACTATGCTATAATATTATTACACAATAGCGAGGGGTTACCAATTAATATTTTTGAAGTGCCACATTAGGAATCTTCAAAATTGTTTCGCGGGCCATCAAAATTGCTGGCATCAGTAAAAACAATAATAAAAATGATAAATTATTATAACTCTATAGAACCGTATAATATTATCGTTTTTAAATTTTTTTTCTTTTCTGTGGGTCGGATAAAATTTTTCTATGAGCCGCCATTTGGTGATCCATATAGGTACCCCTAGTATGATACGCAACGAGGGTAATACTCAATAAACGCCATCGATTCAGTGCTAACACATATACTCGGGTGTGTCAAACCTTGTAAAAGTTAAGTACAGTTTTAGATAGAAAGAATAGCGAGACTAGTAACCGAACGGTTTGATTGTTACATAATAATATTAATAAGTGAATTTCCGACGACAACTCTACCTATAATGAGCAGATTTTCCGGTTTCGCAATCTATTCACTACATACACGCCAACCCCGACATAATCAGTTTGGATTTTAATAATTCAAATGCAAAATTCATTGCCAATAGCCAACGCAATAATTAGTGCTGCTCGATTATTATTTAAATAACATTACATCATCTCAATGATTATAATATAATGGTTTTTTACATAGATAGATGTACTCAATGCAAAAAGATTAAAAAATTAAAAACCAATTAGCAGTTGGAAATTCAGAAGATTATTCAAGAGAATTAATATCTACTCGTAATATCGACAGTTTAGAAACCGAAGACTTTTAAAATTAGTTTCTTCAAAACGTAATTGTTTACGTAGGAAAAACCGTTTATCAAGAACAAAATATCTACGAAACGCAAAGTGCATCGACGGGAATGTGCGTACTGCAGCTTGCACACTTGCACCCGGAAAACGACGATCTCGCGAGAACTATCGCAACGTACCTCTGGAACTACGAGTGTCGTCGGCCACTTCGGCGATGTCGGTGCAGCTGTTGCGTCGGCGGCCGGTCACGCTGCTCCAGGGGCTGTTGGCGTCGCTGTTGTAACAGCTACCACCGCTGTTGTAACTGCTACCGCAGCCGGAACTGCTGCGACGGCTCCGCGATTCACCGGTGGACGGGGTGCGCGAGAACCGGCGGCCGGTCATGTAGGCGAACGGTTCGTCGTCCGAGTCGGTGTACCCGTCGTCCGTGTCGTCCTCGTCCATGCCGCGGAACTGGTCGTTGTCCGGCGACAACGACGACACCGACGGGGGAGACACCGAGTCGGACGATGACGAAGACGACGTTGACGACGACGACGATGACGCGACGCACAGCGCCCGGTTTGACAGTCGGCCGTCGGTCGGCGACCGCGGCGACGACGGCAGAGATCCTATGGTCGCCGGTCGGGCTGCACGCTCTCGGTCCCGTGGTTCGCGCCGTTCCCGCTGCAGTTGGTCCGGTTCCGGTGGAAATCCCTGCTGCGCCTGGAACAGTTCGTCCAGGATGCCCACGCTCCGCGCAACCGGCTCGTGCAGGTTGACCGCCACCAGCTGACCGCACTTGTACAAGAACAGCAGCCAGATGTCCGGCTGGGCCGTCAGACACCGCACAATGTACCGGCCCAGTTTCAACACGCCCCGCGATGAACGTTGCGTCGCCGGCTGCATGTCATCCGGCCGCGCGCACAACATCGACGCGATTGAACGTGCTGGCGAACATCGGCGGCCGCGGCTCACCGGGCCCGCCGCCGCCGCCCGACCGACCGATTTCTCAAGGTAGACCGCCTCGACGCGATATCCCCCCTCAGCCACCCGTGCACGACAGTCCACCCGCGTCGCCGTCTATTTCGGCGAATATTATGTAAATAATAATAATAATAATCATAATAATAACCTAACCTAACCGTATACCTACTATGAGTACAATACAGTAATAATATGCGCGCGTTTGAACAATCACTATTACCGGGTTTTTTTTGTGTGGGCTGTCTCATTTAATGATGACGAGAACGACGGTAACAATAATAATAATAATAATAGTAATAAATAGATAATAATAATACTAATAATAATAGTAATAAATAATAATAATAATAATAATAAGTAATAAGTACGTCACCTACCTCGGTTTTGGAATCTACCGATGGTTTTATCAGGGCTCGGGATATTATGCGCTAAACGAAATTGTGCATAGAAAGCGCAAATAATATGAAATCATTTTTTTCTAAAATACAATGTATTTATAGTTATAGGAATGAACTTGGAAAAAAATCATAGTTATTATTCAACACATCAACGGTGTTAACGGCATTAATCCAGGTACCCCAGTTGGTTGTGATTAGTTCTGGAGGTTTTAGTAGGGATTTGCAGTGCGTAATTTTTGAAAATGTGTATAATACGTGATGATGATTTTTTAAATATTTTTTTTACATAAGCTACAATTGTATCAACAGTTCCAAATCGTATTCGTCCTTCCTTCAAAACTCTATGGATCCCATGAGGTCATGGTAAAAATATTGTTTTTTATCGAACAAAATAAATATGTTAAATAAGACCGGGTCATCAAAACAAATTTACAATTGATACTCGAGGTATAATAATGAAAATTTGTTGTTTATTTATAATAAATTATAAACATAATAGGTACTCATTAATATGCATAAAATTTTTAAATAATATGCTACATACATTTTTGCAGGTATCCTTCGATTGTATGCATCGTGAAACGAAGTTGTATCGAATCATATATTGAATAATATGCAGCTTCCTAAGAATTATACAAATGCATGAAATTACCTAGTCCCGGTATAATATATAATAATAAACGCTGGTCTAGTACGGTATCTTTTATTTACTTGTTATATTATTATAATTTATCAGTCTGAAAATAATTAGTTTATGTACTCTTACAATAAACTCAGTCCTATTAAGAAGACCTCGCTCCCGCATAATATGTTGTCTCCATCTTACACACGTACAGCATAGGAAATTTTTGTTCGCTAGTTTCAATAGGGTGCTGTCAGTATTCATATTAGAGTGAATCGACCTATTATCAAAATTTCGAGTAACAACACTATCTGTGTTCTGTCGTTGGTGTTTTACGATATTTTAACTTTTAAGTGACTTAATACATACTCACAAAGTCATAACTCACATAAAAATTAAATTGTACCTAACAAAAAATTTCGTATGAGTCTGTGAATTGTGTTATATTCATGATTATAATATTATCATTATAGTAGATACCACGGAGATACCACTAAGATAATATACAGGACTGGACACGACAAGGTTGGAGGGTATGGGGGTTGACTACGAAATGTTATATAACAGGCGGAGTTCGGGGGGATATTTTCCTTTTAGCATTACTAGCGCCGTCTTAGTGGATACTTGTGGAACTAGAAATTTTTATGATGCGTTCTAGTTCCATAAGTATCCACTAAGACGGCGCTAGTAATGCTAAAAGGAAAAAATCCCTCCGAACTCCGCCTGTTGTATAACATTTCGTAACCACAATATTCATCTCGTGTCCAGTCCTGTATATCTTAGTCCGTGGTAGATACATTTAATAAATAGTAATTCGTATAGAAGTTAATGATTTTTGTATTTGTCTTGAAAATGATTTTATTGTTGTGGAAATTAATTTTACTACAGTGCATAAGTGATAAGTGAACTAAGTATCTATATAGGTATTGTAAATTGTTATGTTACTTATAACCAACACAATACTGTGTGGAATTATTAAAACACTTTGATATTTTTTCCCGGTTCAAACGAGACGTTCACAAATAAGAAACGAAGAAGTAATATACGTAACGGTGAACTCGGCGAATATGCTAAAAAAAAATATAAGGAAACGTGACTGTTATAGTGAATCGAAAGATACCTGTATCTAAAATGTACCAAATAAATGGCCAAACATAACGTTTTCGAAAAAAACATTTTTTTAAGTATGCCAATAAAAGTAATAACAATAAAAGTTTTCTTGATTTGTAAAATAGTTGAGTCGATGTATTTTTGGATTAATCTTTTACAAGCAGCGCAAACAGTATTATTTACCGGTGGAAATCTTCCAACAGTTATTATTGATTGGTTTAACTAGTACGAAGTGTAACGGTAGCAGAATTCGATAAACGGAGAAAAAATTGAAGTAGATGGGGAGGATATCCAAATTAACGAATTCTCATTCCAAGAAAAAAGAAAACACAACAGAAAGTCTTAGAGATGATGAGCCAATAAGCCTCAAATTTCCAAGTCTAGCTCCAGAGTAGTTAGGAACTGTAAGAAATTATGAAAAACGAGTTCAGGACCCTTGGGTTTTCTGATTATACAGAATGATTCACCCAGAAGCTCAATCCAATTTTTTCCTTTAAAAATGAATTTATTCAAATTCTGATTTTTAAAATTTTTAAATACGCTCAAAAACAATTTTTTCAACTTCTTGAATTTCTTTGGTAATATTTAAGAAGTGTCAAGTAACGATACAAACTTCTGTTTTTTAAATGATAACCTCCCTTTTTTACCGTAAATTATTTAGTGGATAATTTTTTTGAAAATGTTGATGTACTCCATTCAAAATTCGAATGAGTAGTTTCTTAGTTATAATTAGTCCTTAAAATGTACAAACATATAAAATAGACGTAATATAGAAACTAGTATTTATTATACTTGGGACATTTTTAGTAATTATTAATGTTGATAAATTAATATTAATGACTAAAATTTGACTGCTATTTAACCGTAGCCTTCATATCTTACAAACCCATTATCATGGGTTACGACATTCTGCTACGTCAAATTTTTCAGAAAAATTATCCATTGAATTTACAGTTGAAAAGGGGTCCCTCACTGGTTCTCATCTGAAAGCCGAGTTGCCCGTGGTTGGGTAGCAAACTATACCAACAAATTAACGAGATAGCATATATTGAACGAAAGCCATACGATTACTATAAATATAAAGTACGACTTGACCAAATAATGTAATTGATTTTTAAAAAAAAATTTGGCGTTGATTAACTGATCCAAAAGTTTCGTTCCAACTCGTCGTCTAGTGATAAAGTGGGTTTTCGGAATTGTTCACCAGTTTTTCAGAAAACTGCAGTATACGCAGTAGTTTGTTTAAAAAAAACATTGAAATTATTTTTTCGTAATTGTGATTCCGACTAAACATAAAATTGTTTATCCCATTTCTGGCATTTGCGCTTACTGTGCTAAATCTGATGATTCTTATAGTAGTGACAAGTGAGTCTAATATGCTATATTCTTATTATCTATACTTTTAAGAATATGACTACATTTTTCGAGATTTACACACGACAGATACGTCATCATACGATTAAAACATTGTATTCTCTTTTATATTTTTAATTATACTTTCAGAGAGAATAACAATTACATACAAATGTTGATGAACAACTAATATCAAATATCAAACGAATAGTTTTTTATACTAATAAGTGTGCCTATAGATAAGAGGATCCTCTTTAAGACTCGAGTCTTTAAAATTGGTGGTTCATCACTCAGCTCATCTAAACTTTAAATGTTTTTCCAATATACATGCTATTTTATACATATTTTGTTAAATTATCAAACTAGATTTACTTTTGACTCCTTACTAATATTGTACGGATAATGGTTTTCTTTTAATAATCGTATTTATTTACAAGCGTTACTATACAGACCTGTTAACCTCTTCTCTCCCAACCAAGTATAGGTACTTAGCCACAATTTCTGGAAAGACAGAGACGATGATTTAATGTTTCTGTTGAAGCAATAATAAACATGGAGGTTAATTAAGATCTTAATTAACAAGGAAAAACGTAGTCATAATAATATTTGGTTAAATGTTTGATTCAAGCTATACATGTTAACTATATTAAATTGAACAGATACGGTGCAGCAGTATTACTCGTATTATTGCAGATATTGAGGTAGATATAGGTAATGGCCAAAGTTCAGTCATAAATTAAAAAACACGGTTACGTTTTAAAATCAAGAAATTGAGACGGTATAACTTAATAATATATATTTTATACACTGCAGGTTAACCCGTAAGTTTGCACAGGGCACAATATATTGATGCATACAGGTGATGTCATTCGATATGCGCTTTTAGTGCTTCTACCAATATGTCAATATTGAAATATTATATATTTACTTTAGTAATAAAATATGTACAAAAATAGTTTTATTGTTTTGATGTATCGGATACGATTTACCTTGAGAATTTGTTTAAAATAGTCATAACAAAGTTATACAAATTATAGGTCTTAAAAGAAAATTAATTATGTTAAAACTTAAAAGCAGACATGTGGAAATATTAATTTAAAAAATAAAGTGGTTTTACTTTTAAGTAATGTAATTCACACAGAAATATTGTAATTCAATTATTAAACGATAATTTCAATGTATACCTCTAACTTATTACATTACCTATACTATATCAGACCACATGCAATCTTTAATATTTTGTATTTGCTTGATGTAATTCATTCATAATTAACCGGAAGAAAAAAACCATCAAATATCAAGGAATGAATCCAATTTTGAAAACATTTAAATAATAATAAAAGTAAAGGAACGTTCACTTATTACTGGGCCTAATTTGAAAATAAAATTGATTAAATTGTCTGTATAAAATATATTGAAGCAATTAATACTTCAACATTTTAAATCATTGGGATAATGAGGTTACAGTCAAATTTGAAATTTTAGATGTATCTTATATAATATGGTATGATAGTATGATACACTATAACATTATAAAATAATATTAGATTCTGAGTGGAGTTATGAATATACCTATTTATTTAATTTATAATGATGTATTTTAATATTTTTATTTATCTTGTTGACTAGCTGACCAATTTATATTATGTTGTGTTATCTATACCTAGTATATATTATGTAATTTATCTTAAAAAGTAAAAATTATTTATTATCCCAATTCGTAAAAAAAAAAATAAAGAAATAATGATGTGTGTGTGTTTTTTTTAGTGTGTTTGCCATCAGCTATATTGGAGTCATAAAAATAATTCGATTATCCATATTATTGTTCGAAATCTAAGTCCGCATCTTTTCTGGTTGTAAAGTGAATCTATTTGGTACTTTAGGGGGGCGGGGATGAGGTCGAAAATAAAAAATTCTGGTAGTTTCCAAAAGCACTGGGAAAAACAAACAAAACAAGAGGGTAAGTGAATGTCACTCTGCTGTACAGTAGGTTACAATGGGTCACAGCATAATGGATTGTATTAAATTTGAATTCAATGATATCATATCATTGTATACGAAAAACAATTCTGAGCGGAGGCGGTTTGTCAGTCTGGATATTTTATATCGTTATTATATTTTATTATAGCAGCCTGTAAGTTGAATTAATATTATAATTTATAAATTACAATAAAATAACTAAAATCATTATTTTTATTTGTATTCGTTTCTACGGTAAGCGTTAGTAATTAAAATCTCATTTTTAGTGGTTTTTTGTAGTTTGTCGGTGGTTTTTACCGTGGGCTTAAATAACTATTGAGAAAATCAAAAAATTACCTTTCTTAAGTACCATCTTGATCTAATTTGCTTAAAAATAAGGTACTATATGTTGAAATCCAAGCACTACTTTCGATAGAAATTTTGTATACAGGATAAAAAAAAAAATAAAAAAATAAACACCATCGTAAAACCACTAGATCCCTCGTTTCGCTCAGAATCTAAAAATGTATGCGAAATAGTTACAAAATTAATAAACCAATGAATCAAAAAATTACAAAAAAAAAAATCATGGTATTCAGAAACATAACAAAAACATAAGAGCTCATTATTTAACTGATAATCTAACATAGTTAGACGAGAATAATTTAAGGGGTCCGTGCCAAAACAAGACAAATATATTTTAATCCAAATCAGGGCTTGAAAACGTTATTAATTTAATCGGTTACCCGCTAACGCGGTAACCGAAAATTTTTTGGATACCGGTTACCGGTTTTATACCGGTCCTGTTATTAGCGGTAACCAATTACCGGTACTAGATTTAAAATTACAGGTTACCGTTAAGTGATAACCGCTTCCAAAGAATGTCGGTTACCGGTAACCGGTTGAATATCGGTTTTCTAAAAAAAATTGTACTACACCTTTGTATCCCTATACTTAATACAATATTCGTGTTGTTATAGGAATCAAGCTATTTTTAGATTTCCCAGTACAATATACGATTAGGGAGACCGGGACTATCGACTATCGAGTACCGGCATTACTCATTACCAACCAACGATATTTTATGTTATAGGTAGGTAGAAAATAGAAATGTAGAATACCAATTATTTGAATTATTATTATAAAAATTGAGACTAGAGAAAAAAAAGAAGATATAATAGTATGATTTAAGATTAGTTTTAAGAAGTTATTATTTATTATACCATTAGTAGCTACGAGCGTATAATCATTTATGTATTTTCAATATTTTATGGTGTACAAGAAATGAAAAAATAAACATTCAGCGAAATTTTTATGTATCTACGGTTATTTTTTTTGAATTACAACATAATAACAAAATCGCTACATGAGAAATCGATTGAATATCCAATCTTGTAAAAATATGAACTTCAAACGCTTATAAAAATTTGATCTGATTTGTTTGTAGACATTTTTGTTGTTGATAAAGATCGACGACCTTATATTATCTAGTATTACATTGCTATACGTACGGGACCCCTCTACTCCGCCCCTACACATAGTTATAATATATAAATATCTAATATACTATAATAACACATAGATAGTCGAGATTATGTCAGCGTTGTGCACGAGACCCGGGGAGAGCAACATTATAATAATTGTTAGCAACAGCCTCAGCATCCGCCTCACTCTTCGACGTACAGTAGATTCTATGAATTAGATCATTTTGGCACTGTGACAAGACGACCGTGGGTATACGCACATATTATAACGGTATACCCACTACCCCGCATCGACCAAAGGCACGTCTGCAACCCTGAGTCATAGGTTAGTGTACGTACTACGAAATAGTCAACCCTCTAATTATGGAAGGCCCTCACGGACTGTGAGAACTAACGACGCAGCCCGCCAGGGATCTAGTAAAGAGAGGGACTATATAGGAGCTCTGGGAGTGACCCATTATTCAGACGTGACAGACGTGATCTTGTCACCGTACGTACGCACTCCTGTACCTCTTCGATTTTGGCTATCACTATTTTCTCGTTAGACTTAGATTATTTTCGTTAATGGCGCCTTTCGGACCTAGAGAATATTCGAGCAATCGCTTATTTTCTAAGACACCAGTATTCGTCGTTAATTCGAATAGCTAACCAGTATAAATTTAACTTGTCTTTTTACAATTTTTAATAAATAATACATCCAACAACAAATCGTTGATCATTTGACGCTTCTACCATCATCCTATCCTGTCACCGTCTCCTGTAAGACGGGTGCACGCAACAACATTTTCTAATCTTAGATTTAAATAGAAATTGTTTTATGAATTTCTAACTCAAAATAATTTGCACATTTTCGTGACTTTTACGTATTTTGTCAATACTTGAACTTTGAATGCTTATAAAAAAAATTGTGACTGGATTTTTAAATCTGCCTTTGAAACAATATACTAGGAGCCTTCTACTAATTTTTAAGATTTTTTAACCAACAAATAAAATTTAATTGATATTTATAGAAAAAAAAAAAACTAAAAAAAATGGAAGCTGAAAATATCCATTAACAGCTCAAAATAAGTCAAAATATTTGGAAAATGTTATAGTGTATAGAAAATGCCAATTTAAACATTCAGTAAAAATTGTATGTACCTACGGTCATTTGTTAAAGAGTTTCACCAAAAACCAAAATCGATTTTCTCAAAAATAGATTTTGCGTAAAAATTCCGGTTTTTCACGGCACTTTTAAAAACTACTGAGACATTTTTTCCTTTGACCCCCCAAAGTGCCAACTAGATTCACTTTTCTATCAGTAAAAAGACTGCTGAAGAAAATCCAAGCATTTTTACTGTATTAAAAGGTGATGACAAATACAAAAAAATAAATACACATCATTGTAAATTCAATACATTCATCGCTCCGCTAAGAATCTAGAATTAAAATTGTTTTTATTTCTGAAAAGTTTTACAAAATGGAATCATCTGGTTTTCGTTCGAACCCCTTTTCTTGTACAATATTATAAATTATAATAAATAAATAATTTATCATAAGTTTGAATAAATATTTTTATAGTGATTTTATGTTTCCGGGATGGTTTTAAAATATTGACTGTTTTTTACTCCATTTTAATTATTATTTGCATACACTTAACATGTATACATATAGTCTCTTAAGCTTAATAAACTATAACTGATCAAATAGACTATATTGAGTGAGACATGATTTTTCAACGCATTTCCCATTATAATAATATTATGAAGGTTAGTTTTTGTTTGGTTGGATAATATTATATCGTTAATAAATTCAAATTGGTTTGGTACGCATTATAATTTTAATTTACATATTTTATACAGTATCTACTTTTATTAACTAAGTTCAATTAAGTGTTGGCCTCAAACAGTTAAATCTGAATAATGTGAGTGCCATGTATTTATTGTAACTAACTAGTACATAATAATATATTGTTTACATTATTCTCATCAATTGAACAATTTTATAAAGTCAACAAGATTAAAAATTGATTTTAATTTTCTATATTCTTGATAATTTAATAAGCATAAAAAAAATATTCTTATTTACAGGTAGGTACTACAACAGGATAGTTATAGTAAAATCAGGAATTGTCGAACATTTTAATATAGGTAGTTGAAAACATTATAATATTACAAATACATTTATTAGAAATAATCCCTTGACACTTCCACTTCTGGTTGTTGCGTTATTATGAAATTAGTTCAAACATGTTTTTGAATTCACCTTTAAGCAATAGTCAATGGTTTAAAATTGTCAATATGTAGTTGAAGTACCGAAATTTATTCACTAAAAAAATTTGAAAACTTGCGCTAAATGTCAGCACGTGCAGTGTGCTTTTATTAATATTTTTATAAATTTAAACGCATTTCGCTTATATATTTGTTTTAGAAAAATTCACATTTTGAAAATTTAAAAGTGGATATGAATTGTTAATAATTGTATGACTATAAGAAATCCATGTAACATTTTTTGACGCGCAAATATTCCGTGAATGTTCGTTTTTATATCTAACCTGAAGTTATAACTTATATACTTCACCGAGATCCACTGAGAATCGTAGTTTTTGGAATGCGGTTCCAAGTTGTCACGTCCAAGTTTAAATAAATAACAGAGGTTCCACTATAATACATAATATATTCTACGCCGACGGCCTAGGTGACCGAAGTGTGACTGGTGCCCCACATGGGATGTGGCATGTGGTATTTGGAATGGCTGTCCGCTTTTTATATTTTGGTGTTGGAAACTTGGAAAAACATTTATTACTACACTTTATCGAGTGTGCACTGGCATTGTATATTCTCGTGTATCCTTCTTATAGCACAAGTTCCAACGCAAACCCGTCAATGTCGGAACGTCCCTAAACTAACCTACTGAATTCCTAATATTATTATTATTATTATTATTACTGTAACAATAGTAAGGTTACAAACAATTTAAGTATAAGATTTTTTTTCAATAATGCACCATGAACATGGTCAAATACATGATTACGCAACTAATATAATATATAAACCAAACAATAAGTAGCTTTACATGAGAAGAAATCAACGGTAATGGGAGGAGGTTTAAACATAAAACCCTGAGACTCTCCCCTGTGTACGGCGAGTACTGGTAAACTACAATAATATCATCACTTTTATTTTCTGCTCATACAGTTTCTAAAAATATCTTTAGTTGATTAAATTAAAACTTTTTTATTTTTTATTTTGAAATGTGGCAATTGAAATGTATTACTAAAATGTATTTGTCTGACAGAGAATATTTCTAAATTGGTGTACAGACAGACAACGATATTATATTTATTTTTCTATTATTATTAATAAAATAATAACAATTACTAATATTCTTTTTTGTCTTTCGAAGTAGCGTTATATAATTACGTTTTATTATTATTGGTAGTTTTATTTCGTTTCAACTTTATTGAATGGGTATCAGCAGGGCCGGCGCTATATATTTTTTTAGGGGGGGAGGGGGGTGTATTCACTATAATTTTCCGACTGAAAATTAAGTGACTCAATGACTTAATGACTCACGTAATTTACATACTTCAAGTAAAATGTTTAATAAATACATCTAACTTCTTCGTCTTATGAAAACAGGATATTTGTATCGTTTTCATTGAGATACTATGCAATGAATTAATAATATCCGCAATTAGGTTGAATAAGTTACAACATAAGTTAAGAGGCCTCGCTACGGTGATTATGGCTGCATTTAGGCTAATCTTGTCTCATAGCCACCCGGAATCTATGTGTTAGTTGTAAATGATTATTAGAGTAAGTGAAATTAAATGAGGGTATCCTCTCTCGTACGCGCATGCACCTGTCAATAACTCGATAACCATATCAATTTCACTACACATCAATATACATTTGTTTTGACAAAATTAATGTTTGTTAACGTTGTCTGATTTTGATTCTGAAAAAATATTTGAATTCAAAAGAAAAATGTCTGTAGATCGTACGAAACCTTTTTGGTTTTTAATATTAATTTTAATTTTAATTATGATTCGAAAAAGTTGATATTTTCAAGTTTTCAATTACAGTTCACAATAATATAAAATTTAGATTTTACAAAGTGCTTCGTAGAATCTATAGACAATTTTCTGGTGAGTTCAAATTTTTTTCAGAATCAAAATCGGACAACGTTATAACTAACTTTAATTTTGTCAATACTTTAGATCTTTAGTGGCAGTCGCGAGGCCCCTTAATGGAAGTTGCTAAATCATTAGACAGTGTTTATTAAAAAGAATATTTTTTTTTAAAACAAAATTACAATATTTTATAATCTATTCAGTCGTCTTTCTTTAAGAAGAGCCAAATGTTTCACCATGAGATGAATATCAATTTCATCAGTTAAATATTTGTTAAATTTAATAAGCGATCTACTCCCGTAGTAGAACGTAAAAAATTCTTCACAATCTTCAATTTACTGAAGGTGTTGTCGTTTGATGCAGTACTAACCGGTGCTGTAAAAATCAATCTGCATATTTTATTGCCAATAGGCAAAATATGTTTTAATTCTTTGGATACTTTAAATATTTTAGTTAATTTTAAAATGTTTTTATTGATACAGTGATGGTGTAAAATATTTAATTCAGTTATAACTCTATATAACCATAAATATTAGATTCATTACATCTAGGAGGGAATATTTTCATAGCTTTTTTCAAATCATTTATTGAACAATTGTTTTCTCATGGAACCTTAAAAATGTTCACAAGTGATTCTGTGATCAACATACAATTTTTTTAATGTTCAGAATACAAATTTATTAATGTATCGAATCCTTTTTTGAATTCCATTCTGTAAAAAGCTTTTATATTGATTGTGCACGTGTACTAGCATTTGAGTTTATCTTTTTGGGCTCTAATCTTCTTCGATGGAGTTGGTTAAAGTCTTTTTCTGGTTAATATTTAATTTTTTAGCAAAAAATATTGCACTTTCTATTAAATTATCTACTGCCATATTATTATCACACATTCTGGTTAAACTGTCAATAGTATATGTTAGTGACATTAAAGCATCAATTATATTTAATTCTTTAGCTTTTAGGTTTTTTGTGAATACTTTTGTTTTATACATGATATTTTTCATAAATGATAAACAAATTACAAGTCAAAACTGAGATTTTTTAGAGAGACCTAATGCAAGAGTACTTGTTTTTTTATCCATAGATTTTAAGTCTGACATATCCTGTAATGCATCAATAAATAATTGATATTTGTTCATATGATATCCAAACAGCTTTAATTGATTCAGCCCTTGCAATTCATCGGGATTTCGATAGAGTCACCTGTTCAACAAATGTCGATGCGCTTGGCATGGAATGAATGGAATTTTGTGTCCAACAATATCTGATAATTTTTGCTGAGTACCTTATCTTACATGACATGCTACTGGCAAAATCATATGATTTAAATGCAATATTATATTTTTGTTACTTATTTGTAGTTTTTAAATATTTTTTACTATTATATTAGGTCATAATAGGTATAATAAATTACCTATATTTGAATTTTGAAATAACCATAAATTATAATAGAATCATAATTGCTGTTTGTCGACCGCTATATCAAAATGACAAATTTGCCGACTAAAATTAACCAGGTGTCATAAGTGGGGGTGGGTGGGAGAGGAGAGGTGTAACGGCCCTGGGTATCAGTGTATCACAAATAATATTAAAAATGTTTCGACATATCGTTGTATAGTTGTGATATAAAAAGTAGATTTATTCATGAGATTTCGTCTGCAAGTTAAATGTATTGTTCGAGAAAGGGTTTGATAAAAATGATAATGTTTTATTGTTGAAACTATCACAATGCGCATAATATGTATTATATAAAATAGTGATTTATACTATGTATTAAACTTTTCAAAGATAAAAATCTTGAAACCACTTAGGGGTACCATCTACAGTAAAACTTCGATTACGCTTAATCAGCTGATAACAGATATTTAACCGGGTAAATTACCAGTTAAGCTCCGGTTAACTTTAATCGGAGATGGTAGAACTGGTCCTTAGTACTAAGGGTAGGCCACATGTATTAATATTGTTTTTAATGAAATTAAAATGTCATGTTAACACATTTCGAAGCATTAATAATTATATTCTTCAGACATCAGAAGACTATGTATCTAAATATTCCTTACGAATTTGTAAGTGTTCAAAGGTAAATAACTTAAGTTCTTAATTTACGTGAATGAGTACACGGTAAGCTTTATACTGAGATGCTTGAACTCTGAAGTGTATAAATATTTCTTTAGCCTTTACCATGCATGAAATACACCTTTCTGTATATCATGTAATGCATATTATTGTCTAATATTTACCTAGGCACTACCTCCTAACGACTATCCTATACAACTAAAGTATACTACATAGAGAAAATATAGAAGCACACATTTTAGTCATATGCACAACATTAAGATTTGAAGATGGTAAATAAAACATGTTTGGTTGTCAATAAACTGAAATGACTATTTTTAAGTATAAAAAGATTTATTGAAATTTAAAAATTGTGCTTTTGATTTATTTTTATCTAATTTTACCTTATTATGTGGTGAAGATGGGACATTTATTTAAATAAGTACATACACATTTTATCTTTTGAATTACCTACATATTTTGATAATACAATTATTTCATAGTTTATATTTCTACGAAGTAGCTTTGTAGGTATAGTCGTTTTTTCGTTGGTCTTAGTAATAGATTTTAATTCGAGGATAAATCATTGCTTCGAAACGAAAAGCGATACATAGTGGAGAGTGGAGAGGGCAGCTTTTATGTCAAATAATATTTTATAGTATATTACTTTAATTAATTTTTATGTTAGTAATATTATGGTATGTACTATGTTGTATTAATTTTTGACTAAAACATCACATTTTATAATTTATTATATTACATTGTATTATATTTGTACTGGCATTAGCTCGTAAGCCAACACGTTGTACCGTATACGGCGTGAATAGGTTCGTGGTATAAATATTTTAAAATTAATCCAAATGTACCATCCGTAATCAAAGTATCATAGATTCAAATTTAACACATCCATTACAGTGACCTACCTACCTATACTTAATGACTATTGACGAGGTACACTCGACATATATCAGACAGCAGAGTGACTTCTCCGTTTTTATTTAAACATGCGTAATAAATAATCTATATATATATATAAATAAGTGTACATTTTGAATATATTTTATAACTCAAGATCCACCAAACCGATTTCGATAAAAATTTCAGGACATATTAAGATTGATATGTTAATGATTTCTGTGAAGTTTGTACGCTGTTCGATAAGTGGTTCCGGAGTTATGGCCTCTTAAGTGCACACCTGGCGACATGGCCAAAAACAACAACAACGTCTATACACTTATTTTTATATATATAAGTATATAACCCATAACAACCATTAAAAAACAAAAATTTCTATCGTTAATCTCAAAATTCCTGTTTGAATACCTACCGGGGGTGATCACTTCCCTTTTTAAATTAGCCTATGACACTCACAAAGAATGTGGCTTTGTATTGGTGAAAGAATTTTCGAAATCGGTTCAGTAGTTTCGGAGTTCATCCCGAACATACAAGCAAACGCTATCATTTTATATATTAGTATAGATAAAAATTAATGATTGGGTGTAGATTAGACCTCTGGGAAGAAGATAGGCTAATTTAAAAAGTGTTAAATTTGTTTTTTTTTATTCATCGGATTTTAGTTCGGTTGCGTTAGGCTTTTGTATTAATTGATTATATGAATTCTCCGTAGGTGAAATTAAGTAAAAAATGACAAACTTGATACAATTTCGATACTTTAGAGTTAAATCATATACTTACGTACAAACAGCATGAGGTCCGCGATCTACCGCAGGTAGATTGCCTACCTGATAATATACTGCTGAGAATCAGAATTTTTATTCCGGGCGACAGAAAAGTTAAGATAAATTTTGAACACCATACACCCATACAAAGAATATAAAATAACGAATTGAACAAAGTTTGAGTCATATATAGAATTGGTACATTTAACGGGCAACGAAGTGCCAGCGGAATCAGCTAGTAATATTATATTATGAAAATACATTTTACTTTTAAATAGTTGACATAGTTATAGGTAACATCATTATAAAATAATTGAAATTATATATTATTACATAAAATAAGTGAAGTATGTTTGTTGTATTCTTTATCTTCCATACATAGACTCAAAAACTGTACCGTTTTCAATAAAAGTTACATCTTTAGATACTTAAGACTCGGGTAGGGTTTGTATCATCGTTTATAACATATCAGTTGTGTTTCGGCTTACAAAAATTGAATATTTTTGCGTTTAAATTCTAGGGTTGCCATTGGTTACAGATAATAAAAGATTTATCATGATTGCAATCATATCCATGGATATAATTTTCTGTATTTTGTCATTTAGTCTAATAATTCTACGTGCATATAATATATAAATGTAAAATTGAGCAACAGCTATTTTAGCTTATCTTAGGGTGGTTTACTAGCTGCTGATGTTTATAATGTTAAAATCATATCCGCATATTCGGCTATTTCTGGTTGAAAATGGTAACACGTAAGAAAAAAAATTGTTTATTTCTACCGCCGTCGCAGGAGGATTGCCTATCTCGGTTCCATTTATCCCCGCGGCATATCTGTATGGTTTTATCATGTTCGTGAATTCTAATAATACAATTAGAAAATTATTTTTTTATACCATACCTTTGTTAAAACAGATATAATCATCTCATTATTCCGAGATGTAGGATTTACTAAATTACCTTACAACTTTTTACAAAATAAAAATACAATAGTAGGTACTGCACATTTTGAATCTCTTTATTTCAAACTTTATAGTTTATGTAAAGTTTTACCAAAGCCATTATCTATCATTACTTATGATAATAATTAAGCTGATGTTCTATACAATATATTTACATAGGTACCCACACAAAAAAATATAAAAATTATCATTGCAATTGTAATAATACGCAAATCGCAATAGTATAGTTTGTATTGATAAAATAATATACATAGTAAACACGGCTCTAAAATATCGGTCCAGAATGTACGTATAAAAGATAACTGATTAGTTAAATAAATTTATGAAAATGTTTTTTTTTTTTAATAAAACTGAAAAATGTATGAGATTAATCTGTTTTACTAGCTACCTATTTAATACATTTTATAGATAATTGAATGCTTTTTATGAAAAAAAATGTCGTCGGAATTTTCAAAGCAGGCATTGTATTAGACTGATGTTACGCATATTTCTTGTATTTTTGTTTAAGTTTCTATAAATAATGTGTTTCTGTTGTAAGTATTCCTGTAACACGTTAATTTTAAAAAAATTAGTTTTTCACCATATTTTTTCTTATTGAAACATTGTAGAGTATACAATTATTAGTCTTTACGGTCATAATATGAATGAAAAATGAAAAATGTATAGAATACAGCATTAATCGAGTAGTGGTTTTGATAAAACTTCAAGGAGGGGGAGAATTTAGTACCATGACGCAAATAGTTTTCATCCCCTTGCCGAAGTAGGTATACTTGGACGGTTTTTTTGAAGAGGGAATCAAGTCAATAATAGTAATTGTTCAGTAGACAAATAAAACGTTTCATCTTCTACATTTAAATAAAAAAAAATTGTAGATTTTAATTTTATTTATAACTTTGATGAATTGTATGATTATGTAAAAAAAAAATACATTTAAACCATTTTTTAGTTATTTTTGTTGTCTTGATACCAATAGCACGAACGTTAATCATATTTTATGACTTGATACCCTTATGTGCAAAAGGTACAATAATTTTCGTGCTATTGGGATCAAGTCAACAAAAATGGATTTAGAATTAATAATTTAATTTTTTAATAATTTAGATGTTTATTACACATCAATTATTTTGTGATATATTATAATTTACATAAACCAAATAACTAATTACTGCATATAATAGTTTAAGTTATCTGAAAAGTAACTCAAACTATACAAAATATTTTAATAATAATATGTACAATCTACATGATTATCATATTATTATGTTAATAATGTAATCGAATACCTACAGTTAAAAGATATTGTATAGACACTACTATTGATCATAATTTCATTTATTCAATAAAAAGTTTATAAAATAATTAAGAATAAAGTAATATATTTTTGATTGTTTTTAGGTTTTAGTAAAATTATTAGATGTTTTGGGTTTAATTATTAATTATAATATCAATACCATTTTAAATAATATAAAAGTTTTAAAAATAAATAACTACTTTTAACATAAGATTGATAGTAACATTTAATATGAAGAAGAATAATTTAGATTAAATAAAACAAAATATTAAAATAAGATAAAACAAAACAAATTATACAGTAGTTTCATCATTGATTGTTTGATTTTCTTTGTCCGATATTATTGGATCAATAGTATCTTTGTTTGATTTTAGGTTTTTATAAAAATCATAAAATGTTTTTGGTATAAGTGCCAACAATGTCATAAGGTCCTTTTTTTCTTCATTTATTGTAACATAGTATGCTCTTGTAATGTCCATTGAAGTCAAATTCTTTCTGTTTAAGTTCAATTTATTGAATTTTGCATTTAAATCGAGAAGTTTTATTAAATACTATACATTTTACCAATGTTTAATTGTTATACTAATGTACACCTTAAGTTGACGATACATTCAATATCAACACATTGAAAAATAAAAAAAATATGTGACTTGACACCTTTTTCACAAAAAAAATATTTATTTTTGACATGACACTAAACGCGCACTGTAATACATAATACAAATAATGGTCACATGTTAATGACAGTGTTACTACTAGATCCGGTTTCAAATAACTATTATTTTTTTATATTATATATTACAAGGATTTTATCAAGCCCGCGAGAGGCCCCATGCGATTTTTTGGAAGTCACCACCCCCTCAAAATCACCACCGCAGCTTTGATCATGGAATAATATAAAATTATTAGGAACTATTAGAGATTCATGTCATAAAAATATACAATAAATTAATACTTGCATTACACATTACATAATAATAGCAAAGGTTTCATGTAAATATTAATTTTTAATGAAAAATTATTAGTTAATTTTATAATGTAAATTTTGTACAATATTTGTACAGATAAAAAAAATTAGTTATTTTATCGAATTTATTTTTGAAATATTGTGATTTTAAATTAAATTCTACAGCTAGCCTAAGAAGAACATATTAAATTAAAACATAATTAATATTGTTATTTGTTATAAAATATTTTATCACTTTATGTTGAATTTTAGAATGGACGATGGTGGTTGCGTTTTTCACTTTATTGTAAATCGTTATAGGTATTAGATTACCGAATGAAAATCATTTTAGTATATTATTGTAGTATTTCGTATTATTGTAATATTTCGTTTGCAGTGTGTGTTGTATATGTATTGTGGTCTATGCCCCATAGTAGGCGTACCTATAGGTGGAAATTAAGTCTTATTATTTTTTACCTTTATTTAAGCTTACACATTTTAAGTAGGATCATAAATTCACACAACCATAATATACGTAATATGTTTTAAATAATTTTATTCCCTTCACATCCCTTTATTTATTTTTTGAAATTACAGATATACACTCCAATAAAGCCGTGTTTATACATGTGTATAATAGCTAGAGAATAGAGATACATATAAAATAGAAAACCTAGCTAGAAGTAGTTAAACGCATAATAAGGTTTTGGTTAGTAAATATAAATTATAATCAATGAAAAAATGTAGAACCGTAAATATCATTGACCAAAGAACCAACCTGACCAACAGATCTATTCAAATAGTATTTTAGATTCTGAGTGGAAAGATGAATGTATTGATTTTACAATGATGTGTGTTTTTATATTTTTTTTTATTTTTTTTTTTAAGTAATGAAATATCTAAATTATTTTCTTTCAATAATCGTAATATAATATCAGTCAAATTTTCTCCAGTAACGTTTTCAACTTTTGTAAACCCGATAAAATATTCTTCAACATAATATAATAATAAGATTAGTGAAATAATAATGCTTTTAAATTATAACAATCGGAAAAACAGCGATAACGCCGGCAGTCCGACGCGTGGTTCTATGCTGGGAGTTCCGGAGTCAGACAATAGAAAAATATATTATATTGTAACATATTCAAATAAAACATTTATGAAAGCTATAAAAATATAATAATTTACCCGTAATTTTTTTTTTAGATCCCACTTGACAGGAGGGGCACGTGCCTCTGTGCCCTCCCCCCCATGGATCCGCCACTGGTCCTCATAATAGGTACGTAACAATATTATGATAATATTATAGAAGTGGTAATTTGTAAAATTTGTCAAGTTCTCTGTATCTGTATGTGTTCATATTTTAGATTCTGAGTGGAACGATGAATGTATTAATTTTACAATGATGTGTGTTTTTATATTATATTTTTATTTTTTTTTGTGTCTGTGTACACGATAAGTAGTCGAAATAATGCTTCGATTGGAAAGTGAATATCGTTGGTGCATTGGGGAGGTCAAAATTTAAAATTCCCAGTAATTTTCAAAAGCGCCAAGAAAAACAAAAGAAAAATTAAGGAAAAACGGGACTTTTTACGCAAAATCGATTTTTCACAAAATTGAATTTGGTTTTTGTTGTAACTTTAAAACAAATGACCGTAGATACATGAAAATTTCACTGGTTGTTTATATTTTCATTTTCTATACACGTTAAAATTTTCAAAATATTTTGACTTATTTTGAGCTGTTTACGGACATTGCCAGTTTCCATTTTTTTTAGTTTTTTTTTCTATAAATATCAATAAAATTTTATCTGTTGTGTAAAAAAGCTTGAAAATTTAATAGAAGGTTCCTAGGTTATTGTTTCAAAGGCAGATGAAAAAATTAAAAATCCTTAGTCACAGTTTTTATTTATAAGCATTTAAAGTTCAAATCTTGACAAAATACGGAAAAATCACGAAAATGAGCAAATTATTTTTAGTTGAGAATTCATAAAAAAATTTCTTTTTAAATCTAAGATTCGAAAATGTAATACAAGATTACTCATAAGTTCGTCTATCTTTATCAAAAAAAAAAATGTCTACAAGCAAATCAAATTAAATTTTTATGAGCCTTTGAAATTCATATTTTTACAACATTTGATATTCTCTCGATTTCTCGTGTAACGATTTTCTTATTTTGTTATAATTAAAAAGTATATGACTGTAGATACTTGAAAATTTCACTGAATGGTAATATTATCATTTTCTATAGACGTTAAAATTTTGAAAATATTTTGATTTGTTTTGAGCTGTTTGCGGACATCAGTTTTAAATTTTTTTAGTTTTTTTTCTATAAATATCAATAAAATTTTATTTGTTGGGAAATAAAGCGTGAAAATTTAATACAAGGCTCCTGATATATTTTTACAATAGCAGTTGAAAAATATTAAAAATACATAGGCACAATTTTTTTTTTAAGCATTTAAAGTTCAAATTTCGACAAAATTTATAAAATTTATAATTTTATTATTTTTTTGTACTTAAAAATTTATAAAATGTTCAACTTTTATAGCTAAGGATAGAAAATTGAAAACAAGGCTCCACGTGGTTATATATAAATTACTTTATGCACAATAATATCATCAAATATACTTAGTAATATCATAGTCTGACTGACCGTTTTCGCTCAGAATCGTTTTTCTTATACAATGATATTATATCTTTGAATTCAAATTTAACACCATCCATTACAGTGATCCACTTGTAACCTACTGTACAGCAGAGTGACACCCACTTATCCACCTTTTTTTATTTTTTTATTGATCTTAAGCATCGGCAACTATGGCCATATTATTTTGTAGGAGAGTTGGTTGAGGAACACGTGTATGTGGGGCGATGATTCGTCACTAAAAACCCAGGTGGTCACTTATCCGGGAACTAGCGACGTCGGCCGATGCTTGACCTCAGAACACGTTAGTGACTAAGGCCGACCACCGAGCCACACCAGGCTCCCAATTGGGAGGCAGGTATGGGAATCCATAATTCCTTCACTGTCCACGATACCGTACAAAAAAAAAAGATATAAATAATATTAAAATAATAATAAACCGTTTCAATTACATTATATATTTATATAATAATAATAATAATACCTATAGTGTAATATGCTATAAAATATTAAAATCATAATATTCACCAAACGCGAAAAAATTTCAATTTTTCAGAAACTTCAAAATTGTCCCCCCTGCAATCTCCACTTATATCTAGGTTTTGACTTTTGCGGGGCTCATATACAATTTTTAAGCATTATCCGTGGGTTGTCGTGAGTGATGACTATGTATTGAATTATAAGAGATGTTCAACTAGAAAAAAATCGCTTCACCAAAATAAGGATGCCCAATAAGTATGGCTGATTTAAGTAATAGTAAGCAGGCTTCGTAACCACCCCTTCACCTGGTGTGACCAATATACAGTATACGTACATCCACTGAAGCGCATATAACTCTATTACAATACGTCAATACAAGTGAGAAAAGGGAGTCGTAGCCGGTGCGGTTTTTTTAGTACAAAAACATGTCTTACAGGAAAAACTCTCACTCCCTGTATAATAGTCGGATTGCGTTAATTTTATTTTATTTAAAAGAAGAAAACATTTTTCAGGTTGGATCAAAGCCCAAATTTCAAAAATAAAATATTAGAAGCTAAAATATGTATTTGAATAATGCTTAATATTTGTTCTTTTTCAAACGTCTTTTTCTACCACTATCCAAAGTATAATAAAAATTCAGCTTTTATTGGTTCTATCTGAAAAATGTTCTCTTATTTTAAATAAAAAAAAAATAAACAAAATCTGACTGTTCTATACAACAGGACGTGAAAGTTTTTTCTATGAAGTCATGTTCGTTGATATAATACTCCGTATCAAGCTCCCTCCCCTCTAAATAGATATCGAGCCTTAGATGTGAAGTATTATGATTAAGGTAGTAACTAAAATATAAAATATAATTTTCAAATTTTATAGGATTTCGGATATTTGGAAAAACCGGCACCGACACCCAAATTACTCGATATTATAATATTTTATTGTTTTGCGCACGTATAACATGCAATAATAACCTGCAGCATTATGATAATATGATCAGTGGCGTGGATACGAGTTTTGCTTGAAGGGGGGGGGGGTGTGTCGTTAATTAACATTTAATTTAGGACTCATAAATATTTGAAAATGTATATATTTATAAAAAGAGATGATTTCTGGATTTTCAATTAGGTATTTGATATTCCCTTGCTCGTTAAACTTATAACACTACCGTACATTCGTACCACTTATTTATATTTTCGACCGTGACTCATTTATTTTTTTGGTCCTGGGGAGGGGGTGGTTAAACCGGGTAACCGTCCTCCCTCCGAACAGTATAATATTCTATATTTTGTAGGTAATGTGGATACAATATAAATATGGTGTATGTTTACCTATATAATGTGCTTGCGAGGATCGACGGTGTGCGCTGCAGGCGAGCTGTTGAACGAATATCAGTTTTGGAAACGAAAAAAAAAACTATTAGAACCGCAATTGATCGGTATAATATTACAGCTGTGGTGCACGAAACGATCGCGTACGCGTACTAAAATTTCGTTGCGATTCCATTGCAACTATTGTGATAAAATATATTATTATTAATTCGATGCTGTATAATATCATATAGTAGAATAATGCGACGGCGGTATTACATAGGCGTAACTAACACATCGACTGACGCGCGGCACAGGCCTTGGGTGATATTTTAATATTCTGAACTCCGTCGTCGTCGTCATCATCATTATACGACGACGACGACGATAATAGTTCGTTCGCAATGTGTTATTTTTCATACGTTTTAATATTCGGACACGACGTAGTAGCCATCATACGCTGTAAAAAATTATTATTGTAATACATATGTTTAACATATCTGATATTGTACGGGGCGACAGTGGCGTGGCGAACTTCATTGACTTATGAGTCACAATGATTTATATTAGTAATTATAAATACTTATATGAATATAATTACGCGTTTACTCAAAATAGTAACCGAGAATGATCGGCTTAGTCTTAGTGTGTACTTAATAAATTATTTACTGTGTGTGAAATGGCCCTAGTCTCCAGGACACCCACCACCCTTTAAGCTGAGGGCACGTGCCTCGAATAAAAAGTCCTTCGTCACGCCACTGAGGGGTGAGCGGTCTTCGCGACAAAGAGCGCACCGGCGAAAATGGCCAGTCGCGACGCGCACCGCTCTGTATGGTCGTAGAGATTTTGTTCTTTTTCTTTTTATTGCTCCAAGTGTGACCCGACACGGTCAACGTTATAGTATTGCGACCGATTCGCGCCCATTGTCTCGTATATTTGTATATATGTATATATAGGTGTTATATAAACGCTGGCTACTTAAAACATTATATTATATAGGCGCATACCGACTCGGGACAACGACTATATAATATTATTATGGTGGTTTATTATTCCACACGATGAATTATTATTGTGAACGACTATGTAGAACGTTCGCAGCGGTAATATTGCAGGTCTGTAAGAAAGCCACCGCCGCCGTTTCCGATGGAAATTTCGTAGGTATTACACGAAACGAACGGCCTATATTATATTTTATTGTACAGTCACTGCACCATCGATAAACGTTATCGTATGAAACACATGTTATTATAATCATAGACCTCATACTAGTATAATATATTAAGGTCTATGATTACAATACGTCGTCACAATAACGAATAGTATACATTGTCATAGAACATAAATGCATAATATCACGATAATATATCAATACGGCAGTCGTCGGCAGAACCTTAGATCATATCATACTATATGGATGTAGCTACAGCGTATGATTTTGTTGTCGATATCAGCGACGAGTCACCGAATGAGGCGATCGGATGTGCGAAAGCGCAATGCAACTCCTCGCATAATTATCGTAGGTACAATATAGGAATCTGTTTACAAATATGCGAGAAGTCGCGTTGCGCACGTCGACAAAGGTTTTTTTGCATTGATTTAATACGCTGCGGCTCCATCCACAGTACAATATGATCTATTGGACATATTTTTTTGGATTGGCAGATAACATTTATTTATTTTAATTTCGAAGTTATCGTTGATATATTATACGCGGATATGGGTAGGTAAGTCCCAATAGTTATTATCATTATTACTTGTGCGATTACGCGGTGTAGCCTACACACGAGTGCGCACATATGTCTGCAGGCTATAATACAGAACTCTACAGCCAACATTTCATTGAAGTTTTTCACACGTCGTGAATAAAAATTTCACCACACGATAATTCTTGTTACTCAAGTTTTAATATGTTACTCTGTATACGGTAAACCTATATATATATATATAGGTACTGATATTTGCTTAGACGTCGTCAATTTGTTACACGTGAGGGTTTTCGATCGAAATGTTTTGTCGCGCGGTAGGCAAGTTACACGGTATTTAAAATATTATTATCGCGTACCTATACCTAGGTATCATTATGTTGTGGTGTAGAATTGTCGTGGATTATAGTCTGTGCAGCCTTTGGTAGTAACAATAATAACTCAAATATTATTATGCGTGCGTATATTTTGTTTGTAAACGATAACGCGTAGGTACCAAATGAATGAATTAATTTATCCGGTATAGTTTTCGTAATAATTAATCAAATTTATCATCAGGAAATACAACACGTTTTCCTTTGAAATTATGTGTTATATGAATATATATTATGATGCCTGTAAGTACCATGAGTATGACACTATTGCGTTCAGTCGATAATGCGTCAATATTGTAAATTGTAATATCATTGAATACAGAATATTATTGTATTGTAGTGGTAGGTACGATAAATACTCAAGACATTGTTTAAACGCCACAAAAAAATTACGTTGTATACGTTGTTATAGGTAATTTTAGTCAAAATATGTGAACGTTACTGTATCTTGATTTGTATTAACTTTATTTTGACAGGAAAACTGGACCGTTCCTAACAGATAAATATGCAGTTAAATGTATAATGATGAAACAAATTAATCTTATAATAACATATAGGTACTTTATTGATATCAAATACAATATTATATCATGTACCTACATGTGTATAAATGTAATTAATGAAAATAAATAAAGGACACTGCAAAACGGTAATCAAATTTAATCGCGATAATATTAAGAAATTTACAATTTGTATTTAGCTTATATAGTATAGGTACCTAAACGTATCCTAAGTATACTGTATAATATATTAGGTTTACGTTACACTTTAATTTGAATCAGTGCTACGATAACATTTGAGTAAAAATAACGCTCAAAAGCATCGGGGAGTTTTAAAATCCTCTTGGGGCGTGTTATCTCGTTAACCAAAGTAAATTGTAAAATAATCAGGACAGGATGAAATGTAGAACCAAAAAATGTCATACATATTATATACACGATGGCATATATCATGAATCATGATGATTTGATAACTCTAAACCAGAATTAAATTACAGTTAAAAAAACTGCTACTTCTCTTGATGCTGATCGTAAAGCAGTAGGTATATAATATACATTACTAATAAACTTTATTTAAAAATTCTTATCAGAACTCAGAAATGTCAACGTTATAAAAATAAATATACTTACCCAATATATAGTTTAAGTAGGTAATTATAATTTCGTTATAGTTGTAATATTATATTTTCCATTGTAAATTGTAAGTATTACGACAGTTGATTAATAATTAAATAAAAAAATATAATACACAAGTTTTTATTTAACGAGAAATCTGTTTAAAATAATTACCAATATATGGAAAACTTTAATCCCATTAAATGATTAAACGTACATTATCTTCTTAACATCTTCCACTCATATAATTTAAAATTATAAAACATGCAATACCAATAAAACTATTTTATTTGAGCAATAAAATCTACTAATTAAAAATATTATAAATTTAATAAAAATACCTACTTGAGTATGTGAGACGTGTGTGTCTAAAGAGTGTTGTAATTTCTTGTTTGGTCGAAAATATTCTCATACGCAATTGTAGACATGCTATTATTTCCTTAGTTAAAAATGTATAGGTAGTATTAATTTAATTCTTATATCTTATAATAAATAATAACAAAGAACGCTAAATTAAGATTATAGTAACTGGTAAAAATCTCCAAGGTTGTATTATGTTGAGTAAATGGTGAGGGCTGGTTAATATATTAAGTAATTAAGTTAAAAAAAGAAAAAATAGTATTTTAGTGAAATTAAAAACACACAACAATAAAATTATAGAACTACACACATTTCCTGGTTTTAAAACTTTTAACACATTCTTGATGAGACTAAAACTAATTGTGTGTATGGAACCAATAATTTATGATAATTAAATCAGTGTGTTCAAGTTACCTAGTTAAAATTACTAGTGTTGAACACATCAAAATATAAAAATAAAAATTTATATTAATTAATAATAAAAATAACTATGACGTTCTTAAGCTGAGTATGAATACGGAATTATTCTGGTTTTGGTCTTTCATATCTACCTAGGGAAACAACATAAAGGTTCGGACTTTTTACTTTGGTGTTACCTACCTACTATTTCGAAAAAAATAGAAATCTTAAACCATGAACAGTGAATCATACTGTGTACCAGTTGCCCTCAAGAGTAGGTGCTTTTTTTTTAATACCAATTCCCAATTTAGTTTATTATAGTTGAAAAGCTGATTTAAAAATGTATAAATAGATAGACTTACTGACTATTAAATTAATGTGCATTTATGAATTAAGACTATAATCAAGTTATTAATTAATTTTAATATATTGTGATGTATAAACATAATTTTAAAAAAATTCGTCTAATGTACATGATCTACTATTTCTTTGAAGGATATTTTCATTTTCGATTTAAACGAAACTTAAAATGGCTTTGTAAACATTTTTTCTGTTGTCTCATCAAATAAATTACTTGGTTTGTAGATTAATACAAGTTGTGTTTAAAACAGGAGTTAGGAGTTATTTTAAAATTACTTAGCTAATTATAATCTTAGTTTAATAGTTTTTCATCATTATTTTATTAAAAGTTTGGTTGAGTCACGTTAAAACTGCATCGTTCAACTTTTTTTTAGAGGTTCCTTTAATATAATTGTTTGATTTTTTCTAAACAATAAGTTCTTAATTTTTTTGTTAGTGAGTGGATTTAATTTGTTTTATAGGAAATATAGCTTTTTTATGCTAAAATAATATTTAAGTACCTACCTAAGTACTTATATTTTTGAATATTTCGACCGTCGAAAACCCAAAATTATTGTGTTAGAATAATTGACTATCCATTATGCGATACTAAATAGATGAACTCAGACATATTTAAGTATCACTGGATTGTTATTATTACTTACTAAAATAGAAGAAGATTTTATTAATTTTATGTCTAGAACAAGTTGCATATACGGGTAAGTTTGCTCAACTTAGATCAATATTTTTTGCACAATTTTTTCTTTTTAAAATTACATACATTTATTTGATACAATTAATGAATGGTATACTATTTACAGACAATTAATTTGCAGATATGATTAATGGCGAAAGTTGGCTAACGAGTTTTCGCAGGAACTTAATGCGTGTACGTGTATGCGTTGCCGTGTTGGAGATAAAGTCATTATTTCGCAGTCGTACGTGTATGGTTATGTTGTTCCATCGTCTGTAAAATCGTACATCGGTTGAGTTATATCTTTTATTTTCATAGCTGCAAAAATATGGATTATTCTTTATTTATTAAATAAATCAAGGAAATAACTGTATAGTAGTGAGTACGATTGTATTAACTTTTAGCATATTATTTTATTGATCGTTAAAACGTTAGAACTTATTTCGTAAAACCACTAACCAGTAAACCACATACAACTCTGCTCCAAGGCTAAAATTCAACACTACACCTAGGAGGATATATTCTAAAGAATGTTATTACTAGAGAAGATATAGGAGAAAGCAGGTGGCAGGTGGTCGTGTATGAATTTAAGATTCAATATTGTTGTTTGATGTCACTAAGTCTTTAAATTAGATTATTTTACCTAATTAGTAGGTTTGATACTAATCGATGAAAATACGAGTATATAACTCTTATCCATGCGTAAATAATCGGCGAATAACCTCACGTTTTATACGAAATCTATAATTTCCACTCGCCAGTCTTAACCATATATTGTGATTTGTGATGTAAATCAAAGATTTTGCACACCAAGCTCAATAGTATGGAGCTTTTACAGCCTTTCTAGAACTTAGGGAGTGTTCTATTGATGGGCTAAAATCGAATTTCAAATGAAGGATTATAAATTATACTATAGGTAGGTATGTACTTTGTTAAAACTACATAGTACTATAAGTCTATAGCTGGTAGTGGGTAGGTACCTAATGAATAGTTTGTTATTCACCCGTATCAGCTAAAGATTTATTAAATCTATTTTATCAAAAACTAATTGAAGTACAGACTTTTGTTTTAAAATAATAAGTTACAGTACGATTGCTCGAACCGACGTCTAGCTTACAGCGACAAATATTCTTCATTCTTCATCTCCGACGCGACGGATGACGTGACCGCCTTATAAATTATTGTGCACGTGAACATTTCAGTCACCGAAATCTAATTAAAAACTCCATAGGTCGTGTGAAAGACACGAGAGAAAAAATTACTATAATATATATATACACACACACAGTGCGTGTATAATATTATGTAATATACACAAAAATGCATGTGATCATATCATGTTTTGTAAACAAGCAATAAGTATATAATATAATAATGTATACTTACCTTTAATTCTCCTACCTACCTTCTTACACCGTATATGATACAATATTATTTTTGTTATTATTATTATTAATCATTAACATTAGGGAATTACGGCATTGTATTGTTGGCGCTATAACCGGCTTCGAACACGCTAATCTACAACCATAACCGCCCCGACGTGGTTTGTTTACACGCTGGCTGTTCATGGCGGGATGGGTCAACGCAGCGGAATGAAATTGCAGACAATCTGCCCATACGACCAATTTCTGCCTCGTCTCGTCCCTCGCCAGCAAAATAGGAGGCCGAAACGTGGTCAAGTTGAGATGTACTCGGTGAGTGGCTCGCATAAAGATAGGGCGAAGACATCTGCACACCGTGAAACATCTCAGAGATAAAAATGTAAAATATAATATTTTATACGATAAATGACAATACCAGTGGCGTATACATACATTTTATATGGGGTGGGGGGGGGGTCAGAAAAAAATTTAAAATTAGGTACCTGCACATTAAAAGAAATATAGGTATTATAATATAATTAATAATAGCGTGTCTATAAATATTAAAATTTGAGTTTAAATCATTTAAGTACACAGTTAGTATTATTTGGTAGTCACGTAGTATTATTAATGTAATATTCATAATATTATACTAGATTATTACATGGAAAATATAAAGATTCTTTTTTTTCTAATAATATTATTATATTGGCCTGATGAATTTTTTTTTTGGCCTACCTACGTATAGTTGTTAGCATAGGTATCTTTAAACGATTTTTTTTTATTAGAACTTCCAGTATATAACTATTATAGTTCGACAATTATTACAATATATAATATAGATAAGGTTTACAATAGATAGTATCTTACTCTAGCATAATTTAGATAATTAGATAATTAGATAAGAATATAAAATGAAATGATACAAATGATATTATGGTGGACGTATAACGGTATATGGAATTACAATTTACCTTTATTTAATAAAGCAGTTAGGAGAGACAGGAGGGGTTTTATGATTGTAGTGAATTCGGTAATAAAGGATGTAAACATAGTTTCTATATTAGGAGATAAGTGGGAATGGTTATGATTGGAGGAAGTAGCTTCGGCATGGTTTATCGGTATTGGGACTTGAGGTGGATTTAGGAAAGTTTGTATGAGATTTGGGAGTAGATATGAAATGTTCACGACGAGATGGTCTGTAATTAAGTTTTTTTATAAATGGGATAGCCCTTGTAATTTGCAGGGTGACTACCTTGGCATAAAGCACACCTGGTCGGAGATTCTGGTTACGATTATAGTACACAATTAATTTAATTTTTTTGATATTTCTTTGTAACGCACTGACACTATAATAAGAACACTATTTTATAAAATTAAAAAAAGGCCTATGGAGGGGGGGAGGTCTGACCCCCAAATCACTTCTTGCATTCGACCTGGACAATAGGGTATCATTATATTATTTCCCGAGCGTTTGAATCCTATATAGTAGGGCAGTAGGCACCTAACTTATACCTATAACCTATATACCATATACGCAGTTACTGATGTATACCGCATGTCTACAGTATAAATAGTATAATATAGAGTTCACTGCACGTCTGCACTTGACACTGCGAATGGAAGGTTCGACAGGGTGTATTATAAATAACGTTCTTTGGTCGCGTATTTTGTTTAATATGTATAATGTATGTTACGCCGGGTACACAATATGATGGACACTCGATAGTGAACACCTAAATACCTAATTTTATATTATATCAAAACGCGTTTCTACACTTTTCCGACACGCACCCTGTATAATACCCGCTTGAAATATACGCATCTCGTCGTACGCGTTGGCTATTGTCCAATATGATATAATATTTATACAATACCTATGTGCAGATCTTTAGCCGTGCAAACGAAAGTGTGTGCCTCCGGTAAAAAATACATTCCGTTTTAAACGTCGTAGATTAAACACGCTCCATACTCTAAAGTATGTAGTAATAAGAGGCCAAGAGGGTAGGTCGATCGGTTTCCGTGCCACCACCGTCGTCATGAATATATTGCGATGGCTCGTCGCCAGTGGGTGGCTTGAACGTTTTCAAATCGCTAGGCACAGGTATGCAATAATGTTTCATTGTATGATATGTACATAACTTTAATTTCGTCACAGTCGACGGAGAATTTAGGAATAGTTTTTGTTTCTTTGCATCTTATCCTGAAAGCACTAATATTTTGCGAATATGCCTAGGTGAAAATATCCAATTAATGTTCAAAAGAAAATGTCCGTAGTAAAATGGTTTAAAATCAAAAAAATGTCCGTGGTAAAATTATTTATAATCAAAAATAGGATACTATTACGTGTATTTCAGCCTACGTGGGCGTTTAAATAAATAAATATACAGATGAAATAGATTATTATACATTATAGGTACTACACATGTATTTAAAAAATAGAATTATGTTTAAAAAAATGCAGATAATTAATATTATTAAAATAGTCTTTATACCTACCTACTACTTTATTATTACATTTAAGACAACATTACTGGTTTAAAAAAAAAAAGTTATCCAATGATAATTAAAACATTAACACCAATCACTTACCTACTTAAAATGTATTATGGTCGACGAAAAACATTTTAAAAAATGTATATACTCCATTCATTATTTTTATACTTCACGCATATTATTTTAAATTTTCCTTACAAATCAACATAATTAAATATTTTTTTTTTTTGCTGGATATTGTGTTTGACTTAATTTAACCAATTAATAAAATAAAGTATAGTAAACTAATTTATGTTCTTCTTTTATTTCACTTTTGCATTTTTTTGATTTTGGACATTTTTGATACTTATCGGATAATTTTTGTATTTTAACACGGACATTTTTAATTTTGAACAATCCCCCTGAGGAAATGTTTGGTTTCGGACATTTTACCGTGGAAATTATTGTATAGACTACTTATCAAAAAGTGGGTAATGAATATTAGTGTTTTTCATGCTACTCTTGCTAAGTTTAAAATCAGTGGGAGGGATAATTCGGAGCACTCATTTTTTATTTTTATATGTCCAGAAAGTACTTATTGAGTATCTATACAATTACTAACATTTTATAGTATATCGGGAATTTGTAATTTTTATGCTCCCGAAGTGTAACCTAACCTAACTCCTCGTACCAATTATTCGCAAGGCAATGCCCTCCGTCTCTGTGAAGAACGACTTATTACGTCACTAATGCTATTGTTTGTCCTTATACCTATTGGCCTAAGGCAAACTAGACGCAAACAATTAATTTCCCATCATTTGTTTTTACCTGTTATTAACTAATGTGTATTCATATTTATAATTTAAATATAGCATAGCCATTAGCCGTACACTGCTATAGATCAGTCTAGCTGTAGGTGAAGCACTACGCACACGATTGACGGGTAGTGTTTTATTTACTGCTTCGTTTAATAATATTTAATATAGGGTTCAGTTTATTTAACGTTATATTTACTGGGGCGGATGATTTGAAAAAAATTATAATTTATCAGTATTTTTTCACACGAGTCGGCTGGCACACATAAGGCGCAACGTAGTTTTATTATACAAATAAAACGGCGCTGAAACCGGTGGCGTACCTGCAGCAAAATCAGCACCATAATAAGTAACCTTAACTATATTGGACATTTTTACGGTGGATTACTTATATAAAAAAATAATTTTCAACACGGTGGAAATAGGTAAAGTTACGAACTTGGTAGCTACACAAGTTCTACTTCCAGTGCAGAAAAATTATTAAACGTCCGTCGGAGCGCTGCAACACATCTACATTAATGTAAAAATGATGCTATGAATCACGGTATCTCGATGGTCTAAATAAAAAATCGGTACTGAGAATACAGTAGGTACCTATGTATTTGTTATTCTTTCGAGCAAACGTTTGACCTTGGTGGATACTAATGAAAAATATAAAAAAGTATGTTTTAATGTCGTTTCCTACCTTGTTATTATTTTAACATTGGATTCACCACGCTGCAGTGTTAAAGTATAATTATTTTATTGATAACATTCAGGACATAAACTCAGGAATGTTATTAGTTATTAGTTATTATAATATATACATTGGCAGGTAAAAAACTTAACCACAGATAAGTTCATTTATGTTAGGTACTTACCCACTAATTTTTATATCAGAAATATAAATACTAAATTAATTATGATAATCTATTATTACCTATTAATAGATTTGCTTTAATTATTTTAATTACCGATTATCCGTCAAACATTTTTGTACAATTGATAGCTTACAAATTAGTGGTAACGATTTCATGAATTATTTAAAAAGTGAATTGAAAATACCACGGTCATTTTTTATACAGAGTTATTTAATTATTAAGCCACGTACGTCGTACACTGCATCCCTTTTGCACTGATTTTAAATTCATCACATACCTAGTATTTGAAAACGTATATTATTATTTCTTTTGGAAAAAGAAAAAAATCTCGAGAGTAAATAATACAATATAGAAAGCTTGAATTTCAAATTATAATCAGAAATTGTTCATTTTTTATAATTTTGCGTATGCATTGAACTGTTAAAATATCAGCTAATATAGAAGCTTTAATAATTTAAAACAGATCCCAGTGGTGTTTTCGTAAAAATACGTTCATTTATGCGAACTTAAGCAAACAAGCAATAAATATTGTGATTTTACTGTCGCAAAATTAATCAGATTCAAATCTTCAAAACGCGGATCGCCTACACGCTCTAGGAAAACTATTTCCAAGGCTCTTACGGAATACGTTCACATATTCTCAAACCTCATAAAAATACATTTTTAGTTACCAAGTTTTGTACATTTTTATTTATGTAAGTACCTCAGTATTGGAAATTATTTTATGGGCCAGATTTAACATTTTATAACATTTGATTTCATAATTATCTTGAACATTTTTATTAGTCTGTTGCCGGTAAGTACCATTTAAGAACATTTTATAAAAAAAAGCTTTGATAATCACGGTCATGACCGTTGCGTATTAATACTATATACTAATATGTACCAATACACTTATGGTAATAAGTAATAACTAATAACCAATAGTTTAGTTATTTGTTACTCGGTTCTAACTTAGGTATAAGATAATATTGATAAATGTCATATAATAATATTATGTTAATAAATTATAATACAGAATAAAGATAACTTAATTTTTTTAAAATGTTAAGGTAGGTATATGTGCGTATACTCGTGCTCATTTGTATTGATTTTCAGGGTATACGCTAGATCACATTAATTAAGTAGTTCGTGAAAAAATAAGAGGATTTCATATTTCTTAAAAATCCTGTTTGGATAATAGTTGATAAAGAAAAAATTGTACGGGTACCTTTGCAAGAAAGAGAAAACCTATATAGGAAATATAACGTATAGAGGTACCAAGAACTATATCCGGTTTTTATTTTCTGGCTAAAATCCAGATAGCTCTGAGAGAATATTATCATAAATTAAATTAATGAATACTAAGTTCTGGTCAAAATTTAAGATATCACCGACAATTAAAATCGTTTTTTATTTTCTGAACAACTTTGAAAATGGAATAGTTGGGTTTTTGCTCGGGCTTTTTCAAATAGTAAATGGGTATACGTGGTAATTGCCATGCATACCCTCCAAAACACCACTACAGATACCTAGGTACCTTTTTATGTGCCAAAAAAATGTTTTTCATATAGAAAAAGGTATGTTTGTAATTTTTGTAACCCCCCCCCCCCACCCCCGATAAACCCTACGTGATAATACCTATGTGAATTATGGCTGTATTATATGACAAAATATTTTTATTTATGAGTTTGCTAAAGAATCTAGTCTGATTTTTCATAAAATAATAAAAGTTAAATTATTGATTAATATTTATAAATAAAAACAATGCTACTTATATAAGTTGTTATGTTATTTAAAAAATATCAACGTATACAGATTAAATCTCATTATCGATTGTTTAATTAACTGTATGAATAACACAGAATAATAAACAAAATTAATATTTTAATCCAATTTTTTTAATTTATTGGAAAATTTGATTATTTTTTCCAAACTTATTTTCTAAAATGATACATAATTCATTTTTAAAAATATTGTTATCATTAAATATCAAAAATTTTATTATTACGTATTAAATGTAAAAATATTAGGTACAATATGGTGGATAGTAAAAAAGTATTTATATTACAGACTTAAAGTATTTAAATTACTCCCCTAGTCCTTTTATCTTAAGAGTTAAATATTAAATAGTACATTTATGTTTTCAGAAAAATATTTAGTATCGAAATTTAAATTCAATAATAGTATTCACCATTTAATTCAATATTATAAACGAAAAAGAAAAATATTTGAAACAATATACAACCATATATTGTTTGGACCTAGGTATTGTAATTGTTATTTATTATTTATTAATTAATAATTAGAATTTCAAATATATATTTTAAGTCTTCTTTTTAAAACTGGTCACCATAAAATTAAAATGTTTTATGTAGTCCCTAGAGACAATTTTACCGTATCCAATTAAAACCAGAATAACATATTAATACGTTACTGATAATAGTTATATGTTTTAAGAAAAAAAAAACCAAATGGTACAAAAAACACTGAAGGTAATGATTTACTTGAAGTAGATATTTTCATATGAATAAAAAATATATGTAAAAAAAAATCATCGTTGTACAGAATTTCGAGGGTATTATTCATGTTTTTTCTTATTTATTCTTATTTATGACTAATAATCAATAAAATCTATAGAGTCAATACATATTACACTTATAAGCTATAGTTGCAAATTATTATGATTTAATTTTAATTTTAATCGAATATACATCACATGCTGCATATTTTCTGAATAATCTATTTCAGTTTATTACATAGCCACGTTAATTTATTTAAATTGAGTTTTAGATTATTCTTTTATTTCTTTGTGAATATAGTGTCATCGTGATAATAACATTTGTTTTTAAGCATTAAAATAAATAAAATAAAACTCTGCCAGTTGTTGTATATTCATATGGTATCTGGTCGATTGGTCGGAAACTATGGCTGTATTGGTGTTCTTAAAAACACCATTTATAGCAGAGTAATAAAAGTTCTTTTTTAATAAATAAAAATAAAAACCGGGGAAGTAGCTCTGATGTATTATGAGTGCCCAGTGTTCATTGAGTAGATCACTATAAAATATGTGCTACATTTAAATTGGATGATAAATCATTGTATAATATGATAAACAATCCGTCCCGTCAGCCTATCTATTTTCTAAGGATATTTTCTTATATATTTAGTAATATGGTAGGTTGAACCAATTTTTCCGACAAACATTTATTATTATCGTAATAATATATTATTATATAATTCGTAATTATAAAATATTATTTCGTGTAATATTCCTAGTTGTAAACAACTAACAAGTCAATACTGACGTACCGTAGAACGGCGTGAATAGGTTCGTAGTATGAATATGTATCTAAATATTCTGAAAATGTCAATCTGTATACCTACGTATAAATCGATCTAGTGAAAAATGATATAAGCAATGGACGAATTCGTATTAATAAAAACTTTCAAGTCCATACCAATTATTTTTTTTTTTGAATTACAACGAGTGTGGCTCCCGATTATTTTGAAAAATAGCAATTTTGACCAACAAGATCCAATTTGCAACAAAGAATTACCTTAAAGTTGTAAATTAAAATATTTTTTACTTGTTCCAAAAGGCGATTACAGACAAAAAAATTTAAAAAAAAAAACAAAACATTGTTAAACCATAATGCGAGTAAATTCATCCGGGATAGTCGAATTGCACTTATTACCTAAAAAAAACGGTCGAATTGCACTTGGTTCAAAAAAGGTAATGGTCGAATTGCACTCGGGTAAAAAACAGGAAGTATAGTCAAACTGCACTCGTTCAAAAAGAGGAGTTAAAATTTCAGGTCACTATGTTTGTTCACTTTTATTATTATAATAATATTTGACGATTTAAAAAAAGAAATACTAAAAAAATGATAAAAATTAAAAAAATTAATATTTGATGACATTAAAGAAAGAATAAAAAAATATATGTATATTATTATTCATGACTACAAAAATTATCAAAATTAGTTAAAGAAAAAAGTTATAATAATGACAATAATAATATTTGATGATTTAATATAATATGTATATATAATATTATATTAACATAATGGATAAGGGTATGTATAAAACAATCATTTTTAACTACGCCAATAATTAAAATCATTGTCAGTCCTAAGCCTGTAAGTGGGAAGGGAAATTAGTGTATTATAAACGTTTAACCCCTTCAAATGCATTATATTTTTGTTGGAATACCTTTTTTGAGCTCAAGTGCAGTTCGAACACTACCTGCTTTTTACCCGAATGCAGTTCGACCATTACCATTTTTAAACCTAAGTGCAGTTCGACTGAAATAAGTGCAATTCGTCCGTACCCAATTCATCCTTTCACCCAAAAACTAAAACAAGATAACTGAATTTAAGTTGCAGTGTTACCATTCAAATGTTATAGCGATACGTTTTCAATTTAGATAAAAAGATTTCGGGACAAAATGATTAAAAAGTTGCAAGCCTTAAGTTATTAAAGATATAAGAATATTTATCAATGTATAAAGTATACAGTATTTATACAATTTTCGGTTTCAAGGGTAATTTATTATGGAGTTAAAGAAGTAGCCTTAATAATTGTATTGAAGGCTTACTAAAATTTTAAGATATTGATATGTATATACTAGACTTCCAAAATAATAAAAATAATATATTATACATGTTTAAGCTATCACCCTTCTTAATACAATGATCTATTTACTAATATTACCTATAGTAAGTTGTCTGTAAAATCTTAAGGCACTACAAGTTTTTACGCTAAGTTATGTGGGAATAAATTTTAACTTAAACAAGTAATAAGTTGAAAAAGTTAATTTAATATTTTACATTTTATAAGGATAAGTTTGGCATGTATGTATTGTTCGTTTTTGTAATAGGGTTAAATATGTACTTAATACACACATGTCACATAATTATAATCTATTATACATGATATCCAACGGTTACATTGTTTACAATAAGTTTTTTAAATGTATAATTTATCGAACAGTTAGAGAATTTGAACATTTAGAGATTAAAAATGTAGATACCTATCAGTTAATAATTAATATGATTTTAGTGAAGTTTGAGAATACATTCTATAAGCACAGCAAAAATTTCATAAATTATCATAGCTATTAAAGATATATTATTATGCTTAGTTTTAAGAATTAAGATTTAGCATACTATTTTACAAAAAATTGGGACAGCCAAGATATGTCACAACTTTAATATCTATTTAAAGTTTGTATTTCATTATAATATACCTATACGGCCTACCTATTTTTGTGAAAGTTTGAAAGTAGTATTAGCCTACTTATCATATTATATTTAGCTGTCAAGTCTTATTAAACTATATTATATTCTTACTCAGCAATGTGTAAAAAAAATCGAAACTTTTGATTAAATTATTTTTAAAAATAATATGTTTGAAAATTTTGAAGGTGTGATACCAATTTTGATATGGAATTTCGCTACAGCAAACAGTGTGATAAATTATATAAGCTGCATCTCATGCACTTAAAATACAAGCCAATGCTGCGTAATTATAATTTTAAAATGTTATCTTTTTGGCTATTACTACCATTCTTACCATTTTTTTTTCCAAAATGTTATGGCTTTTTCATCTAACGTTCAACCGTCCGTCATATTCAGTAACATTCGGCTATTAAAGTTGGCGATCGTATCTAATGTCGTTCCAATTTTTCAATATCTTGGTATTATGATGAACAGCAACTGTTGTGTTATACAGTATACATGAAAAATGTATGTTACTTTCAGACAATTTGTCATTGAAATTCTATGTATTTTATGTCGGGATTCGTCGACAGTGATAGTGGTACACTGGTACCTCGTACCTACATACTTATCGGTAAGACCCGTAAAATATAAATTATTATTATAATATTATATATTTAATAAAATACATAACCTTCTAAATTAATTATTACACACATATTATATTATATTAAATTATTAACATACAATCATTAGTTATTCTTATCAGGTACCTACTTATGCTTTTTTTTTGTTAAAAACACAAATAGGTATTTTTTCGTTTTCTCGAGCTTACATAAGTATACAAATAAACATTATAAATGTCTTTCGCATAAAGGTATAGCACCTAGCTACAATATATTTAATTAAAATATGTGATGCATTGTACGAATAGTTAGTTCGTTTGACAGATAGAACGTTAGTTTATTTTAAATGTACGAGGTGTAAAGGTGTTTACATTAAACTAATGTAATATTTTCCCCATGTGCATTGAAATTTAATTATCCATGACAATTTAATTGTATTTTATTTACTAACAACGGACAAAATTAAATTTCAGATTTATTCTGATTAAACATTGGCACTCATATTGTGGTAAAAACAAAATGGCAAGTATTCTGTATATTAAAATGTATAACACTTTTGGTGAAACTATAATATTGTATGGCATATAGCAAATAAAAAGAAAAAAAAAACCACTTGTAGTTTTAAAAGTATCCGGGCGGTATACGTCAGTATATACACGACTAGTGTACATTTAAATTTCATAACAATTCATAAACAAAATATATTTTTGATTTACCTTGCGAGAAATTTCGTATGATCGTTATTCTTTTTTATTCCAATACGGAATATAAACGAGAAGATTTTGTTATACTTTTGAATGCAGCATGTTACAGTGTGATCAATTTCCTGTCACCAGAATGTCAAGTTGTGGATTATATTAAAAGTATAAGTGATGTTAAAGTTTCCACGTCAAATAAATTATTGAATTATTCATTAGGTAACTATTTTTTTATTATTATTATTAAATTTCATTCAATAAACAGCGATATCGCAGTGTAATTTCGTAGCTTTTATGAGTTATGATTGTGTATGTTGTAGTATAGTAGGTAACCCCTTGTACCTACTATACATAGGCACTGCGGACTAGTATAATATATTCTGCCAACAATTTATTAATAATATATGATTTGTTATTTCATTTTATGCACACATCGCATTTAATTAAAATCGTACTTAAAATTAACAACAGTTTTACACTTAAAGTCTTAGCGTTTTGACTGGCATACAGAATAACACCCGTTGAAAGCGGGCAAGTTGTAGTGTTGCCAGGTGGTTAGGTTAGGTCTGCGTTTGAAAACCACTTTAATATTGTCGTAAAAATGTTATCGTTAAGTAATCCGGTATCCGTTGGTAACAGAGAAAGTCATGTGTGTGCAGGACGCGTATAGAGTCACTACCCTACGCCCGGCCCGTGGACGAACGCAATATAAATGCGGTGCGACCATCCTTATTTTGTATGTTTATTGATGTAACCAATGCATACGTTTGGCAGCGTTTCCACCCGTTACTTATTAAGTATGTATAGTGTGAAGCTGATAGTGTTTAGTAAGACAATTTCGCTCATCGTAACAGAAAAAAAATTTCAAAAATAATGTACACAAGTACATTGTTCCCGTTTAGAGAGTTGTGTGGTTATAGCTTAATCGATGACCATCATGTGTTCCCTGAAAATCAGTTACATTTACCTTTAAAAGACTATTAAGTATAGATACCAGAGGTACCTTCTATAAAACACATTGACGCAATTATTAACGTCTAATACGTGTTCAAAAAAGTTGGTACTTTATATATTTTTAGAACAAATAATAACTAAAATATTTTTATTGTAAGTAATAAAAATATTGTTGATAACCTTTGTTTAATGTTTATTATAATATAATAGTTTTGTGAGGATATTCTTTAGGTTTTCGCATTTTGTTTGTTTTAAAACACTAACATTTTCAATTGATTGATACATTACTAAACGACATTTTTGAATTTGTCTTAACAGCCAACATTTTTACTACTATATATAAACTATTTTATTTTATTTTGAAAACATTTTATTTGACATTTTTATATTTAAGCTGATAGTATTTTCACAGTGTGCATTTTTCTCATAGGATAAACTTTTCATTGTTTTATCAAAAATGTCAAATATTTCATTAATTTTTTCAATTCTATTGTTTTTGATGATTATAATAAACAATAGATCCAATAATAAATTGTTACAAAGGGTATTAAAATCATTTGTACTATTCTTACATGAATCTAAACCCGTTGTTAGTTTGTGATTATTATTAATGAGTAATATTTTATAATACACAATATTAGATGTCATGCATACACCGATTGAGAACAAACAACCGACTTATTAGTTACACCCTCCGGAAATGATTATATTTTTGGCAAGTATATACACGAAGTCAAGTCAAAGTGCAAATGGATTTATCATTTATTTTACTGTATAGTTTTCTTTTTTTTCTTAGTCATATATACTCATATACGTATTAAAATATTTTTTAATTTTATTTCGTAGTTATTATAATTATTATTTATCTGTGTGCTTGACATAAATTTTTATTTAGGATTTAGATTAAGATAAAGCATGTAGTTGTAAATCTTAGGGTCGCAATATATTTTGTCATATAAAATAGGACACCACGATGAACAATGCAAAACAATAAAAATAACTCTAGACAGTTTGTGCTAATAAAATATTCTTTTAATTTCAAACTGGAAAAATGATGACCATAATTGTTTTTAAGTAATAACAGTTGATTCTTATTTATTTCGCTCTAATGTTTAAAATAACTACTAATCTCTCCAACGAAACATAACTTGTGCTGGGAAAAAGGAGTGTTTGAGACGCTGTTAAATTAATACTTGGGTTGTGCTCAATGTTAAATCTAGCTGTAATCTATAATCGTGATTAAACGACGAGACGCGTTACTGTTCATGATGATCCACCACAATAACTCAATGGTCCCTTAAATATATTTTATTATTTTAAGAATCAAAACGGGGCGATTGCAACTTTTTATCGTGCATTTCAAATTCCATGAAAATAAAATGTTATTTATCTGAATCAAGTAAAAGTTGATTTAAACAAACTGCATAGTTTTATTTCCCACAAAATTTCAAGTTTAAGCGTTTTTGCATGAATGCAATTTAAAATGTTATTTCATTAAAACGCACATTTTTGTATATTATTGAAGCCCTACAGGTATCGCATGCAATATTAGTTTGTGTTATTTAATCGTTGTCATTGGACGTAGAACTTAATAATATAATGCATTAATGCGACGTAATAAAGATAAAGAAGCTGTGATAACAAAACGACGATAGACGGGCGGCTATATTATAATTATAGTATCTACCTGTCCTACATACAGTCTACTCTTCACGGCCGTGTTGGAAGAAAACTTTGAAATGTAAATGGTGGTAAATTTTAATAAAATGTTATAAATTAGGTTAAATTGTATTTTCCTATATAGTTTATATATTATCTACTGCATACAAAAATATTTCATTATGAAATAAATATATTATGGAAAATACAATTTTAAGTAGGTACCTATAATACAATTATATACTTATGCTAAAAAAATTGCTGTTCTCTTATTTTCAACGCATAAAAAATTTCATTTTGTAAGTTTTGGTATTTTAATTGCGGGTTTTTCAGGCGTTTACTGCACACAATTACACAAATCTAGTTTTTAATCATCATTTATAAGCTCTGCATTGTTATTGAAAACGGAAACGTATATAGAGGTGCGATAAGATGCATTGGTGTGTAATATTGTATGAGTATACATAAGAAAACGCAATAAAACCTGAACAATTAGTGTAGACATAGGTACTTGAAGTCTTTGAATTTTCAAAATTAAATAAACCATTATTGACAGGTAAAATAAATTGAAGATGTAACATAAGATCGTTTATTGTTCAACAACTATTCAGCACTCATCGAACACAACTTTAACGTCATGTTATTGGAATACTTATTGAGTCCGATATAAATCATAAATAAAGTTATAATAGCTTATAATAAAAAATTCATCACCTTCAGAATCTACAATTAATCATAGTGAAGTACTAAAATGTGTAAGATACGAATACATAGTACTTAAATGAATAATATAAAATTACTTTTAATGTAATACGCAGACCATTTCCATTGAAGTATTTAGGTACCTAATTTTGGCAGTGGTCATTGTCTTCGTTTTTTATTATTGTAGTTGCGAATATAAATGTCGTAATATAAAATATAATATAATCATATTTTAATATTTATTATAATATTATAATACAATCTTCAACAAATCTAAAATATTGTCCATACATTTTGATTGTTGTCAAGCGAAAAAATTACATCATACAGATTACAATATATATTTTCAAAATTGTTGCAATAATATTGTAGTATAGGTACTACCTAATCTACTTAGATTTTAATTGTATAACACACTCATAGTTATTTTATAAAACTATAATATATTATAGACTATCGAACGTTTATTAAAGTTATGTTACTTTATTAGTATAGTTATAGTAATTAGTAATATTTAGTAGCGTTAGTATAGTTATAGTTACAGACTATAGTAATCGCCACGGTCGTTGGGTAAACATATTATAAGGATTAAGAATATATGAAAGACCTCATGCAGCATGTATTCCCAATCCTATTATTAATCCGTCTTCTGCATCCGTCACTTCAATTCCCGAATCTTCTGATATCATATTACAATCTAAATTTCGGTCAGACTTTACTTCCATTATAAACTTCCTCCTCTCTCCCCTTACAAAAGTTTTAAACAATATTATGTCCATTATCTTATCTACCGTATTTGTTATAATAAAACTCATTATTGTGTTTTACCTATACAATATCGTATCACTTTATAATGATGTCTGGTTCCTACATCGTATGTACCTACACATTATTTCCTATATTACCCAACTACAATGTAATTTTTGAGTCGCAATAACATTTTTTTAAGAGTTAAATAAAAATAATAGACCATAATACTGTGTGTATTTAACTTATTTTACCCACTGTATCGAAACCTTAATACCTATGTGAAAACGTTTGTAACTATTTGTAACCTAATAGATTGTACTATAGATATATTTACGGTGTATTTCTAATACGATTTGGGTAGAATTTTCATTATAAATTAATGGGATTTAATAAGATAAAATTTAATACTAGTTTTTAGTTACTTTTTTAGTCACTTTATTCATAAAAATACGTGAGTATAGATTTATTCATTCTATAGTGAAATAAATAAAATAAAAATTCCAGTGTAGTTTAAGGGTCTATCTGTTGGTCCAGAAGTTCTATGCTCTATATTCGCCACGGACAACTTGAAACTGCTACAGAGAACAAAGATTTGATTATCAGTCTGGTGCCTAAAATGTTTACTAGCTGCTGGCTCTACTTCAATGAAAAACCCATACTCACGACATCCAAAAACTCGTACATTACATTATGGTGTACGTAAATGTTTACATGGCAACGCAAACGCATCATGAATACTTTACATAGAACGGAATTTGTTTTTGGTAAAAAGTTTAATCTGGTATTTGCAACTAAAAGATATTTATTAATAATATTATACACACATAAATGACACACGTGGACATATTTAGAGGGAATGGTTCATAAGTCGTAACGAATATAAATTTAAAATTAAAAGTTATAACTTATAATACAATATAAAAAAAAACATTTTTTTTTTTTCTGAGGGGGGGGGGGGCTGAACCTCCAACAGTCCCGCTTTATACGTGCTTGTGATTTTCAGGAATTTAAGTCACGTAGGTATGGATCTACTCTGAGTTACGGTAATCAAATGAAAACAAAAATGGAATAAAAGTTACCATATTATAATAATTGGTTATGGAATATATTTCAGTACAATATTTAATAGTTTTTATAAATCGTTCGATTTGTAACGTTTGACTTACATATTAATTATCTTCGACCTAATATATTTTTAATTATATATTTTTATCTTTCATTTTCATTTTGTTTTATCAATGTCTTTTTTAAAGGAATTTACAGCATATTCGTTTTATTTGACACCAAAACAATAAGAAAAATAAGCCATCAAAATAAAAAATAAATAGTTTGTATTTTTTTATGCGCAATTTCTGATTGTTATTTCACAATTTTTCATTGATGTTTTCGGGGAATCTTTTATACCTACTGTCAGCACGAGACACACGAATAACTGTAAGTGCTATTTTAAACCATCTCATTGGATAAGATTTTATTGCCAGACTCAGCTGAAGTCAATGTCAAGCATCAAATATCACAAATACCATGCAAGAGAAAGAAAGAAAGATACTTTAACATACCGACGTGACAGCAGTATTTGGAAAAAGGTTATCAATCCAAGAATGAAAGACCGAAAAAAATAAGAATGAATGTATAATAATCAGTCACGTTATAGCTACAAATATTTTACGATAAAAGATCTAATAAATATGCCCCAATAGAAGTGACATTAAAATAATAGCCTACGATAATATTATAAAATAAACGAACATTAATAAAACAATTATTAATTTCATTTATGCCTATGTATTTTTAATATTTTTCGACTGCTATTATAACGATATATCAGGAACCTTGTATCCAATTTTCACGCTTTTTTATCCAACGAATAAAATTTTATTGATATTTACAGAAAAAAAAACTAAAAAAATTGAAAACTGACAATGTCCGTAAACAGCTCAAAAAGAGTCAAATTATTTTCAAAATTTTAACGTGTATAGAAAATGCTAATATAAACATTCAGTGAAATTTTCAAGTATTTACAGTCATACGTTTTTAATTACGACAAAATAAGAAAATCGTTACATGAGATATCGAGTGAATATCAAATGTTGTAAAAATATGAATTTCAAACGCTCATAAAAATTTAATTTGACTTTCTTGTAGACATTTTTTTTTGATAAAGGTTGAAAAACTTATGGATAATCTTGTATTACATTTTCAAATCTTAGATTTAAAAAAAAAAATTTTTATGAATTCTCAACTCAAAATAATTTGCTAATTTTCGTGATTTTGTCCGTATTTTGTCAAGATTTGAACTTTAAATGCTTATAAATAAAAACCCTGACTAAGGATTTTTAATTTTTTTCATCTGCATTTGAAACAATAACCTAGGAGCCTTGTATTATATTTTCAAGCTTTTTTATCCAACAAATAAAATTTTATTGATATTTATAGAAAAAAAAACTAAAAAAAATGGAAACTGAAAATGTCCGTAAACAGCTCAAAATAAGTCAAAATATTTGGAAAATGTCATGGTGTATAGAAAATGCTAATATCAACGTCAGTCAAAATGTTAAGTACCTATGGCCATTTGTTTTAGAGTTGCACCAAAAACCAAAATCGATTTTCTCGAAAACAGATTTTGCGTAAAAATTCCCGTTTTTCCTTAATTTTTCTTTTGTTTTTTTATGTCGCTTTTGAAAACTACTGGGAAATTTTTATTTTTGACCCCCCAAAGTACCAACTAGATTCAATTTCCTATCAGAAAAGTTACTTTTGAAGAAAATCCAAGCACTTTTACTGTCCTAAAAAAGTGTTGACAAACACAAAAAAAAAAAAAAATACATATCGTTTTAAAATCAATACATTCATCGCTTCGCTCAGAATCTAAAAAAAAATTAATAATGGCCAACAAAAGTAAAAACGTGTTTGTTTTTCATGAACAATAAAATTCTGTTTTTTCTCTATAAAGTTTCTTCTGAAAAGGTATTATTATGTTATGTTTCATATACTCGTATTATTTCATACACTTAAATGATAGTGTCATATAATTATATTTCAAATTTACTGCAAATGTCGCAGCGTATGTTTTTTAAACAGTTTTAAATTAACGTATTATTATAATATAATATGTAATTATTACATTATTTTAACTGACATTATTAGAGATACAATTGAAAAATAACTGTTCACTTGACGAAGCTGATTGAAATTGAAAAAATATTTTACATATTGTTATACATGTCAATTGTCTTTATACAATTTTCCCTGTCAACAGTCACGACGTTTGAAGTAAACATCATATAATTTAACTACTCATACAACATATAGAATTCTCTGAATGATATCATCATCAAACGTTTAAAATAACTTGCTGCATCGTTCGCATACCATTTCTTTAAGGTAGGTTGTAGGTAGGTACCTAATAGTAAATTATTAGATATATTAATTAGTATATTATTTTCAGTGTCGGGTTACATTATATTTTAGTTGGTTATGAACGATCATTTGTATCAAAGGAAAAACCATATAGATTAACTTTGTAAAATGTAACGTGACACGTCTAGCTGATTATCAATAATATTAGTTCTTTAGTCTATTTCTCTAAAATAATATTTTATAATTGATATGACTAATCATAAACGATAAACTTTCTTTCTTCTATACGATATTTTACCTCCCTCCTTAACTCCTTGCATGTTTTTTTACTACCTATTGTGATCAGCGAATGATTATCTACCGTGCACCATTATCGCGACTGACGTGAACCTTTATCACGATGTACAGAGTGGAAAAAAAGGATGGTCTCCCATAGGAAATTCGTACTTGGAATATTTCGATTTATGATTATATTTTTTTTTACTCAAAATTGACTTTTTTTATTATAACAAACGGCACTCCCGGAAGTTTCCGGAAAAGTCCACATCCCGAGGGTTACAAGAGCGGAATTGTTTCCGGGATTATGAAAATTAAAAGGTATATTTTTTAAATTGTTTATGTAATTTATATTAAAATAAAAAAAAATGTTTCATTATAACAGACAGTAGTTTCCAGTAAATAAATATTAGCCAGTAGGTAAATATAAAAAATGTAAATTGTTCCAACTTTCAATATTACATTGTTTGTTTTAAACTGTGATGTTTAATTTAATAAACTAATGAATAACAATGTACCTATTTATTTATTTTGATATTTACCGGAGGATGAGCCAATTATATAATACATAATACTCACTATAAGTAAACATATATTATAGTTGACATTAGAATTTGGAAATAATAAGATAAATTCGATTTCAGAAATTAGTCTTGTTAAAACAGCAAAATTAAAACATTAAATATTAACAATCGCTGTAAGAAAGGTTAACTGTTACCCAACGTTACCCAGACGCATCAAATTATTATTGTACAGTTAATCAGTTGGTTCCTTTCATAGTTGGTATTGTGAAAGGAAACAACAAAAGGAACTTGGTGCATATTGTTAAAGAAACTTTAAAGTTCACTCGTTAGAGCAAAGATGATGCATCAATCATCTTACGTATAGGAATACTAGGTTAGTTTAAACACAGGTTAGAGAAGAAAGGCTAAGAACTTGTAGGACTGGATACTGAATATAGTAATTACCAATTAGTATTTATATGGTACAAGCCATGTGGAGGATGGACCATCCTCAGTATATAATGGGCGCAGATGACAGAAAGCGTCTTTTGACTCGTTCTAAATGACATGACTACACGAGTCTCCTGTAACATAAGGTTCCCAACGCAAAGGTACCATAGATATTATACCTACTACACAATTATGTGCGACTCTACAACCCTGGAATAACTATTTGTATGTATTATATTTTACTAAAACTAGAATATCTAATTTAAATATGCCATCAACAATTAATAAATAGTAATTAATTCACGTGAATTGTGTGATATTCCTGAAATTTCCTGTCGAGTTAAGTAAGATATCGGAAATTTCTCAACTTTAATCATAACTGAACAAGTTTTGACGATTCGACAAAATTACTTCCACCACCAAATCGAGTGAAAAATGAAATACGAATTGACGAGATTTATCGAAATTGTATACTTTTAATGTGTTTGTCCTTTCTAATACATTCGAGCAAGGCATTTGCATTAAGTTTGGTGTCCAAATTTGGTGTTACATAGGTTTATTGTCATGACTCATGATATAAAAACCAAACGGCAGTGGTCACAATATAAAACAATAACAACATCATAAGAATCAAAAGGCTCGACAAGTTCTTTCCGACATTGCTGACGCGGGTTGTTACTAAAATAAAACATCAACTCATGATCAGAATCTCGAAATTGGGTGTCATCTTCACTTTTATTTAATGTGGGTGTATAATGTGACTAGATATGTGAGTATCTACCAAGTATGTTTATTTCCCGCAGCGCAAATATTATCGTATTTTGGTATACTCTTGTGGTAATATCGTTTGATAATTGTTATTATATCGCTGCAATATAAAATATCTATAGTTATTAATCAAGTATTGCCGTTGGAGTAATAATATAGTCTGTACGTTTATAAGCTGTAAAAAGCTGGTTACACACAACTATAATGCGTAGTTTGGCGTAATTTAACTATTACTATTCGTTTTGTAGCTGCGTAACTTGCAATGGTGTGGCCCAGGGGCGACAACCTGTGGCTCGCGAGCTATATGCGGCTCTGTTAATCCAAAGTTACGGCTTTCCAGTTCCATAAGCAAAAATTAATTATTTTACTATCAAAAACAGTATTTTATTCTATGAAAAATATTCAATATGTTTTGTGCTAAAAAAATGTGAATGTTTTTATATGAATAAATATTATTTCGTATAGAAACGATATTACTGTCTATCATTTTCATTTGACGCAGCCGATCTGAATACTGTCGGTATTCTAACGAACATCAAATGTTATTTAGGCATGATGGCAAGACATGAAGTGTTCCCCGACCGTCACACAGAAATTAACATTAAACACATCAAATAAATTAAATTTAACTTTATTTTTTATGTTATTTTTAAATTTATTAGAAAAAATACAACTTGTACAACAAAGGTACAATAATTGATAACAGTTTAATCGAGGAATATATAATATTGAAATAGCTTGAAGTGGAATCACCCAATAGTTGTACTAAATCTTTGTATCTTTTAAACTTTATTTTTTACTAATAAGATATAATATATACCTATCGGCTGCCTATATAATGCACGCATAATATAGCATATATATACTATTAATTATTATTACCTTATTACAAAATATGAAATATGATTCAGGATCATAACTCATTATGTCCAATTAAAAATTTATGAAATAGAATGTACGTTTTCCACTGGTGGATCAAAATATTATAATTTTTGCACTCACGAGAAAATTAGGATAGTTTATAGTAAAATTATTTGGTCTAAATAGGTTATATTTGTATTTTTTCAATTATTCCAAACAGGAGTTCTCTTTCTGTTTATAAACGATCGTACTTGCGTGGATTTGCACCCTCAATATTACGCCTGTGTCTAACAGTGATTTAATTATACTTAAAAAAAAAAAAAATATTTAGATATCTACCCTATTAGATACTAACCCTTATTATGTTACAGTGTGACACTGTGAACCGCAGAGACGTAGAGTCGCGATAACTAAATACTTAACTGGTGCGCTAAAAACAAACTAACACCTCATCATAGACACGGGGAAAATAATATACGATCACAGACCGCTACTGTATCATGGTTATTACCTATTAAATACGATATTTCAAAATATTTTATGCTCATAATAACTGTCTATACATTCTACACATAGAAAATGTATTGATATCGTGTTAAAAATATAATTAAAGCATAAAACGTAAATACCTATAACGCGTTTAAAAATACGTTTACCGCCAGCGTCTGGAAGACGACGAGTACTCTTGTCGTTGTGGGTATTGAGTAACTATAGACGTAACGATTTTAATATTTGATCACTGCGCAGATCAACTCGATTACACTCGACAATATAATATTAGTACGTGGTTGCATGTGGGTATATGAAAAAGGCGAATAAAACGGTCTAGAACGTTCGGAAATTGGATATTATTATCCTATTTAATTTTATACACAATTACGTACGCGCGATCAACCGTGTTACGATTTTGCAACTACTTACCACACACACGCACACACCCACACGTGTGTGTGGGTGTGTGCGTGTTAATATAATCGGGAGATTTAATTTTCGTAGTCACGATCGTTTTCCCCCCTCACGAATTTTACGTTTTCTTGACGAACCCTCTCGTGCGAACCGTCGTTATTATTTTTCACCGCATCACATACCGACATAATATTATTATATGCGTGCAATAATCCACAAATATAAAATATACCATACAATATAACCTTTTTTTTATAAAGCACAGACACTCTTTTTACCAGATTTTTTTTTTTAATTATTCGTGTTTTTCAAAACTATCTTTTTACAAAAGTATTGATTTTTTGTATTAAAAAATCTCTTCAAATATTTACTCATAATAGCTATTTTAAGTAGGTATACCATAAAGAGCGATATAGCCGTGGCGACCGGAAACTTATTTTTTCCGAATAAGCATCGCCTTTTTGCTTGTATATAAATTGTTAAGCAGGTGAATTGTTTGAATACTTTGATGCACCTACCTATTTAAATCGAACGAGTAGATTTGAATTATGTTTAACTATTTTAGTGTATGTACTAAGGATAATAAATTATGAGGTCTGTGATAGTGAGTTTGGAAGGTATGGGGATATAGTTTATAATTATATCGACTTTGAACAACTATTTTAGTAATTATTATAATTATCTATCAGCTATCTACATTTTATAATTTGTAAATACTGTCGGAAAACCTGTATGTAATATACCAATATTATCTAATATCGTTACATCTATTATCCATTTTCGTAAAAATATTTTTAAGCACTATCATCCATAACATACTAATATACTATACACCTTTTTAATAACTCAACCAGATTGATTTTTGATTTAGATTCATCAACATTTTCGAGAAATCGCCTGCTTGACAATTTATAGAATAAAAACACGGTTTTCATTGGAAAAAAAAATAAGTTTGTTTCGCCACTGGATACTTCTAAAATTATATCGAACAATCTCAATAATTGAAAACATGGTTCTTATCAGTACCTATAATAGATACCTACGTACTTAAAAATAAATATTATTAAAAGAAAATCAAGTGTGGACACGATCGTGAACTACCCTGTGAGTTCTAATATTATGACTCGTATTTCGCGTTACGAAGTCAGTTGATTTTACTTTATAATCGATGTAGTAGTGTGCGCGATCCGCACTGACTTTGAAGCTCTAAATTGTAACTGCTCTGTATAATACATAGGTACATATCTACAGTGGCGCCGAACACGTACTTTTATGGGGCAGTTCACTCCTGTATTTAATTAGGGTGGTGGGTGTCGGGCGTTTGGGTCTTGTGCGGACGGGTGTATATAAATTGACACTCTAGTTTGTAAATCATAGGTATATAATAATTACGCGACAGCCGTTCAGTAGACAGTAGGATACTACGATGCGATAGACTAACTTTTATACTTTTCCCCACCTAATGATCAAATGCAAGTCGGCGCCACTGCATATCTAATATATTTCTAACACGACGCTGACTGGACCGGTGCAGGAGCCCTGTATAGTGCAATAGTTAATAATTTCGTATTATCTAATTAATGTATTATGCGAGGGTCAACGATAGGTATAGGTGCGTTCTATACACGAATGACGTATATAAAGTAGAGCATCGGCTCGTTACACATTCGGTGTACTGAAAAGCCACGCACAAAACCGGAAGTGCCGGAAAACGTATACGCATTGTATAAATGTTGAAAAATTATTGTGCCGGGTTTAGGCCCCTGCAGTGGCGGGTGTGAATTTTGCGTGGATTTTCCTTCCACCGCTACCGGAAATGGCGTTGTCGTTTCGACTGCAGTGACGGTAAATCACACGACCGTGTGGCCACGCACGTACCCGGAAACGCGTGTTTTGCGCTTGAAACGTCCGCAGAGAGGCGGAGATATTTTCGTGTGTGAGGAAAACTTTTGCCGTAGGTACGCGATTTATCGACCAAAACGGAAACAACGACCGCGACGTTACCACAGGTACCTACGTTAGATTCATCGTCACCTCCCATCGTGTTTTATATTATATAGGTAGGTGCACTGCAGTATAATATATAGTACTCGTTGCTGTATTATAAAGCCGAGTTTCCGCGACTGGACATGTATTTGCAGGGCCGTATTCGAACATTTTGCGCCCCGGGGCAACCTATTTTACCCCACCCCCCGAAAAAGTTATTTCTTAAAATGTGTAGGTAAGGTATAACCACTAATTTGTGACATAAATACAGTTATTAGCTCCTGAGCGATTTCAACGAGTTAAGAACAATAGTGCAATCAAAATTTATCGGTCTGACTTAGTTTCAAAGTTATAACCTTTCGATGTCCGCTAGTTTGAGTATTCCCACCCGTCGGGGGTTTTTCAAAATTAAATTACTTTATTAACAATAAAATAAAATGTAAGTACGATAGGTAATTGTGTTTGGCATTTTACACTTAAGAACAAGGTTTTGCAGTTTTAAAGTTGTTTGGATCATAGTTTCCAAAGAAAATATGAAAGTAACATCAAGTATGCAAACATCCACATTATGAAAAAAAAATCACAAAAATCGTTCAGGAGCTAAACTTATTGCACTCGTTCTAATATTTTATCCATTACATAGTTATCAAAGGTATCTTAAATGTGGATCTATTAGTTATCCCTTAAATCTCTAGGTAAACCAATGTTGAAAAAACAAATTATAGTAAATATTCGTAAAGAAAAAGTATAAGTAAAAGAAATATTTTGATGCTTATGTACTGATTATTTACGAATATTTTCTATAGTCGTTGATTATTTGCCATGTTGTGGGGCCAGCGAGTACGTTTTATACCTTGGGATATTCGGTAATTGGTACTAGCTATTCGTATTTCGCCACCCTCGATTGTCACGGCGACACACGAGTCAAAGAAATATATTAGATTCGTAAAATACACGAATAGTGTGAACCCGTCTTTATGTATATGGTGAAGTAAAAAAAAAAAAGATGGACGAACGTGATTCAGACGACAACATAGTAAAATATGGTTAACAATCAATATAAGCATTAAAATATTATGTTATGAAAATATTATGAAATGCGGATGAGCATAAAGTATGCATGCCAAAATGATCCCTCGAATAGCGCCAATATTGTGACAATCGATTGATTTTATTTAACTAATTATTTTTATCGCGTTCGCCATACATAGGCACCCCTGATTACATCACAACTCACAAGTGAAACGGATCGTGGCTACCTAAGTCCGGGGAATTTCGCTGGATGATCGAAAACTCTTTCGACATAATTGAACGTCTTATATTTTTCCAGCTGTCGTACTACGTGCACAGTGCAATATATAACATGATATAATATAAATCTTACCCAATAATATATTGTATCATCGAGTGCAGCGTTACGCGGTGGTTTATGTCGGGCGTATGATGAATAAATGATAAAAGAAAAACAACCGGAAAAGAAGAAAACACCGTCGTCGTGTTTTTTTTTACGCACATGATATAATATAATATCATAGCCACGTAACACGCGACGTAGTCCCGAGCTCATTTTCGAGCATTATTAGAGGTGCAAGGTTGATAAAAAAAAAAAAAAAAACCGTGCGCACAATAAAAAATACGTTTACGATTGTTTTTCGCTACGCACTCGAACCATGGGAAGCGTATATCGTTTCGGGATTGGACCGTTCGATTTTTGGGCGGAATATATATTATTTTCCGTTATCCTCCTTCAACAATATAATATAATATCATTATTATACGCAGAACCACTGCAATAATATCATACTGGCGTGTGTGTGTGTGTGTGTGTGTGTGTGTGTGTGTGAGTCGGAGCGAAAAACCAACGGATTTGGGAAAATATATACACCGTTCAAGCGCTCGCAGTAAATCGACAGTTTATAGCTATACGTAGTCCACTTCTACAAAGGCTTTGCGAATGCCCAATAAGAATATTATGGGATTTACGCAGATCGCAATAATTGAACCGGAGTGTATATTATTTTATATTCACTGCAGCAGCAGCAGACCCCGTTTCAGACGATAAATCGGACGGGAAACTTGGACCATAACCAAATAGATAACATACACCTATACCCACATCGGCAAATACCCACGCGGGGAGGCGAACTGGTTTTATTGTTGGTAATTTAAAACTTTTAACGATTATGTTGTTCTAAACGGCTAGACTGTTAAATTAAGTGTCCGTAACCTATGCACTATATTATTGTGTACTACATAATATATATATATATATATTATTTCTCCTGTACGACTTTTATTGTGATTATTGTGATATAAAATATTACTATTGTTGTTGTATTTCAAGGAGTGCCGTGACAAAACATACGCATGCAGTCCCCAAAACATCTTATTAGTATGTATACATTTATAAAATATGGTACTGTGTGCATTGTGCACGTATGCCTGAAATCGATACTTTTTCTTATTCGTTCGTTTTGTGCGAAGGTGCAAACCGAGAAAAAGTGTGAACAAAATATGTCAACTGTTTTAATTATATATTATATTTTAAACCTTAAAACCGATTATGAATTATGATAAATTCGTATAATTATTATTACTCCCTCGGATGGGGTTGCTACGGGATGACGGTAAAACGGTATAATATATATAATATATATACCTGCGTCTTTTAATAAGAAACCTCCGCCGCAATTTCAATTAAAGTTCTCGCATATGATTTGAATACGAAACACAACATTATAATACGTTTAAATTAAATGTAAACATCCAATTAGGCGATCGCATTGATACGTAGTCTGTACAGTTGTTGCTGCAGTATATAATATACGCAAAACGTTATGACTAGTTTGTTTGATAGTTTATGAAGACCGTAAGTATTCTTAGCGATAATATTTTGAAAACCATCGAGATAGTTATAAAAAAATTAGATAAAGTAAGTGTCCACGTTATTATGTTTAGTATAATAATTCAAATATTGAATTAGTTCATCGACTCTATTAGAGACTTTTCGTGACTTGCTGACTTAACGACAATATTAGGTGTGTTGTGTATAATTATTCATTGCGATCTTTTCTTGGTGGGAAAATAATATATTTACAATTTGCATAATATACATTCTGAGTGACTACCCCTGAGCGATAAATAACAATGTTTTCCTTGCTTAAAATGAAGGTTAAGATAAAATGTTGTGAATGCAACCTTAGATTTCGTATATATAGTCTGTATAGGTATGTAGATATTGTATAATATAAACTATTATTCTATAGGTATAGTATATATTAATTTATTATTAATGTTATAATATACTTACTATATATAGTATATACGCAGGTACTATAATTGTTCAGTTTATACGACCATTTCACATTTCGTATATTAATGTTCTATATAGGTAAATATCTCTACGTAGTAGTTTTTTTTATTAATTAACCCGCAGCAACTTAGGCCATTAGGTGGGTTTTTTTACTGCGGGCAGGGTACTGTAGGTTTAAACAAGTGTGTTTGTTAGTTTGGCAGAATTTCCTAGTGCGCACACGTAGGTATCTGACATGCCCGGGTGAGGGATGGCGGCCTCTCTCCAGACACCATGTTTGCCCGAAGAGAAGTGCCGCCCGTGACCGGGTTTCGAACCGGCGACAGTGCGCGTCGCAACCGACGCCTTAGTCCGTTCGGCTACTCCGTCACCAGCAATAGTTTTTATTTTGTCGATTGAATTATGTTTATTTTAATCCTCATATCATTAAAATAAACACCGATAAATATTTGTGTCCCTTTATTGCAAATAAAGTAAATACAACGCGGTGCTATATAAATGTTGTTGATATTTTTATCGATTTTTTGGTATGCATTTGCTGGGTTAAAAAAAAAAAAAACAAAGTACTTACTTTGGTAATTAGCCGGTATCCTGGTATCCTGGTTCTTTTGGGCTGACTATGTGGAGATGTGTATAGTACCTATTGGTTATTACTTATTATACGAGAAGTTAGGACGGTCATAGGTATAGAAAAATAGATAGGTAACCCATACAGAAATTTGAAATAATAATAACCATCACCGATGTAGGTTAATAGTGTTATTTATTTTATAAATTGTCTTCAAAACATTACAAAAAGTAAACTAAACAACACACTTAGGACAGCAACACAAGTTTATCAACACTAAATAATATATCGTTATAGTATGTAATATAATTATTATACAACATCTTTATAGTCGAACCGTTGTTAAATTATTTTTTTAACAAAAACATTCATACCTGAATATCGTATCTACATTCGTACAAAAGTATATAAGGGGGTACATAGGTATACAATTGATAATATTATTTAGTTGGCTATAAGATACTTAAGAACTAAAGTCGTCAGTATAATATTCCATACAAAACATGACTTTTTGAGATTTTTTAAAACACTTTATTATATGTACTGTGTCATAATATTATAATATGTGCAGAGTACATGGGTACAACTATAATGATTTAAAGTTTAAACTATACAAATACAATATTTAATATATCATTAATTTGTCGACTAATCGACTTTTTGCGACATACGTCGTGTATCGAAAACATATTAATATATTCTCTACATATTACTGTATTAGTCAATAATACGTGCCACATACTACATATAAACCTACTATACACTATACAGTACTCGTTGTATATATGTATACAAGGCTGGGCGTTAACGAGTTAAAAAGTTAAATTACTTTTAACTAAGTCACATAAAAAGTTTGAAGTTTTTTTTGAAAGTATAACACCTACGCTAAAAAGTCAAAATTTCTTCCATGATATGCAGTTACTAAACTACAGTTCATTAATAATAATATTGTAATATAGTCACGTTAAGTTAACTGTTTTCATAATATGAAATATATTTTATAGTTAGTATAATTTGTATATAAAAAAAAATTTAAATAATAATATTATTTAGGTATAGTTTTCTTATGTGTATATTATGTTAATGTACCTAAATACTAAAATATTTATTTGTTATTATTTTCTAAAATGTAGACTGTCGATGTGTTACATTAATTACTTCTGGATTTAAATAGAGTTCGAAATAGCTTATGTAAATACACGCTAACATAACTTTCTATAGAAAATTACATTCTCACCCAAACATATTTTATGGGTGTATAGGTACATTAACAAAATTTACTAATGTTGTGATTTGCCATAGATTTTAAATATTCAGTTTAATTAAAATGTTGGTAAGTATAACTAATTGATTTTTCTAACTAAGTTATCTGTATTTATTTTTTCTGTTTACGTTGTAAAATGGATACGTTAAAAATTAAGGAAAGTAACTTACGTTTATCTACATAATGTCATGACGTGAGACGTGCACGTTAGTTATATTGACTTGACGACTTAAAAAAAAATAGTCAACTCACCCAGCCTTGTATGATACCTATATATATATATAAACAGCATACAATTACCTAAACTTACCTATCTTATATCTATGCACGTTGATCAAAAACGGAAAATCGTATTGTTTTTACTGCAAAAACGAGCGATCGGTTTCATAATAATATCATCTCATCAACGATGGCGAAACTCACCAAAGATCTGGCACGTTTATCAAAATAATAATATTAAAATTATTATCATCGAAAACGCGACGGGCGGCGGTGATGGTTTGCGGTCGGGTCTTCGACGGTGGATCGTCGGCGGTCGAGACGTCGACGTCACTCGCTGCACCCGTCCCGCGATCTCTGTCGCAGTTGCATCGAAATGACAGACACGGAATCGCCTTCGTAGTAGTAGTAGTCGTCGTCGTCGTCGTCGTCGTCGCCGTCAAGGTAGTTGTAGTCGTGGTCTCCGGCAGCGGCCGTACGTCAAGCCCGGTGCAGCGGCATCAGTTCCAAGTTCTGCTGCAGCGGCGTCATCAGCGACGGCTGCTGCAGCTGTTGCACCGGCGACGGCGTGTGCGGCGGCGAGTGAGTGCGGTGCGCCGCGTACTCGACGCTGCAGTTGAGCTGCTCCTGGAGCGGCGTGAGCGATCCCGGCCGGCACGCGACCACCGAGTCGACGGACGTGACGGTGGTCATCACAGAACCGCGGTGATGGTTACTGCCGCCGCCGCCGCTCTGTCCCACGTCGTCGTATCCACCGCCCCCGCCGCCGCCGCAGTCGTCGCCCCCGCCGAAGCCGCCCCCGCCCCCGCCGCCTCCACCGCCGTAGCCCCGCCGGTCCCGGTGCCGTTGCGCGTCGTTGCAGTGTGCCTTGCGGCGGCCGCACGGCACCGGCCCGTTCCTTTGTACTCGTCCGCGCGACGGCTGCACACGCCGAACCGGCTGAGCAGCACGAACAGGTCGCGGCGGTACTGTTGTGTGAGCAGCGCGTACAGATACGGATTGGCGCACGAGTTGAGCGGGTAGAAGAACACCAACAGGATCTTGGTCTTGGGCACGTCGATGAGCGGGTAACCGGCGAGCGCGGTCAGCCCGAAGAACGCTACCGGCGCCCAGCACGCGAAGTCGGTGAACACCAGCAGGGCCATGCGCTTGGCCACCGTCATGTCGGACCTGGCCACCGACGCCACTGCCTCGCGGCCGCCCCTGATCGACGAGTACATCTTTGCGTAGCACGCGCATATCACCACGAACGCGACGCCGTTGAACGTCAGCAAGGAGAACAGGTATACTTTGTCAGCGAACGACGAGTTGTCCATGGGCAAGCAAATGCTACAACGCAACAATAATCATGAAATCACAACACTATTATTGCTGTGGACGTGCATGGGGCTGAGGTGTTATTTTATTATAATATTTTAAATAACGGCACAGGCCGATGTGACGAGAATGGGTAATACGTTACAAGAATAAAGCGAACACGATATGGCTTTGTATAGTTAATACTAATAGTTTAAATTTGTGATAAAATTTAAAAACTAGAAAAGAAAATATTGGCAGAGGAGAAGAGATCACAAAAAGAAAAAGGAAATCGGTACTCGTTTGGCGGGGGAGAACTGCGTAAAACTAACGAGGGATATCAATGCAGGAGATTCAATCTCACCTGCCAGGAGTTTTCTTAAAAAGTTTCAATTAACAACTTGTCGTCGAACTGAAATATTAGAAGATAGATTTAATGCTTTTCGGACAGGATGGTTGGTATGGGTATTATCACGAGAAGAGCATTCAATTTTGAGGATATGCATTTATAATACAAAACAAAAAATATACGTTGTATTTTTTTTTTCATCATTTGAATGTCACTAGAGATGGATGGATCCTAAACGATAGATCCACATTAATTTAGTGGGTGAACTTATGAACAAAAATAGTTTTTTATGAAGAACGTAGTTTAAATTCGAAACACATTCATTGAATAAAATAAAATAATCTGCTATATATCAATATTGTTATAAACATCATATTATATTCAATTATTAATTATTACGTAAAAGCCAAAAGTTAGCTGAATTTATATTATATAAATTTGAATGTATATTGATTAGTAATTAGAACCCATTATAAAATAATAACACGATTACACAATATTATAATCCATAAAACAATTTTTAATTTTATATTTGTTTATTTGATGAATGAGTTAGTTTTCTGGACAGAAAACAGTGTTTTTTTTAATTAGTGATAAATTGTCAACCGATCAGATTGCATTAGCTCTTTGCTTACTATCTTATTATATGCTTATATAGGTATACTATTTTGTGTGAATGGGTAGGTACTACCTACCTTTAATTTAACATCATCGATACATGTCATGCATTAATGTTTTAATATATTATTGACAAATTCAATGAACGCATATTATTATTGAAATTCATAATTGTATTACAGATGTAATCATTATGACCACCGGCCAATATGATTGGCCCGAAACTGAGTGAGGTGTACAATTATTTGCATACTTTATGGCTTAGTATATGTGATATAGCTGCAGCAGTCGGTATATACTAGTACCTATAGTATACTGGCAGTAGCGGATTCAAGGGAGGGGTACAGGGGCACATGCCCCCCCTGTCAATTTTCTATTGAACATTTTTTTATGTTACTACAAGTATGTTACTATGATATTCTACGTGATCCGTGGGTTCTACATAAAAATTTTATTTTTCCTCTAATTTCTCAAGGAGATAAAAATCGTTCCTTTAAACTTCACTGGATAAATGAGTATTCCTGGTTATCTTATAGCCAAAAACTTGGAGGAGCTTTTTGTAGAAAATTTTGTTTTATTTGGTAGCGATGAGGGATGTCGTAATCGTGTAAAATTAAGAAAATTAGTGACTGTACCATTGTCTCTTTACAAAAAAGGCCATCAAAATAATGACTACAATAAGAATTGTTTTTTTAAATCTGATAATTTTATAAGTGTTGTTATGAATGGAAAAATACAAAATATAGAAACAACAGTAGACACTGCTATGACAAGTTAAGTTGAACAAAATAGAATTAATCCCTATTATTGAAACCATACTATTTTGTGGCCTACAAAATATATCCTTATGTGGGCATAGAGATGATTGTTCTATATATTCTGTTGATGACAATATTAAAAATCAAAAAGGAAATTTCAAGGCTTTATTAGAATTTTGTATTAACGCTGGAGTTCAAATTCTAAAAGAGCTTTCAAATCTGCACCAAAAAATATTACCTATATTAGTAAGATGACGCAAAATTGTTTAATTGATTGCTGCGGAAATGTTATAAGTGATAAAATAATTCAAAAAATTCATATTTAAAAGTTTTATAGTATTTTAGCTTATGAGACGACTGACGTAAGTATTTCTGAACAATTTTCATTTTGTGTTTGGTATTTTAATTGGAACACATGCTCAGTACAGGATCATTTTCTTGGATTCACGAAGGTTGAACATGTAACTGGTGAATTTAGCTGACATCGTTATACAAATATTAAAAGAAAAAAAATTACATCTTGTTCTGCTTCGAGGACAAAGATATAATGGTGCCGCATATATGAGTGGTGCATTTAAAGGAATACAATCTCGAATTGCAAGTTTACAGCCTCTTGCATTTTATACTCACAGTGCCAACCACAGATTCAATTTAGTGCTCAGTAAAGCAACACAGTCTGAATAATAACAAATATTTATAACTTCTTAAGGGAATCTGCTTTAAGAACTCAACTTTTGAGTGAAAAAAATTACAGAACTTTTTCCACTCCAAAAAGTAGTAAAAGCTAAAACGCTGTGTGAAACACATTGGGTCGAAAGACATGATGGAATTTTACATTTTTTGGAATAGTTACATTGGACGAATTAAGCCTTAGCAACCATACAGGATGTACAATCTCTATCTGCAGCTATTTGTAAATTCGGATTTTTGATTTCCTTAATAAACGACATTTTTAACCATAATACTTCCACTTTCAATTCAGTTACAGAGTATTAATATTGACTATGCACAATCCATAGAAATGATGAACACTGTTAAAAATGTGTTAACTACAATAAGACAACATTTTAGTGTGTGATATTATGTAATCAAAATTACCTATATTAAATATATTACCAAATTTGTTTAAAAATAAGAGTATGTATTATCAATTATGATTGAGGAATCATTATACAATTTATATGTGCCCCCCCCTATCAAAATACCCAAGATCCGCCCCTGTATACTGGTATATATACTATCAAAATGTTGTATAAATCTCCAGTGTATAATTGCCCGAAGACGGAAAAATGAAAAATGCCAGAGGAAAAAAATATACTACAGATAACCAGGTAAAAAGTTTAGTCAGTTATACCTGCAATACACTAAACCAGAGTTTCCCAAACTGTGCTTTGCGGTGTCCGAAGGGCACAACTAGCTAGCTCTTCCCAGTGGAATCACGGCTCATGAGAAATTATTATTTTATTTTTTGACAACTCTGAACTGAATCTTACGAAAATGCGAGTCACGATTTTCGGCTTGGATTGCAACCAAAGCCAAATACGTCAACCGTCTCAATACGCAAAACCTGACCTCCGACTATTATAGTTGTCAATAATAAATAACCCGACATTTGCAAACATTAGCAATCATTAACATCTCACGTTTAAAATAATTTTTTTCTTTTGAAAATATTTTTCTTATGATAAATTAAAAAATTTATTGATTTTAGGTTGGTTGCGTATGCTTAGAATGATTATACAAGGTGTATTTTATGTCATTGTACGCTGGGTTTTTAACGATTGTGGATCGATGACATAAAATTTCGTTAAAACGAAAAAAGAAATGTTTCTTTATTTTAAATAGGCAACTTTTTTATAATAATTTCAACATTTTTAAACACGCAGGTGTACCTATAACAAAATCAGCTTTATTTTTTCAAATGGTAACTACTATATTTTTAATGAATTCCGGTAAAGCTTTTTTTTCTGAAAATGTTGATGGTCATATCATCAATTTTGGTTCGCTAGTTTATTAACTATGGTCCACTAAAGTTAAGTAAAATATGCATTAATACTTTTAATGTAAATAATTGATATAGGTTTAATTTATAAGAGCTAAATAGTTTTTTCTTATAACTAACTTTTATAACTTGAAATTTGAACCATAAGTTCCCTATATTGGTAGGTATCGCATGCAAAGTATGAATTTAGTAGTTGAAATTCTTCAAGAATTATTTAATAATCGTGATTTAAAATAAACTACAGTCGAGTCTCGATAACTCGAATTTTTTTTTGTCCCTAGGAAATTCCTATACACTCAATGTAATATTTGTAACTCGAAAAATACATAAGTCGAATTAATTTTTATCTCCCTTGATATGCGAGTTATCGAGTCTCGACTATATTTGCAAGATATTTAGATAAATAGTCAATTTCATTATAGGTTTGTACCTAACTTATGCAAACTTTTAATCTGATTTATTTACAGATTTCCTATATTATTATAACAAGAATCAAATACTATAAGGTATTACCTTAGCAACCTAATAAAGAATCCAAATTAATGCTAGTATAATAGGAATTTATAATAGGAAAAGTACGAAATAAAATATAAATGTCCAAAATTAAAAAATATGAAGTGCTAAGAATTTTAACTCTTAAATTCATACTTTGCATGTGATACCTACCAATATAGGGAACCTGTATGGTTCAAATTGCAAGTTTATCCCACTACGAGAAGAGCACCACAAAACATTGTACTTTTTTCATTACACAGTTTTTTTTACACCCATTCATACCTAAGACATTAATGTCAACATTTGAATACCATTTGCCATTATTACTTTAGCCACCTAATAAAGAATCCAAATTTATGATATTACAAGAAAAGTAACTGTGAAGTAATTAATTACGATTACGTATAATAAAAAAATGAAAAAATAATAATACCTACTTATTTTGATGATTGTATGTTAAATTAAAAATAATGAACTATGTTCGTCAAAAATTGTGTTTATGTTTTTTTTTTTTTTTTTTGAGAGAGAGTGTCATTAGATTACCAATTAAACTACTTAAATGTATAAAAAGGTAGTAATAAGAAAAACTTATTAAGCTCTTGTAAATTAAACCTATATCAATTATTTACATTAAAAGTATTAATGAATATTTTACTAAACTTTAGAGGGACCATAGTTAATAAACTAGCGAACCAAAATTGATGATATGATTGTATGATATTATACTGTATAAATTATTATGCTCAATAAAATGATTTTAAAAAGCATTATCAATGACAATAATATATTAGTGTTAATTTATATCTATGCTTCTCGTGGTATTCATAGCAGCTGGGCACTGTGGTTGAATCTGGTTAAAAAAAAGGCATCTCCGGAAAAAAAGTTTGGGAACTGCCGCTGCACTGACCTACTATAAAGCTGTACAGTGATTTCGCCTTTGTAGACCACTGTTAGCCGTTTGCAAAGGTTCTATTCTCGAGTTTTTGGTTTCAAAAATAATCAAGTAAAAAATACAAGCTCGTGTGTCTGGCGAAAAGCGGTGTTAGATTCGGTAAGCTAGGTAATATGGTGCTCAGTATGGGTGCACATGCTCGCGGGGTGTACGAAATAATAATAATATTATGCAAATTCGAACTTAATAACCACCGGGCGCTTTTATTCTTCGGTTGCATGCTACGCCGTCGCCGTTCACTCGGCGTCACCATAGATATATTATTATATTATATAATATTATATAATATATACGTCGCCGAGAGTCGCGATTGGAGGTTTGTGGAAAATTAATTATATAAAAATGTTTGTTTAATTTCGAAATCGATTAAAAACTAACGGTGTGCTGAATCCTATACAATCCCTATACAATCTACTATTATTTATTATTAAAATAATATTATGTCCACGGTAACTGGTGAGGCGGTAATTAAAATTACAAAACGTTCAAAATTAATTATTTTCGTTGGTTAAGTAGGTATAAGCGCTGACTGAAAAAATAAATAGATATAAATTTAAAAAATAATTATGAAAACTATATTATAACCTAATGCTAGTCGTCGAAGAGCACACTTCATTGTTTTATCCGAATACGCCTCATAATAATATGATTAATAATGTACTTATAGTCATTCGATTGCGTCATATCGGTTGTCGAGGGATTTGTCGTGCCTCGCAATCATCGTCACATTTATTCATGTCAACTGTCGAATAATGAAGTACGTAATTTTTTTTTTCGTTCTGGAAAACGTACATTCAACAACGCACGCCAAGCCAGTTAGAATAAATTCAAATCGACGTAAAAAAAACGTTATTCTTTTCTTCTATTTTAAATGTTTAGCTATCGGTACTACGATATAATGAGACATAACAATCGCCTCAAAGTCCATAATCATTATAACAAACAAAAAAGACAATTCTATCATCTATATATTAGTTTGGGGCGGTCCGTGTAGCGATTCGAAATTTCAAATTTGGCAATCGCAATCGATCCGATACACCACGGTGGGATTAAAATAAAAGAGTAACCTGTCCATGTGTGCTGACATTTTGTCGATATTTCTCGTTAAAAATATCGTCCGAGATGAAAACTATTAACAATTTTAGCAGCCTACGGTCCGAGATATATTTTTCCCACGAGATTTTATTCGTCGTAAATCGAATCCCCTTCGTCTTGGGTTTATGTTCATATTTGGCTTGTGGGTAGTAAAAAAAAACACACATATGAAATATATCAAATACCGCGTGGTATAAACCAGGTTGTGTGTATTAGCAATTCTAATGGAATGGAATCGTTTGCTATTGTCAAAATGGGATTCTGTAGAAAATAAAAAACCATCATCCCATGGCATATAACGTATTCGTATAGGTATAAATTATATTGACGTATCATAATATTAAAACACTATGATTCTGATTAGAAAATCTATTAGAATACATTATGTTGGAGGGACGAATATTTTTTGGGATAATGGTCTAGAAATCCCAGCCCTATAAGTTTTGTCTTATTTTTAGTACAAAGAAGAATTTAGTACTGAAATTTGTACGTGTATTGAGTATTAAATACCATTAATTTATAGTTGAAACGATTATATTCTTATAAGCTTGAAGGTATTTTGTAAAATGGTTCCCCTTTGTAAGTATAGGTGTGTATAATATGAGAAAATATGTTTATGACAAATATTAGTTGTTTGATTCTTAATATTTATTTTATTAAATAGTACATTCCGCATATATATTATAATAGTTATGTTATAATGATTGTTTTACTATATACCTATTATTAATTGTAATTCATAAAAAACACTTTAACTTCAAAAAATTACAAACTTAATAGAATTAAACGATTTTTTTAGTTCTTTCATTTATACTTTAAATTGGGGTTGAGGATTATTTTTTTGGGGTCTAATGATTAACATGTATCCATTTATTTAAAACTTGTAATGCAACCTTGTAAAAAAATTAGATATTTTGAACCATACTAAACGTATATTTATAGTTGCAACAGCGTGCCAGTGTATACAGTATAAATCATGATTGAATATGAAAACAAACGAAAAGCTTCTATACCAACAATTTGGGATACAAATACACTTTTGACGACTAGTTTTGATATATTTTTCAAGTCGTAACAAATATGAAACTAGGTAGCTGTTTATACTTAGGTGGTAAACCCAAGTTCAACAACCCGTTTTTGAAATGATATAATCTTATCTATAAAAGAAGGTAAAATACAAATAGTTTTTTTATGCTCTGTATTTTAAATTCACTTCTGGAGCCTATTGATTTTATAATATAATTTTTTATTTTTATTTTTTTGGAAAAATATTTTTACGATATTTAACCTACATTAAAATGTTCACGTGTGGTTCTGAAGCAATCAATTATAGGTAACTTATTATATAAAATAACAACAGAGTTAGAAAAATTAATTTAAATTTTAAATTCTTTGGGTTTTTTTCACAACGCAAAATAAAATACAGTTCAGGTTTTATAACTTGTAGATTAGATAGAACTTGTAGAACCACTTCATCAAACATATTTTTTTTCAACCATATTTGTATTTTTAATATCGTTTTATTGATCGTTTAATGACTTATTGCATATTGGGTTTTAAGTTGTGTCGACATTTCATAATATATAATATTTAATTTTTTTAACTGGATCAAAATTGCTTTGTATATTAATATTTAATATTTAAATATTTAGTAACTCGATTCTAATAATTTAAAAGTACAAATTTGAAATTTAAGACCGCTTCCATTAAGTCTTTGTCAAGGATTTCCTGCTAGAGTTAATATGGAAAGATCATTTGCTAAGGGATCATCAAGATAATTTTGAAGTCAACTATGAAAGCGCATTAAAAGAAGATGTGTGATTGTACTTCGATTGATTTTATTGAAAAATCGTTATGAAAAGTTTTTAGATTGAAGATAATTGGCAGTGCGTTCGAGTGCAATATTTTGGAAAGCTTGAATTTCATTTAAGTTTGATTTGTCACCGAACAATTAACACTTATGAATTTGATATATACATTTTCTGTGTTTTAAACCATATAATTCCAATAAACCATAATTTTCTAATAGATTAACAACATAATGACGTCTCTTTAAGTATGGAAAATAGTCAAATTTGAAAAACGGTCTTGCATCACATACTGCTCGTTGATAGTAATTTTTTTCCTCATTAAAGAAAACATCTTTCGTGACTCTTATTATGAGGTATCCAGTATATACTTGTGAGTGCTTATTCCCTCCCAAGCCTCTGCCAAAAGTTGTCGATGGCCTTTGAGTCTATCTATAATAATTTAACTCACCTGGTCTTCGAGTAACCACTGGTGCCCATCAGCGGTAACGCACCCATGACCACCGAGAACAGCCAACCGACGGCCATTATGTTGACGGAGGCGCCGAGCTTGAGCCGACGGTTAAGGTGTATGGCGTAAGTGATAGTGTACCAACGTTCGCCGGTGATGATCATCAGCGTAAACACGGACAGCATGCACGAAAACACGGTCAGGAAACCGGCAACTTGGCAACCAATACCTGAACATTTGCAAAGCGGTGACCGGGGTTATGGTTTATTATAACATCATAGTCTATAATATTGATAACGAGGATACATATACTGTAATTACCGTTGTAAGTACGCGACAAATTAACTTGCATTATATTATATATAGCAAGTGTAAGTACCGTCCTATACTAACTTACGATCGTATTATAAACTATATAATGATGTATAACGTATCTGGTTCCGAAGTCGTTTCAACGACATGCTATATAATGTTCTATATTATATTAATTAATTTCTATAAGTATTATTGCGTGTGCTGTATACAACCATTATAATTTAGGTACGCGTATGATTGAAAATATAGTCATTATAGTTTCCATTCGATTTTACTCGTTTAATCGACGAGAAAAATATTACTACATTTACCACCGCGCGCGTTGGTACATATTGTCTGGTTCGATATATTATTACGCCAAGTACGTGCCATAAATCTTGTTCCATTTAATCTTCTACATTATTTGTTTATAATAAAATAAAAAAACAAGCTAAGAGTTCAAGCGAATACGAGTGAATCGAATTGACATTATTTATTGTATATACAATTTTTGTAAATTTACTTCGGCGTGTAGACAACATTTAAATATTTATATTTTATATTATCGACTAATCACTATCATTGCCTACATAGGCGTATCGTGATAAATTTATATGAGGAGGGGAGGGCTACAGCCCCTTCCCCTCCACTTCTACGGCCTGTGTGATTGCCTTTATTTACCTATATATGATGCATCAATACACTCATAATACTATTTATAATGCATTAGTTCGACCGATATTTCTGCGGGTAGAAAAAAGTCATAATGGTCGTGAAATCATTACGCTTGTCCGAACCTTATACTAATTGTATACCTATCGATGAAATTAGTCGTAGACAGTTCAATTAGTAGTAGTCGCGTGTAACCCGACAGTCAGAATAATACTCATTATTCATCCTGAGCATGTTGCCCACAAGATATATTATAAATATTGATTAAAAACGAGTAAACGAAAATGTGTTTCCTGTTTTATGTCTGAATCACAAAGAACTGCTCGGTGAACTTTGATGGGGCTTTTTTTTTCATCATAAAAAAGTCAATTACGAAAAATAATTAAATTTTGTTGTCGAACATCACACGGAATACTGCAGGTATATTGTATGACTGCACACTATTATATCTAAGCAGTCACCTCGAACCAGTACATAATTAACTTATGTTAAACACTATAATTTTAAATTAAATCATAGAAAATTAAAACAAATTGGAGATTCGTAATTGTATTAGACGAAATACGTGCTAAATCTTTGAAACAAAAATAAGAATCCTATCGTATTAATAACATAAGTAGTTAATTAATAATTATTCTACCGAAATAGCTAATACTATAAAATATGCTAGTCAGTAATGAGTATTAATAAATCATAGTACCTACTTTACATAGGCTCATCGGTTATTACTTATGAAATATATTGTTGTGCATTTGTATACATATAATTAGTAAAAATTAATAATTCACATTAACCATAAATAGCTGTAGAAACATGAATGTGTTTTTTTTATATAAGTAGTTTGGAGTTTTTTTTTAATGTTCAATATTACTTTTATTGATGTATTAATTTGTGTGGTAACAAAATATGAAGTTTATTATATTATCATAACCGTTAATTTATTATAAGAGAACAATATTATGGCACAAATAATACTATGAGATGTGATTAGGTAATTTGGTAACGAATTCGCTCACATTATACTACATATTAAGTAGAAAGTCTTCAGGTTGCATTAACTCTATTTAATAATAATCCAACTTGCAGTTACCCATTAATAATAATAATACCTAATATGTTTATAATTTATTTGAAATTATCAATTCTTAGTACATATTAATAATAGATCTCAATTCATACTTACACTTGAATGTATAATCGACTCTAGCTGTAACGACAAAAATTTCCTTCGAACAATAACCGTTCTAACTCGTAATTAGAGATGTAAAATTTACGTAGTTTTTTTTTTGTAATTTACCGAGAAAAATTTACGTAAATTTGATAAATTTGGTAAATTTTGATAATTTTGGTATGTTACCATAAGAACACCCCCAAAAATTCTTCTCTGACGCATTTTCTTGAACTTGTAATTATGGTAACATTTATTTTTTTTATTTACTGGATAGTAGGGTGTTCAATTGACCACCCTGGTCATTATTTTTAAATTTTTTAAATTTTGTGACGTTTTAGTTCTAATGTGTAAAAAATACTAAAAATTATGTATAGTCGTATAGAACATTTAAAAATAATCAGAGATGTTTAACCGGTGCCCCAAAGCCTTCAAAAGTTTAACATTACCTACTAATATATTTAAGGATAAAACAAATTTTAATTTAATAGACAATTTATAATTGTTTCTACATTTTTATTTAATTTCAGTTAATATTTTATTTTTCATGGGTATAATATAATTATTCCGTCAGTGCTTTTGTTGGAATTTCAATATTTTGGTTAGGTACCTATAACATCAACAACAAAAAACAAAATAAAGTAAATTCTAGTCTTTTAGTTTTATTTATTACAGTTCACAATCTTCGTGTTAGTTATTTCTCTATATATATATTAGTTAAAACTATAATTATCAATTTAATAACAATAAATAAAAAGTAATTTTTAGTTTTAATATTTTATAGGTACAAATAAATAATAATGAACTGACACAAATAAAAAAAAGTTGACTAGGTAAGCGAACGTGAACATGTTCAATAAGTTTTAATTGATTAGGTTTATAATAATTAAGAACTTTATAATCGTAGTAATGACTGATGGGCACCGTGAAGACGTTTAATTTGAGGTGTCACATGCTACTTTTTTCGGTAAAAAATTAATTGGTAAATTTACGAGGTAAAAATTTACCGAGCTTACATCTCTACTCGTAATATACTTATGAAATATAAACCGAGAATTGAATTGCTGCTTAATACTTCCTATAAAAAAAAAGTATTTTTCTATTGCCTTTGAATACTGTGGCGTTACAGTGATACCTCTCTGTAGCGGACACTACACGGGGATAGGGGATTTACTTATATAGCAGGAGGTATTAGTGCGTATATCATCTATGTCTGGGAATACATAGAAGTGTCCGCTATTGAGAGTGAGTCCCCTATCAACGTGTGCCAAACAAAACCCCTTATAACCTATGATTGTGTATTTGTTTACCTATACACATTACACAATATATTTTATGCGCAGACTATTTTCCGCGTATCTCTTTTATACACGCACAAAGTACGGCGTCCGTCCGTGCAAGTATATATAGTGGCTATGTGCAGGGCACAACGACGCGACGGTGTACGATAAGGCACCGAGTTGTGCTATAAAGTGGCATTTATGGCGTTTAGTTATTGCCATTTTAAAGGACGAGAACGAATTTAACGTTTTTAATGTCCTTTTACACAACTAAACGTCCTATATTGTATAAACCGTCGTTATCAATGTTAATAACCCGAACAACTGCATTGTGTATAAGTATAATATTGTATTTTACCTTGGTGGTGATTTAGCTGACTATAGTTAAACTGGGAATTGATTTTTTTCTCTTTTAATTTATATAAATGGATACAATTCAACTAATAAAAAGCGATAGTAAATTTTTTTTTAATAAGAAATTGTATAATGAATAACACTCAAACGAGATATTATTATATAGTGGGCGTATTGGATAAAAGCACAACCGGATGGATGCAGTTTTCGTTTTAATAATATTATATTGTATTAACTATGGTACTTTATAGACACTTGTATAGTTATATACTCACTTTTTAGGGTTCCGAATTGAGCATTTCAACGTGTTTTTTATACGCATACACAGTTTATATAATAATATATACGCGTGTCACAAAACAACTGCAGCTGTCACTGCAGACTGTAAGTGGCACGAACGAGTAGGATTTTGAAAATTTGCAATATAAAAGAGCAACAAGTGTTTATACCTATATATTTAGCTAGCGTGGCAAACTAATAAACATCGTGACAACCGTCTTAACCCATTTAGTAGTGTACGCGATGAGTTTTATTTTTTAATTTAAAGCAATAACGTTTACAATATATATGTGATACTAGTATTGCAGTATAATATACATAGGGTGGGTATGCAATCGAAATCGTTTTCGATTACAAAGCAGTATTCCAACCACGCCCGCCCCCCCTTACCCAACACCCCACGTTCCGTACACAGAAAACTCACTCGTCGATGACAAAACAAATTATTCGTCGAGACTCAAAGTCAACCACGGCACAATAATTTTATTTTTGTAGCCAAGAGCGGCCCACAAAACTGCAGGCTGCATAATATGCTCGGGGCGAAGTTACGCTTTAAAATAACTTACCTACCTATAGGAAATCCGGTGGAAAGTTTGTTAAACTTGTTACGTCTCTCGTCGTTTTTGATCGGCGAACAACGTTCAATTAATGTGACCGATAATAATACCTATAAAGTGCACGAATAACAAACCCTCCGAATTAATTCGATCAACAAAACCGATACGATGTTTTGCGGCACGAGATGTCGTCTCGCGGGACCACGCAGTGATTAATATTAATATATATTTTAATATAATTATAAACAAACCAGAAGCATATAGTCTGCTGTTCTACGTAAGTAAAGCACTCGTTTTCCCCATTAATAAATTGTTCTGTTTTTTTTTTTTTTGCCAACGGTTTTTGATGCTTTTAAACTTAACAATGAAATCACTTTTTTATCATCGTAGTTTTTTTTAGGTTTTTGAATTTATTTCTAAGGGCGACAATTATTATTCTTAATTTCTACATTTTCAGGATAATATTTCTCAAAATGTGGTCATTCATAAAATTAATACATTTAATATAAAACCGAAAACTGTAGTATTTTTATTAAGTAGGTATTTAAGTGTAGACGAACAATGTGTAATAAACAATAATATATTGACATGTTATATTATGTGATAATATAAAGTAGCTAAATATTAAAAATGTAAACAAGTGGCAGTATAGTTGTCGAGTATGTCGTTGTAATGGATGTGTTATATTTGAATTCAATGATAAATCATTGTATATGAAAAAAGATTCTGAGCGGAGACATTGTGTCAGCCTAGCATACTTGTATAAATAATCAAATTTAATAGTTTAAAAAAAATTAACGAAACTCAAAAATATCTCATTGCTATAAATAGCATTATTTTTCGGTGAACTTTTTTCCTTTGAACTTTTTTTTTAAAAACTTGTTGGGAACCTTCTATTAAAATATCTCATGTAAACTATGAAAGTATGAAAAGAAAAACTTTAATGGATTTCCAACTGAAAAATAAATCACAGCTATAAATAGCTCAAAAAGAGTCAAAATAGTTTGAAAATTTTGACGTCTATGTAAAATACTAATATAAATATTTGGTGATTTGGTGATTCAAGAGTCTACGATTATTCGTTTTGGAAATACAACAGGAATATAATTATTCAAGAAGAATCAAGAAGAATTACCACTGAATATCAAATACCATATAAGTTATAAGTTCAAACACTCATAAAAAATAATGTTCAGTTTAAGTAAACTTTTTTTTTTGTTATAGGTAGAAAAACTTTTGTGAAATCTCCTATTCAAATTTTTCATCATAGATATAAAAATAAATCTTTTATGAACTTCTAACTGAAAAATAATTTACAAAGTTTTAAAAATTTCTGATGTCTATAAATAGCTCAAAAAGAGTTAAAATTATTTGAAAATATTATTATTATACATGGGAAATGATAATTTTGACATTTGGTGAAAATTTCAAGTGTCTACAATAATTAGTTTTTGAATTACAACAAAATATTAAAAATTGATGGATGAAAATTCGTTAATTTACCGATGAAATTCGATATCGTAAAAATTTTAAATTCAAACGCTCGTAACAATTAATGTTAGTTTGGGTTGATTAAATCCCATTCAATCCCATTTTTTTTTTTTTTTTTGTAAAAATGATGAAGGTGTATGTGTAAGACAATTCCGTTACTCATACACCTCGATTAGAAGTAAACTATCTCTCACCCTTATAGATACTTCGGTAAACACATTGGTAATTTATTACTTATAACAGTTATAACTAATTTTAGTTAGACTGTTACCTCTCTGCCAGAATATGGCGTGATTGAAGTATTGTCCAATTGACCGGGCGTCCATAACGGCGATCAGCAACAGGTAGAGTCCCATGCAAAAGTCGGCCATGGCCAAGTTGCACATGAGGAACTTGGGCACCGTCAACCGGAACCGACTGCTGAGCAACACGAACAACACTGCCATGTTGCCCAGCAGAGCGGCCACGGCCACGATCCACACGGCCACGCGCAGCGTCCAGTTTCCCATCAGGTCCTCGCATGGGTTGAACGCATCTGGCGCCGGATAACACTTGACTTCCAGATAGTTTTTCGACACGTTACCGCAAACCACGTCAACTTTGGTGCCAACAGTCACGTCTGCAGCAAACGGTTTGGTCAGTCGGTATGATATTTTTAGCACATAAAAAATTATATTGTGAGGTCTCGACTAAAAAAAGTTGACCCAGGCATAATGATAGGGTGCATTCACCTGTTACGTTATGGTGGGCGGTATACTTATAAGCGTGGTAATTATATAAGGGCGAGATCAGTGGCATAATTTGAAGGTTGATGCTGTTGCTGAAGGAATGAATTAGCATAGCGTGGTTTTGTTGTGAGGTGATTGCGGTAGGTAATTAATAATTAATAAACCAAACTGGCGTTGAAATGACTCCAGTGTGTACGAAGTGTTTTTATAAGAGCATTAATAATTTTTTAACTAAATTCTTACATTTTATCGATCGATTTTTTGTTTTATTTAAGGAATAAAATGTTTCGATTCACTCTACTAGAAACAATCAGTTATGTTCCCGTCAAAGTTGTTAGCTACTCGACAATTTTAATAATTTTAATGATAAAGTTTAGGCTGCTAAAATAAAAGTCTTCCATAATATGTGTTATTACCTCATTACCTTTGGTAGTTGGTATAATAAAGGAGTAATATTAATGATAACAAACAAATTTTCATTTGAATTAATTTTTTTTTTATTATTATTTATTTATTATTATTTGGTTTTCAATAAAGACACGAATTCCCCACTAAAAAAACAATAACACATTTTTTCTCGCAAATATTGAGATTTAAAAATGCTTGCAATATAGGTACTTATCGTTTTTAAAATTAATAATATTAAGAGTATACATCGTATATATGGCCTATGGAAACACCACTGGACAATACGTTTTAAGAAAATAATATCCAACTTATTTTTATTTATTTATTTTGAAGGAATCAGTTTTTTTTACAACAGTTTAATATTTTTTGTTCCTATTTCAGATAGCATGATAATTTAATATAGTTATATTTTGTTGTATAAATATGTGCCAAATAGGTATTGAATATTGACTTATATCATTTATTATTTTTAAGAATTTAAAGTTTAGACGAGCGGAGATATATGGCAAATATTATCTTCCAGAAACACGAAATTCTTAACTTAATGGTGGAGTTTTAAGGTTGGCAAAATGTTTTAAATCTTTTCTGAAAAACGCTTTATGTAATATTACACATAATACAATTAAAAATAATGTTTGCAATTAAATTAATGAAATATCAGTGTTGAAAAAATATTAATAAAACATTTATTTTCATCTTTATTATAGTTTTCAACAATGTTTATTAATAATGAAAAAGAAAATTGTAGAAAACGATGGTCTTATATTTAAAACCAGATCTATAACAAATATTAATTATCATATTAATATATTATACATGAGTGAAGATTTATGCGATAAAGCATGACGTTAATATACTGTCACTGTCATAAACTCAAACTCATAATTATTTATCATTGAACAATGTTCGTTTGGGTTTTTGCTGGAAAATAATTGAAATGTGTTATTGGACACGATTCAACTATATATTATTTGAATGGATTAATTTACTATTAAATCAATATCATTGTTAATGACGTGTATTTATAAATATACATCTATGGGTTGGAACATATAACACTAGCTATAGGTAATGTATTAAATTTCAAATTTTGTAAATTATTAATCCCAATTCGACTGCATATATTGTCATCGAAACTTAAATATTATATATTATGGATTTAGCGTCTCTCAAAAAGTAGTGATTTTTTTATTTCAAGATCCTTTTTTCACGCCGGTCCTATTAAAGTATTATCCGTTTACGTTTGATGTATTATTATTTATTATACTCTTAATAATTTAAGGTGTTTGTAAACAAATATTATTTGATGATATATTTGACTGCAATGCTAAAAGTTAGTACATATCGATATTTACTTATTAACTTTATATTGATATCATAATATAGTTTGTGTTCTGTGCTATTAAAATTATCTACATATATAATATTATATAATATACAAAAGAAGATATAGTTCATTTTGATTGAATATAATTGAAGAATAGACATTCTCCTGACGATTACCGTGAGTTTTTGGAATAAATACTAATTTTTGTTGGTGGTGATTTAAAAAAGAAATATTAGATCTGTACACTATTACACTAACAAGATTCATTTTGTAATTTCTTTGGGAATAATAAATCGATTTTTCTGATTTTGATACAAAAATATAGATATTTCTTTCACGGATAATATTCCATGAAAAACGGGTTTTTAATAAAAATGGAGTTGTCTTGTTATCGCACAGAGTCCTTCAGTTCAAGTCAGTACGGAATAACTGCATTTGATTCACTGATTGACCCAAAATGTCTAAAAAGTTAATTTTAACATGACGTGCACATCCTGATTTATGAGTGAAGAACAAACAATTTGTCTTTGAAAATTAAGAAATCACCTAATACAGTAATTATAATATATATTTAAGGGGTACCTAATTGTAATTTTATGGAAGTCCAAGGTCATACTGAGTCACGTTAATGTAATTTAAAATCTTACCCACATTTTTTTTACCACGCAAAATTTGAACATCATCATCATTTAGATACATTTTAAGTGTGAGAACATAAATTATAATATAAGGATCTATTGTTTACGGTTTCGATCAATATAAATCACTCATCATTAAGACATATATATACTTAAATATTTATTTGAATACTAGCATGGTACATTTTATTTAATTTCAAAACATCTATATTTCCATTGCGTTGATCCTGACTTTGTTGTTTAAGTCACGTTTTCTAACTTGTAGATTTTTTTTTTTATAATGCAGATACGCGTTTTATGGCTTTCGTTATTTTATAGGTGCAGTCGCAGTTGTGTTATATGATAACAATAATAATTCCCAACTAAAATACCATGTTTGAGGAACAATATTTTATAGTTTTTGTATAAACACATATAATACGTATACTGTAGAGTACACATTTTTTTTTTTTATTATCTGTTTTGATTTAACCATTCTTTGTAATAAATTATGACTATTACCTTATGAGTTATGGTTTGTAAAATATTAAGTATATGAAAATTTTGGTGTATATTTTAAATTTAAAACGAAAGATGTAGGGTTGTAGTGGTAAAAATGAGTTATGAAGTATTTATAAAACTAGAAGCTTTTATTCTAGTTTCATATGCTAACTTTTACAAGCTATATTAAAAACAAGTGAATTAGTATTTGTATTTATACATATATTTACTTTAAAATTCACCATAATGAAAAAATATCATATTATTGATTACATATAGGTATTTAAAAATAATAATATCAAGTTATATTACAATAATTACTTAAACGATCAAAATTATTTAAACTAAATTGATTTATTCTATAGAATGTATAGGTAAATTAGGTATAGAAAGTATTGTAGATAATTCATATTCATGTTTTTGTCCGTCAGATTAATATAACTGTATTAATATTCTTTATAATATTGTCTTAAATATTTTTAATGTATTAATTTATTGATCTTTTGGAAACTAATGACAATCTGTACCTATATGTATATATATGAGAATATGATTATGTATACGGGCATAAAACACTTAAAAAAAGCATAAATTATAAATTTAACGTTTAGTATTATTGTTTTATTTAAATAAGATCGTTTTTAAATTGCAGTAAAATTATTTATTTTTATGATATTGATATTCTTAATATTTGTATAATAATCTAATAATTATAATATAATCTACTTTAAATTTAATATATTAAGTAAATAAATATAATTTATGGTAAGTACTTTAAAGTTCTAATTTTATAACATTTTTATAGTAGGCTAAATGCTGCAATTAAGTAATACTCTACGCACACAGATATTATAATTTAATCATTCATATAATCATATACCTAGTTGAAATAATTATTGGGTCATATACTTATGTTACATTCTCTTTTGTAAAATTTGTTGCAATTTATTTTTCGTTATCAGTATTGTAATTTGATGATTGTTGTGCAAAATATACACATATTTTACTTTCTATTTACCACTACAAGTTTTATGTACATTTTGTTTTATATTTCCGTTTTATTTTTATATGAAGATTTAACAAAATATATCATAAAATCAAATAATTCAAAATTAATTGGACCATAATATCTAGTATAGTAATCAAGGTATTGTTAAGTACAACTTTAAAGTAGGACAGTGGCAGCGGTGTTCAATATCAAAGTTCAATGATGGGTACTTATCGTTTGATGTTCGTACAAGTTGCGTGTGTATCACAATATACGCAATATCGTTATAATATTATCATAATATTATAATAGTATAACAGTATAATAAAACAATATTCAAACATGAATGCTTACCACCCGTATGAAACATTTCATCGCCAATAAAATTCTCCGTTGTCGAGTGCATTGTTTTTACAGTAGAAATAGGGTCTACAAATGGTATATTTTTGCATTCTTGAAACATTTTTTGTTGGAGTTTCTAAAATATTAATAATAGAAAAATAAATAAATATAATACAATTATTTTATTTTGAGTTTTGGTCAGCAACGGCTAAAACATAATGTGAACATTTTGTTGATGTTGTTTTAGGAATCACGTAGTATTACGTCATCGTCAATATTACCTCATGATCTGCGTATCCTTGCGGATTGTGTGTTTTGGGAAAATGGAAAGCACAGCAGTGATACGGATATGTCAACCATGCTTCTTTAATGTTCTATAACATATCATTAAATATTGAAATGCGTGCTTATAATAACAACTTACAAGTTAAAATAATCAGGTTCACGCCGAACGTTTAGTCGAAAAAAATGTCACTACGTCTGGTGAGTATTTAACAAAACAGCGAGTACGATATCGTACCTAATATATAATATGATATGCGCGGAGGCGTAGCCAGGGGGGTCTAAGGGTGCTTAGCCCCCACCCCTATTTACCATGTTTATTTTAGCCTATATTAGTAGTATGACTGGGGGCTTCTAGCAATCGTCTTCTCGTCTTCTCGTTTCTCGTTTCTCGAGACGAAAAGACGATTGTTAGAAGCCCCCAAATCATATACTACTTATATTATATTATTTTATTTATTATTTATTAATATGGTCCAAAGTACAGTAATAGGTATTTACAAAAAGTATGAATTTAGTTGTGTAAGTGAGACGATACCAGGCAGCCGACTGTAATTATTTATAATTGGTAGAGCGTTTAGGATTATAAAATGAAGCAATAGGGTGGGTTGGACGTGGAGGGACACACAAGTTGGCAAGGAAATGAGCAGAACCACCAATAAGATTTTAAAGGAACCTTATATTGCTGTTTGTTTTTCTATCAGCCAAAGTTAATAGACCTAGCTCATGGAGAACTGGTGAATAGTCGTGAGGGGTGGGGAATATTTAGTGCACAACTGATGCAGGATAGAAAACTCCTTTGGATTCGCTCTATAGTAGCAGAGTCTGAAGCTGTGTGTGGGTTCCGCAGGACTGATCTTTACTCAAGCAGGGGCTGAACTACACTTATTATAATATTATAAAACGAAAAAAACGATTTTACAAAAACCTCGTAACCCCCCCATATGAAATTCCTGGCTACGCCACTGAGTATGCGTGTCTATTGAATAATATATTTATTCCAATAGCCCGCACGCACGTGCCAAGGCCATATATTGTTAATTAAACGGGTAATCAAGGAGAGATACAATGTATAATATTCACTGTAAGTGTAGGTACGCGTAAAGTCAATCCGACCTCATCCGTCTTTGCTGTGGATATACATATATAAGATATCGGGATCCTGTGAAGTGCTTAGAACACCCAAATACGGTTCGCGGGTAAAATATTTACACCCAATGGACAATGGTAATAGAAATAATAATTAGTGTAGGCCTGAATGCTATAATATTATAATACACATTCCGTTGACATGCTGACGGCAAAGATGCCATCTGTAATTCGCTACAGAATTGCTGCAGAACAAATCGTATGCAAATACACACACACACACACACACATACATAAACGTTTATACATGTGTTTAAGGCGTATATTATGTTGCCGCGATATTGGCTCGTGTTCAATATGAATAAACCATGAACGACTGTTGTGACGAGTAACACTATTTGGGGATGAATCAAAATCGGTTAAATCGCCGATGACTATGCACCATTATTATAGGTATACATTATCTATATAGTATAAGTTACTAAATAAGTATATTAATATACTTCTACTTGCGAAGACACTTCGATACCGGAACGCGGTCGCCGGTCGCATTTGTAAAACAACATAATATAATATACACACACACACATATATATATATATATAGTATATAAAATATACGCACATGCATATCAATTATAAGTATATAACTATATGAACCCGTAGACAGTGACGCAGGAACTATTTTTCATGAGGGGGGGGGGCAAGACATAAAACACCTAACTATTATATATTTATTTGTGATTTATAGCAGAAAACCTTTCTTAATATTTTATTCTTTTAATGTTGATATAGGTAGTATATTATAATATAAAATTTATATAAGTGTATTGATATAATATTATAGTATAAATGTATAATATAAATATAAATACATTATATTTATACATTTATATATTGAAACAAAACATATAAAACATATATTTACATTATGCCTGCACTCTGAAGTTATATTCAAAAGTAACAATATATAAATACAAATTACTCAATATGTTTATTATGTATTATGTTATGATAATAAATAATAAATCGATAATAATAATAATAATGTTATTACGCACATTCATGCATTCATGAAAATAAGATCAATTTTGAATACGTAAACGTATAAATTAAACGTAATTTACTATTGTATACCCTTTAATTTTAATGTAGTAGGGGATGGAAAAAGTATACGTTTGCCCCCTTGGATTATATTTGAGGGGCAAATTGCCCCCTCCCGCCCCATTTTCTCAGACACCACTGCCCGTAGATTATAAATAATAATCTGGATTATTATGTTCTTCCATTCATATATAAGTACCTAATATCGCATTTTCGGTATGCAGTTTGATGGCAGTGAAAAACATAAACACGGTTTATTAGACACAGATCAAAAGAGTCTATTTTTTTTTTACAAGTATTTTAGAGTAATACTTCAAGGGTTGAGGAACATAATAATACGTAATATACCGTAATAGTTTCCTTACTAGCATAGATCTTGAAATAATGTTTAAAATTTGAGAAATAAATACTAATTTAATTTTAATTTTAAGGAAGCCGTATATTATACAATTTTTTTTTTAATAATTTATCAAATCAAAAACTGTTCATACTAACTATGTATCTATAATAATTATGTACTTCATAGAAAAAAAATTTGCATATTAAAGCATGTTTAGTCATTTTGTTATTATTGATTTTTCTTGATTTCTTCTTCTTAAAATAATACAATTTGTAGTTTTTTTAGAGCATATTATAGAATAATATTTTGACTATTTGTCAACATGAAAATCTTGATCCTAATAATATTTTAATATTCAATACCGATGATATATTGAAATGGTTCACATTTCAAAACCTGGCGACAAATTTGTATCACATCGTCGTTTTAAACTCTTCAAAATATACGTGATAAACCGGATATTTATAATTAACCGAAAAATACTATATCGTACTTTATTTTGAACTAATTGTCAATACATTATGTTAAATATTTTCGCACAGACCGTTGTTTAAGACAGTATACAGTCTGCATAGCGGTGAGTTTTTTCTATTGATTCCCTTATTGAGTATTACTTCGAATACTTTGCAAGCGTTTCGCAAATAATCACATTTTTTGTCGATGGAAAATTTCATCCAGTTCGTGCTTTTTACTACGTTATATTTTCTGGTTTTCGCTGAAGAAGTTTACCCAAACGCGAAGGAAAAAACTATTGAAAAACTACAAAACATTATACCTATATTAAATAAATGTAAACAAGTTCGGTTCATGTCTATGGCTATCCAAACTTCGCTCGGATTCGTTTTTCGAATCCGATGCCATAATATATAGTTTTGTGATTGTTGACGAATTCAATATGACAACGTAAACGTTAGAGATCCGGCAACGTCTGGGACAGTGGAACACCCAACTTCAGTATTCCTAAGTAAAGTTTTTTTCCTTCAATCTATTTTGGATTTAGATGCCGTTACACGGATCAGTGGCCTTTTTAATATCACAGAATTACTACTAAGTATACTGCAGTTACTACTACTAAGTATATTTACTACTTCTGAAATTCTTCTACAAGTCTATTATATTAATCTCGAGTCACATGAACAAACACTTAACATATTTTAATGAATCAATAATTAGCTGGTGGTCCCTTTAACGCATGGCTTAGTATAATAGGTACTTAGCTACTTAAGTAGCCCAAGATTGCAGGTTCATTAAACTGTGACTAATATAGTGACCCATTAAATTAAACATTTTCATATTAAGCCCGAGATATTAAGCATAATATTATTATAACTAATTAAACACTACGTTCTGTCGTAGTTTCAAGTCGGTAATATATTGAATTTTACCTTGAAGTTGTAGATGGACGGGAAAACGTTCATAGTGTACGTTTTTTCGATTTTCAAAACGTCCAGTTCTTCGAGACCGGCTGTAGGCAGACTCTGGATTGATGTTTCCGACAAGTCTCTGCGGAAAAACAATACATACATACATATATAATATATATATTATGTAGAAACAATCTGTGAAAAGCGGTTCGATGGGTGGTGGGTGAAAAAATGGGTGGGTATTGCAGCTGCGGAACACAACGGACAACGCGGAAAGAACGAAAAGTTACGGATGACACCTATTTCAATTCCTCTAAAACAAAACTTGTTATAATAATATAAGTTCACACGAAATTATCTTTGAAACTATTTGTACATTTTGTCTCACTGTTTTGCCGTGTTTCGGGTACAGGTATATGCCCCGAACTCAAATCGTGTTGCGTTTATTTAATAAAAACTTCGTAAATGCTCTTAAAATATCTTTTTGTGTCTTAAAACTTACAGGTAGCGAAGACTTTTAATCCCAACGAAAGCTTGAGCGTCCAGTTTTTGAAGTTTACGATTGCCTCTCAAGTTACTGCAACGACATGGGTAAATATTATGCAATTAGTGTTTTCTCTAATTGGCTACTAAACATCATAAAACATTTCGTGTTAAATTTAAAAAAAAAACTTACACTGTGGCGATTTCGGCGTCATTGAAAGCCAATGGTCCTAGTTCGGTAATAAAATTATAATTGAGCTGACTGTGAAAAAATAAAATGAAACTATTAAACAGCAGAAAATATATTGCTTTTTTCTTTGATGAAAAGTATTATATCTTGTGTAATTTATACAATGTAAATATTATATAGTATTATACTTATACTCGTAACATGATAAAAATGGGTGTTTGTTAGTTTAAAATTATTATATATTTTTTGATTAGATTTTTAAATACACATATATAAAATAGTATAGACATAAGGAGATGTCAAAAATTAAATCATAAAATTGCTTTTTATTTTATGATTTCAAAAGAATGTATTAGTATGTTTTATTAATATTAACTGAGGGTTTTATTTTATTAAAAAAATATTAACAACGCATATTATAATATTATTTAACCATCTCCCAAAAGAAAATCGCACATTGAATACTATTTTAAAATTATATATTTAATATGAAAATTATTATAATATCCGTATATTAAAATAAAAATATAAAATGTAACATAAAAACAAAATGCGAATTATATTAAAGTACTAGTGTAATAAAGGGCTGTATAAGACTCAGACGTGTATTTTTTACTGTTTTTAATTAAATATTATATTTATAAAGGTTTCATTGTATGCGCATAAAAACGATTAACAATTATTATTATTGATTTAATTAGTATTAAATATTATGTATAATTAAGAGAAAATGTCCAGTACAGTTTATCAAAAGTACCTAACAAATTGTTTTCATCAAACTTTTACACTTTCGTTAATCAATAAAAGTCATAATGTACCTATGTTACTAATATGACAAAACATACGAAAAACTTAAGTGGTAGTTTACGTTAAACAAGTGACATCCACTTCTTTACGCCGTATTGTATTTTTTTGTTCAATACTGTAGTACAAATTACTGTTTGGACAAATACCTATTACATTTTAAGGGTGAATGTGAGCTGATCATGTTGAATTTTCCTAGTAAATTACATGCTATTTGGAATATGACACGTTAAGCCATTGTAAGAAAGAAAACAATATTGTACATTTGTACCGTAGTATTTAATGAGAACAACTCAAGCAAGCTTATAATATAACAATATAACATGTGATGCTTAAAAAGTTTCAAAATATCATAATATTATATTTACTATTTGCGTTAAATTCTGGAATACCTACGTGGCTACGTTTATTGTAACGATTTAGTTTTTATTCGTACTCTTTGGAAAAAAAATACTTTAAAGTTTGAAGTAGAGCTTTATTAGAGCAAGGGTCGTTTCATTTTATTTTTAAAAATACAATCGACAAATTGACAAAAAATATTGAATTGTACTGCACACTCGATATCGTTTATTTCGTCGTAGTTTAGAAATTTAGATACTATAGGTGATAGGTCTAATAAGTAATTACTATCAGTGATAACTTAACTAAATAATATAATCTTTAGGTATCAACTTAATATTTATCGATTATTTATTTAACTATTTATAAAAACGTAATTAACATAATTATCATTGATAATATGATACTATGATTAAATTAACAGATTCTGTTTTGAAGGGTTTATCAACCTCATGATTTAATTTTTTCGTTATTTATTATTATTAAATACATTATTCTTACTTATTGTGTTTAAAATTAAGGTCGTAAGTTTTTTCAATAAATAATAAAGATAACTTTAAAAATGAAATGTTGAGCTTCTATTATAGATAAATTTAAAATAGGGGTATTTGTATAAAAGGCAGATTTCCAATGAGGTGAACGACACGAGTACCTTAACACTATTATTGTCATTGTATATTTGACTTTTTTATTAATTTAATAGTAAACAATATTTGTATACTAATAATAACCAAATACCAGGATTTTGAACTTTTAACGAAAAATAATTGTTTCCAATTATGTACAGATTTTTGAAGGCAAAAAATTCAGCAAATATATATTTTGTGTTTGATTTTGTGTACCTTCATTTAATATTTATATATAGCTGGTATAGCTGAAAATAATATAATTTCACAACGTTTTATTTTGTTTAACTAGACAATAACGACTTCAATGCATTATTATCAAATAAATATTTTATGTGGTGCTTTATAAAACAAATTATTAATTAAAGAAATAAACGGCTTCTTTACGAGAATATATTATTTTAGACATGAAATGAGAAATTAATTTTCGCTTTTATTTTTTACTATAAACATTATTTTTCTTGAAGAGTAATATATATATATATATATATATGTATGGTAAAATATTATATTATTCAGTAATGCAAATTGAACGCATTTATGTCTGAACTGCTAATATTATACGTAAATTTAAAGAGATTTTGTTATTTTGAAACCAGTGGTATTTTTTGATACCATGTTTAATAATTGTATTTACAGTTTTTCATTTTATATCATATTAATATATCTATCAAAAATTGTGTTGTAAGATCTTTCTATTTTTTAGGCCGGCGTAATATTTTCTGAAATCATTAAACAAATGTTTATTTTGAGAACATTTATTTAATTTATCATATACCTTTGATTAATCGTGTAATGAATAAATTTAATTTAAAAATTGTTCACATTGCTTAAATAATATTGGTCAGCAGGATTATACATACATAATGCGATTAATGCCAAGAAATGTGTATGGATTTATTACATACTTATAAAGTTATAACTTATGACTTACCTATGAGTACTTAATTGATTTGAATAAACAAAATTGTATATGAAATGTACTGTACCTACCTACTAAAATAAATATACCTAGAACAATTTATAATTTCAAAAATTATTTCTAGGATCGTACATTGCATCAAGTTATATAGGTAAATACAATAATATCAATTTATTTTTGTTATTTCAATGATAGGTTGGAGAATTCAACGAACTTCACGGTGGCAGGGTTTAAGCAGGGGTTCTTGAATAGACTGTGATTACTGATTGCGCCCTCCATTAGAATTATCCTGTATTATTAGTATACACGATTTCAGTTTTACGATAAGTGAATAAGAATTAAGAGCACGCTTGTTAGTGCCATTGGTCTTCAACCAATGGGACACGCCATCTTTTCTGATAGATAGTAAGTACGCAATGAGCCCATAAATCACGAAGTGCATTATAAGTTTCGTTTTTAATATTTTGTATTTTTGGTCTTTTAAAATTATTTCCATAGATTTATTGATGAATTATGATAAACGTTTAGTACCCAAAGTGGACGTTGACTGATGAGTGACGACTCATAAAAAGTCGAAACCAAAATAAATGTGTTTTTCAATATTGTTGTTATAGTACTACTATACATTATGATTTATCAAGCATATTCACCCGCAGTTTTCGCTTAAATAATGCATTTTTTTCAATTATGGTTTCTAAAATTTTCAAGTACCTATACCTAAAATTACGTAAGAATCATATTTTCAATTATTTTGATTTTTATATCATTATTTCCATTTAGAGGGTCCTGTGACTGTAAAAACTTCTTTTAGATTCTGAGAAGAGAGAGTAATGTATTGATTTTACAATGATGTGTGTTTTTTTGTGCCTGTCATCACCTTTTGGGAGAGTAAAAGTAAAAATGCTTCGATCTTCTTCAACAGCATCTTTTTTGATAGGAAAGTGATATAGTTGGTACTTTGTGTAATCAAAAGTAAAAAATTACAAAAGTTTGCAAAAGTGTCAGGAAAAACAAACAAAAAATTAAGAAAAACTGAGATTTTTACGCAAAACCCGTTTTTGAAAAATCAATTTTGTTATTTAGTGTAAATAAAAAAAAATAACCGTAGATATGTATTTTTACTAAATGTTTATATTAGCACTTTCAGTGCACCATCAAATTTACGAAATATTGAAACTCTTTTGAGCTGTAAAATTTTTATAGGCATTAGAAATTAGAAATTCGAAACTCATAAACATTTCTATCTAAGCTTTGAAATTGTAACACAAGATTGCCCTTAAGTTTTTTTACATTTAACAAAAAAAAACTTCACCGGAGAGTCAAATTAAGTTTTTATGAGCGTTTGAATTTATACATTGGATTCACCAGTAAATGAAAAAAATTCTCATACAACGATAATCTTATTTTATTGTTATTCAAAAATTATTAACCGTAAGTACTTTTAATTTTCAATTTTTTTAGTTTTTTATTCTATAGATGTCAATAACATTTTATTCGTTGGGCCAAAAAGCTTGAAAATGTAATCTAATGCTCCTCATAAGTAGTAAATAATAACTAGTAAAAGCAGTTCAGAAATATTAAAGTAATACATTTTATTTATTTAAAGTTCAGATTTTTACAAAATTTATCAAAATCTCAAAAATGTTTAAATTATTTTGTAGTTCAAAAATTAAAAATTTTTAAATTAATTATAAAATGTTCAATTTTTATAGCTAAGAATTGAAAATTAAAAACAAGGATTCTCATAAAAAGTTTATGCTATAACCAAAAAATCTAAAAAAATTTATAAACTCAGTTATTTTCTTCAGACATTTTAAGTTCAAATTTGGACGAAATTACATATTATAACCTAGAAGAATTTTAGTTATTTCGTTGTAATTTAAAAATATTATTCGTGGGAACTTGATACTTTTAGAGTACATTATATTATATTTTATACAGTATATATACAATGACATTTTCAAATGAATTTTTTTCGGCAAATTTTAATTTAACCTACTGCAATAGTACATGCCTCAATAACTCAACAATTAGTAGTTCAATTTTCGATTAGATGTATTAAAAATCTAAATATTTAAAAAATAGGTCATTACCTAAGTATTATTGAAAATTGACCAAATGATTTCGTGAGTCGTATTGGCGAATTACCCCATATTACTGTCAAAATTCTTCTTTTAAAATGAATTATGCAATTTTAATATATAAGTGCTTATAAGTTATAAGTTTTAAAATATTGTTCACGAATATTTAATGCAAACTATTATTTTTTAACGTAATAGTATTATTAATCTTCTTTTTACGAAACGATTGACATTAATGTAAAATAAATTTCTATCAGGAAGTATGTATAGTGAAATGTTTTTCTCGTATACTTCAATTTAATTTTCTCCTTCAGTGAATCAGCACAATATAGTATCCTCTTTGAGTATGGTTGATTTTCTTTGGTAAACTAAATTTGAAAACTATAAAAGTGTTTTCTATGGTTATTTAATGTTTACATGCACCAGATATTAACAACAATGACATTTGACAATCTACAGTGCAATAAATAACAATTCCCAATTCCACATACAATAACGATACTAATTAATTAGGATTTTTATTTGATTTTAAAAATTTAAATTAAATGTCAAATGCTAATAATATTAGAAATATCCACGAAAATATTTTATATAACCAATAATTTATTAGAGTTGTGTAATAAAATATATTATGTAGGTTATAGTGTTTTATTTAAAAACTAGAACGGTAGTAATATATATATATTATATAATAGTATCTAAAGATGCAATTTTAACAATTTTAGGTAATGATGTTAATAGTATATAATATAATTTATAACAGCGTGGTTAACATGTATCTATGCTATAATTTGAATGGTAAAGAACAACAATGCAGGTTGTTTGATTCAAACATGTTTTTAGTTGTACAAACACTAGGTATAAATCTATTTAAAGCTAAGTAAAAATATAAACATAATATTATAATATGGTTCATTTTGTTTAAAATGAAGTACAAGACTTTCTGTAATTTTTGACTAAAATTGAAAGTACCTACCGGTCCTACCTGCTAGAATCGAGTTCAATAATTTACGTGTAAAAACTTTTTCGACAATTTAAATCACCTACATTCTTATCTACAGATCATAATTTATTCAAAAAATATACCATAAGGAATCATTACAATATGTTTATGTATATTTATATATTATTTATAACATATAATATATATATATATATAGGCAAGTACCAATGTTTTTCTAAGCTCAACTCATTACCTACAAGTTATCTAAAACCAAAACTCTTAAATATTATATGTATATTTTTTTGGTTTTACGGTTGATAAATAATAATATGTATGCACTATGCACTATTGTTATAGGTTAGGGTAGGTACCCATTCAAATGACATCAGCTGAATAACCTTATTATATGATTTTAACTATTTTAACTGTTTTAAACTTTTAAATAAAATTAATATAATCGCGTCTTATATCTTATACGTTACGCGTACAAAGATACGATGTGTATCTAATAACTTATATAATATACTATGATAGTTTGTACTTGCTACGACAGGTGTCGTGTGGACCTTAGAGGAATATTGTTCGATCGTATTAAAGATTATTCATTAAACATCGCGGGTTGATCATGTGCATAATCTTAAGCACGCTTTTACGCATTATACTTGTAGAAAATAAAGTATTTATCAACGACGAAAAACGTACAATTTTCCGATGGAGAAATAATAAAAGAAGACTATTATTATAGATAATAATATACAATTCATTATTACGCTGCATGTAATAATAATATAAATAATACATTATACATATTGGTCGATCACCAGATAATGTCCAATGTGACTCACTTGCTGTAAAAGGTTGTTGACCCCTGTACTAAAGTATAATCTTATAGTTTATACATTATTTAATGAGTCATCCTTGATAAACATAATATAGGTACTATAAGTTATTACGATTGTAACGCTATTGCATATAAATCAAGTACACATTTTACACATGTATAGTATGCAGCTACTTATGTAATAATTATTGTATAATTTTAGCATAATTGTGCGTTGTGAACGTTCATGTGTACGTACATTTTATATGTATACCTACTATTATAATATAGGTACCTACCACAGCCGTATATCGTTCAATCAAGTGTTTAAAATTGTGTTACGAAATGTTTGATTTCACGCTGATAAAGGAAGTTCTGAAAAAAAGTTTGATCTTATGAAATGCATCCATCAGCTAACCCAACCTAACCTGTGAAAACACGATTTTCGATGTATTTACGAGCGTAATATTTTGTTCAGATAAATGTCAGAACACGGAAAATATCATCCGAAGTGCGAATGCATGAATATTAATATTATACTGGCTGCCGGTATAATATCCAAGTCAACGTCGTCGGCTATACAACGGTTATGATCCGAAAATTATAACAGAACACGTTGAGTTGTCTGCAACTTACGAAAATGATGAAATCTTCTGTTTGAAATGTAAATTAGCGTGAAAAACGAAATGTAAACGAATAAAAAACGTGTCGTCGGGTTTTCATCGTCGCGTGTCCTTCGAACTGGAAAAGCGACTACTAATTTAAATATTATACAGCGTTTATGAGGGATGAACGTGGAGAAATGTAAATAACAGTAGTCACAGTGTAGTACCTTTTGTGTGAACGTCTAAAAACCACGAATCGAGACGTCACAGTAATGGTGACATTACGTTTTTACGCCATTTCAAACGACTCGAGTAATAGTTATTATAATAACCAACTGTATATCATATTGTGATGTTTATTTATTATTCTTCGACTATCTACCGACTTGCGGGTATTGGAATTGTGGAATAAAAATCCCCGGACTACGATACTACTCACAACCATATTATGCAAATGGTTGAACAAATATTTTTAAACGTTAATTAGTATCTATAACTACCATATTATTAATATTTAATTACAAATACTTATATTATATTATAATATCATTCAAAAAATTATCATATACATATAATATTATAAATAATTTTCTAAAATTTTAAACCACAATATTATAATTTTCAAATTTTTGTCGTTCAGTAGGATTACGCATAATATATTATCGTAATTTAAAACAAAATATTATTTATATTATCATTAATATTCTATTATCACTATATATAATTTTTTTGAATGATATAATATAGTTTAATATAATATACGTATTTGTAATTAAATATTAATAATGTGGTAATTATAGATACTAATTAACGCTTAAAAAAAATATTTGTTCAACCATTTGCATGTGGTTGTCAGTAATATTGTAGTCTGGGGATTTCTTTTCTTAGTATCGCGGATTTTTTTCCTGGGGATTTTTATTCCGATTACCATAATATTGACGCAAACGGTTGGAGTTGAGCTTAAAAACTAGATCGAGAACAACTATTAGATTAATCACTTGATTATGCTGTATTTGGTTACTTAAAATAAGATATTACTATATTAGGATATAATATATTTTGATGGTTATAACTTGTAAATTATAACAGACAGCAGAATTTATAATACAAATTTATAAAAAAGAAAAATAAGTGTCATTAGTTTTTGAAATAATCATTTCTCTGAAAAATAGTGTTAACATACAGCATTAATTAACGCTTTAATACAGAGTTGTCATTATAATGAGCATTTTACGTACAGATTCGTTTTACTAAAATAATATGTTTGTATGTATGTATATATGTATGTATGTATGTATTGTTTGTGGTCACACCCATAGGCGTAACTGGGGTTAAAATTCTGGAGGGGCTAACAAAACTATTTATTTAAAACAACCCATAGGGGGCTTATATCTAAATCAATAAAGAATATTTGTGGGGGGACTAAGCCAATGGTCACACCTCTCATCGTGTTTTTTTTGTATACGTATCACACAGACAATTATAGTCAAATTAACATCTAAAAATCTCAATTTATACTGGGTCATTTAAACTTTAATTTTTGTCCAGATCTGCAGTAAATTTATCAACAATGTTAAATTATAGGCAAGTTATTTTAACTTAATTTATTATCAAAATAACAAGAACTTATTACAATATAGTTTTATTCCAAAAAAAATTGTAGGTTACCAGCTATATTGGCCATATTGTTATTTATAGTAAGTATAACATAACTCATATATATATATAAGTATTTAACATGCATTTGTGAGTTCTAAGAAGAGCACGGATTTTTATCAAAAGTATCACAATACATATGTGCCATATATAATAATATGCTTATATGCAGTAAAAATCGTGGAAATATATATAAAACATTGATTAAATTAGGTAAAAATAAAATGTACAGAATTAAATCGTTTATTATATAATTATTATTACTTTATTAAGTATGAAAATAATTTTAAATAGATTTAACAGGTTAATTATAGGTTCTCAATTGCTTGACAAGTTTATGAACTAGAAAGTTCACTTCTTATTAGAAAACGATAAAATGTATATGTGTATATACTTTGGGGTTGATGATCATAATAAACGATATGTACCAAATAATGAATTCGACGTAAAGAACAATTTACACATTGAAATAAATTAACACGTAAGTCCAATGCTGGATGGTCGGAAAACAATTTGACATACCTACATAAACTTAACCTATTATTATTTACCTATCTAATGACACATTTAAGAGTAAAGATTATAGACTATAGTATTAATACCTACCTCGGTCACAGTTGTATTAGTTTACCGAAAAACGATAGGTTTGTAGTGGACACAATTTATTATTAGGATTTTCTATTTTGATGAAATATTATTTTACATCATTAGATTTTGAAAATATAATATAATTTAATTTGACTTGAAATTTCAATATGGAATAGATATTACATTTGGTCGAAACATTAAAAATATTAAATAATAATGAAATATTAAAATATTAAAAAAAAATGTTGTCATTAGCTTGAAACAATTGAAACTATTACGATTTGTAAATATTACTGACTAAATTTGAAAAATATAGAAAGGAAAAAAAATTCTCAATAATTACATACAAATCTGTGCTCTAGTTATAAGTTATAACTCATATTGATTCTGTTTGTGTTGATATAATAAGACGTACAAAATAAAATATTGTCATATATATATTTTTAATTTGTACAATCTGTAAAAAATATTTTACAATAAGCACAATAACTGGAGGGGAAAATAAGTAGGTTTTAATGACTTTATTGAAGAAGTAATTTAGTAATAGTCTTCATGTCATAGCTTCGATTGGTTTGTCTTTTGGGCTTAATTTGTCATTTATCAATTACCATTATCAATTTCTAAACTAATAAGTTATCAGCAGAATATTTTTTTGTTAAAAATGTAAAATAATATTAAATAATATCTTACTGTGACGTTCTTAAAAAGAGAACACTACACGTAACAGTTTCATTATACTATAAGCAAGGGTCTTACTATATGTCAGTCAGACGCTATGAATTGTCATACTACGAACAGCCGCTCGCGATAAAACAACGTGCTATCAACAACTGTCGTGCTATCAATATTGTTCGCTATCAACTGTTGCGCTATCAATTGTCCGTTATCAATTGACGGGATACCATGTCAGTTTTAAAAAACATAAATTACCCGCGACAAGGCGCCCACCGGGTCACATACTTCTAGTATATACTCATAGAATCTTCTATTATCTATGAGTATAAAAGTAATAAGTATACTTCTTTAACAGCCATTTCTTGCCTAAACTTTAAAACTTGCCTATTAGGTAACTTTTGTGTGAATTATTGACAAAAATCAGAAATCTTACTTTTAAATTATATTTTACATAAATTGACTACCTGTTATAAAAAAACTATACCTATATTATACCGTGTATCCCCAAAAACTGCGTACACTCTATATCATAACTTAGTTACCTACACTACTCAGTACCTATACATATTTTGGAATTTTGTCTGCGTGAGATTAATGATCCAACAGTGTAGTTTCATACTCTGCAAATAGAATTCAAAAGTATTGAGTGATATGGGTAATTGAATTATACAGTGTACCCTGTTTTCGCGGGCACATAACATATACCTGAGATTTTAACGTTTTAATTTTTCGGCTTAAAAAAATGTATATATACAGATTATAATATTATATTATACTCTTGTACAGAAATAATTTTCCAAAATCTTGTTTTTAAGTTATTTATCAGGAACGATAGACATTTACTCGAGACAAACACGGTGAGACATCCTGAGCACACAAATGGGTCGCGTACCATAACATTATATTTTATAAGCGACGGGATTTTATAGTACATTGTGGAATATCATTAAATTATTACATTATTTATGTCACGGCAAATAGGCAAATATATTATACATAGCGTTCACGCGGTGCATAATTATTATTATGTATTATTATGACGTGTGAAAAATCCGAGGATATACATAAATTAAGCACGTGCTGAAAAGTGTGAGAGTCTAAATATTTCCAACGTAGTATTACCTACATAATATGCTTTCGGTACATCGGAAATGTGTCTATAAATTATAATCCACCTACCTATTTATATAGACAGGTGAGTACGTACAATAATTCTGCAGAACTTTCTGGGCCTGATTCGCTAATATTGGTATTCGGAAAAAAAAGCCCCACCTATAGGAAAGAAAAGCCCCGTACCAACTAAATACATAACACTTTTACTATTGTGTACATTTCATAATTTTAAATGTTTAAACAATACATCTATATTTCAATATAATTACGTAACACTTTTTTTGACATAGGTATCTATAACCATATACATAATGTATAATATTCGTTTTATAATTTTTATATATTTTTATATCATAATAATATTTAATAAAATATTACGCCAAATATTTTAAGCTTTACTTGTATATTTTATAATTAGAGTAATACATGTTAAATATATTGAACTATTTATTGTATATATTTTGATTTATGGTTTATGTTTTATGCATTTTTAACTGTGACATAATTAGTTATTGTTTGACGGCATATACTATATGTAATTTTTTTTATAGTTACCTTTTAATAAAATAAATGTATTAGCTACTATAATAGATTAGATGCATTATAATATAATAAAATAATTTGATAATTAATGAAAAACAACTGTAGTTGGTACGGGGCTTTTTTTTCCTAGATTCCTGATATTAATACTATCATGTCATACATTTGATATATAAATATAAATATAAATATATTTATGATATTAAAATATAAGCACTCGATAGTATTTTGTTAGAATCCAGACGCAGGGCGTTTATTTATTATCATTTTTTTTTTTTTTGTTTAACGACGAAATAAAACGAACGCTCGCCCATTTTTGACTTCATAAACGTTATTTAATCTTTACACGAATCAACCGTCGAATAACTAAAAAACAACAGTATTTCAGTCGCACGCCGTTTACTTTAACCCATTTTTTATATATTTATTTTTATATTTTATAAAATCTGAGATTGCACAAGGTAAAAAAAAAGTAAAAAAAGAATTATTACAAAATAAAATTGTTCATTATTTTTTTTTCTACAAAAACCCGAATGCCTATTAGTTATTACGCATACGCTTTAAATCCGAATAGCGCACATCACAATACATTTGCATAATGTATTTTCATACCAGTAGGTATATATACCACGTATACCTGTATCGTTTATTACCTCGTTGTTGTACGCACACAATATATTATGAGCATGACGTGCTCGTGGGTGTACGTGTTATATAATAAAACATGTTGTTTGACATTAAATCCTCTGCAGCATATTGATGAGGTGGGTAAAATCAACAGGTGCTCCGGTATATAATGGCGATCTTATACACTTACAAATATTGATAATTATACAATATTGCAATCATTAATTTATTATTGTTTTTTCGCGATTTTTTATTAGTTTACGGGTTTTAAAGTGTGTATTGAAAATATTTAAAATACGTAGGTAGCTTACTCATTAGTCATTTCTCCAATCTCCATAGACAATATTAGTTTTTTTATACGCCATGTTAATATGTTATCTTACGAAAAGCCGTAATAATAAGTAATAAATAATAACTATTAAGGAATATATTTAGGTATAACAATAGTTGACAAATAACCAATGAGATCAGTGCCGCAACTACGCCAATTTAGGCCCGTAAGTAAATAAAATGAATGGGCCCCCCTCCCTTACTCTTGAAAATTGAAAAATTAATCTATCGACCATTGTTAAATTGATTTTTCCAAATTTGAAAACATACTATGGAATTTTGAGTTTTTACTCATACAAAATAAGGTTAATATAATTACAACGCGTAGGTACCTATGTATTTACAAATAAATAAATATAATAATTTGTAGCCTTTTTTATTCATTTTAAATATAAATAATTATCAAATAACAAATAAATTGAGCATACCATACATTAAAAGTCAATTAGAAACTCAAAAATAAATACTGTACTCACTTTAAAAAATGATGGCAATCATTTATTTATTATTTTATAAATTTAATTATTCAAATAAATATCGCAACTAAGTTTTCACAATGGTTATCAAAATGGATAGCTTATTGACCGACTACAAAACACCGACCGTAGAAGACCCGCCTTTTGAACGTGCATTATAAAAGCGAGCCCAGTCTCGTTTTTCTCGCATAACAAAAATAGGCACCAATAATTGAAACGCCTAAACACACTCACACTAAACCGGTCAAAATGCGCGTTCCTTCGTATGACGCACTTTAATCAATTACAACCAAACTTTTTTAATTTCGGTTATACAGTCCGCAAAAGAAACGTTGATGTATGATAATGTTGTGTACAAAACAAAACCGATCTATCGTTCAATCTTTTTTAATATTTATTATTATATCAAAATGGTTTTATTTTTTCTTTCTATATATTTTTCAATTTTTATCATTGGCCCCCCATTATGAGTCGGGGTCCTGGGCCCGTGCGTTTAACACACGCAACACACCCGGTTATTGCGGCACTGAATGAGATATAGGTAATAATTATTTAGGTAGAGATGTATTCAATTTTTACAACGCGTTCAGAATATTTTCACACTAAATTACTGGTATGAATTTTTTTTTTGAAAACTTATTGTTGATATTTAAAGTTAGAATAATCACATATAAATTATGTGTACAACTATACGATTATATAATTTTAAATTTACAAACCATACATGTGATATAGGTTTTTTTTTTTTAAATACAGTCTCTATGGAACGAGTTAGGGATTTATTTATGGCTTTAATTTTTTATTCTAATTTAGAATATGATTATTAATTATGCTCACTTGAATCAAAGTACCTACTTATTAATTATTATGCGTCTTGTCCTAGCATAGTTTTTAGACATTATCAGTTCGACCGGGTAACTTTCACACTGAGAATACAGCGCGTGTTTATATTTACATTTATAAAAAGTAATTAAGGATTGGTGTGATTTAGTACTTAAATTTCGTCTCAACATACTGACATTATAACAATCGATACGTTGTGCTATTAAATCATCGCTCGGATCATTCACTGGTCAACCTTGAGTTTTTTTGTTCGTATTTTTATTCAAAGTTATACACAATGTACCTATAATATACAACATAAAATGTACAATAAGAGTTTGTGATGAAAGTAATGTTTACTGCTAATTAGGTACACGAGAACAAAGTCGCTTGTTAACGACACTTTCAAACGAGGGAGGAAATATTATAATGTACACACATAATATATAAATATATATGTATTAGTTTAAAAGGTCTTGGCACTAAAGTCTTTTAACTTTTAAGGTGAAGGTGTTTCGGGCAGTACCTATGTCAACCTTGGTATATTTAAAAAAAAAAAAACATCGCATCGAAATTTTCTCATATATGATACATCTGATTATTGGACAGTTAAAATAATATGTAAATAAGCGTTAACCTGATTACCTAGGCATATAGTATTATTATTAAATCAAAAATAGTGCAAGGAAATGTTAACTTTTCACGACGATCCAAATAATAATTATACATATACGTTTAATAATACTGATCATTTATTTAATTAGATACCTAATCGGACATTTTGACAGAATTCGTAATAAATGTAATATCATCATCTACTGCAGAAGGCCTACCGCAGGAGTGCACGCATAATATTATTTTAACGCCGTGTGTGCATATATCATATGGTCGAGATTTAAGTGTTCTAGAATAAATTCGGAAGAATATAAGCGCCACTGGAATAAAAATAACTTTACCGGAAACAAACTGTAGACATTCGCGAAGACAACAACGCGAACCCTCATCGTTCCATCGCTCGCCCCTTAAACATGTCGATTAATTTTTACTACTTACGGGTCAATAGCCAACGCTCATAATATAAAGCTGTAAAACACGATAAGAATGGCGCCACATATGCGACGTCGTCCATTCGCCACAACACTGGTCATAATATTATTATGAATTCAAATCCGCATCGAATAAACATATTATATCATTAAAATATATTAGGAGGCGTATTATGCTGCGATGGTATATTTTGACGAAATTTCGATTTTGAGCAGAACGTCGTGTCACGTCTTATCGTTCCGGTATCAGGTGATACGATTTTTCGATTTATATTAATATATTATACATGTTTTATTTTGTTAAAATATTAACACGTTATATCGATTTTACATGGTTTGAACAATTTTAAATATATAAATCAATATAGAAAAACTTTTGAGTTATTTTTTAATTCTGATAGTTAATTTCATCAAAATTGAAATGCTCAAATGTTTTAAATTTATTTTTGTCTTATACATGATGTATGGGTTTGACAAATGGACAAAATATAATTAAAAAATAACTCCATCGTATGACGGGAAGCCCTCGTTGCTTCATATGTGTGCCTTAATTATATGAAATAATTTTTTATGTCATGTTATTTGTGTCAAATGTTAAATATTATTTTAGTCAATACTTACAGTTGTTCAACGCTGATCGACAGTTTTCCCGAAATTACTTTTTCTATTCTATTGCTTTCGAGGTCTCTGGAAAAATAATATCGTAAATAAAATAATTATACCGTTAACTATTGTAATGATTTGTCAAATCTCAAGATACTTACACTATATGGAGATGTTTATCGGTCCTCAATAAACTTAAGTGCGGTGGTTCCTTGATTCCCGTTTGAACGATTTCCCTATTTGTAAGTAAAAATCATATTTTAATACTTATTTAATCATATTATTATTTAATATACCTAACAATTATTTGTGATTGATACATTATATTCTTTATAATAATGTTATAACAATATGTATAGTTATGTTTTCTTCTTATCATATAACATTTGTAGAATGGTTGACAAAATAAACAAAAATTAAATTTAAAATGATTAAGTTATAAGTTTATAACCTAAAAGCTAGTTATCTTCACAACTGATGGTTGAAATAATAAAACCAAACAACTGTTCAATGTTTCGTTTGTGTTATAGGTAGGTAGCTGGTATTCCGTTTACGCATAGGTAGGTGTATAAACATTTTCAGAAAAGTATCTTTAGGAAATTCAAAAAAATGAATTTCATAATAATGTTTGTCATTAAAAATTAAAAATAACTATATCTAGCTACTTATATGGATAAGAAAATTGTAATAAATGTAATCTTATAAAAATGTATGAAAAATATAATGACCAACAACTGGCCGCACATAGGTAACCTCCATAAATACTTTTTTTTTATCAAAAACCATAAAAATTAAAAAATAGCGTCTTATGTATAGTTGTACTATAAAAAGGTAGGTAAGTGGATGTCGCTCTGCTGTACAGTAATTTACAAGTGGGTCACTGTAATTGATGGTGTTAAATTTGAATTCAATGATATAATATCATTGTATAAGAAAAACGATTCTGAGCGAAAACGGTCAGTCAGCCTATGATATTACCAAGTATATTTCATGATATTATTGTGAATAAAGTAATTTATATATAACCTATTTATATAGAACCTTGTTTTAAATTTCCAATCCTTAGCTATAAAAGTTGAACATTTTATACATTTTTAACTACAAAATAATTATTAAATTATAAATTTGATAAATGTTGTCAAAATATGAACTTTAAATGCTAATAAAAAAAATTGTGCCAATATATCTTTAATATTTTTCAATTACTATTAGAAAGATATATCAGGAGCCTTATATTAAATTTTCACGTTTTTTTACCCAACAAATAAAATTGTATTGATATTTGTAGAAAAAAAACTAAAAAAATTGAAAACTGACAATGTCCGTAAACAGCTCAAAAAGAGTCAAATTATTTTCAAAATTTTATCGTGTATAGAAAATACCAATATAATCATTCAGTGAAATTTTCAAGTATCTACAGTCATACGTTTTTTTAATTAGAACAAAATAAGAAAATCGTTACATGAGAAATCGAGTGAATATCAAATGTTGTAAAAATATGAATTTCAAACGCTCATAAAAATTTAATTTGACTTTCTTGTAGACATTTTTTTTTGATAAACATAAACAAACTTATGGATAATCTTGTATTACATTTTCAAATCTTAGATTTAAAAAAAAATATTTTTATGAATTCTCAACTCAAAATAATTTGCTAATTTTCGTGATTTTTCCTACGCTCATATGTTTTAGAGTTACACCAAAAACCAAAATCGATTTTCTCGAAAACAGATTTTGCGTAAAAATTCCCGTTTTTCCTTTATTTTTCTTTTGTTTTTTACGTCGCTTTTGAAAACTACTAGGTAATTTTTACTTTTGATCCGCCAAAATACCAACTAAATTCACTTTCCTATCAGAAAAGTTACTATTGAAAAAAATCCAAGCACTTTTACTGTCTTAAAAGGTGATGACGGACACAAAAAAAAAAATTAAAAAAAAAAACACACATCATTGTAAAATCAATACATTCATCGCTTTGCTCAGAATCTAAAATATAGCTTTTTTCACTTTGGTAAAAATCACAATTTTTTTGCTGCGATATATTGAATTGACTATTGATAAATAATATCTATCAGAGACCAGAGTACATATTATAAGTAGTTAAGAAGAAAACAACTTTTTACAAAAAATATACCTATATGGTTGTAAACAGAACCCAGGTTTACGACAAGAAACTGAGTTTTCTCCGTGTAGTTTTTCTCAGAAGCCCAGTATTCCCAATGATGGATTGCTAAAAAATTCATGAGTATACGACTTTTTTTACGCAGGTATGTGATAATAGTAAAAACCTTACTATAAAGTCATAAGTTTCCTCTTGACCAATATATGCAAATTACGTAGGTACGTAATAGGTAGTATGTATTACAAAAAATTCGTTTTTAGATGTTTTTCTTAATGTATTTTTTCAAAAAAAAGTCATGCAAATTGTACGTTCACACCTTTATAAGTCAAATTTCAATTGTATGATATTAAAAAATGTGAATTTTTCACACATTATTCGTAAAATTATTAGAACAATAATATATATTGTGGCGGCATCCACGCGTGTGTTCTTGAATACAATTGAGTATGAATCATTCACACAAATAAACATGCACCCCCTCCCCCCCACATGTATACATTCTTATTATTATAACATGCTACAAGAATAAAGTAGATACTAGATATACGTTAAAATCTAAACTATATAGAAGTATACCCTCCACCTCCCTTGAAAATACAATTGAGTATTTATCTGTAAAGAAATTTAATTAAATACCAAATAAAAATTGTATAAAACATTTTGAATAATTGATTGCAATAGTTGTAAAATTTATTAAAGTATGTTTTGTACATATACCTCAATTCTAAAACTACACATAAAGACAACTTATTGTTATTGTATAAAATGTGCACAAAATATGGTCATGAGTCACAACAAAATAAATTAATGTCTTTCGCGTATGTATAATATTGGACAAAAGTGCAGGATATACAATCACAATAAACTGGGAATAATTCAAACTTTTTAAAACTTTTTCTACAATAAATAAGTTGTGTTATTGAAGTAAAATTTGTTCAATTTTAAAACGAAGTTACTTATACTTTATTCATATATTTGAATTGGTCTTCATATACGTGTGACGTGTCCTGTATTCAAAAGAAGTCAAAGACGAGAAAAAAGCTCGCATAAATAAATATTTATTAAAAAAAAAAATAAAGAAAATCTATAAATATTTTATTCGGATGGTATTTGTGAATTTTAATTTGATTTTTATATGATATTATGGACTTATGAAAAATACATTTTCTGTTCTTAATTTCAATCAAAAATAACCGGGGAACTTAAACTCTGCTCTATAGTGAGTATTGAGGAGTATATACCTAGACGGATAGGTCAATGACCATCTGTTCAATTTGAATTCAATTATAAATTATTACACCCGAAAAACGATTGTGATAGGAAACTGTGTGTCAGCCTTTATAATTTATTTCGTCATTATAGTAATACCGTATGTTATTTTCCGATATCATTTTGAATGGCGAACGTAGTCAATTACAACAAAATGACTAAAACTGCTGTGAGAAAAATAGTAATTTTTCAATTGAATAATTAGCAAATTCTTCAAAATTTGAACTTTAAATGTTTATAGTTAAATTTGTGCAAATATGTATGCACAAAACCGGTGTTGCGTGAACATTCAAGCTTTTTGATAATTTTTTTTAGTTTTTCTAGATTATTTTGAAAAGTAGGTACTGGGAATTTCCAACTTTCGAATCACCGACTATATAGATCTAGTTGCTAGTTGCTACTAGATTTTACCAGGGATGTTGAAGTTTGGAACAATTGTTTTGCTCCAGAACTTCAAGTTAAAGACAAAAACAAAAACAATAATAAAGCACACGTCATCATTGTAAAACCAATTCCTCCATTGTTCCACCCCACATTTAAAAGATATTCATTTTTGATGGCAACTTTCCATTGGATTTGTATTGAATTAAAAATAATAATATTAATGACGATAATATATCAATTATAAAAGAAAAAATTATAAAAATGTTATTATTATTATTATTATACATTTTGAACAATATTATGTGCCTATAGTTATGTCAGTCTATTTTTAAAGAATTATTGTGAAATATTAATGTAGGTATATATTGTTAATATTGTTACTATTTTAATAATATATACTAAATACTAATATTTTAGTATTATTAATATTATTAACGCAAGTTGCGTGACTGAAATTATACTCTGTTGACATTTTAAAATGTGTATATAGTACTATAGTCACATTAAGTTAATTATCCAGGAAAAAAATCATTCAATGATTTAGTGTTCTGTGGTACTCATCAAATTATTAATTTAATTAAATTTAAGCAACACAAAAAAAAAACTATGTGTGTATTTATTTAAAATTGATATTTTACAAGCATAATTTGCATGAATAAACATTTGCTTTAGAAAAATAGAATAATACATAAATAATATAGGTACCTAATAAAAAGTCGATTGAATGTAAAATAGAATTTTATTTATTACTTAAAAATGTCTTAAAATAAAAAAAGGTGGGTAAGTGGATGTCGCTCTGCTGTACAGTAGATTACAAGAGGGTCACTGTAATGGATGGTGTTAAATTTGAATTCAATGATATAATATCATTGTATAAGAAAAACGATTCTGAGCAAAACAGTCAGTCAGCCTATGATATTACCAAGTATATTTGGTGATATTATTGTGAATAAAGTAATTTATAAATAACCTATTTATGTGGAACCTTGTTTTAAATTTCCAATCCTTAGCTATAAAAGTTGAACATTTTATAAATTTTTAACTACAAAATAATTATTAAATTATAAATTTGATACATTTTGTCGAAATTTGAACTTTAAATGCTTATAAAAAAAAAATGTGCCTATGTATTTTTAATATTTTTCAACTGCTGTTAGAACGCAATATCAGGAGCTTCATATTAAATTTTCACGCTTTTTTCATGATTTTTCCGTATTTTGTCAAGATTTGAACTTTAAATGCTTATAAATAAAAACCCTGACTAAGGATTTTTAATTTTTTTCAAATATCATTGTAACAATATAGTAGGAACCTTTTATTACATTTTCAAGATTTTTTACCCAACAAATACAATTTTATTGATATTTGTAGAAAAAAAAACTGAAAATGTCCGTAAACAGCTCAAAATAAATCAAAATATTTGGAAAATGTTATGGTGTGTAGAAAATGCTAATATAAACATTCAGTCATTTCATGTACTACGCTCATTTGTTTTAGAGTTACACCAAAAACCAAAATCGATTTTCTCGAAAACAGATTTTGCGTAAAAATTCCTGTTTTCCTTTATTTTTCTTTTGTTTTTTTAAGTCGCTTTTGAAAACTACTATGAAATTTTTACTTTTGACCCTCCAAAGTACCAACTAGATTCACTTTCCTATCAGAAAAGTTACTTTTGAAGAAAATCCAAGCACTTTTACTGTCCTAAAAGGTGATGACAAACACACAAAAATAAAATAAAAAATAAAAAAAATAAAACAAAAAAAAACACATCATTGTAAAATCAATACATTCATCGCTCCACTCAGAATCTAAAATTACTTATGTTTATAGCCTACTACGAGTATGTTTAAACAATATTTGATAATTTGTTTTTATGAAATTATCCTTATATAATATCACATTACCACAATTATAAATAATTTAATTTTTGTGTTTTTATGAAAATTACAAAACATTATAATTAGATTTCTGTAGGTAACTGATTTGGAAGACGTTTCTATACATTTCAAAAAACATTTACAATAATTTGTGCATTATTTTTATAAAAATGACTACTTTGATTACCAGGGGATTATGAAATTTGTCCTATGACATAATATTATAGTTTTGTACTTTTGTATGTGACATAATTTCGAGGACTGTTACTTAATTAATATCACTGTGAGTTTGATATCTTGATTTTAATTTTTGTAATTTTATCAAAAAAAATTTGAATCTGAACTTGATCGAACAAAATCATTATACCTCACGTTAACATTTCATATAATATTTATCAAGGTTCTTTGGGGAAAATATTATACATTTCTATACTTTTAACGGCCATTGAGGTCAGTTTAGAAGTATAATATTGAAAGCGCGGGATTACGTTCTTCTGTAAAATTGTGTTACGGAATAGATCTTTCCTGCAGTGGCGTTTACCTGAGGTTACAATTTATTTTCTAATCAACACTATTACTTCACCAGACTATCCACTGGATTAAAATTTAATTAAAATTAATTAATTATGAATTTTTGTCTCATCCCTGTCTGAACTGAAATTAAATATTTAAGTAAGTATAGGTATATTATTGGATAAACGTCTGACCTGCAGGAGTCCTCATATAAAAAAAAAGAAAATCAGCGCATACTCGATTACATCTCTTCCGTCCTCTTCTAAATTCCAAAATTTCACTACGTAACAAACTTCTGATAAATGATGAATCATAAAGCTTGTTCGGCCCATGAAATTGCAATCCGGGGTCCTGCCAAACCCTCGAATGTCGTACCAATTCGGTGATTCCAATCCATTTCACAACTATTGAACTATGTATCCCGAAATGATTTATAAACGTTTTCATCAAAATTTAAGCATGCCTAATCATTCACTCATTTCTCTATTATTTCTATAATCACACTCCCGAAAACTCATCACGAAGACTAAAATGCAAATGGTGTAGACTTTACACTGTAGAAGCCTATTTATGTAATTATTAAGAAGTGTTATCAATAAGTGATTTCCTCATAATGTTATTCATGTTAAGTATCATATTATATATTAATTTGTTAAATTAACCCATTGTTATATTTTTGTATGAATCATAAATTACTGTTTTAATTTTAAAATTATTTAAATTTATTACGGGCAAAAGCGACGTCTATGATATTGCGTTATTTTGTCTCTCATTTGGCTCAAAATAATAAAAAATTCTACATAAGTATATATATATTTGTTCGATTGCCTCAAGCATAAAACAAATCGTTGTTGCTTTGACGAGTTTATTACCTATTACGTACTTGACATTTTAACAGTATAACTTTACGATGGCGACGAATATAAAACTAAGACAATAAAACAATTTTAACAAGACGATATTTACCTTAATTTTTAAACTCAATTATCTTTACTTATAGAATATGAATTCGAGGACTAAATATTTGTACGTTTGTCGAATTATATCGTATTTATAATTATGATTTATTTCAATTACACACAGTGAAGAGCAACGATTAGAGTCTATATAATCATATAATAGTATTTAATATGAGGACCCTGATGTAAAACTAGGAAAGTCTGATTTTATTATAAAATTTAAAAAATACGAAATTTTAACACCGACGAAACTAATTTGTTTACTGTTGCAATCGTATAATTATATTAATTCGTAACAAGGGTAATCATTATTAATAAAGTAAAAACGATGGTTGTGGGAACAGTGGTAAACTACAGAAGGAAAAAAATATCAATTATCGGTTCAATGTTTGAGCGCTCGTCAAATACAAAAATATTAAACGCGCTTATATAATAATTAATGTCGGTACGACCTAACGCACTAGCGTATTATATTACTGTTGTAGTAAAAGCGATAGGAGATGAAAACCGATATTGTGAAAACCTAGTGAAGTGTAATAAATATATTGCGATAAGTGTATAGTGGTAGAATACGTTTTATGAGTTATGAGTCGTAACTTACGACAGACGAACGATCGTCGTGTAGACGTCTGTGTGGCATCACTATAGTAATAATATATAATACAACATTTTATACGGACGTTATAATAATATTATTATGTATGTGTTTGTGTCTCTCCGGCGGGGGCGTCTCGATTCGCTGGACCGATACGGACTGTGATGACGTACCTACGGTGAGATATTTTTTTTTACACCCCCCCACAACAATAACATAATGTTTTCATTTTTCATATTTTCGTATTACTACATACGCGCGCTATTCGTTCAATAATAATGTATGGTCGACATAGTACTGCGTGTAATTCACACGCAGAAAATTTAAACAACGCGCTTGTGCTATTGGAAGTTTATTTATAATATGTTCGTACGACCGATATCGTATAGGAGGTATACTATATTTTATGTGTAACGCGCGTGTCACGGCGGTGGAATTCGATTTAAGACAAAATAATGCATTTTCAACTGTGTGCACATCGCGAGCCATAATATATAATACGAGACGGTGCGTATAGTTGTAAACGTCTCGTACCGGTGCAGCAGCGACGGCGATGGATATTATGCGAAAATGTTCATAACGCACTATAGTACAACTACAGCGGTCGCATGAAAGTTTTTATTAATTTAATAAATAATTATGCACATGGGTCAGCAAATCGTCGTGTTCCATTAGCTCATCAATTCGTTAAATGTTTAAATGATAGTTCACGGACCCCGCATAGGTGCACTGATGTAGGTACCCGGTACCTATACCTATGTTTAGTGGAAACCGATCAAAATGTCACTATATTTTTATCATTATTTTTCAGCGATGACAATGTGAGAGCGTTCAGTTTTCAAGAAATTAACTTGAACGAGTAGGTACGTTTTTGGATTGTTCACTGACAGATAATGTTAACTTTCACAGTCGTCTCATAATTAATTATAAATATGTACTAATTAATTATAAGTAATATATTGTACTTGATATTTTATATTACACATTGGAATAGACCATTTCTTCCGAAAAGTGCACCGTATTCTTGTCAAAGAGACGAAACATTTCCGTGGACGGTATTCTCATTGTAGATTGTATATTAAACGAATTGAGATAAAAGATTTTATTTAGTCGTATGTTTTAGTGTTTTACTATGTATTATTCACTGTCGTCGGGCGTCTACTAATCGCTACAATATTTTCAACAATATTAATTGTATGGGCATTTCCACATGACAAAATTCCATTTTACGACATTTTCTATTAAACGAAATATTTTTCAAAACCACGACTAAATTACAACCCAATTTAAATTCTATTATTTTAACACATTTCTCATTAATACGAATTTCTTTTGTTGTCCGTCGTCCGTCGAGACTTTGAATTATGGTAGTTTGACTGTACTTTTATCTTATACCTCAGTTAAATTTGATGAACTTGAGCTCGAACAAATTCAAATTTAAAAAGAACTTTCAACTTACCCATCATCGCTATTTCATATAGAATATGCACATATGTCCGAACGCCACTTAATGATTTCATCGGAAAATCTTTTTCATAAATAACATGCACTTATCCTTAAGTGTTCATTAAATCACCTAACACGTTTACTGTGTTTACCGCAGATATACCGTGCAAACTAACATTAGGCAACTGTCGGATATACATCCGTGACGTTTAAAAAGGTTTTTACTTTTCCTATTTATCACAGTTATTATTATTTTAAATATGTCTTTCACATTGTATACATATCGGTAGTTACTGTATAATTAATGATTAAAACGACCACCAATCGATTTTATACTTCATTTGAATTTATTGTGTTATGCGACTTAGTGTGTAATAAAACAGAAAAAAAAACAGAATAATGCAATTGCAATAATTGCAATAATAAAATATTATATGATTACATTGTTTTTCACGACCAATTTTCATTAACATAATGACACTGCAGTTAATTACTTTATTATACATTTTAATATACGAAGCCAAAAACATATAGGTATCTAATGTTATTAGTTTTTTACATGCGCAATTATAAATGATGTAATATTATTATAGTAGAAACATTTTCAAATTCTGAAAAGGAGTGAAAATGCCATAGGTTGGTACGTCTATAAGACGCATTGAACAGGTTTTCCATTGATTGTGCTCGAATGTTTAGCGAAACACCATTTGAAAAGTCAACGTTATTATAATAAAAAAGGGTGGGCAAGTGGGTGTCGCTCTGCTGTACAGAAGTTTACAAATGGGTCACTGTAATGGATAGTGTTAAATTTGAATTCAATGGTATAATATCATTGTATAAGAAAAACGATTCTGAGCGAAAACAGTCAGTCAGCCTATGATATTATCAAATATATTTTATGATATTATTGTGAATAAAGTAATTTATATATAACCAATTTAGTGGAGCCTTATTTTCAATTTTCAATCCTTAGCTATAAAAGTTAAACATTATATAAATTTTTAACTACAAAATAATTATTAAATTATAAATTTGATAAAGTTGTCAAAATATGAACTTTCAATGCTTATAAAAAAAAATTTTGCTTATGTATTTTTAATATTTTTCAACTGCTGTTAGAACGAAATATCAGCAGCCTTATATTAAATTTTCACACTTTTTTATACAAGAAATAAAATTGTATTGATATTTGTAGAAAAAAAACTAAAAAGATTGAAAACTGACAATGTCTGTAAACAGCTCAAAAAGAGTCAAATTATTTTCAAAATTTTATCGTGTATAGAAAATACCAATATAATCATTCAGTAAAATTTTCAAGTATCTACAGTCATACGTTTTTGAATTACAACAAAATAAGAAAATCGTTACACGAGATATCGAGTGAATATCAAATATTGTAAAAATATGAATTTCAAACGCTCATAAAAATTTAATTTGACTTTCTTATAGACATTTTTTTTTGATAAAGGTAGATAAACTTATGGATAATCTTGTATTACATTTTCAAATCTTAGATGTAAAAAGAAAAATTTTTATGAATTCTCAACTCAAAATAATTTGCTAATTTTCGCGATTTTTCCGTATTTTGTCAAGATTTGAACTTTAAATGCTTATAAATAAAAACCCTGACTAAGGATTTTTAATTTTTTTCAAATATTATTGTAACAATATAGTAGGAGCCTTGTATTATATTTCCAAGCTTTTTTACCCAACAAATAAATTTTATTGATATTTATAGAAAAAAAAACTAAAAAAAAATAGAAACTGAAAAAGTTCGTAAACAGCTCAAAATATTTGGAAAATGTTATGGTATATAGAAAATCCTAATATAAACATTCAGTCAAAATGCCATGTACCAACGCTCATTTGTTTTAGAGTTAAACGAAAAACCAAAATCAATTTTCTCGAAAACAGATTTTGCGTAAAAATTCCCGTTTTTCCTTTATTTTTCTTTTGTTTTATACGTCGCTTTTGAAAACTACTATGAAATTTTTACTTTTGATCCTCCAAAGTACTAACTAGATTCACTTTTCTATCAGAAAAGTTACTTTTGAAGAAAATCCAAGCACTTTTACTGTCCTAAAAGGTGATGACAGACACAAAAAAAAAATAAAAAAAAACACATCATTGTAAAATCAATACATTCATCACTTCGCTCAGAACCTAAAATACACGTGAAAATGGGGCATCTGTATAAATTATTTATATTTAAATAATTATGAAAACGGGTAAAAAGGTGAAGAACAGTGGATCCAACAGGTGGTGCACCCGATTGTCGCGTAACTGTATTAATGTGCAGGAATTGTCGTGATTTTTTCTTTCGCGAATCGCGTTGCAATTTATCTAATCACTGCCATATGGCTGATTTATGATACGACTCATGCCATCGATTTACTTAGGTCCTTAAACCCGCTATAAATTATTCATGCCGAGTATACCGTGCTCGAGCAATCGAGCCTCCGAGCAAGTATTACCTGATGCAGTTATGGCTGTTTCGTACGAATGTTGATCTTGGTATACTATTAATAACTTATGATGGTATATCAATAAAAAATTTAAATGTGCATACATATTATATATTTATTCTAAGCGTTGATTGAATTTATCACCTATATATATATATATATATATATACATTTTACTAAAAAATATTCAAAATGAATAGCTTTTTATGAATAATTAGTTATTATAAATAATGAAATAATTTAGACCATTCGTTTTGTAATCATATAAAATAAATTTTATTGTTGTGCCTGCATGCCTTTAAAAAACAAAATATCAATTATTAAGTTTTTTTAAACGTTTAAATTAGTTAAAATGTAATAATGTATGAAATAATAACATAATTAATATCCAACACATTTGTCTTCTGCGCTGTCAAACGCATCTACAGTCTACACATATGCAAAAATGATTTAGCATATTTTTGATGTTTTTAACCATTTAAAAGAACATCGTTATTATTATTATTTTACTACATGTCTATGGTCTACAAATTTGGTAAAGTGAGTAAATGTTTATCTCATAAATTAGGTGCCAAGTGGACTTCAGCCACTTATATAATATTTTATTAAAAATATTGAATTTCTTTTGACATGTCATATAGTTGATGTGTATTTGTGACAAGGGTAACAACTTTTTAAAAGATCGACTATAAATAGAAACTAAGAATAAATATGTGCAATAGTATAAGAATATTATAATATAAAATATAGGCAGTGAATATATTATTTTACTGTCATCCATATTTATATCAAAATATGTATTAGTTTTTTTTAAACATAAACTATAAATAAGCATTTGATATTTGAACAAGTATAAAATGTTGATTGAAAATAAAGATTAGGTCATTTTTCAAAAATCAAATTAGTTGTTCCTAAGAATTCTTTTAAAAAAACTTTGCTTTAAATGTTTACCTTAACAATGATTGTAATATTTTTTTTAATATATTCAAAATGTATTGTATATTTGTTTTATCTAATATCTATTCATTCGGACTGTATTGTTAAGGCATAATATCACCACCAATATATTTTCTTTTATTTACGATAATTTTATTCCATCTCTTATGGGTGACACGAAATCTATCTAAAAGTTTTGTTATACGATCTTCTAAAAAAAAAAATGAATGTAAAAATCTTTTGTCACCGATATGTCTGTTCAAATTAATTCTATAGGTACCTATATTTTGAATGTGAAAATAAGACTTAATGCAAATTAGTTCTTGGTACTACGCACACCATTTGATAGTCAACGACAGTAAACGCTATACCTATTTATTTATTATTCAAGATAAAATTGTATAGGTATTTGTAAATGTAGTTAATTTGTGTAAAAGTTTGCTCGTTTATTTATCAAGTGTTTATTGTGTTGAATGTGCGTGCAAAAAAAAGAAGAATTTATTATCTTTTTAAATTATGGTTGTACAAGGTTTAACCATAAATACGAAAATCTGGTCTAAAATCTTGATTATTTAACACCTAATATAAGAGTAGTTAAACAAATATATTAACATATCAAAGAAAGAAATGTGTCTATAGGTCGGCACAATGTACAATGTACTAAAACTTATATTTAAATCTCCCAAATACATTGGCGCAGATATATAGGTAATTTACATTGATCTACACTATTCCATTGTTTAGTGGTAGGTATAATAATATGTTAATAATGTTGTTTGTTTATTAAATAAGCGACCAAAGTTGCACCCCAAACACGAAACTGTGTCCTACGGTTTCTTTCAAGTTGCACGTGTCGAGAAGACAATTACGTCTTAGCGAAAATGTAAATAAAACTGTTTTTATAATTAGACTTTTCTTTGGGGCACAATTATCGTGAAAACCAGACACGCCTTGTACATAGTATATAGTTTATAAATAAAATGTATTTAAATTCAAATAGTCGCGTACATTAGAATGTGTCACGATTAATCAAGTTCCACATAAATCGATGAGGGCATATACAACCCATCCAATTCTCACGTAAAAACGTTGGATTTTAGTTTTTACATAATATTTACGTTATTACAAATTATATTTGGGTAGGATTCAGCAACCTGATAGTTTGACAGCTCATGATAATGGCGTGTAATAATCCGGCAGCAAAAATGATTCCCAGTGATGTGTGCGAACGCTTAAATTTATTGTGACTCAGAAATCCCAGCCAATAAGGCCATTTACGAATTTATATAAACAGCATTCACCAAGTATGTTATTGAAATCAGGAATAACGGAATCATTGAAAATTCAATTTACCAAAGAGGTGTAAGTACCTTTATTGTACATACGTCTTGATCATAAGTCGATACCGAACTTTTTCTGCTGTATAATGATCTTAAACCGTTTTTTATTTGGTTTAACCATACTTTTTTAATATTTTAACTATTTACGTAAGACCCGTACAATTTACCATTTGCAAGCTGGGACATCCAAAGGTTTCTTTTAGAATTTTTTATAGGCTCATATGTCGATCACTTATACAGTTACACCTGTTGCAAACATGATTTAATAAATTCTGACAAGTTATAAACGTAGGTATTCATATTTAAGTGTTCTACTGTAGTCAACGTATCGTCAAAATATATAAATCGTATTAGTGGTTTATCGTATTTTAGAAAGAGGAAACGTGGCTTGTGCACAATTGTTTTATTTATAGTTAAGCTTTTTGCAGTGAAACGAAAATATTAGATAAACTTTAAATACTATTTCATTAGACATTTGGAAGGATTTTTCGGGTATACTTAATGCAATGCTACGACTTAAAACTGTCAGCGGACATCGAATAAAACATTGACAGATAATATAGCTTATTTTAAAAAAAAACTGAGGAATACTGCGGAAATTATAAGGCACTGACAAATTATGTAGGTATCACTTCCGCGTTACGGATACACGTACAATGTACGTCTATGTATTTAGTCTATATTATATTATACCTGGTATATAGGTATACCGTACATGGTACATCTGTAGTATTATACTTCACTCGAATAATGTTTTGGAGATAGCTTATTTTTTTTCGTGTAGTATTATTGTATATAATATTATACAACATTTCGTTATCGCGAAGCTATCACGGGCAGGATCGACTTGATCTGTCGGTCTATAAAAACCAAAACGGGTCAGATCTTTGTAGTTGTTAACGTGGTTATACCGTTTTGAATTTAACAATACGATGTGATGACAGTAATACAAATATTCAGGAAGTCAATCGCAAAATGGTATTGAGAATATTCAAAAGTCGTTCACGCAGAGCCGATAACGAAATTTTAACGTTTTGGAGACGTGCATTAGCCCCTTTCATTATGTATTATCGTCCACCTGTATGATCCACTCAGCTGACCTAGACGAGTCGCGTGGAAACGAAAGTATAGTACGAGGGACCATTTTGGGTAGGTATAGAGAATAATAATAAATAACAATGTAATACAAGGGCATAGCCAGAAATTTCATCAGGGGGGGGGGGAAGACGTGAAATTTTACTACAATTTAAAATTTCGAAATATACCTAGTGATCGGTTTGAGCGGTTGGAGTTGACCGCTATGCATCATTTTCAAATAGCTCATTATTTTGAAAAAAAAAACAAAATATATAAGTGCATTGAATAATATGCACTGTTCTTATTATACCTAGGTACATGCCTAATAGCAACTTTCCATAAAGTTATTGCAACACAACAATAACCAATACATCTTCAAAGAGTGATATAGAAATATAATATAATATATAATGATAATAATAAATATATCTATTAATATACATATGGGTATAATCGCACACTGTTTGACGTTTGTTTCGAGAGTAAATGAAAGTGGGTAGATTTCGTATAAAGAATAATATATACTTACACAGTACACCTACTAACCTATACATAATATGTAAATATATATACCACGTTTGGGAAGTTCTGTTCTACAAAAAAACAATATTGTTGCTTAAAAGTTATTACTCTGCAGCCATATTAGTATTGAGAATGACAGAAACCAAATACAACTAATACTCGAAAAATGTAAAAGCAAAGTAAATTTTGAAACATCTAATTATAGACATATTTTTCTAATGACATTCGACTATTTTGGCTTTGATTAAATATACATTTGACCTTATGTTAAGATCTAATCTTAAGAGGTCCTTAACTAGGTACCCAGTGCGTGCTTGATAATTATATTATATCAAATGCATTGGCGCAAATAGGGGGGACTTGGGGGGACTTAGTTCCCCCAAATGTCGGTCAAGTCCTCTCAGTTCAAAATCTAGTAATTAATACTAATTTTTATATTCTATAGTACTAAGCAATATGGCCTATGGGGAGGGGGGCTTGAGTCCCCCCAAAAAATTTAGCCAATTTGCGCCTATGATCAAATTATTTATTGTAAGTACATTTTTAATTACAAATTTATCATAGTAGTTTCTTATCATTGACGTACATGATAAGGTACACATCGTAGGTGAAGAAATATTGTAAACATGAAATCAACTAATAATTTTTTGATTTGTATAATTCTCCTATGTGTATCATTATCATATCATACAATATGTTATAGTGTCACAACGTCACTATATTTAGAATACCAGTTTACCTTATTTAAGTTGGGTTGTATGGTCAATCTTACAAATAAATACAATATTATTTCACTATTATGATTAAGAATTATTAATATTTAATATTTTAATAGTTTTTTTTTTAAGGAACAATGCATGTGTAAGCATATTTATTTGCATACTAGCACAGCGTTTCCCATGCAAAAAATTGGTTTTTGCTACAGATATATTTGTAAAAAAAATGTATACTTCATATTATTTCTATTACATACCTACATAATTGTAATGGTAATATTATTTGTAACCAATGGCAACCATTTAAATAAACAAAACATTTTTTTTTTCGTGAGCGTAAAAAAAATTTATATGTGGCCTTTTAGCCATATATCTAGTTATAGGGGTTGAAAAATAAGCTTTAAACACCCTCTAAGTGTCAAGGTATAAATAAAAATGTATACGTGATATTACAAACTGTATTGAAAACGGTCCAATATTTGTTGAGTATATTAACTATGGATAAACCGCAACATCCGTTTTTAGCTGCAAACCTGACTTCGCTATTGAAAAATATAAAATATAGCACTACATAGGTGCAATATTGGTTTTAGTGTACTTCAGCTCACGGGAAAATCTGCTTCGGTGTACTTTGCTTTGACAAAATAATTCAATCGAAATAGACAATTAGCCTGTGGTTGATATAGCACTTGGATCGAACGTGTGGTTATCGATACTTTCTTAATATATCTAAGAACAATTTGAAATTTTCGAAAAATCGGTCCAGTAGTTGTTGAGTATATAATCTACTAATGCTAACATTTTACTGTCATATTAATAATTGCTTAAAAGTTTAAGATTTAATTTCTTATTTATTCGAGGCCATAAACGCGACGATTTAATGCATGTTTTTACCTTATCTGGATACATGCATGCACAATATACATATTATAATCATACGCTTAACTAGGTATACCTATCAATAATAATCGATATAACTTAAAATTCTTATTAATTTTTACGGTTTTAGTCTATCTATGTGATTTACTAATCAATAAAACATTGCATCATTGAATTTTAAGTACATTTGTGATGTAATAACAATGAAAAGAAGACGACGTCTAAAAATTCGTATCGCTGGAATAAACTAATTGTTCGAGAAAAATCAGAAAAACTACTGTACCCGAATAACGATAATTGCACAGATTTCGTAGACATTGTGGAAATTAAAAATCTAATGAACATAAACAAGTGAAATTACATTTCTCAAAGTGTAATCAACAGTTTTTTTTATCCATAAATCTTTCAGCGATTTATTATTTGTACTTTTGGTATAATTTATGAGGGCACCAATGCTTGCTTTGTAAATACCCCCCGAAGGACTATGGAGTGCCGTCGTGTACGATTTCTTGCACGTTGTGACAAATCTAACTAAGACATTTCATAGCAGTATTTTCTGAGACTGTTTTTGTATGAAATATTGTAAGATTTAGCTGTTTTTTTTTTTACTTTACGACCGCCGCGTAGATTTTTTTCGTAGATATAATTTTATTTTCAGTATAGCGTTTTATAGCCAGCTATTTAAACACACTCTGCAGTCCAATAGTGTTACCTGGTGGAAGTGCTATAAAAGTATTTGGTTCATCAGTGGCGTAGCCGGGAATTTTGTATGGGGGGGGGGGGGAGTCTAAGTATACAAATACAATATGTCTTTTATTTACATTTTTTATTTTTTTATTAATCTTGATAACATTTTAAGGTCAACACAGTCAATAGGGATAGCTATAGCCCCCTTAGCCCTTCTGGCTACACCACTGTGGTACATATACGAGTTTAAAATTTTAATTATTATATAATGTATGATCATTAATCATATATAGAATCAACCACACTGTATACTATTGTTATCGTAACATTATGTTACATATTATATTATTGCGTGTAAGACGATATTATGCAAAAAAAGTCCATTTAAATCGGGCGAAAAACACAACGACAAAACAAAAAAAGTCATCCCTGCAATAATTGTACGATATAATAAATATGTAAGACCTACTTTTCATTACTATTTCTTTTATATTAAACCGCGGTTGCAACAAGGAGTGGATCATTTTTCACGTCTACCGTTTACGTTCATTTGATGGTTACCTACTATGTATGTAAAGCAAACATATACCGCAGACGCCCATGAATTACGCGCTTAGAATTTCCAAGTGGGGTCGGAAAATCACTTTAATATTATGCTCTTCAGAAACCAACCATGTGGCGTGCTGCGTAATTAAAAACAAACTGGAATTCAAAACCGAATTTAATATACCGCGTATACCTATATATTGTATAGTCGCTATATAATATATTATATAGTTATGTGCTTATGTCATTTCACATGCCTGCGTGTATATATATATATAGGTGATTATATAGTGTACCACGTACGTCTTTGTATAACCTACCTACCTATACGTAAACAATAAACATTTAAAACGATTTGAGCAGGCGAGTATACACGCATACTTCAAACAATTATTAATATGATATAGTATTATAGGCATCAAAGTCGTACCTCCAATGCGTTTATATTATATAATTATACAACTACAATATGCCTAAACGTTGAAAAATTACAACCACAGCTGCGTTTGTTCCGTCGAAATTCTAATGAAAAATCAAATTTACGACCATATTATATACCATGATATAATATACGCAACGCGCACGCGCGCGAAGACGTGGTGACTGCGTAAAAGGCGGCAATTTCCCCTCGATTAGTGTGTCTCGGAAAACACTTTAATGGTTTTTAATCAAATATCGCGTTCCGCGGGGTAAAATGTTCAAGTTCACACACACTATCACTAATGTCGATAAATCGTACGCGTTTTATGTAGGTAGTTACTGTATATAGCTACTGTTTTGATGAGAAATAATTTCATGATAATATTCAAGTTCAAAAGTTACGTTTATTTGTTTCAAAAGTGAGCTAATTCCATATTTTAGTTTAAAAAAAAGAATATGGTCAAATAAAAAAATTATTGAAAACCATTTATTTACGATTTCTGTAGTCCACGCAGTAAATAAATATTCATAATTTTTATGTATTTATGGAAAAAATCAGCGAGTTTTTTGAAATATTATTAAAGAAAATATAACAGTTTTTTGTTTGTACCAAAAAAATTGTCTGTTTGCACATAAGACCCTTTGCAATACTATAACTTGGACGACTCATGTAACTTAATCATCATAATTGTATGTTAATATTAAAATGTAAAATAATAATTTGCGAATTATATAATATGTTTGGAATAAAATGAAATAAATATAACAATATAATTTTTTTTTTCTTTTGGCAGCCCCCAATGTTTGTATGACAATGTAAATTGGCCCACCAACTACAAAAGGTTGGACCACCTTAACATATTAAAACGCAGCCCTACCTTAGGTATAGTGATTTCTAATGGTATACCAGCATTTTTTAATTTTTTTTTTTGTTGTTGAGGCGTGGAGGTTGACAACTATGACATATTTTATTCGAAAATGGTTTTATTAATGAAAATTTTGTTGGTCTAGCATAACCTATAGTTAACCTACCATAACCTTACCCCCCCCCCCTCTCCCGGATACGCCACTGACGGACTGATTTTAATTTATAGATGATAACTTCACGGCGGCAGTGTTCGTCCTCGACTGCACTGCAGCTGTACATTATAAGTTGTAGGCGTCGAGTGCACAGCTTGCTGTTGAGTAAGTAACTGTATAATGGTTGTGTAATACATTTGAAATCATATTGCACTTGAAAAATGGTTCTGAGCGGAGACGATATGTCAGCCTAAATTGCCAAGTTACACAGCAATTTATTTTACTATAAAGGTAGTCAATGAGTAATACGGTTGGTTGAATTAATCGTAGTCGAAAACTTTGCATTTATTATATGATTAATTATTATAATAGTAAATATTTATTATTTATGATATCATAATATACTATTGTTAATTGTTAGAGTCAATACCGACTTGTCGTAGAACGGTATGAATATGTTCATGGTATTTAAATTAATGTTAATATTTTTTTTGAATGTCATTGAGTATTTTTGTATATTCAATTATAATAATAGTTTCAAGTCCCCGTGAATAATAATAATTGTGAACCACGACAGAATAACCAAAAACGTTGTCTTCTATTCGCAGACAAAAATTATACCATGTATAATAGGGATAGGTACCTAAATCAAAAAAAGACTTGAAAAGTAGAAACTTTCAAATTTCTATAAATAGCACAAAAATCAATATTTTTAAAATTATACAATTTCTAGTTGCTAGCTAACATGTAACACATATAGGACTATAATGATATAATCAATGATGATATCGTATGCCTATTTACAGGACCGATATGTGTTGGTGTTTTAAAGTTGCGTTTTTATTTTCTTAATCAACAGTATACGGCCAAAGCGATAATATGTACTAAAAGATAGGTAGACCGAATGTATGTCCTAAAATTTAGGCAGAACCGTAAAAGGCTGATGAGGACTGGAAACGTTCTAAGACACCCTGTGTTACTTTTACGGGATACAGACGTATACCATATACCGGAAAATAACAGTATCTTTGTCGACGATTATTATCCTCTATTCGTGTTTATTACAAACCATAATAATTTAGCCGACAATACAACCGAGTTCACACACGCACACACACACATTACATACATTTGACCACATCGGCTTTGTATTATAACTACGATGATCGTATTGGTAGTGAGACATAAACGCGTGGTTATGGGTGTCACGTTAAATTTAACCCTTAACTATATAATGTAATAAGCAACACTCGCAGACATTCGACCAGCGACCCACTCACTCGGCAATCGTAATATCATGTACGTAAAAAAGTGTGTCACCGTAAACGTTAAAATATATTATTTGCACTTTGCTCCGCAAAACAAAATATAACGTTATTATAATTTACGTTACGTTTCAAATAAAACATAATATTAAGTACCTGCGTATAAATAAATGGACGACAATGAGATGTGCAAACATACCTATACACAATACCTATACCCGTGTGCCAACAATCATCGCCGAGAGTGGAAATACGAAATTGTTATACGCTCATTTAACGACCGATTTCATTTCCACCCTTGACACATAACCTGCATATCCAGCCATTCAGGTTAAAGGGTCGCAGGGGAACGTCCCCGGGGCCTACCTATGTAAAGGTCCCATATTATAGCGTTGTTAGCTTGAAATTTAATTAAGTTGCCGTTTGTTCTTTTTACAGTCTAAAAATATTACATATTAAGACATGCAAAATTAGTAAAAAATTATAACCATCTGTACAGTACCTATAGTATACTAAGCTGTGTCACGAGTCACAACTAGACAATGTTTTCGATTATTTTCTGTTTTTAAAATATTTAAAATATTTTTTTCCCTGAATGGACCAAAAAGATGATAATTATTATCGAATATCTTTATCACTTTAGTACCTATTTTGGTCAAAATGAATTAAACCAGATACATATACTAATATATAATATACCTAAAAATGAAAATTTAAATATATTAAAAAAATAACTATTATTAAATATAATATATCTAAAAATATCTGCAGCAAAAAAGCAGCTCAGTTGAGCATAGGTATATAAGAGAAAAAAAAGAAAAAAATTATCAATTTTGTTTTATAGATTCCAAAAATTATGGTGTTTTTCGAAAAAAAAATGTATACACCTACTCATAATATATACCTATTTATTTCAGAAATATTAAATGGGAAAAAATATAATACATGAATATTACTTTAATTATTTCTAGTAATTTAGAGATTAAAAATTATTTTTTTATCAACTTAATTAGTTAATATATTTTTAAATAAATACATTTTGTTAAATTGTGTGTTTGCTTACACAAATTGTAACATTTAAATTATACTATTTTAATCAAAATAATAATATGATATACCTGGATACATATTATATATCTAGAGTTAATAAAATAATAAGTATGTTTTTTTTTTTAAGTGTTATAGTGTTGTGTCATCATATTATTGTATATTAATACTAATATTTTGTGTAAGTATTAAAGTAATAAAAACGAGTTAAATTTAATGAGAGTAATATTATCATTTATTGCTTTTACGTACTATGTACAATCAATTAATTTTGATATTATTGGTGGATTACAAAATGATAAAGGTTTATTTTTCCACCCAATTCAGTCCCCGATATAATATTATAATGTTCAATCATATAAATAAGAACAAGACTTTATTTTGTATTCCATTACTACTATCACAACCGAGCTTCGGCCACTGGGTCTTAGACTTTAGGTTTAGGTCTTAATCCGGGCTTGCAAAGAAAAATCGTTTACTCGTTACTCGCAGTCGAATGGTCAAGTAGTTCCTGCTCCGTCGCCACTAGATATTAGTGAACCAAGTTTGGTAATTCGTAATTTAAGGTTATTTAAGTCAAAATTTCAACTTTATTTATTGGTCAATGACTTAGATGAAAAGTCAGATAAACTCAAAGTTGCAATACTTTTAAGTGTAATTGGTGATGAAGCAAATGAGTTTTTAGAATCTATTAATATTACTAGTGATAATAATCCTGGTTGTGTTAAACAAATATTTCATGAAATACAACAGTATTATGAACCTAAGGTTAACGTAATAATTGAGCGATTTAAATTTTTCCGTCGTTATCAGGAAAAAGGGGAAGCGTTTGACAGATTTTTAAGAAACATACGCAACCTAGCCAAACGCTGTGAGTTTGGAAATTTGGAAGAGAATATGGTACGAATCAGGCTAGTACTGGGTGTCAAAGACTTGGGTCTACAAGAAAGACTCCTAAGAGCACCAGACCTTAGTCTTGAGAAGACTATAGATCATTGTAAATCCGCAGAGTTGGCTCGATATCATACAACACTACTGTTATACGTATAATAATATATCATATAGATAGGTATCCATATAGTTTACTTACAAGATGTTCAATCTAGGCAAATACACGTTGAACAGCATCGGAGAAATCACCTTAAGGTTCGGAGCGGTACGAATAACACTGGAACAGAAAAATAAAAAACATTTATCATCACGTCTTGCTATTGTACATAGTGTTTGGTTTCGATAAATCATCGTGCGTATATTTAATAAATTCTAAAAGCAAAAGTCGCTGCTACATAATATATATTACGAGCTATCTACTGGCATTTGTTTGATAAACTGCGTTAAATACCGATACATATTAAGTAGGTATATTATGGCGTTTTTGAAAAATGATAAATCTTATTGTTTTTTCATTATTATTATAAATTATAATGTATATCTGTTGGTCTGCGAAAAATACATCGAAGATTTGATTTATTTTTTTATGCAAATCAACTTGTAGTTGTTTAATAAGTTATTGTGTTTATTTGATTTCTATTAATATTTAAATATCTATATATAATTAAATAAGGGCAACGTGTACTAGTTTGAGACTTAATTTTAATAGAGTAATCAATGTAAATTCACATAATATAATAATATTTGTATTACCTTAAAATTAATCTCCCGAAGATTTAATATAATATTCGAAAATAGTTATAAAAAATACACACCGTGATCGTGGGCATGCTTATGTTTACCACTCAGTTTCTAAATTAAGTCGAACCAAACGATCTAAGATATTTCACATCAGTGCTATTTTGATTTGTTTCAGATTTGAAACAACAATGCTATGATAAATAATCCTTATAGGTTCTTTATAAAAAATAACCAAATTTCACATGCAATTATGTTTTATGTGTAAGTTAGTAAGTACCGTGTATAATTATTTAAATATGAAAAATATGTATATAGTTAAAAACAAACACTAAAAATGCTCAATTTAAGTACTTTAAAAGGTATATTTTTTGATGTGGTCGAAAAATTGTCATTAATTAAATTTATATCGGTATATGTTCAAAATATAATAAGTAGAACTGTCCCATTATTTAAATGTATGTCCACTTTGGGCACAGTGATTGATTACTGCTATTATCAGAAAAAAAAAATCTTCCTTTATGTTAAGATGTAACATATATTATATGAGGTTAATCTACAACTCTTTCGGGAACCCTTGTCAAAATGCCTGTCACGTCTGAAATGATTTCCTAGTCTTTCCCTGCATAAAAGGATTACAAATACCAAATTACCCATGACCACTGGTTTTAATTTATGTTATCGTAATGCATAGTTTAATTTAAATTACTCACAACCTATGACGTATATGCATGTTATAAAATTTTACTGGGGAAAAAATGGAAATCGTAAGTTTATTAATACATATTATAATGCAGATTAGGTCTTAGTGCCAATTGATTTGAAAATTAATATAATTACAATTTTAGATACATACATAGTTACAAATTATACCTAACCTAACCTATACAAATGATTTACTCGAAGTAGATATGAATGATTATTGAAAAATTACGATTACAAGTGACAGCTTTATATTTCAGCCCGAGATCATCAACATTGAAATTTAAAAATAATATGCAACACATTTTCAACATTTTGAAATATTAAATAGTAATAGCTTTGTTTTCGAACAATAAAATCACGTTTATATTATAATAAAGGTATGCGTTGAAAATAAATTATAATCAGCGATTAAGTTTTATCAAATAGTTATTATGATTATTTAAATTTTAAATATTGTAAATCACAAGCTAAGTACTACCGATGGGTGGCTTCTTACTCACGTAACCTCTTAATGCTTAAAAAGTAATTTTTTTAACTTTATATATGATGATGATGTTTTATAAATAAAACGATACATTTAATTACAGTTTTAACAATATGAACAATGTTAATAATAATATTATTGTAATATACCTATTCAAATGTGATAGTGATAAATAACAATACAATACTAATATGTTACTGAACGCGCATACTTTAACTTTGCAAAGTCAGCTAAAATAATTTGAAAAGAATCTATTAAAAATATGACGTTTCCAGGTATACAAATATGGATGTTTAAAAGTACAAGTGTCGAACACAGTCGATTTACTCTGAAGGTGCTTATACGTCAAACACACATTATATTAAAGATGGTTGGAAAAAATTTAAAAATGAAAATATATACCATACTATAAGATACACGTCATATGTATAACTGCGAATAACATCACTCAAATAGTCAAATACCAGTTATAGAACGTTTTACCACGGATAATTTGTTTTGCCCCCCCTCCCCGGGTGGGTAAGAAAAAAACAAGAAATAAACAGTTATAATTAAAAATAAATAATTTATAATATATAAATCAACTTTCTTATTGAATGTTGTGCAAGATTATTATTTTGTTTGAAACAAGTATATTTCGAGATTCTGTTTTGGAAGATTTACGCTTCGAGAGAGTAAATATAACGAATATGATATATAGGTATGATGTATTGTACGGTAACACGATGTGATTCTTTTCAGAATAACACTTTTTAGATGACTAAAATTAAACATTAAAGTGAGTGTTCCGAGTATTAAATTATAATAATATCCTTTTGATTGGCATTGGACAAAACGTTTACCGAGTGTCTGTGTCGAAATTCCAATTATTCTTTATAATATCTTAAGAAACTGCAAAATCGACTTTATCATTACCAAAAATACGGACAGAAATGTATTTGTGACTTGCAAACTATTTGAACCGTATGAAATATACAAAATGATTTTTCAGCAACAAATGCTCATTATCTCAAAAAATATTAAAGTTTATGAAAATGTTGTTTTACATAAATTAAATATAGCTTATGATAAAATGCGTTGCAGAACAACATTTTTTGTTTTTTTAAAATTATATTTTTTAATAATTCATTATTTATATTGTATTGTTTAAATGTATTAAGTTTTTACTTTTTCGAATAACAACGTCCATTTTTAATTTCATATACTATTATTTATAAGAGAAATATTTTTCTGGGATATACATAATGTATTATATATAAATCGAATTTTGAACGAGTAGTTATTTAGTCATAACTTGTAACTTGTAAGTTTAGATAATCAGGGTAGAGTGAGCTAGTGGCGGTAAAATTATACATTTATACCTCTCAAAATGTTGGCCAAGTACCTACTCATCTCGTTTAAATTTGAATTGCTTATAATTTATAACTAATTGAGTATGCGCTAATTCGAAATTGGAATTGTGCAATATGTCAAAATTCTTAGAAAAACGTTATTCTAAAATTTAAAATGGATGTTTTCCAAAAACGTTGATCGAAAACTTTTCGAGAGTAACCCACTTACTGTTAAAATAATCATCTAATTTTATTGGAATACTTATTGGTATGTAATATTTAAATAAACGAATTCGTATGTTATGCTTATTATTTTTATCTTATTATATCTTACCTACTATTATCTAGTTCAAAACGTAAAATATGGATGTTCAATTTAAAAAAGTAGATTTAAAAGTTATAAAATCTGATAAATCATATGGATCGTAATCTAAAAGTAAATAAAAATAATACGTATTTGTAATCGTCCAACAAATTCCACTAACATATAAATGTATAGTATAATATATAGTATGATAAAGTTGTGCACACAATATATTATTATAGTAATAGACAATAGTATAGTATTGTGTTAGGTTTAGGAACAAAGTTATAAGTTGTACTTATAAATAATCGATTTAGCCGTATGGTTCAATAACAAAAATAATGTCTATAAATCTTACAATGGATGTAGAGTTGGAACAAAAAAGTATAATCAACTTTTAAGATAAGTATTATACAATAAAACTTTTAATTATTACTGAGTACCAATAATATAATTATTCCCAATAAAGCTTATTAATTATTTTAAATGTTATTTTTACCAAGAATGTGATACTAGGATACTAGTTACTGACCCAGTTTAAAAGCCTCATGAAAAATAAACCAAACACTAATGTTTTTGTTTTATTAACGTTTATCAATCGATCATTGGAGGATACTTGCAAGTACCAACTATAATGTGTATTTAAAAAAAAAAAGAATAGAAAAACTTCAAATAAATCACCGAATAGACGTATTGTGTGGTTACTTTCGTCTAAAAACTAAAATAGGTAGGTACACACTGAAGTTTGAGGGAGAAAGTTTTGATAATGAAATACTCAAGGAAAATACACATATTTGTTATTACACCTAAATATTATATGTTAGTATAATATATACGTGTGTGTGTTTTTTTTATTATTAAATCTACTTACTGTTAAGAATTCAATTAAGTCAGTCAATTTAAAGATTAATTCAAACCTCTCGGCTCCCGGGGGAAATATTTTACGCGTGCAGACAGTTTGTTGGTGGTGAATCAAAATTGTCGACAAAAAAACTTTGGGTAACAGTACGTGTCATACGCTGCATACTGCACACAACACAGTGTATGAAAATATTATAAGAGACTCTGTTTGTAACGGAACTTTAACAATAAAATTAATGAAATATAAAACATTTTTTTTTGTATTTTTCAAAATTCTTTGGAAAAGTTAGTTTTTCCCGCTTTTGTAAGAGTGTAAAACGAACTTCCGAGCGAAACTAATCGAATTTATTAAAAAGAGTGCACAATTCTGATTTATTATCTTCGCTCTACTAATGGAAATATGAAATAAACAACTGTTATTAAAAGAGGTTATCATGCCGATCGATTATCATTAGCGATGTGTATATTTTAGTAAGTACTTAATTTTTTTAGAAATTAACACTTATAATCTATATAGGTAACATTGAAACAATAGACAACAATATTAGGTATCTAAAGTATCATGTAAGTCGATTATATATATATAAATTGTTATTTTCAACAAGTCACTGTACTCATTTCAACTTGTAGTACATTTAGTACCTACTCAACAATTATTGATGTTTATTTCCTAAATTAGGATTAAGGACTTTATTCATTACAACGTTATATATACATATATGTAGTATATTTAATATAAGATGATCTAGAAAATATTATTCAATTACAATTTTATAAAAAAAAAACTATTAAACTTTAAAATGACTCTCCAGAAACTTTTGTAAGTATTAAAGTGTTTTTGTTATGTTACATAATATGTTTGAGACAAAAATAACAATCACGCCGCAATGGCATCCTGCTCTTAATGTGCAGCACATTTAGGACTTTATTGAAAACAGTAAAGGCTCATCAGAAAATTGCTTTAATAAACACGTATCTGATAATTTTAAAATTATTAAGGTATACCATATTCGTGGATACTTACATAGTTCGTAGTTGTTCCATCTTATCAAAAATGCCATTTTCTATGTAGACTAAATTTTTTAGATCTCTTAACGATCTGTAAATAAATACAAATTATTATTATTATAAGTTGAATATAAAAAAAATGTTTTAAAAAACTTACAGTATGTTTCAGTCAGTACTTAAAAATTAAATTTAATATAGTACTTAAATCAACATTATTATGTGTAATTTTATAATAATTATTATTTCTAGCTCTAATGAGATTGTGTATTATATTAATATTTATGGATATAGTAGACATTTTTTTGAATGACTATTGTCATAGTTTTTTTACTTTTAATATTTTCCAGCGTACAAGGCATACATTTCTTGAAATTAAATAATTGTAAATGTAACAAAATGTTTCAATCAAATAAACACAATATTTTATAAATATATTAGTTCCCACGAATAACTTTGAAACATTCAAAAGAATTAATGATTCGACAATTCATCTGGAAACTCAACTCTCAATGAAAACAGTTAAACTCCTCCAAATGTCAATTTCCCAACTTCTCTCAATAAAGAAAATCAATTAATGCCAAATCTATGGGTTGAATTTTTCAAATTAACGAAAATTACAATAATTTATAAAACAATATTAGACATTTACAATTTTTTTTAAATCAATAAATGAAAATAATGAAAACTTAAAACAAAGTATAAAATAGTATGTACACATTGGTTTAAACATAGGCAATTTGTTATTATTTATATACGTGTCTAACAAAAACGTTAAATTCTTTAAAAAAATTATAAATTTATAATAATGTGGTAAATCGTAATTAACTTATTTCAAAAACTTAAAAAAATTATTTGTGGCTAAAATCTGTAACGTTCAGATCAGAGTGAGTTCCTGATCTTCAAATGTAATATATTTTTAAATTTTCTTTTTAGTACAACTTACAAGTTATTATCTATTACTATACTATCTGATTATTATTATCAAGTATTCAAGTCACTATCACATTAATCCATTAATTATACCACATTTATCCATTAATTATTTAATTTTTATTACTCCATTTCAGGTAAAATTTTTACGCGTGGAACTCAATTTTCAAATTTCTAATAATTTTTATGCATTTTTTTTCGTATTTAATAATAATAGATATTTATAATTTACAAACAATAATTGCAGTATAAGTGACGGATGACCTAGTTACGATTATCACAATCGGTGGATGGAGAATCATCGATTTCACTATAATAATTTTGTTTTGAAAAAAGGCTTATTTCGACTTCATCGACTTCATCGATACATTCTGATTAGAAAACAAGTTTGTACTGACTTGATCGGAAACTGTTCAGAATTTCTATGAATAATTTGTCATAAAGTTAATTGTATAATACTAGAATGCTTAATTTATTAGAAATGCCTATAATCTCAAGATTTATATTTAAATATATATTTTTACAATAATACACCTAAGAATACTGTCGTCCTTATGAAAAGTGAGTAATTATTATATACAGTCTGCAGGTGGCATGTACTGATTATCAATATCAATTGATGCGGTTTTTCTTTAAATTTTTGTATTTACACAATTTATAACTTCGTTATCTGTTTCCACCGACAAAATTATTATGTAATAAATAATATGATTAAACGATTCCATTTTAGATTGTGAGTTTAGTCTAAACTTTAAATAAATATAATATTTATGGATACGATAAATGTTATAGTACAGTAGTACTATTAATTATTTAAAAGGAAACCCTCATTGGTATACGGAAATCTTACAAGCTAATTGTTGCCTCCAAAATCAATGTAGTGCATAATGAATAATATATTATTAACAACTGTATAATTATAAACGTAGAATATAGATATAGTTTTAACAAATAAACTAAAGTTTACAATAGTGTATTATACCCAATAGCTTTTAACAAAATTGAATGATTCTTAAATTTCAAATCGTTTAAAATAGTTAGAATTCCAAAACTACTACCAATAATTTTTTTATATATATTATGATTTGTATTTAAAAAATATTATCTATAGTATACTTACATGTCTGTAAGGCTTTTTTTGTAGTTAGTGAATGAATCCTTTGTTAAATTTTCAATTGCAGCCTTTCCAATCATCCTTAAAACAAAAATACATATGAGTACCTATATATGTTCAAATATAAGACATTTTATCATCTTACAACATGTGCAAGGGCATAGGCAGATCATTTGGAATTTCTTCGAGTTCGCTGTGAACACATTGACATTTTACCGATTCCTTGTCATTGGTCGTGTTAAAACATTTGCAAAATTTATGAGCCATGGCGATTTCCACACTTCCAACCGAACCACATAAGTAATCAGCGGAAATCAAAACAAGCGCTATAACACCAGTGACAATGTACTTGGGTGGCATTTTCAGACCTAGAACATAGAAATTTCATCAATTTGTTTTTTAAATATAGTTTTACAAGCGACGATTTTAAAGTTGAAACATGATAAATCGTATTTTTAGGGGATAATACATTGGGTTTAAATATAATATAATATACCTATAATCATATCTTACTAATTTAGATCCTAATCAGTTTACGTAAATGACTTGTTTAAATGTAGACATAGATGGTGACATACTACAATACTAGCTTACAACTACCTCGGTTATCGTTATTTTTCCGTACTTTCGATGGATTTAGATGTTTTTTAAGCCAGGAAAATAGTACATATTTTAAAAACTATGTTTGTTATTATTTTGATTATAAAAATTTTAATTTATAAATATATAAGGTATTTTTTGGTAATTACCGATTTCCAAATCACGGTATACCTACCGGTATTATATAATGCCGAAAATACCGCTAGCCCTGTGTTAGAATAATATGATAAACTTAAAAATGTGATGAAAAAATCTAGACCTTCATATCATGTTATATATTTATAAATATATAATAATATTTGATAATACTTAGAAGTTAGAATAGAAAATATGTAATTAAAAAAATAATTATATGTTTGAAATAACTATACCTACACTACAATATACCTATTATACCTATATGTAAGTACCTATTACCTATGCAGTGGCACTGATGTCAGGTAATAGGTATGATAAAATATTGAACGATATTTAGATTGAACTCAATACTCATTTCGTAAATATATTGTGTTTAATATTGTTGCATTTTAATGACAATATTATATGGTAAATATTGTAAATAATTGTAATAATAATATGAATAATCCGTTAATATGCTGGAGTGCAATTTGTATAATATGATGAACATTACATCATTCTGTCAACTTGCAAAACAAACTTAACGATAATGGAAGTTTTTTTTCACTCTAGATTAGTGATTACTATTAGCATTCACATAGAATTATTAAGTGGAAAATGTCGTGTCTGTGGAATTACTCTATTGTTGCAAAAAAAAAAACCACGAAACTTTTCCTATTAAATTGTTTAAGTCCCATCTGTAATTTTTAGAACACCAAAGTCTAGATATTATACGTGAATTCACGTTCGAAATGTTTTTAAACAAATGAACGACCAGGCGTAATTCCCCTGGAGAATAACGACGTGCTCGACACTGAATGTACTTGTCATTTGGGATTTTAAATTATTAGAAAAAAAACGTAACATTTTGTTATTCGAAGAAAAGTTCATGTGAATAATGACGCATAAAATAGAAATGAAAACATTTTTTTGTGTTATTAACATATTATATAATACTGAACTGAACTTAAAACTAGTAATTTATTTGACTATTTAAAATATGACTTTGAATAATTATTTTTCTCTTATTTGCTGTAAAAGAAAATTTGTTTTTCCTCGAGTATAAAAATATTTATTTATTTTACAATATTAATGGAGTACATTTTTTGTATTTTATAGACGGTTAAAATTGTAAACTTGTTCAATAATAAATTTACCTTGTTTATTTTATTAAGCGATATAATCATTATTGCTTTTATGATTAATATATCATAATAGGTACCTATAGTATTACTTATTTACGAAATGCTGTTTTATTGCAAGTTCAACTGGTAAGTATCGTATGCAAATAAAATGAAAAGCATGTTCACACATGACGACACGTAAGCTCGATAAACTATTTATTATAAGACATTTATAAATACATGTATAGTGCGTGATGGATTTCAATTTTATATTTGATCGTTATACCTCGTTCGTATAATTTTAACTTGTCCTTCTGGATACCTATAAAGTATTTAAAAGTAATGAAAATCGCAAGTCCTCGTCGATTCCAAAGTAGTAATATGAGAAATCCATAACGAGAACCACATGATCATTTGTGTCACGATCATTGAGTACCGAAAAACTGTATTATGTATTTTTGAATAGTTTGAATTATTTAACGATTCATTGGTGTTTTGGACGTGAACAGTTTTTTAAAAGGCGAATAAACTGTGTAAAAATTCCTATTTTTCAGTTTTTTTATATTTGTTACAAATGTAAAAACTCGAGACATAAATAAACCATCGTTATTTATCACAAATATAAACAAATGTTTTTTTTGTTTTAAAAATTAAAATTTCGCAGTTTTATATGTCATAAGTTTATTTACATTAATGTGTATCCTACAAGCGTATAAGCGCCCTTTTAAAACCATATTATTATTGTATGGCTCATATTACGTGTATACGTTGTGTGTTGTGTCATATTAAGTCGCCCGAGTATCTTAAAATCGCCAATCTGTATAATTATTATATACATTAACGGTTTAATACACTCCTAATTTTTCACAAAAATTTGTCATCAGTCGCTCGACGCCATTTGGACAAAACACCACGAGTCACAAAAAATAATAATTCTCACAAGACTTTGCACTCGAAAACGTCTACAAGACACCAAAACACGATCGTACACGCTATCATAGTATTAAATATTAATATATCAAACCGTCATCAACCACCGGCGGTGGTTCGAATCGTCTGATGAAATATCACGGTATATATACGGTAAATGGTCTCGGTGGTCTCATGGTATGCGGGTGAGATAATAACGTATTAAATTCAATAATAATAATAATAAATACTTAAATCGCCCATATAATAAATTACGCGACAAAATGGCGTTTTATCTACGTCGTAATAATTTAAACTCCGTTCTTCCATTTTACGTAATATAATATGAGATTTAGGACGTTTAGATTTTAATGACGAAAAACACTTAATATATATGAAAATAATACAATGTATGATCTGGTTAGGTAACCGCGGTATAACCCAACCTGAAATAATTTATGAATCTTTTTATCACCTAAACTTTTCCAAATATTGATAATCATAAAGTTATGGTGCTATATACAATCAATGTGGATATCAATCCAAGAGTTTTAATTAATCAAGAATTTGGGATCCCCTGCTAACATTAACGTTTAGAATCGAATTTTTCTGTAAATCAAGAAAATTTCTGAATTCTAAACCAGCATAATAATAGCCATATTATTATATATATATGTGGACTTCGGCGCCAATTGAGAATGAATCTGTTAACTTGTTCGGAGAAAAAAACCAACGTTACATTTTTCAATTGGTCTCCCTCTCTATTTTTCTCTCTTGAACTTTACGCCTTAAAGACTTTTTAGAATTCATTTATTCCGTTTTGTAGAAGATTGATTGATTTTCACAGTCGTAAGGTTATTATTGATCGATATAATTACGTTAACAGAGAAGGTTTCTTGTATTAATGATCGAAAGAAACAAATTTTGAATATTTATTTAATGTTTAAAACATTTTCATTTTTCTTACACACAACAATAACATATATTAGGTAATGTTAAGTATTAAAAGTGTGGTATTGATTTATTATACAAGTTTAAAAAAATGAAACTTAAAATATGCAAATAACATAACCGGATTCAACCATTTTTTTTAAACGCAGGACTTAAAATTTTGGAAAGAAAAAAATTAGAAGAATTAACATGTAATTATACATTTTTTTAGAGGTTAAAAGCTGTCATGTATCAAAAAAAGATGCACATTTAATATACAATGAATGTTAACTAAAACGTAAAGTAATTTAAACAAATAAATAATTATATTTCTGTTTTACATTTAATGTTTATTATCTAATGTATTAAAGGCATGTTTGTATTAATAAATCTGTACATTTTAAAATAAAATTTAATTTTTTAATTAGATTTAACTATAAACGCGTTTTATTTAATCAACCAAGAGGAATAAACTTATAAGAATGTTGAAACAAGTATACTTTCTGAGCGAATAAATTCTTCAATATTATTAAAATGTAAACAAAAAGTAATATGTAATGATATTTCATTAAATCATAAATATACACTCTGTTATTTTCACTCAAAACGAAGCTAGAAATATGAATTTTAAATTCTCAGTGAAGCGAGAAATTTATTTATTTTCAAATTACGTTGTTTTCATTAGAAGTGGCTAGAAAGAGTACTCCAAAAGTATCAACTTGTCGAGTAACCCTATCAATCGATTGTAAACTATAGTTTGGGCTAAAAATTTAAAATTTTCTCAATTTTATCTATGCTCAAGTAAATTTTTGGATATTCTTAATTCTATACTCTGTTAATTATCATCTCTACTGCATTTACTCTTAAAAAATCTACAAAAGCGACTTTGAAGAAAATAAATACAACAATTATAGGTAATCAAGCGCAGATTTAGCTATGAGGACAGCTCAGAACCGTTTTTAATTCTAATGATTTATCATTCCTTGCATACTGTATCACACACTGAAGTAATTAAAACGAGATGAGTTGAACCAACAGATGACGACTAGTAGATACGATTGAAGAATATTGCGAGCCCTTTTTATTAATTTTTTTCCATGGTATCGAGGACCGGAAGAGGAACTGCCGTTGACAATACTTCTCCACGAAAATTACTAGCCAACATTTATTATTCACCCCTCCTACACCTCCACGAAAAATTAGAATTATACTTCTATTTATACAAAATTCTTACTTAATGCATGCAATAATGAATTTACAGTCGTAATATATAACGCTTATTAGTGATTATGGTGCCGTATATTACGATATTCCTGATAAAACGATTTCCAGCCATGTACTTAGTTGGTTTTATATCTCACTTGCAGTACCTATAAGTTTTTGGCATTCGGATATAACAAAGTTTGGATAGAAAGATTTGATTCTCTAGGTCACTTGAAGATCGTTATAGCGAATTCTACTGTACTTCGTAAAAAGCAAATAAGCAAATACATTTAGTAATTTTGATTAATTCTAATATTTAAACAAAAACTACAGTACAGAATTTTGCATATATATGCGCATATTTTTGATCAGAAAAAACATTAAAATGCTCTTATAATCTTTTTTGTGGACAGGTTTGATTTATCTGCAATCTATTTTATTAATACAAATCCAATATATTATTAGTTTAGTTTTTTACCCAGCTTTTATTTCCGTACGTCCTTCCGTTTCTGGCCATATAGCACAGTGTTTCCCATTCCCAAGTCCCAACCTATGGGTCACAAAATATGGCTTGATGGGTAGCTGTTCGTGAACTATTAACAAGGAAAATATCTTTGTTATAATAATAATAAAAAATAAAAAAATATATATAAAAAATTATTGTAACCGTAAATTGATTAAAAATTCTTGAGTAAAGTTTCATTTGATACATCTGCGTATAATTATAATGTGAAGTGTAACTAATGTAGAACATAGGTATTAACTAAACGGATAGTAACTTTTGTATTTGCTTTCGTATTATTTTATTACGATAGTGGGAAATTGGTTGTCTTATCGGTAAATGCACTATTTACTTTCGATGGTATCATCGTATTACAGGTGCTCATATTATGTCGATTGTCCATACAATTGAGCAGTGCATCAAGACTACGAGAGAACAAATTAAATCAAATATTATTTTTATACTCTGCAAATTTTTATTTATTTATTTTTTTGTATTTTATTTCTCAGTTTACCGAAATATTTAAATTTAATAATAATCTATATTTTATTTAACAGAATTAAGTATTCACTGTTCAGTATTGTTGTTCAGTACTATTCATTATATTAAAATAAAATGATTGCTTGTAATACAAATGATTAGGTATTAATGTTATTGTATGGCATACTTAATTGTTTTCGCCTACCCAGCAAAGAGTAAATTTGTTGCCATAACAGGATAGGTTGAGAAACGTTGAATCATAGTATAAACTTCTTTTTAAAGTGTCTGACATTAACAACTGAAATTAGTGAGATGTGTAATTCGCACATTATGTAATGAACCTTAAACGTCATATTATATTTCATGTAAAAAAATATCGTGATTTACAGTTATTATTACCAACATGAAGTATATAAAAGTTCCAAAAGTCCCCTATCACTTATATTTATCTATGAATAACAAATCAATATATTTTAATGGACTTTTTTTTACAGTAATTAATGAAAAAATTTTAATTCAAAATTTAAAAAAAAATAATATGATATTAATATTTTTACATTTTTAAGATGGGCATTCTTATTATCATATTTTTAAAACAGTTTACTAAAAAATATATTATAATGAAAATCAACTGAGTTAAAGCAAATTTAGTTTTTAGTTTTGTTAGAATAACAGTTTTGTCAGTAAAAGTTTTGCAAAACACATATTTCATACTTTAATAAATCTCGATTGGAACGTGGATTTTTTTTGTGACATTTTGTAAATATTTAATTATTTGGGGAACTTTTAGCAAAGATTAAAATTACAATTCAAAATAATATTTTTAATCTTTATTATTAATTTCTTATGAAAGTAGATTTGTCGGTAAAAATTAATTTATCTACAAATATTGAACCCTGGCCTATTCTATGTAGTGTCCATTCATAAAATCGTAAACGCCTTTTTTCATTACCTGTATGATACTGTGATCGCATTTGATTTCGTAATGCTTTATTTTATTTTTATTATTACATTATAATATAAACTTGGACAGAATTCTCTCAAATGTAATATTTTTTCAAAAAAACTGTCTTGCATAAATATATAGTCAAAAAATGGTTCTGATATATGTAAAAATTTAGTTGCATAAACTTTTTGCCGGAATTGTAGTATTCTTGAAAAAATGAATTTGAATTTAATGCCATTCAGTTAAAATGTTGATACTTATTAGTTATTATTGTAAAAAACCACATTAAAATGTATTGATTTGCCACAGAAATACTAACAGGGTGAAACGCACAGCGACCTTATACTAAGTATACTTGTATAAGGTCTATGGTGATACGAGACTTTTGGGACACACTATTTAATATTATAATATCTAGCTGCAATATTTTCTTTTAAAATAAACCCACAAAATACAATAAATTATAAATATTACTATGTAATTATATAAAAAATAATTGCTTATAAATGTTGTAAGAATTATGGATAGCTATAATTACCCCCAATTTGTTGGATAATCAATCTGATACAAAATTGTCTATAATAATGTTATTATATTATTCATCGTTATAATCACGTAAGCAGTAGAGATTTGACTTGTATCCCTACTTTATTAATTCATTTTTAATAAAGTTTTAAAACAGTATTTTACATTTAAAATGTTTAAACCGTGTCAATATTATTATTTATTATCATAATATACTCAGAATATATTATATTGTACACGTTGCGGTAGGTATTAGGCAATTTTCAAATAATCATATGGTTGGGCATATCGTGATTGAGTGGAGAGTTCTGTGGTGGGAGTGTGTGAGCGGTCACACCAGTATAATAAAATTGCTGTCTGACATAGTGTCAAGCCGCTCCTTCAACTCCTTGCTATCTCGACTGGTGACCACTCGAAAATTAAGCAACATGACACGTCACGTCCTATATAATATTATATTCAAACATTAATAGTCGTGAAAAAATAAATTAAAAATCTGAAAAATTATATTATTGTTCACTACGCAACAACATTATATTGCCTTGTTGCATAAACAATTGTTTAGTTTAATGATTAGGCTAAAATTGAATGGATCAAACGTGTGCCACTAAATCATACTTAGGGGACCATTAGTTCATTATTGATTCATTAAATATTTGGTGATTGCGACACAGCGTGTATGATACATCCATATAGATTAAGTTATTATAATTTGTTGTAATGTGACAATTTTTCATATTATTATTATAGAAATACAATTTTAACCAAAATTTGCTCGAAATATTTTTCAATATTTTTTTTTGCATCATTATTGTATACAAATTTAGAATAATATATAAATATTCTGTTTAGAAGTATAGGTACGTTGTGATACAAGTATTTAACTCCAACATCTAGCCTATGTAAGATTTAGTCTCGTTTTTTTTTTTTTTTAATCTACTGATGTCATGGCCGATATAGGTACCTTATTTGTGTTTATGTGTTAAAGATCATTCTTATTTATTAAAATATATAGATTTTGAGTTCTTGAACTTTCGATCTAAATAAATTACTAATTTATAACAAAAAATAAAGATAGTAAGTATAGGTAACTATAATTTAAAATATGATAAGATATACTTTAGAATATAAAGAATATTTTTGTTTTAAATAAAAGGTTAATTAATATTAAATTACAACCAAGAACAATAATAATATAATATATTATTACAAAAAATCAAATATTTATGAACTATATCAATCACAGTTTTTTACTGATTTATTATAGGAACATAAATCTATTCTATATCTTTGTTTTACACATTAATTCCTCAAATCCATAAGACTTAAGCTGATTACTGAGATTACAATAAATTTACCAAAACGACATCCACTTTAAAAAATCTAAAAATGAGTTGCTTCATGTTATTTTACATCGAACTATATTCAACTAGTCCATTACATTTTCTTACCCCTGAATTCAAGTTGGCGGAGTCAAGTGATTAAATTATAAACTTATCGAGTCAAATATCTATAATCAAAAAGATAACTCTAATTTACTCCATATAATCACCCATTATTGTATAATACTAGCAATTTTATGTGTTATCTTTCTTTTTACATATTTTATCACTTTAATGACACGACGTTAATGTAAAAAGTTTAAACTTTTTTAATTATCCAATAATGTTGTAATATTTCTTATACAAATATAGAATGTCTCCTATATACTATTAAAGCTGGAAATTAACGAGTTAAATAGTGATATACGCTGCGCATGCCGGATCGTCTACCTATGTGAATATATGACTGATAGCTAGACAATCAAATAAACCTATCGACTCTACACTTTTTAACAATTTTAACAACCAAAAGCAGCGAACAAACGGGAGGTGATCCTGGAGATCGTATCCAGCCTATCAATTTACAACGTTCGTGACCAATCGCTGGACGCTCAAACTTTTAAACATTCCCGTCAAAGCGCCAAGCCTTATCTCTAATCGATATCACTTATCCTTATCACAAGTCCTAAACTTTCGTCTCACAGCATTTGCGACTTTTATAATTCCAACGACAATGTCTCCAAAATCGGTACCCACTCTCAGCGAGTCCAACCCTCTCCGAGTTTCACTTAGAGCTAGTAATATACAAAATAATGTGTTCATTTGTATTATGACCATATGGGCCATATGTGCGTGTTGCCTCACAGTATAATTTCACCGACCATTATAATATTATTATATGCTGACAATTTATTACAAAACAGTGTATTTAATATTTTCATGGGATGCAAAATGTATTTATTCTTGATATTTCTAACAAACGGTTTTGAAAAACTGCTCGGCATATAAATATTATCTTTATATTCCCTATATAGATGTATTTTTTCACATATTTTATTACAATTATTTATAGTGTTATTGCTAACGGGTATAGTTAATATTAATTTACATTTGGTGTTGTCACATTAATTTATTGTTTTACGTAAAGGACATTAATTTATTCAAAACATCATAAGCGTTACCATGTTTTTTTATCATGATTCTAGGCATGATATCGCAGTGTTTTTGGTCTTTTCTGGATGCGCCCTGTCAATAACATATTTTGTTTTTTGGTCAAAAAGCTTGAGAATTCAATACGAATGTTCATAGTGAGATTTTTACGCCGGTTGGAAAAAAAACCGAAAGTATATTATGCCAGAATAATACACACAATTTCCACAAGCCACATAAATTAATTTTGCACAAAAGTATCGACACATTTATTAATTATATTATCAAATAAAAATCAAATATATAAAATAGGTATTATTACAAAAACATTTATTCATTTAAATTACAGCAGCATAGCATAGCTTTTATTTATTGGTAGGTATATTTATCACTTTGGTGAGCTCGTCCAACACCTTGAAATCCACCGAAGTCAATATCGTCTTCGTCGGTTGTTGGTCACCGAACTCACTGATAGCACATACAATTTGTGGCCCCACTGTCTGTGTAGGGCAGTCCACCGCATATGCGTCATCTTTCCTTGTGGTTGCATCGTCGTCCGCCTCGTTATATATGTTTTCTGTCGATGGAAATTGCACACACTATCGCACTCCTGCAAACTTCCTACTGACTGTTGGTCATTCAGGTACAGTAGTGGTGCTAAATCTAAAGACATCTGATCAAAATCCCCCTGAAAGTCGGTACATGTAGATGTCGTCGCCGACGGTTGTTGCATTATTTCGGTGTTGACATCGAATGAACTAGAGCTTCCGCATACGGTGAAACTGTTATTGTCGGACATAATATATTTATCTAATAGAAATATATCGGCAGAATAATAATTAATATATTATAGGCACGAAAAAACTGTTAGACCGCGATAGTGAAAAAATTAATCGTAATGAAATGGTTAAGTGATAAGTGGTTACTATGTAACACAGACACGAAATGTAGATTTTTTAAACATTCATGTACAACGAGATATTTGTTGTTTTTATAAATCTGAAAATATCTGAATTTTTTAACATATTATAATATGGGTACGATCATTATTTCTAAAATTGTTTTTAGTTATACTGATCAAGAATACAAAACTAAAAGTGTTTTTATTGTTTAAATAAAATCTACAATTTGTGAATTTGGGAAATAATACTAGATTATTTGAATGATTTCATCATTCATTAGTATTATTACAAATTACCATTGGTTATGAATTGATATATTAATATAGCTTCTTACCTGTGTACAGTGGGCAAGTATTGAGTATCTTTTTTGAGGTAAGTTCAGAAGATGTAAGTCCACAGAACTAATGAACTCGGAACAAGGAATTACTTCTTAGGTAGTTAAATGATTTTAAACACTTTTTAATTTGAATAAAACAGTTTTAATTAAATCTCGCAATAAGTGTGTGAAGTTAAGGCTTAGTATTTGTAACTAGTTTTGAACATAATGTGCTGTGCGAGATAGGCGTAGCTGCTGGGAACAGACAGAGTTGCTGAGAGCAGACTGCTTGTGGTATCAACATTTGGGTCCTACTTATATTATTGACCTTTAGTACTTGTTGTTATAGGTAAATGCAGAAAACGAAAAAAAATGATCAATATTATTTTATCTTTTAATAAACCAAAAATTGGTCATCCTTAACATAATCAATCCACCTCAGTGTTACTACAATACCACGTTATTACCTATATACTATACAAAATATGTTAATAACTTGAGGGATGTTATATCCGTTCCACGGTTCCCGAGAGGTACCACCACCTAATCGGTCATGAGGCAATTTATTGCCTCAAGGAACACCTTATCATGCCGCCGCTATCTGACAGCGATATGTTCTCATCGGTTATGATTATATTCGCGAAATTCAATAACGATCGACTACTGATCAAGCCCTGATTAAAACCTTCAGAGGCCCAGGGACCAATACATGATTGTGGGCTCCCACGAATGAAAACAACTCTTTAAAATAATAAAAATGTTTTACTAAGGGCCCTTTACATTCGTGGTCCCGAGGACGTGGCCAACCCTGGCCGCCCCCATTATCTAGACTTTGTTGAGTCCCATAACCCGCATATTCTTTTCGAATCCATATCACTTGTATCCATATATGTATCTACATATGTATATATTTTGTAGGTAATGTGTGAATGTGGAATTATTTGTGATTACTTGTGAGCCGGAATGCCGGATAAACAATGGCTAAAACACCACCAGTTATTAAAACGATATAATTTCCATCCTGCAGATTGTAAGATAAGCAACCATAACGATAATGATGGTCAATCTGTAATTTAATTACAATATTATTTGAGTAGATAATGTATCTATAATAGTAGGTCGTTATCGAAATAAATTATTTGATAGGTATGATTGGCACTCACTTTATTTTGTTGTTCTATATACTCAATAAATTTATAATATACACTCGATTAATGTCTCGATTGATAATTTATTTTTATCACTTTTAAAGTTGTAATGAAATTACCTATTATTTTCAAATAACATGTTAGTTGTATATTATATTATATCTATACAATAATAATAGTAAAATGTAAGTTCGTATGGAGTGACGAATATATTGGGTGAAAAAAACTTCCATGCTATATATAGATTGTACTGCATAATATAGTAAGCTCTATTAACCTTTGACCAAAGATAATTCAATGGACCAATAATATGTAATATTTTTTTTTAATTCTGTATAAATTAATTACTTTGTATAATCAATTAAAATAAAAGAATGTAGCACTTGCTATATTGTATAATATTATAATGTATAATATGCTGGATGATAATTATTGGCTATAGCTATACTTCAAAGTAAAATTATGCCAAAAATGCAGTCGCCCCTGTGTATCATTATTTTCTTAGATAATTATTTCAGAAATTTTATGTTCAAATCAATACACAAGTCAATCTAACATAATTTCTCGTATTTTATTGATCGTAGGTTAAATTAGTTTAAAAAGGGTTAAATTGCCAATTAAAACCGAATATATTATATTTTTAGCCTTGTATAGTTATTTAGTAGTGGATATTGTTTCTCATAAAATACGAGTAATGTTTAACACGGAGACATCAAATTACAAGTTTCAACTATAAAGGAAAACTAAAAGGATTTCCCAACTATAGCTATAAGGATTAGTAATATTTTTTCATTTTTACTGATTTTATTGTTATTTTTAAAGTTCCTGTGGATTTCGGGAAATATTTTTAATTGTCCTTCATGGCTTGAAATTTGATGTCTTCATGTTATATGTCCACAGAAACTTCTAAAATAATAATCAAATCAATAAAAAAATCCAATATTACAATATTTAATGATTCAAATAAAATCAGACATCAGTTATGTATAGCTTAACTAGTTTTTTTATTTATACAATTTTAGATAATGTTTACTGTAAGGCTTACCCACAAACATTGTGGTAATTGCAATTATTAAAGAATGACCAATTTCACCTGACTTAACGTTTAGAGTTGTATGTGGATTTAATTAAATTTTAAGTAGGTACCTACTGAATATATGAAAAAAACTTATATTCACATTTTTATACATATTCATTATATAGTTAATATCATATCAGAGATCGGCAGCAAAACATATTATTAAAAAAAATATATAATATTAATACACTGAGAGTATTTTAAAGCTATTAATCCTGACTTCCTGAGTTTGTTTTAATGAAAAATATAAATATAAACTGTCGGTCATTTATAATAAATTACCATTTTGAATTCACGTATAATTTTAAATATACAACACAGCGCAACCACATAATCAACAATATTAAATAACTATAAATAAATAATTAACAAATACACATACATATTTCCAGCATCACTCTTCAAAATGTCGTGTTTACTTCATTATAACTATTTTTCCATATTCAATTTATATAAAAAATATTTTTTTCTGTAATTAAACCAATTTACTCATTAACGCAATAATATTATAATACGAATCTATTATGATTTTAATTAACGTGTATGTCTTCAACTGTCACTTAAGATACGTAATTTATACAAATTGCTGGTAAATGTCTATCGGCTATCCATCGTTTTGAAAAAGTATATAAACATTTACAAAAAAACAAAACTTTTTATATTTGATTGATAGAGTGCTTAACAGTGTTGAGTTTGTCATTCTATCTCAAGTTACTTGAACCTCTTATAAATTTTTCGAAACAATTACAAGTAAATAGCCTTAATAGTTCATCTAACAATGTAAACGTAATAACCCCTTTCCTTCTGAAAAGAAAATTACTCTAAGTGTTAAGTTACAATATTCGAAATAGGGTACTTTTTCTGAACGAAAATCAATACCATAATTAATATAGTGCATATAAATATTGATTAGTGCCATATAAAAAATTAATAACTATCAACGATTGAATTATTTAAAAATAATTATTTATATATGCCTAAATGGCTACATTTAATTAAATACCACTATTGCATTATGCAATAATATACTATTGGATATTTTATAAATAATTTTTAATTTCATAACTAAAGAATAATAATGATAATATTTGTAAGTACATGGATATGGGACCCCGTGTGAGAACTCGTGTGGGGTCCCATGAAATATGGGTAATGGATTCAATAATGCATACTAATAATTCATTCTTCACAAATGTTGAGCCAACTGTAAATTCATACATAAGATGCATTTTATATTTTGTATTAAATTGTGGACAATTTTAAGATAAGAATATTATATCAATATTTACCACATAGATTTAACCTGTAGGATACAATCATAAGCAAATTACTAATATTTAAAACATTAACATAATTTGTTGAAATAAATCTAGGTTTATACTATTATTTTTATAAACTATGTTATTTTCGTGTATTTTTAATTTATAAAAGATGATCTGTGGAATTTTGATAGAATTTTTTTTGTAATATTCAATCATAACATTATTATAATTATTTGAAGAGAACATTTATTTTGAAATGTACGACGGCGTTCCGAATAGGCAATTAAGGTACACATAATATTGTAGAAAAAATATATTTTTTTAACAAAATAACAGTCATGATGTTCATAATATTTTATAAAATGTTATTTTAGCTCAAGTTGGAAAAATAATTATGGAAATAAGTATGGCATATTATTATGTACCTATACTTAAAAAATGATAAATTATATAAGACACTAAATATTTTTAAATGTTTAGTTTTTATTGTTTTAACATTTACTTACAATATATTATATAACACAACATCAAAGTATTTAAATATTATACAACAGAATATGTAAGTATAGTATTTTAATATTCTCAAATAACCATATTATTTAAATTAACGATATTTAATGTATATTTAATTACTGGTCGTTTAAATAAAAAGGTATGCTGTGTGAAATTCAAGGCGTTTTTTTTCAACATCAACTTCTATTAATATTTCATATTAATTTTAATTTTAATAAAAAAAATTAATTTACTAGGACAAACAAATAATACTTTGAATTTAATAATTCTAAGTGTAATAAACTAATAACTATTAAACAGATCAAAAACATTCATAGAAAATAAAATTTATATTCTACAATACATTTTATTTACAAACTCAGTTTACTGTTATTCTGTATTCATTTAAGTAAGCAAACATACATATAATAAAAAAAATATCAAAACAAACAATCAAATAATATGTTTATGTTTATCATAAAAAAACCGTAAATAATCATTTAATATAAAATGTATAAACGAATATTTATTTTTATCATAATATTATAGAATTGTTTTTATTTTAAAGATTAGGAAACAATTTAATTGTTATGTACTTACAAAAATATGGATTTAACTAAATAAACTTCATCCATCGAAACGAATATACTTTATTGACACTAACAGCAACAAAAGACTAAAAAAAACTAAACATATTTTATCAACCTAATAAAAAATATTCTATTTAAAAAAATGGAATGTTTATATAAAATACGGCTTTCTATTTTTTTTAAATTAAAAGTGTATTCAAATATACACTTACCCAACTTGCATTAGTTTTGAATATAAATAAATAAATATTATATTACGTTTTAATTTTAAACTTTATGATATTAATTTATTGTCCTGAGCTGTTATAAAACAAATGAACAAAGTGACAAAGACTGCATAACCTTTTATTTTACTTTTGAAAAATGCGCTAAAGTTTGCAACACTATCATTAAACAGACCTGTAATCATAAAATGCAATTAAAATTACATTACTTTGATGATTATTATGAAATTAAAAATTATATTAAAATATTTGAAAGATAAATTAAATAATGAACCTAAATTTATATTACAATGTATTTAAAAACCTATGATTAATATAAAATAATATTTTATTATTTAATATTTGTAATAAAAATAATATGCTATGATTAAGTCATTTTATTTGTATGTATATAAGTATTTAGTTCAAATAGGTACATTAGATAATCCATTATATATGGACTGACGCTTTGACATGATACTGTATACGTTAAACATTGCTAACAAAAAACAAAGTATAACAAATTTTTATAATATTATGTAAGTGAAAATGTACAAAAATAAATGAAAATAATGGTACGTCCTTACTAAAATCAAACTTACGGGGTTAATATTTTGATTATAACAAAAACCCCACTCGCGTCCAATAATTCTTTTACTTTTGCTGCTTATTTTCTCGATACGTACAATAGTAATATTATGTATATGTACTACACATATGAATTGCATGTATAAGTCTACGTGATCTAAATTCGAGAAAGTTGACGGAATTTATAGAGACAATTTTCAATTGTACAACGACAATAACACTGAGTACGTATTTCAATGCTAAGGGAAATGAGCATGATACACAAATTTTATTTATTTTTCACGTACTCCAACACAATAACACATACGCAAACAACACATTCTTCAACACATACGCAAACAACACATTCTTCAACCCATATTATGTTTACTGTACGTGAAATAAAAAGTTTATTATTGAAAATAACCATATAATATATTATACTATACGTGGTATCGTGATGGCGCGATGGTATAAAAAAATACATAAATAGTCGCAGTGTAGCCGAGATGGCATCATATACATTATGATAGTAATTATATATATATATTATTAATTATTAAACCCAAATGTATATTACTCTATTTTGATTAGGTAGCTAAAATATCGATGAATAATTATTGCTTGATTGATATTAGTAAATAATAAAATACGAACTGGGTTTCAATGATATTACATGTTATGTTATCAAGAAAAATGACATAATAATATTATATATTACGTTATTCAGACACGAAGAGAATTTTTATGTTCTACCTAAAAATCGTATGATGTAATATTTAATTTATAAGTGAGAAAAATGTAAAACTAAAATAAAATACATCGAGGTAACAACCTCGGTATTATATTAATTTTTTTTGCTCAAATCGCAAAAGAGAATCAGTTACTATACTAACTCGTACCTACCTACTACAAAACTTTTTCACGATGATTTATTTAACATACATTGTGTTAGAACTAAGATAGCTTTTATGTTAAATTCGTTTCATGTTTGATTTATGCTAAAACGTCGAGAGCTAATAGTCACTGTCAGTAATGTCATATATTATTACATTTTACTTTTTGTTACATGTATTCTTAAATTTAGTTTTTTTGCCAGACTTCTATTATATTATATTGTATACTAAAGCGTTATATATTCGTGAAGGTTTTCATTGAAAACTATTTGTATGTAAGAAAGTTAACATTGTCTAATATTTCTATTATTGTAGACATATTTGTAAAAATCTTACCTATTATGAATCCTGTAGGTTTAATGCATTCCTAGAAAATAAAAATATAGAAATATTAGACAGTGTTCATTTTCTTACATACTAATAGTTTTCAGTGAAAACCTATACAAAAAGATAACATCTTAGTACAACTCAAAAATATAATTACCCAACTGAACAAAAATGTTTGTTTGGTAAATACTTAATTTTTTTTATTACAAAAATATATTGTAAATAAATTATAATAACTTAAGGAAACTATTTTATTTTTGATAAATTATATTTATTATAATATACACTTTAATCTTTTGTTTCAATACCTAGATTTATTTTAAAATATAATTTGAATAATATTCTTAGCTGGAACTCCTAAAACTATCAAATATATTTTGAAAGGTATATCTAATCAAAGAAAGTAGGTACTAATAGGTAATGTACAAACTTTGTAAGTATTACCCCAGTTGTCCCAAAGGACTCATTCGCATGGATCCATAGATTTTATGAGCACGTACTACGTAGTTCAGAGGTGCATTAACTTGTAGTAGTCAATAAGGATATTGTGATATTTTTTCAGTTGATTTTTATTCCATAGATTCGTGAACAACCGTGTAAGTCACAGCTTGGTGATCAAACTACATGCCACCGCGATCACATCCTATCCACCATAAATTATTACCTGGCTGGCGGAAATGTTCTGGATTTTAGTGCGAATGAATTTGTCCGTATTTTAATACTTATATATGGAAATGAATGTCTGCTCGGATGGAGTTTATACGCTTGTAAAATACTGCTTGCGTGAAACTGGTACTTCAAAATATTAGCACATCAATCCGAAATCATAACAACAAAGCCTTCTTGGACTTGTTGGACATATTTTTTTGGAAGCTATGTTAAAAGTGTCAATTGATACCAATTTTTGCATTTCGCATTTTTCTAGAATTGTTTATAGCTTTGTCTATCAGCGCTCATAGGTTAGCAGTCTATATGGGGTGACACACATGAATTCGTTTTGGCTCACAAGAATCAAATTCTCAACAAAAACCTAACCGTTGAAAAAAAGGCAAAGTCGAATACGACTTAACAAAAAAATTCAGCCTATATCTACATTGTAGCCAAGTACTTTACTCTTTCTTTAGTTCATAACCTCACTTCACTTCTACCTGCATGAACAACAATGCTCTTTTATTTTTATTACTTAACACTTGCCAAGTTTTTGAATTTGCCTATTGTGCATTGTCAACATCTGCACAGATACCCAAGTACGACCTTTTATTTTTTGGTGATGACATTTTTTTAATGAGACATAAAACAGGCAAAAATATTATTGTATCTAACATTTTGAACTCACCTCCATAAATTAGTACTGATTAGTGATTATAAGACATTTTAAATTTCAAGATATTCGTCTTTACTTGCACTGCATGACTAATCTTTGTATCATATGTTATATTTCTGTCCCGTATGATAAATGCCTTATAATTTCGACTGAATGAGATAGTAAGTCAGTAACAAAAATATTAACTTTAAATGTCTTCCATGTTGAAACCGCTTAATATTATGGGCTCAAATTTTTACATTGTTCTAGGCTATTTTTAATAGCTTCTATATTGCTATTCTATATTACGCTAATACAGCAATCAATTTTTCAAATTTCAAAATCCAAGTAAGCCATGAAGCAGAGATATGAGGGTGATGAAAACCGGGTAAATTGGTTCATGTAAAGATTGTGGATGTTGCTCGAACTTGGCCTAGCAACCATGCACTCCAGTATTTTGTTGTTAATATAGGGTTGCCATATCATAAGAAATAAAAGAGGCTTTAAAATATTCTATATAAATATATAATATATAATATATAATAAATATATATATATATAAGTGTATATATGACCTGTATATAATTTATATAAATGTATGTGTGTTACTTATATTATATTCAAAAAATCGTTCTTAGAGGTACCAGAAAAGTTTAGACAGTAGCTTGGACCATGATAAAAAATATACTAAGTGCCATATGCCCATATCCAATCTTCCACAGACGGATTTCCCACTTCACTCGAGTAGTCGAGTTAGTTCACAAAGTGAGGTTACACCGATGCCGATTTTACCGAAAACTCAGCTACACTGAAACAAAGATACACGTGTATCTAAACTACTTCGGTTTATCGGTACCGATAAACCGAAGTAGTTTCTATAAAAAAAAATTAACTCGCCAATTATATTATATTACATTATAATAACTGTGTTCTTAACTCTAACGATGTTATTTTTTAAAGACTACGTGTATTTAATGCCACAGCTAATCGTCTACTTTGCATGCACGTGATGAGTATTCCGTAGGGATCCGTTCGGTAAATCGTCTTACCAACGTTATCGTAAAACAATAGTACGGGAAATACAGTGCCTACTAATAAAGCAATGAAATTAATTCCGCGTAATACTTTTTTTTTGGATCCTTGGCTCACGACGGAATTGTTTTTTGTGCTGCCCTTTGCAAAAAAAAAAATGTTACCAATTCACTAGAATGTAGTAGATCCCTCGACCAGTTTTAGTTTTAAAATTCACGAGACTCTCAAATGGTACCTAATTGCTGAACTTGTGAAATTAATGATTTCGTTTAGCGTCAGCTATATTATAATCTCTATTGACGACTTTAATAACTGGGGTTTATTATGTATGTATAAAGTATAAATAATCATATAAATGTTCCATGTAATTGAATCGTACAAAAAAAAAGTTATAATTTATGTTCTACGTATACATTTCCAAAGACATAATTTTGTTTTTTCCCCTCATTCATTGTTGGTGTTTACCGAAACAAATTTTCAAAGTTTAAATGTTAATAAAATAGTTCTAAGACAAAAGTTACTTTTAAACATTCTGTTTTTTTTTTTTTTTTTTGTATAATTTCATTCGACAATAATTCTCTTAAAAGATTACAAAGAAATAAGAAGTATGGCCTAAACAACAATAGAATTATATAATATTTTGTTTCAACCACGCCCATTTCATATCATAAGTATTCATAACATTAGTGAGTAGTGACATAAATAAATATAAACAACTTTTTTTTCGAGTGGATAATCAATAAATCCAAAAAACAGATTTTCAAAAGCATTTATTGTAGTTATTTTCCACCACTAAATAGGCCCTAATAAAAAATTGATTTCAAAGATCTTAAAAAAAGAAAGATGCTTTAAAAAATACGATTGTATGCACTAATAATATTTCATCATTTATAAATAATTTCCTTGAAAGATTGTTAGTAGGTAACATAAATTTTACTAAAAATAATTTAAAAAAAATATATTTATATTATTTTAATTGTATAACCAGTAAGGGCATTATACACGTTCATGAAATATAAATAAATAAATATTATGCAGTTTATTTTAAATAATAATAGTTTATTTTTGTTTTTATTCATACTATTACGTGTTTTATATAGATACAGTAAAGAATATATAGAAACAGTAAGTGGTAGAAATAAAAAATTTGATCCAGAAGATCCATGTTGTGAAATACTATTTGATAGATTTGAAAAATAAAAAGAATAGAGAAAGGTCCATATCAACCAAAAATTATATTTCCTTGTATGAAAATTGGAGATAAAAATAGGAGTTTTCAAGGAGCTTGGTGAGAATAATTCCACTGGTTGGAGTATTAGATTTTTAAAGCACTAGATACTGCCTGTTATTTTTATTCTCATTGTTTTTCACTTCTAGTCATTTAACATAGATCAAAGTTTTATATAAAAAAAAAAGATTTAAGGAATAGAATAACTGTGGAATAACCAAGTTTAGATTACATTAAAAATCATCAATGCATGTTGGTAGTTCGTATTCTTGAGATCAATACATTAAAGAAAATCATTTAATTATAAAAATAAAAATAATGATGTTTAAAATGTAAATCAATAAGAAAATAAGACTGATAGACATTATAATTCGTCTAGCCAAAGATGGACATGATGAATGTTCAATATTTTCTGAAAAAGAATTACTTTTAGATATTATAATATGTTAATTATTATTAAGTGCTAAAGAATCATTTAGACGAAAACTTTCAGTGTTTAAGTCACTAAATTCGGAATGAAATAGTTAACAGCATTCAAATTGTCATGCTCCGCGCAAACAAGTCCGTCTCTTAACCTACACCTACTATATATTTATATTATACTCTCTTTCTTTAATATACGATGATAATACATATTATGATATGAGTTATCTACATCCGATCGATCAAGCAAATTTGATGTATTGTAGCAACTCATTTTTTGTACGTTACTACACACGTACCTCCATCAAATCGGGTATTTTACTTATCATTATGACATCATGTACAATTTATGAAATCAGAATAACATAAGTATTATGCATAATATTCTAACTACTTCTGGGTAGGAACAACTTACGACGCACTCATTATTCTAATTAGTTAATTAATTATTAAATAAAATAAAATAATTATTTATTTTTAGTGAAAGAAATTGAGAGTGCTAATTTTTGTGAAAATTCAGGTTATATTTAACATATCATTCACTTCACAACTATACCTACCTGGATAATCGAATAACTCATTTTTTTTTCGGAGAGGACTCTACTTTGATTTGTGTCTAACGCTTAAACAATGAAAACTGTACAACATAGGTTGGTAGAAAAGGGCTCGCTTGACTTTATTTGGAAACAGTACGAGTTTTATTTATATACCAGGCTAACGTTCTTGACACTACTCCGTGTAATAAAAATATTAAAAAATAAATAATAGAAACGTGTCAGCAGCGAACGTACAGTGAACATGGACTCATACAATAGAAGAAAGACAAACAAATAATTAATCTAGAACTCCAACTAAAAGTTGTCAAAGAAGAAAAACTTTATCACTTTGGTTTGTTGCAGTTTAATGGAAAACGTAAAAGTCATTATACCTTCATCTCAAATTAGTCTCGCCTTGTAATATATCAAACAACTTCACACACTGTAAAAAATAAAAATGTTATCGTAAAAGGCTGTTTAACAAGTAGAGAAAAACGTAATTAAATAGATAGGCAGCACTAGATGAACTCTAGTAAATTTGTGGTGTGGATTCTATGGATAAGTTCTAACCTATGTTAGAATTAAAACGTAATGCGTAAGACAGGGCTACCTAAAATTATTGTTATATACGAAAAATTTGAGACGCTCATAAAAAGAAAACGGTATAAAAACACAAAGAGTGCACAACAGCATTTCAATCACATAAGCCAATAAGTTAAAAGAGCCCTTTTTACTACCATTTTAACTATCATTGTTATGTTATAAATTTATTATAATCTGAAAGATATAATGAGAAGATACCGGATAAGCTAGGGTGGGCTAGACCGATATAGATTGAGTTTTAAACAAAAATACAATATTCTTACATACGTAATCATATATATATTTATATTATATACTAATATAATGGCTATTATAATAATTAATCACCGATCAATCAATTGACCAATTTATTAGTGTTACCTAATATAACTAGCAATTTTTTGATAAAACACGTACTCAAACCAAAGGCTCGGTATAGTGGGTACTGGTTTGACACAGAAGGTAGAAGCCGGTTTGACACGCAATGGAGGGGTGATCAATGCTCGGGGGTGGGTGGAATAGCTCTGGATTGGTATTTCATGTTTAAGAAGGGGTAAGATTTTAGATGGAACTATATTGGTGCGTGCACGTAGAGGAAGGTGTCATACCCCGCCCCCATGGACTTTTTTTGCAATGTAAAATATATGACATACGATCAAGCAATGAAAGTATATTTGCAGCTATATAACGTGGTATGAGAATAGTAAAAAATGCATACCATCCTCTCCTATCTAAAGAGCTGAGCATGCCATTGCGTCTACTTGAATAAAAGCTTAAATCGTTTATAAATTAAGACTCCTCTCGTTGTTCCTATTTAAGCTACCTAATCATTACACCTTCATAGCATCACGACACATCATACATTTACTTAAACTATCTGTACTTCAGAATTTATTTTATTAGTGTTTAACTATGATCTCAATTTGTTATTCCGTAAATATGCTATCTATTAGACTTATCACAATTATGTTTACGTCTATGATCAATATAATCTACTATAACGAGTAATGAGGATCATTACATTCTCCCCATCTCTAAAATAAAATTATATTTTGACTAATTAATCTAAACATTTTAAATAACAAAAGTACACAACACAATTTCATAGGTAGGTACATTTAAGAATTGTCTGCTTTATAATATACACATCAGTTACTTAGTCTAATAGTATAATGGTATCAAAATGTACAGGATTATAATCAACGTGCTGGTGGTTTATTAAAATATTTTTTCAGTTTACGGCTTACACTAAAAAAAATGCAAACAATATTACAATGCTATAAATTATGTACCTAAATATTATATATAATAATACCAAGCACCTGTTGTGTTATTGACTGTTTGGTTAGTTGGTAATCTATATTATATATATCCTTAATTATGTCATTCATAGATATAGAATTTAGTACATCGCCATTTACCCCAATAATGAGATACCTTTTTCTTTCAAAAAACCATAGCACGCTACTCGATATTTTTCCTCTACAAGGAAATTCTATGAATCATAAATATTATGTTTTTGTTAATAAGTAACCATGACAACGAAAATGTCTATTTTGTAAAATCGGTTAAACAACAAAATATTTGTCCCAAGCCCATAAATATTATATATGTTAAAAATAAAATAAAATGCACTGGTTATAATAATATGACTATGACTTTTTTAATTCTAAGAAGTTCATTATGTCAATAAACATGTTGGATCATGGATTCGAACAAAATAAAATAAATATTTAAATGCTGAAAGTTTGATAGGTAATTATGCTGAAATAATTAAAAAAACTAAAAACGTATGGGTAAAAATAGAACCAGTCGGAGAGGTAAAGATGATAGATAATAATACACTATAATATTATGAAAGGGAAATAATTATGGACATTTCTAATCGTGTAAAATGCGAAATATGTAGACAGCCATTGTTCGAATATTTACTCATTTGCCCATCTACTATTTCGTTTACAAGATAAATTCAACTTAAATATTTTATCACATAACATTTCTGCATAACGGATATATTAAGTAGGTCATATTATTATTATATTTATAAATTATAATAAAGATACTATTATAGTACTACGAGTACTGCTATAACTATATTCCATATTTTATATAATGGAAAATAAATTGTCAACGTATAGCTGTTTGATACACTCGTTAGGTTTTAAACAAACATATTAGATTCCATTTAGTAATTTAATATTTGTCTTTTTTGATAACATTGAATTGTCTAAATGTTTACGTTTGAGTGCATTCATTTTTTGAAAATGAATTATTATAACTGTCGTCTAATACTAGGTAGCATATAAAGTCGTAAAAAAAAAAAAATGAAATATTAATTTTAACAGAAAAATATGGAGCTCACTGTGGCTGTTTAGTAGGTTACGTATATGTAACTCGCATCTGATAGGTCACTGTAATTATTGATGTGTTAGATTTTAATTCATTGTACCTATATGAAAAAAAAACACGATTCCAAGCGAAGGATACGAGTGGATCAACATATTCTATTACTATACATAAATAGTTTGAAACAATATAAGAACAACAGTTTGTATACAGTACATTTTTTGCCAATTGTCCACCCCAAAACGTGATAACGGACAAAACAATGATTTAAAAAAAAAAAAAACACATCATATTGCTACGCTTAAAACCAATACATTCCTCAGAATCTAATATACAAATCAATGTTACCAATTCGCAATAGTCTACAATAAAACACACACGTAATAATAAATACATTTTGAAATTATTTATAGCTAAAGTATGTGACATGAACTGAATTGTTTATGTTTGGTTAATTATTACTTTTACTGAGATGAAGCACCTAACAATAAATAACAGTTCAAATTATAATGAAGTATTAAAATAATTCAAAATATTATGCATTTTTTGTTCGAGTTTCTAATGCTTTATCTTAAATATTGATTTGTATTTTATCAGTTAATAACTTTTCCCTAACGCTATATACCACCTAACTGCCTAAGCGATTGTCATGATAAATTTTAACGAGTTTTATTAAAAATATATATATATATATTATATATATTGACTTCACTATTAAAGAATTATTATGTAGTTAAAATAGTGACATTATTAAATTTTATAAAATTAAATAAGTTTTTTTATGTGTTCATCCATACTTTGTTACAATTTCCATTTCAATAACCGATAAATAAGTAAGACGTAAATTGTTACCTTCGTAGATTCTTGTTAGCACAATAACTACGTCGATGGAAATATTATGAGGAAATTAAATTTTGAAGAAACTATAAAGGATAATAATAATAATAAATGGTAATGAATAAAAAAAAACCATCGTTGTTAAAATTATGTTACATTTATTATTAATTAACTACCAGCTGTTATAAAAATAACGCAAATTCGAGAACATTAAAAAAAACTGATTATTCATTATACAATTTTCTGTGGTTTTGAAACAATTTTATTCTATGAACAAAATCGTATTTAATAAATAAAAAAATGTTTAATATTTATAGGATTTTATGGTATTCAAATTGTATTTAAAATGAAATCAAATATTTACAAGAGATAAATGTACCTACTTGGCTACTTATGTAAAAAGAAAAAATCGTCAACAATATTATATTTTGTTAAACAGTCTTCTGAAAAAATCTTTTCATCGGTTTGTGGACTTCAAATATTTGTTTAAATTTATTGATTTATTTTGTGTCGTTGATAGTGTTGTGTATTTTAAGCATAATAATTGTTAAAGTTAGCATGGTGCTTTCACCCACTAAACAGCTTGTTTCATCCAGTTCTGTGTTATTTCGAATGGCGGAGGTGTTACAATGTCGACAAAAACTTCTTTAATATAATATTTAATTTTCTCGAACCTCGTTCTATGCATAATACATAATACATATTATATTGAAACGGTGATGAATAAGTACACATCTACTCAAAGTCAAATAAATCAAAATAAAAAAATGTGTTTTCATAAAGTTAGTTACAACACGTTTGAATGTATAAAAAAAAATCAATAATATATTATATAATATATCTTTCATTATATTTCACATGTGTTTCATACATACTGCTTGGAATAATATGTCTTATTTTAAATTTCAATCATTTGATCATTCAATTTCAACTTCTTCTCAATTTACAGTTAATAATAGTTCACGACTATCCTGTGTAATCTTGCACGGAATTGAGTGAAACGAGACGAATAAGTAATAACCATAACCCGCGATGGTCTCTGTAACTCAAACCGTCTCTACTCTATATTTAATGTTATCCAATTAACTGTTTCACACAAAATCCGTTTAAGTTAATGATCGTGAAATTATTTTTGCTTCGCATACTGTAATAGACTTCTATCAATTCTAAATTGTGTAATAAAAGTGTTATATTATATTAATTGGTCTTTAACAAAAAAAAACATTGTATTATAAATACCTTTTTGTAAATTTAATATTTAATTACATGATATTTGACGATATACATAGGACACATTAATTATTTTAAACTATTGATATATCCCCAAACATAATATTACATTTAAGAAAATTACTGTTTAAAATATAAGGGGATAGAAATTGGTTCAAATTTCTTTTTTTAATGAGGTAGCGACTATCAGCGTCCAAATTATATAGATACTGTTTTAAAGCAACCCAAAATAATGTTACACTATTAGATTATATATTGTGTTTTTGTTTGACTACAAACAATATAATGTTATATTACATAAACTTTAACACCATAATATATTTAATTGTTTAGCCTTATGTTTAAAATATTTATAGAGGCTTACTTAAAACATACATGATGAGATTTTTCGCATTTGAATGAGTTATTAATTTTATTTTTATTTCTTTGTCTAAAAAGTTGTATAATATTTCTTATATTTTATTGTTTTATTTCGGGGATTATAAAAATTATTCATTTAGAATGCATCCTGTGGCTTTGAAAATGTTCCAAGTACAATGTCTTCAGGTGTTAAAATAAAAAAAAGTTGCATGTATTTTTAACTTCCAACCAAAAAATAATTTGCAAACGTATACGTGATGTTGAAAAATTTTGTTAACATTTGAACTATCCGCTCAGAATCTAAAACGTTATTAATAGTTATTATACTGTCAAAATCGGAATAGTTTGCATAATAATTAATAACTTACGATCTATAACATATATTATAATTATTAATGTATTTCATATTCTTATTTCTTATACTAGGTAAAAATATTGTACTATGATAAAACTCAAAATAAATTACATAATAGGTGAATAATAAAAATATAAAAAAAAATTTCCATCTAAAATATTATGTATTTTCTGGAACATTTTCCTTATTTTCATCAAGATTTCTTCGCTATATCCGATGTCACAAATCTAACTCAAGTCAAAAGCAACGCTATCGGTAAAGTTCATAAAGGAACGGAAACTACCCAGATGAAAATATAGTTGGAATTAATCGCATTAACAGTACATCGAGTTAATTCAATTATCAAGACATTGGCTTCCTCGCATTCCGATTACTCTGAAGATAATGTTACTATTAAACCAACGACCATGGATTAGGTTAAAAGCGGTTACCGCATAGCCCGTAATATATTTTGGTTTAACGTGGTATGTGGACCGTAGAATTTACGTCACCGCCCTCCGGCCAACGAATTATAATAGATACATACGTGTCATATAAAATGTGTATTATTACGTACCTCTACAACGATAAACGGGACTGAATAATTCTCACTTGTATTTGGCAGATTGTCTTTCGTGTACGACTTTTTAATGAACTAATCTCCAAAATTATATTATACTTCAATAGTTTATTTATATTTTCGTTTTTGCACTATACGCCCTACGCATAAGTATTAGATTAAGTCGAGCATAATACTACCATGCAATAGTAATGTTTGTTGTTGATAAACATAATATTTTATATGCATACGACTGCTTAAGCTATTCATGATCCAAAATTGAGGTTTTTGTGAAAAATACAAAAAAATTTATTCAATAGTATCTGTGTTATCACTTTACTGAAAAACACAATACGAAATAGTTCTCCTAAATAATTCATCCGAGGCAGTTATATGTACGATTTCTTCACTCTTCACTAAATATATGACAACCGTCACATTTTGTTAGGTCAAGTCGACATTTTAACAGTCAAAAAGTTGATATTATATTTATTTTTTTCTTTCCATTTACAAAATCTTTATTTAACGTCATTTTATTTCACAGAGAAAATACCATTTCTTTCTTATGGTTTAATAATATGATATGTATTATGATTATAGTTTTCAAAAACTTTCTTGTTGGAGTTACGGCCGAATTTGATACTTTTTCAGAATTCAGCAAAACTTGATATAACTATTTAGCTATATAAACGAAATTTGTTGGTCATATTTTTATTGTACGAAATCGAATAGTACATACCAATAAAAAAAATAATGAAAATAATAATATAAACCAATCGTTTGTTCAATAATATATCAACAAGGAAACATAATTCTATATATTTGAATCAAAATATACATAAATTAATTATTTATAAATAAATCCAAAACGCGCCAAATTTGTATTTTATTTAATTTTAACTCACAGAATTAAACTTACATTTTATAAGCAATCATTTTTTTTTCTTACAACCCAAAATTATAAACAGCACCTACCTACACTGTCACACAAACATATCTAAGCTACTTGGCAATAATCTAGTTAAGTCTACAACATCTTAACACCTTTATGGCGGGTTTTAATACATTTGTACTTGGTTCCTAAGATTATAAATGTACAGATTCTAAGTTAAAATTATAGGCATTTTGGGCCTTTATAAACAAAATTCTTATTAACTGTAATATAATTTCTAATTTTGACTTCTTTTATCATAAATTCACAATATAAGTACATTAGCTACAATCAATTATTTTCTAACTAATTTTAGATCAACTCAAATAATATCCACGGAAATCTACCTACGAGATTATTGACTTTGAAAATCGAAATTAATCCTAAATTAATATCAAGCAAAACAGTGTCACCACTGGGTAGTTTCTTTTATCTGACAATTCATGTTAACCGTACTATCTAATCATATGCTTATTTAAAAAAATCATTTACAAATTGTGTATTTTTGATTAAAAATACAAATAATAAATTGTATAGGTAGGCAGTATTTGCTATCTTACTGTTATATAATAATTGTAATATTCTTTATTTACTTGTACTACATTTGCCTTCATGGCGTGATACAAAAACTATCTATTATCTAAATGTTGTTAGGCCTCATACCAGTGAATGCATTACATTTTTTTTTTTTTAGTGTTTTTGGAATAAAAAAAAATAAAACTGTTGACCAGCTGAACACATCGTTAGAGTTATACTATCATAGTATCATCATACATGGTACGTATAAGTATAGTTTGAACTCACTATTTATATCGTATAATTTTATACCTAATATAAATTTTAAAAAATTTAAGTTATATATTTTATATTTATGTTTACTTATTGACTGCGTTATTTTTATGCTGCTATTCTGTTTCTAATTTTTCAGTTTCTGCCCATGGAAGAAATATGGCAAAAGGTCTCTTTGGGTATAAGCACCAATGTGTGTTTAATGTTTATTTATTTTTTATTATTATTATTTTTGTGTATAAAAATGCTTTTACAGCAGAAAAATGCTTCAATATTGAGGGTAGTTTCTGGTATCCAATTGGATCTAGTTGGTGTTTTGGGTAGTCAAAAGTAAAAAATACCAAGCACTTTTCAAAATAATCGGAAAACCTAAAAAAATATAACAGGAAAACGGAATATATTTACGTAACATAATGTACAAAATCTATTTTCTTTTTTTTTGTTATATTTTTTATTTAGTTATTTAGCTGGACCAAAGTCATATCGTCAAAGCAACATTATCACTTGATTTTGTACGTTCATCGTGTACCTATATTCTTTGCATACATCACATCTGCTATCACTACATTACATATATTAATCATTCATAACATTATGAACCTATAGCATAATAATATGAGCCATGGCGTTTGAATGGTTAATTTATCATCTCCATTTCTGTTATTGTGACGATTTGTGACCTACAAAGGTATTATACATTCTAAATTCTCGTCAAACAAACTGAGAGTCGAGTGCCTCCATTGTCATTTGTCCAGTGATATGTTTGTACAATATGTTCGCAGTATTCGCAGTAGATAAGGCAAGATTGTTAGTGATCTGCAACGCAGAGTTGAGAGGTTTCCTGAATGGCTCGGCAAATACAAACGAGTTTACCCTTTACGAGTTGGGGTCCCTCCAGTTCCTGCCTAATTGTACGTTTATATCATATATTATGTAAACTATATTATATTCAAAAAAATATCTCCATATTATTTACCATAATATTTTGACGGTTCACAATAATATATTATAAATAAAACGTACAAAATTTGAAGTAGGTATTCACTCTTAACGACCCACAATTATTATTATTAGTATGCTATCTATGCATGTGTCCGTATATTTTAAATAGTACTTGCAGGTTCTAGCAATCACTTTAGAGCGAATATGACTGTTAAACGCATAAACTACAGTGTGTAATCAATATAAGTTTCCCGAGCAACAAGGGTTTCCGTTTATGGAAAACAAACCTAAGAACGTGTAAATTATGAGAATGGTCATACAAATTTATACAAAGCGTATACTAATGCTTACTAAATATTTGCATAAAAAATATCAAAATTCGAACTGTGGTGCTGGAGAAACCTGCGTATGGGCAACTGAAGGGTAGGATTATCGGATATTTGACAGTACCTCCACCGCACCCGTGCCCAAAATAAAATATTAAGGACTAAACCAATTTAAGTCATTCACATGCATTATAAACCTCTCTGTTAGTACTGACCTTTGCGAAAATAATACCAGTTAAGATTTGTGAACAAGTAAGTGAGTACACGTCATTTAGTCTCTCCTTTGCAGTCCAAATGATGACATTTAGATGTGTATATAGTAATAAACTTGAGTGGATTTATTGTAAAGAGAATCATTTATTTTATTCCAGTATGGCATTTCATGAAGTTACCATGGAATTGTATAATATATTAACGCTGTATAAATTTATAATTAGGAAAGTCTAATTTATATATATATACTATACATAGATATACCATATCATTATTGTTCAACTTACCGTATAACTGCGTTGATATAAATACAATTTATTTTTTAATAAGAATATTATCTCCGGTATAGTTTTAAAAGTACTGGGAATTTTTTTTACTTTTGATGTCAACCCAAAGTACAAACTAGATCCAATTTGCTATAAGCCCCCACCCTCAATTTTTTTACATTTCTTGTTAAGTTTTTTTGAGAATATATTATGAATGTATCACTTCCTCTAAACGAGATCTGGAAATATTAAGCTTGAAATTAATTTTAGTATTTTACTATGAAAAATATTAAAACAGACCACTGCCTAGCTGCAGGTAGCAGCAATGTCATTAAAAAATAAATCAATGATTAATTTTATAGTTAAATATTTTAACATTGAACATATTTTTATACTTTTTATAAAATTCATTGAATATTTTTTTACTCGTAAACTGTTATATTTTTAGTATTTTTTATGTATATAATTTAGTAATTACCTAATTGCCTTAATTTTACTTTAAGAAAAAAATTGTTAATACATTTATGTTTTGAGAATCATAAATATTATAACAATTGAATTTTAGATGACGATATAATAAAAACGCATAGGAAATGTTCGACCTTAATAAATAAACAAAAATATATAATAACTTTCAATCAAATATTATATGGTGTTTTTTTGTTTATATAGAATTGTATTGTTATGAAGTACATTGTAAACATTTTCAAAATCAAAACAAAATAAATTTTAAATTCAAATATACATAATATTACATAGTATATTTATACAAAATAATAATAATATGTGAGTACCCAAAATTCTACAAAGGAAGGAAACTAATGTTATGTTTGTTTAAAGTATAAATATATTCATAAACTACCCACACTAAAGGCTACAGTAGCTCAAATACGAGTTTTTTTTTATTCAGATAACGAATATTAGATATCAACATGTATATAATGATAAAATAGTTTAGGTACCAGAAACGAACATCATATTATTACTAAAAGTTACATAAGTGCATAGGCATGAGTATATAATAGAATACAGACGTTTTCCAAAGAAAGAAGCTTTTTAGTAAAATGACCACGTTATTCAGCATCTATGCATTATCATATTATTGTTATGCTGTGTCATGATGGGATTGGAAAAAATTTAAGTTTTTAAATTTATTAAGACGTAAGTACTATTTTTGTAAGTGCGTACAAATTATGCCTCGGACATTATTATATTATGAGATAAGTATAACAATCATCATATTTTAACACAGTGAAACTTTCATAATGTAATAATTTAAAATTGTCAATTATGAATTATTACCGATATACTAATAATTACCTACCTAATAATATGTGCGCATCAATAATTATATTATGTCAATTAAACATCAAATGCAGTATAATAATATTATTTATAGACAATTGATTCATCAATTAATATTATAGATCTTGTGCAAATAAGTGACAGCTAGACGTATATTATAATCAACCACAGATTTATAATATTTTTCAACGATTCACATTCTCATAGTAAAAATAAAATAAAATCGTTTTCATCCGATGACAACCGATTCGGTTTGTAAATGCGACCAACACGACTTCTTCATATTTTGTCTCTGCATCACTATTGAGACTATTTTTTCCAATATATCATAATTTTTTAAAGAAAAAAAATTGTTTAATCCATTTTAATATCAGTTGCCACTATCATAGAACACGGCGTTATGGATAGGCATTTTAGGTACACCACGTAGCAAGAGTACGTTAGGAAATATCGTAATATTACAATTATATTATGATATCGTATACCGGGCATACGTCATGTTATAATGTGTCCGCCTCATAATTCTATGATATTATTTTAATGTATATTATCAATAATTTTTCATCAAAATATGATGTAAATAAATCTAATAAAGGTTCAATTTTTAATAACTAGGGCTCGGATTTATATGTATTTATATAACCAAAGTATGTGTTTATACAACAAAAATATGTACATAGATATATACTAAAGAATTCAAAATATGTACTATCAAAAAAAATAAATAATAACATAATAAAATGTAATAAACAATTTATATTTATCTAATTATATTGATTACAATATTAATAACATTCATTTTTAAATTTCCTAATCCAAAAGATCGCCGATATTGTCCTAAAATTTTTATAATAATTAATAATAAAATAAAATGTAATAAAATTTTTTTATTTATTTAGTTATCTAATTATCTTGATTACAGTTATAATAATAACATGCACTTTATAATTTTCGAATTCAAAATATCGTTGATATAATAATGTATAGTCATGAATCATGATAACCTTTCAATAATTCTGAACTCTGAAGAAAAGACATTAAAACAGTATAATTGTCTAAATATGTGAGAAAAAATTGAATAATTGTGAAATATGTAAAAACATGTATTTATGACAAAATATATAAAAATATGTAAAATCAAATATAGCTCGTTTTACCCAAACTTGTGAATCAAATTTATCACTTGCCGAAATTAGTTGTTTATCATGTCACAGAGAAAATATGTATTTACATATAAATCTGAGCCCTAGTAATAACTGTATATTAATTAAATGAGTAATTATTCGTCAGACAGACTGAATGCAAGGTTACTAAACATCATAATTATTTCACTAAATTTTTAATTTAAAAAAAAAAAATTCTACGAATAAATAATAATGATTAATAAAACATATTTAATAAAATATAATATTATGTAGTATATTCTATATAATATGGGTTTTATAATAAAATCGTGTTTATAATAGCTACTTCAAACATATCAAATCCTATTTTACCACTCAACCAATCAACAACCAAGCATTATATTACATAATAATATAGGTACTTATATATACAATATATAATATTATACAACTTTTATATTTTGTGTAAGAACAGTTTCCCGTATTTTAATCTCTATATCAATTAACAATGGACATCCACGAAGTTTAGTTAGAGACTTGGAATATTCACTATTCAGGCTTAAAATGTCGTGTTAATTTCCCTGATATAATTACTGATCGTCAATTTCAATGCTGTACAATAATAAAATTCATAAAAAATTAATATTAAACAGCATATTGAATTTTCAACTTTTAAGCTGAAGCCATCTTCTTCCCCCCTTAAATTACCAACTATATAGATTCTTTTTCGTTTCAGAAAATAAATTGAAGTGGAAAATCTAAGAACTTTTACTGTTCCAAATTATGATAAACTGATAACAGTAAACAGACACTGAAATAAAACAACACATTTGCAATCGTAAGTTAAATACATTAATCGTTCAGAGTCTCAGAGTCTAAAATATCCATCGATTTCATGTCTCTGCTAAACTTCCGAAGTACATTACAGTCGCAGGATTAAATAACTAAGTCTAAATGCATACACGAACGCACGCTGATTGGTCACTGTTGATTAGCTACCAGTCAACGATTAATTTGAGCGGTGTACACGCACAACAATCGCATTCGTGAACACACGCGATTATTAGTCTTTCCTTGCTTTTTACCGTGGAAACTAAACTCTTGAACTAAATGAAAACCGTACACTCACTAACTCACTGCAGGTCGTAATGCCGGGGAAATTTATATTTAAGGTTCAATATTCCTATGCTGATATAATAAAATCAATGATTTTTATCATCCAAACGGATTTTCCTAACCTTTTTCAGCTCAAAGTTCGTAAAATATAACAACAATATGAACTATATAGTTTACACTGATAATTACCCAAATTAGAACCTATATAAAACTGTTCATAAGTTTTCAAAATTACTTCTAAATATGAAACAAAATTATAGGGGTTACATAACAATAAGGCTGAATATATACAGACACCTTTTTGTAAATTATTATTGATACGCTTAGCTTACACGTATAATTACATTTTACAAACATAATTTAAGGGATTTATATAGGTGGTTACATACTATATTATATTAAATATAATATTAAGAAGATAAAAAAAAACATTAAAAAAATTATTTTCTGTCGATATATATGTAATAAAAAAGAAGGATAAATTATAATTATAGAAAATAAACAAAATTATTGGAAGATTTTCATTGCGCTATTGTTTATTATCTATACATTCTTAAAAATTAATGTAAATTGTAAGTAAGTAACTAAATAAGATACAAAATCAATCCAAGGGTTGGTTATAACTTATAAATATTGCAATATAACAAATTACAATATATTTTGCGTATACATCTTTTATATTTTTTATACGAACAGTTTCTCGAATTTTCAATTCTTTATGACTATATCTCTGTAATATAATAAGCTATTAACAGACATATCCGTCCGTCATCCATAAACTTTTGTTGGAGTATTCAAGCTTACAATTATTGTATGGTACTTTCTCAAAAAACTGGTCGGACCCAACATGTAGGTACAACAGTTGTATAAAAAAAACAATATTGTTGACTATCAAGTTAAATGTATAAAATATAAATGTTTATTTTTTAAATGAAAAAAGTTTTATAATATATACATAATTTATAATCAATTTAGTTAGTTAAGGTACTTGTATTTTTTTTACAAGTTATAATTATATAAAAGTTGTATCATTTATATTGTTTGTATGTATTAAATGGTTAACAATTTGAATTAAACTTTAAATTATTACATGCATTGTATTTAATTAAATTTAACCCTTATATGATGACGAATACGTATTTATTGCTTAATTATCAACCATTAAAAACTGAACATTGTATGTCAGAACATTGGAAAAAAACTAATCTGAAACGATCACATTACTCAAATAGACTAGTAACAAATACCCACAAAATGTATTTACTTTTTTACATTTATTCTAGTAGGTTTATAAAAATAAAAATTATTGAATAAAAGGAGTTTATGGTAACATTGGTAACTACTTTACTCTAACCCGTGCGCTCTGTTGCCAAATAAGGTTTTAAAACTTCTCCAATATCCAAAGTTTTGCCATATAAACCTTCAGAAGGAAGTATACTTATGATATTGTTTAAACTTTTTATTTACTAAATGATGTCATCAAATTAAAATAAACGTTTGTAAATAAATATAAAATATAATTTATTTTAAAATTGGTTTGTTAGTATATATATTAAATATTAAACAAAGTAATATATTCTTATGATATTTTGTTAAAACCGATAGTTACCTACTTACCTGCCTACATTTCACAACGGTATTTTCTTCTATTCAAATTGTAAACGAGGCGGTGAATGAATTAATTGTACAATGTTTTTTTTTATTTTTTATTTTGGTATGTGTGTCTAAAGACACTTTTTTACCAAAAAAAATGCTTTGATTTTCAACGTTTATGGTGGTTTTTAGTATAAAAGATAATCTAGTTTGTTACTTTGGGAAGTCAAAAGCAAAAGAAATTCCCAAAATTGTTTTAAGCAAAACTAGATTTTACAAAATTTTGTTTTTTTGTGTTATTACCTAATGTAGAACAATATTGGTGTTAGAAGTTATTATATGTTTCAAATAGGTGTTTATGAAATAGTTAAAAAATAGTTAAAATAGAGCAAAAATAACTTCTGAGTAATTCGTAACTTTAATTACAAAAGTTGTAAACATTAAAAAAGTAAAAAATATAGGTATCAGTATTTTGCTGCTAAGTGAAAATAATGATTTTTTTTTAAAAAACATTAAATATAGTTAGGACTTGTTTTATGGTTAGGTGTATTAAAAATATACGATATTAATTTTCCGTTTTAAGTATCTGTGATAATTAATTTCAGAGTTCTAATAAAACCTAAAAATGAATTAAGACATATTATTATTTTTTACATTTTGTAATTTCATGAACATAATTATATTACTATTATTTCAATATTATTACCAACAGTTATACCCAAACTATGGGCGCATAGTAGTAACCTTCAGGTGCCCAAGTTTAAATTCCACGAGACAGGCGACCAAATTATGACTTTAGACTTTACACAAAAAAAAAGCAAAAGTTACTCTTTAAAAAAATTCTTGATAATATTTTTTTTTAATACAATGAAATACGAATAGGTAGTAGGTACATACAAATTTAAATATTACTAAATTATTATGAATCATGAGTATATTTTGAGATTTTAAATTTAAATCATTATCATAATTATTATTTATTTATTTTTCAAAATAATAATACTGAGCCTCACTAAGTATTTTTGTGTGGAAGCCCAGTTAATTTAGATATAAACATTATTGTAAATATTAAAGCGTGTGTTAGTATAAAACCGACTGAAAATAAAAATGTATGAATCCAATAATTCGTTTATGAGGTATAAAATAAATGACTAATATAAATGCACAATATATGTATTATTTAATAATTAATTAATATATTATTATTATGCTCACGAGATCTGTAGCATTCATAAATGCGATGTGTGTATAGAACCTAGTGAAAATGCCAAAACAATTACAAAAAACGACTTCATATTATTAACTATATTTATAAACAATTCAAGAAAAAAAACCATTCAAATATATTATACAGGTTATGAGGCTCATGAGATCGTATGACCTATAGATACGCATAGGATACCTTTTGAATTCTCCTTCTACTAAAAAAAAAAATACACTACACTGTGAAACCAATTCTTCTCTTTGCTAAGAATATAAAATATAATCGTAAAAGTTTTGTTTTATCGAAATTGCATAAAATATTCACACAATGTTAATTATTTAACAGAAAACTGAGTGAATATAGAATAAAAAATACAATTACTAAATATAGAGTAAAAATGTTATGGAACGCGTGTTATGTAGTTTAAATAACTTAAAATAAAAAAAAAACGGGGTTAGAAAAAAATGGCCAATCTTTTAATTTCAATAACTTCTTTGTTTTTTTTTATTCTAGGCTTCGTTCAATATATATACAGTCTGAATTTCACGATATACTATTTATAACAATAATAAAAATAACGATAAAACATTTTCACATTTTCTACATTTTCTTTATTATCACGGTGGTTATTATTAAGTGTTTCGTTTATCAAAAACTAAAAAAGTATTATAATAATAATAATAATAATAATAATAATAATAATAACTTTAAATATAATACGTGCAGTAAGTAACTAATTTTAAATAATATTAATAACTTTTTGGACGATAGTAAAATTCTTAGTATTCAATAATATAAATCAGAATATTTCGAATGATTAATAATTTAGTATTCAGACTTGGTATTATTATATACCTAGCTAATATATACATTTATACTAATTTATTAAGAGTCTACGCTATGTACATTTGAGTATAAAAAACCTTTGTGAGACTTTGGGTACCTATTCATTCATTAATGTGGCCACATATTTCAGCGATTCGGGTACTCCTGAATACATGAAACTTTATTTTATACGTTTAATATGTTTGTATATAATAGAAAATGAACATTTTTCGGGCCACAATCTAATACTAATAATACAACACATGTCCTATCATGTACAGAAATTATAAACGTTGAAATAACCAATCGATTACCTTATTTTATTGAATTCAAAAATATTATTTCAGTAATAATTACAAATTAATAAATTGAAACATTTGAAATCTAAATTTGAATTATTCAATGGAACTGTATATCCCTCTAATCTCCATCTGATATGCAAATGGAGTTGTGTGATCTACAATCGAATAAAAATTTGTCCCCTGAAGAATTTGACTGACGAACAATTTTTAAAACTATTTTATTTTTATTTTGAAATACTTTTAATAATTGCGAGCACTTATATTTGTGAATCAACATTTTTTTCTCTTATGAACTTAATTAAATCGAAATGAAGAAACCGTATCGATAATTCATTATTGGAATCGTGCATCGAGTGATAATTACTGAGTTGAACAATTGATAATGAAAAATTAGCTTCAGAAAAACAATGTCAACTTAAAATGAATAAACTATATTTTTATCACTATTACAAATTAAAAATAATAGTATATAAATAAATATATGTCGAAATAATTGAATTACAATTGAAATGTATTTACGTTTAAACATTTTTATTATTAAAATAATATATTTAAATATTCATTAAATGTTCATTAATTATTCTTGTTTAGGGCGCACCATAATAGTTTGAATGTATTAATTGGCCAGTGGACTAAAAAAGGTGCTGGAGCACTCTGATACTGATAGTCAAATGAATATTTTATAGATACATTTTTGAGTATTACGCTAGGTACCTTAGCATAATTTCTAAATCACAAAAAGTTAAGACTGAGTGTCCATTTACACAAAAGTGTCTAGTTTATGAAATGTAAAATTAAGTGCTTCCGTCTCGTCTCAGAATGGGTAAAACGGCTTTTTGATAAACAAACCGGAGAAGGGATTTCAGAAGATGAATAAAGTTCGTGAACTGAATATCCATTTCGTGAACGTAATATCAATTTCACTAAATGGATCCTACTTATAAATTTATGTAATATAATAAACGCGAGGATTTCGTTTTTTGTACATCACGGCGTATGAGATTTTGAGCATCGAGTGAGAACATTATAATACACGTCTTATAATGGTGTAATAATGTCGGGAAGAAAACGCCGACGACGTCTAAAAATGATTGAAAAATGTCTACGGAAGTGTATACACTTGAGGAAAAGGCGTTGAGTGGAGGTCGAGTATGAAAGTGTGGACGGTCCCACGCATTGTGCAGTGCAAAAGTCTGCGGAAGAACGACGAATAATAATGTTAGGTATCAGCGCCGTGTCTCGTTCGAAAACCACTCACATTGGCACCCCTAAAACGCACGCCCACGTGGTCCGATTCAAATGGATTAGGCGTTTCCGGAAAATAGCTACACGAGTAAAATTTTTCCAAATGCATTAATGCATCTTGTATATTATTCACTTTCACGTCACGTACAATTATTTAGGTACCTATATAATAATGGATGCATGCTAATATTATAATGGCGAAATGGAATCTCGGCAAAAGGGACGAAAACAATCGGAGTGATCGATAATCGAATAAAACATAAACATACAATATTATATTATGCTGTATAGTATAATACGAGATAATTGTATGGATTTTCTTCGCTTTCGATTCAACCACTTATTAGATAGGAGCTACTTATACGGTTTGATCTCACGTATTTTAGCTTCCTTGAAATCATTATGGCTAATAGAAATGCTAAATACAATAGAAAAATCAGCTTATTCGCAGACTAGCTCGGGGGTTGAGAGGTGCCAGTGTCTCAAAAACCAACTGATTTTAACGCATTAGCTACCAACACCAAATAATTTTAAATAATTAAATTATGTTATAAAAAAAATCGGGTGGTAAAAATTTAGATTCTAAAATGTAAAAAACAATTATAAATTTTATAATTTTATTGTTTTTTACACGTTAGAATCTGGATTTTCATCGGCCAATTTTTTTATAACATCATATATTATATACCCTAATTAATGGTCTACGAATTAGCCGATTTTTCTATCGTATTCAACAGGCCCGATTTCATAAGATAAAAGAATTTTAAGGAAGCTAAAATAGATGAGTTCAAACCAGTAGCTCCCTGTCCATTAATATGTTTATTCTATACACTATACCCATATATTTATGGATTAGATTTTCTTTACGAATTTTCTTATTTCCATGAGCTATCCTAATTCCTAAGACTTAATTTGTTGTAAACATTTAATAGATCAATAAAATTATGTATTTTTAATTGTACAATTTTTTTTTATGTAGAAAAGTTTTTAAATATTGTTTAATTGAATTTCATAAATTGCAATGCAATATTATTATGCAGCATCTGATTTCAGAATCATTATTTTCCATAGGTACTCCGTTGTCATAAATTATTATACTATAATAATTATACATAATGTCGACGACTTTTGACTTATTTATACGGCTTAAATAGCAATCAGTGATGGCGGATTGAAGAATTTAATATTTATATAAAATACGTCTAATTCTATACATCCGCGATACTATACTTTTCAAATATTACACTCACCACTAACCACAGTGCATTGCACAAATACGAACAACTAAACGAATATTAAGAGAATATAAATAATAAGTATATTATTAAAACACGCCATTCCGGGGGTACTTACGTTCACTGTATTTTTATTAATTCATTATATTTATACTATAATATTGTACACAGGGTTTATCATATTTTTGCAATAAATAAACATCATAACATAATAATTTATATGAGTATAAAATATGTTAATCATAATACTAGCTATATACTTGTACTTTAGTATCAGAATTCAATGGTGTTACTGAAGCTCGAACATGGTCGAAAATATATTTTGACACAACTCGTGGGAATACTGCCCCTTCTGTCAACTACATTAATTGGCTTATTGAATTTTTTTTTTTTGGTCAAGAGTAATATTGTTTTTTATTTAGTTAAATTTTATAATTATAGGATACAATTATAAATATGTCGTAAAAATAAAACAAAACCAAACATCCGTCTAATTCCGTACATCTGCAGGACATCAGCTGATTTGTTCGGAGAACTCGTAAAGCGTACAGTATTAAGCTTACAACGTTCAATGAGGAACTCCTCACGGCAGCGACGAGATTATATATTATAATTATATTATATTATCATGCAAATATTATACAATTGATCACCGCTGTACATAACCGTGTCCGATTCATCAATATATCTGCGGCCGATGAATATAATATAGGTACGCAATAGTGCACTCAGAATGATATTTGCGGGCTTTTGACATATCAAACTCACAAAAAGATTTATTATGTGGTTAGGAATCACGGTGATTTATAGGCTTTTAGGAATTTTTTTTTTGGTACACACCATGATTTGTCAATTTAAAATCTCCAACCGCATCTAGGACACTCTCCTATTATAGCTATTATAATGGATGTTCAAAAAATATGTCTTATATTAGACCTTTTGGTGTTATTTTTTATTACTTTTCTTCCTTTCAACATGAAAAATAGGTTCAGAACACATGTATTCTATAATTTACAGACATATTTAGTGCGTTGAGTTGTAAACATTCCATATCAAACTTTTAAAAAACAGAATTTAAAATATACCAATAATCAAATTATAATCCTTGAAAGAATAATAGACTCCATTTAAGCACTTCTTCTGAAGACGAACAGCATATAATATTACTATAACAAAACGCATAAGACTCGTGATTAATAAACTCAATTTATAGTGGGACTAAATACACAAAACTGACTAACTAATTCAATAAGTTTACATAATTTTTCAATAAAATATATTCACTTGATGACACTTTAGTAAAAAATATCATTATGAGTACAACCACACCAATTTTGAACTTTTACATTTATATATTTAGTCACGTATCTTCAGAATATAATAATATGAATCAAATTCTACTTAAATCCGCTAAATACTAATAATATTTATTATTTAATGGTATGAATTTTTTTTTTACCCTAGGCTACATGAACCATTGGATGTGTGGTAGGTTACGGTTCCTACATGTGTGACAAGGATTCGTGGCCAAGAACCTGAGTGGTCACCCATCCAGAAGCTAGGAACGCCGAACAGTAATTGACCACAGCACTCATTAGAGACTGTGGCCAACCAGCACATATTTTTTTAATAATTATTTTGACCGTCTCTCCTAATTATTTGGCTAATTATTGAGCACGAAAATTTTTTTTACAAAATTAATTTCTATTATCATTAATCTGTAATTTATTTTGAAAAATTGTGTTGAATAACATAATATTTAAATTCAATCTAATAAAGTATACAACTTATTGAGTATCGCATAACAGTTTTGTAAAATAATTTAAAATAATAGGTATATACATTTAATTAATTAAAATTATGTTTATTGTGAAAAAAACACTGTTGTTAAAAGGTATTAATTTTAATTACTCGTAAGTTGTCGTTACTGGCATACTCGTACATTATTGTAATTAATATTTATATGAGAATTGATAGTTGGGGATTATGAGGGGATTTGCCCCCTTCCTCCATAAGTTATGTTAACTTTAATCGTTCCCAGAGACACTAATTTCTCACAATTCGTCATATCATGTTCTTTCATTTTTCCAATTCGAGTATTCCATTGTATTGCTCTTCTTGTTTTGCTCCCTTTCACATATGATAACGATACATTGTAATTAACATTTAAAATCAATCATAAATCATTGTAATCATATAACAGTCTTAAGCAAAGTTCAGTTAGAACCATGCTTGGTGAAATTCCTTTAACGTTTTTTGTCGTTTTCAACTTTCGATATTTTTCCTTGTGGTTAGGAAAACAACCAATAAAATAGTGAAAGTTACCTCTTCAAAGAACAATTTAAGATGCCACATAAAACAAATCTCATATCCTACTTTATTTATGTCATTTTGTATATTATTACCCAAAGTTCTGTGTTTTTTTTTTTTCATTCGTATAACGGGTTAACAGTATAAATATCATTTATTTATAATAATGTAAATTTATTTGACGGTATAATGGTCAAGGTATTAATTTGAAATAGAGTAGAAATAAAAATAAATATTGAAGATTTTCTACTATCAGTGGGTTTTATATCAATCGATAAAAAAAATATTGTAAAACCAATAAGGATCTCTACTTTCCTTGCAATCTAAAAAAATACATAAATCTAGTTAACTTTATAAATATGTACATAATATGTAATTTTACTAAATATATAAAGTACCCTAGTCATATTATTAAATTATTAGATTAAAATCGACCATTAAGAAATTATTTTTATTTTTGAAAAAACGTAAAATTATTTCATCGTAACATTTAATATTATTATAGTCATCAAACGTTAATAAATAAATATGTATAATTTATATAATACTTATGAATATAGAGACGTTTTTAATAACTAAAATTCACGTCGACTATTATTTTTGGTTCAATAAACAAAACTACGTTATATGAACAAAATACCATTATTGCATTCTATTTTATTGTTGTTTTTTTTTTTATAATTTTAATCCTGAATTTATTGCATTGATTAAATAGTATTCTTAAACACGTAATTAAAAACGAAACTCAAATTGAAACTCTGATGTTTAAGTTTGTTTCATCATACAAAGATGATATCAAAGAAAGAAAATTGATTTGTAGTTGAACAATACATTTTGAAAAATTAATTTATAAAACGATCAGCAGACCGATTAATTATAGAAATGAATCGTTTGAAATAAGGCATATTATGTCCATTCAATATTATTGAATTAACGAGCGCTATAACTTCAAGTTGTTAGATTTAACAATAATAATTGTTTAGATATGCAACTATATATTATATAGGCCATAATATACTGAGATGGGATGAAAGCAATAATAGTTTGTAATAGTCAATCTAATAAAATAAAAATACACTACACACACTATATTAAATACTTATACGAGTATATTAATAGGTATTCGTGTAGTACCTATGCTACCTGCCGGTAAATTGTTACCTACTGGAAAATATGACGTGCTATCTGCCATAATGTCATATTCTTATAAAAATTATTTATTTTTTATTTCATGACAGTGATGATCATCGGCAATACATTAACAATTTAGCAAGTTTTAATTTATTAAATGGTAATTAATTAGTAGGTATAAATGTAAAATATACCGTTTTCGGCTAAGGTGGGAAAGTTTGTGAAAATAATTGAGTCATGTTAAGTTAAGTCGAGAGAACACAAGATTTATAAGTTAGGATTTAACAGTTAAAGGTAATATAGAAAAAATTGTTAACTTAACTCAGTTTAAAAAAAGTTAATTGAATTTTTCTAATTAGTATAATATGTGGATCACATAAAGAGCGACTGCGTTTTTTTAATTTCCTTATGGAAATTATTTCCTTTCATTATGATAAACAGTTTTATTGAACTTTTATAATAATGTACACTATGTACCTATTTTGCTTTACATGATTATTAGGTATTAAACTATACACATCTCAATTAATAATTTAACAAGTATTAATTTTTTTTAATATCAAATAGCAATTTAAGGTCATATAATATAAGACATAAGCCTATCTGATCTACTAAAATATATCTAATGTATACACATTTATTATATCAATAAAAATAACAGTAATGTTTGTATTATTATAAAGTATTGGGTTATTTTTATATTTAATATTTACGTATAAAACCAAAAAACAAAAAAGTTCAACTTGATGGATTATTTTGAAATCAATTGAAAAAAACTAAGTTAATTCAACTGCCGATTGAACTAGTTAAGCTCATAAGTTGAGACTAGAACTAACTATACTAGCTATACTATTCTATAGTATAGAGCTCTCCTTTGATTTTTGGTTGGTAAATACACACGTAAAGTTCTTTGGTAGGTAGCATGCTCCCCGAGTATCTATTGATAATATTATATACATATTTTGTATTGTATATGGTATAGACATTTTATATGGTTATTGTGAGTGATAGAAAAAAATCATCCATAATAAAGTAATATAGGACTGTTTGACATATTATCATAGCAACTAATCCGAAATAAAAATAATAAATATAGAAAGACACGTATAGGTAACTACTGCAATAATGTCGAAATAATTTTGACACACACGATACGTCATATTATTATTCTGAATTTACTGACCGCTCTTATGCTGTTTATTGATTTTATTGTATTATGTTCTAGAATGGAAAAAATTATGTTTGAATGTAAATTACACGTTCTTGCATATTTTGTAATGGTAAAATGAGACATATAAGTATATAACACAAGTGTTATGTGTTTAGTGTTTGAGTTTAACGCCTTTATGAGCGTTTATTTCAGAACATTAAAAAAATATAATGCTCAATATACTGTATATTTGACACTTTTAATAATAAAAAAAACTAAATTATAATTTGTTTATTGTCTTGAATATTTGAGATTCTGAGCGGAGCGAGAAATGTATTGACTATTGATTTTACAAAGATGTGTTTCTTTTTTTGTGTCGTCAAGCCAAAGTCAATTTTCTGCCATCTTTACCATTTATGGTGTTTTTTGTAGGCATTTTTATCTAGAGTTGATACTTTAGGGAAACACGAATGATTCGCAGTGCCTATTTTTCTAAATAATTGGGAAAAACTAATTAGAACAGCGGGAAAACAGAAAAATGTAGGTAGGTACGTTATAAAAAAAAAATTTAGTATTTTGTTGTTATTCTTAAAAGAATAAACACAGAAACTTGCAATGTTCATATTATCTACAACTCTAAAACATCAGCATTTTCTTGAGACTGTATAATATCGAAAATATTTTGAGCCGTAATAGGCATAAATAATTGTTCATTGTCCATCAAAACTTACTCAATGGATAATGACGAGGTCACTCGAAACCTATGAATTATGATAGACCTAAAGATACATAATATATACAATGGAGCGAATAGGATTTCCTCGATATTTTTAGTATGACTGTATTTATCCAATACAAGTAGATAATTGAGTATTTTTTTTTTATAAATGAATTCAAATAAATTATAATTTATTATATAAATGTATTATTAATACCATGCATATTATAATGATTATAACTTTTGTATGAAAATACCAATATAGTATTATACTGTTGTACACAATATAACTATTAAGTACATAACGATTTTTAATTAATCAAAAGAAACAAACATGAAAAATATGAAGAAAAAAATATCATGAACTTAAAATAAGTATAAAAATTCCATCGGTTTAATAATACTATTCAACTATTTTTAGAGCACTAGGTCCTTGAAATAATAATTAAAAAATAAAACCATTATTGTTCATAGAAAAAAGGTTTAAAAAAACAGCATATCATGCTTCACTTCAATTTGAATTTAAAAACCCAAAACAAACATTAATATTTAATTTTCTTATTTGAAATATATAATATTAATTACCAAGGTAGGCATTTATGGTTTTAATTTTAATTATTTTTTATAACCCCAAGCAGCTACCTACCTACCTATATTATTTTGAAAATCGTCTCTTTTTATATTTAAAGCTATGAAGTAATTTTAAGCTCACGATGATTTTTTAATATTTCCGTGTTATAAAAAAGTTTTCAAATAATATAATGTTATATATTTATATTTTACTTAATTTTGAAATTTTCTTACCTTTGTAAAATGTATTCATTTTACTTATATTTTGTTTAAAAAGTATTCGTTTTACGATGTATGTATAAACAAAACGGCAGGTCGGGCCAAATGATCAGTCTTAGAAAATATATGTGAGGGGTGAAAAACTTAACATAATATATTTTTCATTTTTATACAAAAAAACCTTATGTCTCCAAAGTAAATGAATATAATTTTTCGATTATATGAGTGGGTAATACCTACTGAATAATGTATTCAGGCTTGGTAATGTATTCAAGCTTGGCATTATTCTTTGTATTCAATCGTCACAAAATGGACAAAGAATGGAAGAATTCTTTTGGGTGGATGACAATCGAAATCCGAACAAGTTTATTTTTAGTTATTAACATTTATGGGCTGAAGGTCCACGATAATAGGATTTAAGGTTTAAATTGTAAAGGTATATGTTGACTATGATAGTTTGAAAATTGTACCAATGATATTAATATAAATATTTTATCATTTTATTTTTGTAATAGACTAAATACAGAATCTATTTTATATTTGATGTGAAACCATTATTAGGATTAACTATACGTAGTACATAATGTTTATACCATATAGAAACTACTCTTTGATATTTTAATTTAAATACATCAATATTAAAAAAAATCAAAACAAAATCGTGGGCTTAAAGATAATGTATAGCAGAAAAGGGCAGTCCTTATTTGAAATATATTGTGGAAGTGGCTCTGCTGCACACACGCACAGTAGATTTCGAGTGTATCTCGACATTGAGTAGGTAACTGTAATGGGTGTGTTGAATTCAAATGCGTTGATAAATCATTTCACACGAAAAACTATTCTGAGCAGAGATGGTCTGTCAACCTACATTTACGAATTATTGTGAAACCAATACATCGTTCAGCTCAGAATCTAAAATAATTTAAATCACAAAATGATAATCGTCAAATGGTATAAAAAAAACCCAAGTATCTGAAAATATGTTTTAAATTTTTAAGCAAACTACACTTATAAGAATTTAAATAAATGCATAATTAGGATAAAAAAAGGGTCTGGCTTGATGAATCACTCTGTATAATATTAATCAATAGAATATATAATATGTGAAATGCTCAACAAAAACTAAATTGTTAAGAAACTGTTGATCACTGTCAAAGTCCTATTAATACCTATTATACGTGTATGACTATATTATTACAAATCGCATATTCAATGATTTTTATGTTAGTTTAGTACATTGTAACATTGTTTTCGTTTCCTTGTTCCATTTCAACTCTATACACGTGGCTGACATATTTAATAAATCCTTCGAATGATTGATCGTTTGAGCAAGTCGAAATTAATGTATGGCTATCCCTTGATTCATATACTTTTCAGTGTTATGTTTCTAGAATTTATGATCATTATTTTATTTGTTTTAATTAAATAAAAACGTTGTACTCATTCGGTATGCTACACTTTCAGAAGATATAATAATATGTTTCTCTTTATTATATTATACAAAATTTGTTAATTATATAAGAGACTTTGCATTTATTTTAGTTAATATATCACAAAACAATAGTATTCAACCTCCACAGTATGATAATCTAATCAACATTATTGGCTATTAAAATTTTAACCTCCAAACATAATACACTATACATACATTAAACACAATATATTATTATCTTATTACAAAATATAAAAACCTCAAATAAATTTTTATTTATATTTTTTCTCTCGATTTTTATGATTATGATTATTATTTTTTGTAGTAGTAGTAGTATTAAGTGTAATAAGGCCATGAGGTAATGTACCTTGCATTGCTAAAGAGTTTATAAAAGTTTTTAACTTTTAAATTGTTATATAATCATTATATTTTATCAATTATCGAACTATATCAAACAAAATATAACAAAATACTAGGTATTTAATGCAAATTTATATTATAAAGAAAAAAATGTACGCAGCACTTCCCTTTTCTGAGCAGATCCCAGAGTTGTAACACTATATAATATAATATTATTTTAATCTTTAAATCTAATTAACGGTCTAAGAGAAATTGTATACAGGATGATTCACCAAGCATGCGCTAATCCTGTTTTTTCTTCAATAATGCAGTTATTTAACATCTGATTTTTGGAATTTTTAAATATACTTTAAGACCATATTTTCAAAATGTTCCAAGTATATTAAATAGTAGATCCAATATTAAATTTATTTTATATACTTTTAAGCCATTTTTGAGGATTATTATCCTTAGTATATTTTAATAATTAAGAAACTACTCGTTAGAATTTCGAATTAGGTAGGTATGAGTACATAAACATTTTCAAAAAAAAAGTAATCTAATTTATTTACTGTTAAAAAGGGGTGTTTGAAAAACAGAAGTTTGTATCACTACAGGACACTGCTTAAGTTGTAAAAAAATCTCAACAATTTTAAAATGTAGTCTTATTAACCATATTTAAAAATCCCGAAAATCAGAATTTAAATTAATTAATTATTAAAGGAAAACATAGGTGTGAGCATGCTTGATGAATCACCCTGCATAGCTTAAAGTTTAATGCATTGAATTTATGATATGAATTTGCTAACATAAATAAAAATTATTTTAGTTTTAAATTCTATAATTTATAGTTTGTCAATGTTATGTATTTATTGAATGACGACTTTCATACGAATTCGGTTTTTAGTACATTTTGGTAGTATAATAGGTTTTTAGCATGTTTTTACTGGTCCTATTCATGAATAAAACAACGATAAAACAAGAACCATCTTTATACCTTACACATATATAATATGTTTCAGTATAAGAAAGTAGACAGTGTGGTATGAACGATATGAACTTAAATAATGTAAAAATACGAATTACTTACGACTACTAATAAATTACACGGTAAATATGTCATAAATTATAAAAATAACAACGTTACCTATCTTTTAATCAAAATAATATCCCACAAAATTTTAAATTACTAAACCCATTTGAATATTTAAGTATCTAGGATATCTATTACCTACGAAACAGTCTAAATGACTCAATTGCCTGCTGTAATAATTTTACTCTATGTGAGCAACATAATATTAAATTAACAAAAAAAATATATACTTGCATTTTGATTGGTGTACAACATTGATCGATTATTATAAAATATAATATTTCCGTGGCATTCACATAACTCATATTGCGGTATAATCTATTGGACCCAAAACTGTATTTTGTATTCGTATGAAATAAATTACCTACTCAATAATAGAACACAAAATAAACCTGTGCTTAAGCTTGTTAAATGTGCACTGTTAATTATTTACAAATAAAATATTATATAAAATGCGACAATAATAATTAATGTCAGGTACTGAAAAACGTCTGATTCTGGAAAGATTTTGTTTAAATCGTGTAGTAACATCAACGATAGTTGTTACGGTTTATGGAATAGTATAGGTATACCTATATACGCTCTCAAATTTTCTGCCCAAACGTCTACCTACCCACTACCCATTGTCTAAATAAAAGGATATAGTAAAAATAATCGAGCGAAATTTTACAGACAACCAAATACACAATATACTTCTTTGTTTATACGGGTAAATCTCGTTACATAAAAGTGTACTGAACGAAGATATGTTCTTTAGATGACATATACTCATCATATATGCTGCCGGTATAGACGTGCTTGTCATTTGTGCTCCACCGCCGTCTGGATTTTTCAAAGATGGTATCATATTATTATTTTTAACACCGTAAGTCGTCGACTCCTGCTCGTGTAACGTATAGAACAATTATTATATTGTCCAAGTTTTCCCTCATTGAATTATTATATATTATATTATGTCGCGATAACGCAAACCATAATGGAATAAGTTTAACCGGCGTGTATTAGGTATTAGGTACTCAAAGAAATATGTTACACACGCGTCTATCTCCGGTTTAATGTTCCCCGCATAAAGCGTATACCTATACAGAGTGGTATAACTAGGTATACGTCGAGCGTGTAGTCTGGGCAGAGATCTTTTATTTTCGTATTCCGTCGCAACCTTCGAATGGTTTTAATGAGTATTATATTAGTAGTATCATGTATTATGTAGAACACACTAAAGTACAATAGACATACGCGCCATTCCTTTTATACAAATATTATGAATACATTTTTTGTTCGACGGTTCTTCCATCGGTTTTTACTCCTATATACTCGCCCGTTGACTCTTCTGCAGTATGCACTATAACGATAATTTATTGATATTGAAATACTTGGCGCTGGTCGGTATATTGCAGCTTGTTGATGTCCCAGCACATGACAATAATAATATGTCAAATTAATTACAGCAGTATAGGGGTTGGCTGATAATATTGATAGTAATATTGTTAACCGCAATATTAATAACAGTGGTAAAGTGATACACGCATATGGGTACCGTTATTTTTGTTTATGCAATAAAAACGTACGTTTTTCAAACAAACACTACCCCGTGTGTATAGTTATTTTAATAATACAAAAGTAAAAACTGTTTTGACGACAAACATAAAAAAAAAACTTTAAAAAACTGTTATAAAACACTACGACATAGATAGGCGCCCAACGCATAATATTATACGTTATAAGAAATAGTAAAACCCTTTTAGAAATATTATTTAGGTCTTATAAATCATAAGTAAATTGTTAAACTTTCTTCATTTACACATTTTGTCTAATGTCTACATTGCATGATCATGTGATATGACACAATAAAATAGATTTTTTTCACGAATCATTTGTGTAACTGTACAAAAGACCATGCAGGACGTCTAGCCTGTGAATATCTCCGTGAGGATGATGTAATGTAACGCAGGACTCCTCGCATCTCTGTATATGATTGAGCTGGAAAAAAATACCTACCTAATCATCATATTATATTGGTATGGAACAAAAAACCTTCATAAACAAATTTGGTCTTGAATTGAGCTCTTGTAAACAAGTAAATATATTTAAAAGTATTTGCGATGTATTTTTAATGAAAGTACGCATCTTTTTGTGTGTTGTTATATTTAAATACTTGATGTCGGGAAATATAATATTTAAAATACATATTTCACTTTTTCATTCGACTATTTAAAATATAATTGTTCAAAGAGCATTTCGTAAGTAGGTATTTTTGACAATTATTGATATGGTCATATAGCAATACTATACAATCCTCGATAACGCGACGTAAAGGTGTACGGCCACAACTCTTCTGTCGTCAATCCCTCTTCCTTTTCATTTATCTGAAGCATGTGCATATCGAACAGCAGCAAACGCAGAGATAGTATGGCGAGATTGCCCTCTCCATTCTCGTCGACGACATAGGTACCTGCTTATTATTGCTTATTATTTTAAATCCTGCGTGGCATTCGTTTTGGCCAACTGCCAAACGCATTTTGTTGCACGGCCGAAAGCTAGTCTCGATTATATGCGAACAGGAGAAAAAAAATTGTCACTAAATTTATATATAGGTATACACGGAACGCAGGTAATGCAATAACGTTTTATTCCCGCGTAATCGGATTTTTTTTTTTCAAACTTTATAATTCTACCATTTTCAATCGGATTATACAACTGAGGCGATGCCATCGTTAATGTATCTATCTGAATCCATAGTACGTATAGTTACATTTGAATGGTCTGAACCAGCGCAAACGATAATGGTGACTATAGGTATAGGAATGTAATTCGTGTACTATCTGTTGAGCGTGATCAATAGATGGCCGGTTAAGTTTTATCGAAAATATGTAACATATACAATTTTGTAACTCTTAAAAAGCACACAGGTACGACGCGATTTATGTATAACATGTGAATGAAAAAATATTTTAAACCACACTTATTATGGTATTTATATGACACAAAGTAATTTACAATAGTTGTTTGTAACTTCTATTACAAGCGCAATTTAAATTAATTTTACATAAAACGTGAACTCTGTCAGTTCCATTATAATATTATTGTCCCAACTGTACTATTCAATTATCACAATCATTTCTAAACCGCAAGTAGGTAACAAAAAAAAATGTCTTCCCTATACCGAGAAGGGCTGACAAAAACAAAAAACGTACAAGCGCCATACACCACAAACAAAAAACAAAATACCTGCAAATTGTGGTGTTGAAACTTGATTTAAACCATTTGAAATAGAAAAAATTATATATAATTAACAATATTGCAGATCATTGTACAAAACAAACATTTATATATCTCAAAATGTTGACACGAAAAAATATCGTAAAAAGTGTATTACACAAAGAGGTGTTTTACCAGTGGGTTTCTTCCTTAATCAAGAAATTCATGTCATTTTATTCTTGTAAATATCATATTTACTTATTGTAATAGTTTTGTACAGATTGTGAAAAAAAAGCGTATTTATATTATTTGAAATACTAATATTGTTTCTATGATTATAAAATATTACAATTTATTATTCGTGTATAATTTACATTTGACAATAGCTTACATTGTTCAGCTATTCATATCATGCTATTATTCTCATCAAACAAAATGTTTTTTATTACCTACCCAATGTATATGCAATCTTATAAATTACTTTTCTCATCGCGCGACAAACATATTATGTAGTTAGGTAGGCTCGTGTCCCAATAATAAACCTTTTTTTCAAGACTTTATTGAAGCTATATCAACTACACCGGCAGAAACATGGCAGCAATGCTCTATCCTTATCACCATTCACTATAGATACTTTATCGTATAAAAAAATAAGCTATGCGTTTTAAATTTTGTTTGTATAATTCCAAAGCATAGAATGTGACATGCAGACAATTTTCAATATTTTTGAACAACATACTATGAAATAATTGTGAATATTCATCGAACAAAATAATTAGGTTTATCCAATTATCCATTATAATGTTTCGGGTATTAAAATATTCGAGTACCTATTAAAGCAATATGATTTTGTATATAACTTTTGCAAAAGTTCATTTTTTAACAAACATTGAACACGTCATATATTTCAACAATAAAAATTAATTACAGGATGCCATTCGGTTTACACTTATTCTATCTGTTTAATGGACAATACGATTCGGTTTGTATCCATACGATTTTCTATGCATCGATGCAGCGTCTTACCAACAATAGTTGAAGAAGATTAATAGTTTTTTTTCGAATGGAGTACGGACAAAAAAATTAACCATTTTTCAGTGTTTCGAGATTCGACATCAAAACGTCTGTTGTCGGGTTTGAATATTCAAAATCATACTGAATTATGCGTAACAAAAAAAAAGGACCAACCATTTAATTAAAGTATTAACGCTCTTACACTCAGACCATAATCTTAACAGTTAAAGTTGGTTTAATTCCGACATTTTAATATATATTAATGCATATTAATTAATAATTATATATTAATGTAATAAATAATAGGTAATGCAAGTATGTAACGCACAAAATGAGCTGTTTGTGGGTTAAGTTTACAATAGATTTAACTTTTTTATTATTATTGATTAACCGTGTCCAATTAAAACAATATAATTTATATAATATTATAAATATATATATACCTGTATTTTATTAATATTTATTAAATTATTAAGTACATATTCCTTCACTCGATAGTGAATAGCTTATAATTAAAATATCCTGATCGTTATGTTTACCTTTTTTTTACAGATGGAAAAAATGATTGGTTATTATTTCAAGCACATTTTAAAGTAAAGAAAAAAAAATATCTTATTGATTTTACCAAACAACATTAATCGTTTTTTTGGTTCTATAAATATTGAGAAGTCATATAATATTTTCTTTTGTCCTTATCTTCTGTAATTAGTTGTAACAAAATATTATTAAAAATATCTCATTTGAAAGTCCCTTACAACCAATAATGAAGGATTGATAAATTGATAAATTGATAAATTATTGTCAAAATATTTTATGTATTATGTATACCTATATGTTTTTTTAAGACAATAGTATTGTCGGTTTATAAATTTAAATTTCTTTCTGTAAACAAGTCTGTAAATAATACATATTTTATAAGCAAACGAAATTATAACCATACCTACCTAATGACTATTAAACTTAAATTAAATTTGCTAATTTTTTTTTGTACCAATATTAGTCCAGTGTTTCCCAAAGTGAATGCCGTAATTTTTTTATGGATTGCCGTAAAACTTGAACTTTTTCCAGCTCCTGAAGTACTTATTTTTGGCAAATAGACAATATTTATCCAAAGCGTGTCGCGTCTCTTATAATAACTAATAATAATGTGATACTATGGAAAAAAAAGTTTGAGAACCACTTGTATAGTCTAAAATAGATAAAATATAGATGCATTTCAATATAATATACATGATGGATGAGTATCTTGGAGATTTAAATAGATTTTATTACGTACGTGAAGTTAGCCCTCCGACTTTCACATACAGACTCCAAACTAGTGCCAATATTTAGCAACCTTTTAGCAACGTTTAGCAACCAACGTTAAAAAATTTGCAACCTATTACTTCGTGACCAAAATCAGCATAGTAAAACTGGGGGGGCCAACTTCACGCAGCCCCCCCGACTTTGTCCTACCAACTTCGGACTTGTGCCAATATTTAGCAACCTTTTAGCAACTTTTAGCAACCAACTTGAAAAAATTTGCAACCTCTTTTTTTACCAACTTTATCTAGAAACAAGTTCAGGGGGCCAGCCTTATGCATATGTTCTACTATTTTTTATTTATTAAATAAATTAGCATGAATGTTTTGTAATTTAGATTCAAGTTTAGATATTTATGATTATTTTGTTGTTGCTGCATAATATATATACTATGTTTTGTTTCCAAACTTCTAAATGAATGTATTTACTACTGATCTTATACTTCGACAGTGCCCCTAATTATTTAACCCATCATTATACAATTATAAATTCAAATAAATGTAAACGAATAACTATGTGATTGATATCAATAAAAATAAAATAAATTATAATAATTAATAATGATAATGCTTTATAATATTTTGCGGCACAGTGCACAATAAAATTCAATATATTACTTAACATAGGAAACATTATATAATAGACAGTTAACATTAGTATCGACTAGATTATTTAGGGGGCAGTTCACGGTCTTTATTTTAAAGTGACTTGTTATAAAGTATGAATTTATCCGTGGAGCTGTCGCTGTGCTTTCATGAGCTGTACGGGTCCGCTCACCTTAATATTAAATAAATGAAACCCGTTGTGTTATAGAGGTATTAACTTTTGAAAGTTTATAGTCTATACCAGCGGTCAAAAACACTCGGCCCGCGGGTCACATGCGGCCGTGAAACTTTTCGATGTGGCCCATAATAGTTCAACAAATTTGTAATAATGTATCTTATTATTTACCGGTACAAATTTTAGTTTTTATTTAAACATCAATAATTATTAATATTATATTATTTGACATTCGTAATGTTTTATTTGTACGTCCCTCGTTAGTCATCAATTCCTAATTGCCGATAAGATACACACTAAAAAAAAAAATCGCATTATGTGATTTGTAACTATTCGTGTTAAGTATAGGTATAATGTAATAAGTACTTAGTCTGTGTGCAGCGTGTGACTAACTGACTGTTATATCTATATAAAAGATAAATTATAAATTGTATAGACATAAGTAAAAAAAAAAAGGTCTACGTTAATGTTTTGCCCGCGAACCTTTGATGTATAAGTATATGAGCCGATAGTAATTTGAGTTTGAGACCACTAGTCTATAGTTATTGTATTTGTATAGGTACAATGTTTTTGTTAGATGAATACAATTAATACACACACATTTTTTTGATTTTATTACCCTTTCAAGACAAATAAAATATTCATGATATCCACAAACATATTATAATAATATATTCAATTTAATAAAATATAACCAAATACCAAAATTTTAACAAAAATATTTATTTCGAGCCTGAGTCTGGCCCCGCTTGTACGCCTGTGCTTTATTCAAACGTTATTATTTTATTTCTAGTTATATTTGTTTTATTTAATAAAGGTATATTCAACAAAAAAATGTTGATAAATTAAAAATCATGCAAATGTTGATGGAAATATTTTTATTAAATAGTTTTTTTTTATCAAATAAAGATATTTTTCATAATTTGTAATTCAATATAAAAAACCAAGCAGGCCTTGAAACCGATATTCGATACCGGTTTTGAATACCGGTTAAAACCGTTAAAAACCGAAATCGATACCGAAATTGAAAAAAACCAATACCGGTAATCAAAACTGAAATCGAAATCGGAAAAAATCAATACCGGTATCCGAAACCAAAACTGAAATCGGAAAAAATAAATACCGATATCCGAAATCAAAACCGAAATTCGAAAAAAATAAATACCGATATCCGAAATCAAAACCGAAATCGGAAAAAATAAATACCGATATCCGAAACCGAAAACGAAATCGGAAAAACTATTAATGGTACCTAATATATTTTACTATAATTAATTTTTAATATTTATAATATATATATATGAAGATTGAAGGTATAGCTGCACTGCTGCAGTTGTAGTCGTCGTCTTCGGGCACCCCTATGTTTTCATAGGTAATTTCACGGGTATACAAAATATTATACGTATATTTTAACTTTTTTGACACCCGCCTTACTCAAGTAATATTTAATAAATTTGTTATTCCTAAATTTAAATAATTAAAATAATAATTATGATTTCTTAAAAAATAACATCAATTAAGAAAATAAAAGATAAAATTTTAATCATTAAAAATAATCAAATACATATTTTATTCTAAACCCCGGGTATTAAAAATTACTTACCAAATTCTTACCATAGCCAACATTTTATTTGCTCTTAATTTTTTCATTTCAAGTTCTTGAAATAGTGCACTAGGTATTTTAACTAAAATGAAAAACACCCAGGTAGTAAATAATAAATTCTTTATTTATATTTTTTTATTCAATATTACCCACTGGTACCTAATAATATCATTGATTATAAATACTAGTATTTAAGGGGGGTTTATAAATTTATAAATCCACCTTGTTATCAATGCTAATATCTTATCTTAAAACCATATTAACAATTATATTATATTATTGTATTAATTGTTGTAAATTATTGTTTAAGTGTTTCAAATATTACGTTTACCTTTGTAAGGCGTTAATTAATAATAAATAATAATTTAAAATCATAATAATTCCAAGCAACTCAATTGTATGGTATGAACCATAGACCTATTAACTAGCACTTAATACATTGAAGCAAAAATTAAAACGGCTATGGGCCTGTTTTACAATCATAGCTTAAACCTCGGTTACGCTTGAACCACTGATTTTACTAGCCGAATTCGGTGGTTTAACCCGAGTTCAACTATTGTGATACGGGCCCTAACTACCATTCATTATAAGTAAAAATAGTAAATATTACATGAATTGCTGATTTTAGAATACAAAGACCTTGTATAAAAAAATAAAGAGTTTAATTAAAAATTTAATTTTCTATCTATTGGTATCAAAAAGTAAATTTTGGGAAAAAATGGACTTATAACAAGACGTGTGCACTAAGCCATCGACATTTTCGAATTAAATGTAAAATACTGTTGAATATATTTTTTCAAATAATTACAAATGGCTAATTACAAAATAGTTTTAACTTATAAACGGTGAAGTTACAAATTCTAAAAAATTGGTTACAAATCAAAAAAATTAGGTTGCAAATCATTTGGAAGTTGTGTTATGAAGTGGAGAGACTAACTTTATACGTCATAATTAGACATTTATATTTTATAGTATGTATTTATAACCAATTATATATAATATATTATTATTCTATCTACTTGTGGGAAAACCAAACGCTAAATCGTACGCCACGTGATGTGGGGCGATTGGCGAGTACGCGAGTATATAATATAATAATAATCTTGGATTTAAAACTGATATTGAAACTGAAATCGAAATCGGAAAAAATCAATACCGATATCTGAAACCGAAACCGAAATCGGAAAAAATAAATGCCGATAACCAAACCCAAAACCGAAATCGAAAAAAACATTTTCGGTTTCAAGCCCTAAAACCAAGTATAAAAATTTTATATTCAATAAATAATCTATATTTGATAAAAAAATTGATATTCAATAAAAAAAATCAATATTTAATAAAAATCTATATAAATTAAAAACCTCGATAAATTAAAAAATCATACAAATCCTGATGTAAATTTTTGTATTATATAGTTTTTTATATCAAATAAAGATTTTTTTATAATTTGTATTTCAATACAAAAAACCAAGAATAAAAATGTTATATTCAATAAAAAATATATATTCGATAAAATAATTTATATTCAATACAAAATCAATAATTTACAAAAACCTATATTCAATAAAAACTTCGATAAATTAAAAAATTATACAAATATTGATTGAAATTGTTTTATTCAATTAAAATTTTTTATTGAATATCAATTTTTTATTATATTTACATTTTTTATTCAATATCGATTTTTATTAAATATAGAATATTTTTTTATTGAACATCGATTTTTTATTAAATGTATATTTTTTATTAATTTTTTTTTATTTCTATAGTTATATTTGTTTTATTCAATCAAGGTATAGTCAACAAAAAAATTTTTTTAATGCATAATACCCAGGAATATGGTTAAGAACAAAAATTATTTTTTTTCTGCAATATGCATCATCAATAATATTTATTATAAATTCATTTTTAAATTAATTTAACTTGGGTTTGATTAAAAGTTACATATTAATCTTATACCCATACAATCAGTTAAGTTAATAATTAACTAAAAGAAAATTAAACTTGAATCCAAATAACAAAACATAAACTTGATAGGTAATTCATACGACTATATTTCCAAAATGGTAGGTTATATGCAGAGGGACGACACCCAAACTTGTTTCCTGATAAAGTTGGTCAAAAGAGCGGTTGCAAATTTTTTCAAGTAGATCGCTAAAAGTTGCTAAAAGGTCACTAAATATTGGCACAAGCCCGAAGTCGATAGGACAATGTCGGGGGACCAACTTCATGCACGTGATTTTATTACGTACTCAAAAATAAACAAAATAATATAAAAACAAATATCATCCGTCTATAAAACGACAGATAATTAGTTATTGAATTATGTAGGTAGGTAATTTATAATGTGCTCAAATACTTTTGTATATATGACAATAGCCAGTATAATAAATATTAGACAATACATTTTGTCATTAACTTTTGAGGTATTAGTAATAGGTAGTAGGTAGTATAAAATACATTTAAACTGCATAATATACTTGATCAAATAAAAAAGAACAAAAATTTGAAAACAAATGATAATTGATAGAAATATTTGTATAAGTTTTTAAACAACACGAAAAAGGGTCTCCTGACTACCCTATGTGGGTATAAACATATTATAGTACCAAGGCATGCATTTAAATATACATATCCGATATCATTATCGTGGTAATTTCAAAATATCACTACAAATGTGTTGGTTTTATAATATTATGGGTACCTACTTATTACCATATTATTATTACATTATTATACATATTGTGTTACACTAACTACGACCAGAGTATAATATTACAATAAATTATAAACTATAATAACACGTACAATGTACCTATTATTTATACTTTTATTATTATTCTCAAAGATAATTTGTTTTCTTTCAAATTATTACACTCCGGTTGCAATATCCATTAACGAAACGGTTCCAACCTTAATGATTTTTATTTGCGTTAATTTTAATTATTAAATTATCCTGATCTCAAATAATACCGATGAGAAATTGGTAGCGTACTTTTGTGTCTTATATATATATATATCAAATGTAGGTACCTACACAAAATAAATATTTCTTCCAGCCCGGGTGGACACTAACAATAATTATAGGAGCTTGTTTATTGGAATGCAATAATGATTTTACTATACGTCATAATGTGTGTAGAAAAATACTTACAAGTTCAAAGATATAAATTATTCATGATGTAATATTAAAAATAAATGTTTTTGCTGAAAAAAAAAAACGAAGAAACGATTCCACACAAACATTACGATTTACATTCTCTTGTCCTCCTATTATAATATCTATTTTGCGAATTTAAACAGTACAAGAAATCCGAAATCCGTAAATAATACAATAAACTGTTTTATTTTTTTTTTATTTTTCAGCTTGTATACATTTTATGTACGACTTCATACCAAATATCCATTAATTTACCATCGTTCCAAATTTGTGCATACAAATTTGAACTCAATGCATCGGAATAGGTTTATTTTTATATCTACAATGTTGTATAATATTATTATTCTATCAAAGCATCTACAGAACTGTTTTTTTTAATCGTAAAACTCTCATTATGTCAAAACATACACAATATAGTATACAAAAAATTAAAATAAGCCTTTGGTTAAACTTCGGTACACATAGGACAGTGTATTCCGATTTAAATATTTTGTTAATACAAAAATAATTATATAATGTATTCAAGAACGTTAAAATGATCATCCTCTTTATTATGTTTTAAAATAATAACAACCACTGGTTTTCAATGGAAACCCTTCTTTATTTTACAATTATAATTCAGAAAATGTTTATATTTCATATTTTAACAATCACCGAGTCTTGCATTTAAATTATATCGCAGAGGAAATGTGAAGTCTTTATACACAATCTATTATAGCTATATATTGCTCTTGAATATTGGCAAAGGAGGCAAGTAGGCGGACGCGGTTTACTTACAAAAAAAAAAACGTATCCTCAACTTTTTTATTTTTTAATCCAACTTACGACGGATATTACTCCACCAATAGTTTTTAAAACTTTTTGAATCAATTAAAATTTTTATTCGCAGAAATTGCCTAGTTTAAAATAAAGAACTTTCTATGCAATTTCATAAATATACTGATACGAATAAAAAATGGGAACTTATGCAATGGTAACAGTATTAAGTTTGTCGTTTGTGAGATACTTTTGAAATGAACGACCCTCAGGAGAGACGTAATTCGATTACCAATGCTTCATATTCATCGACACAATGAAAATGTTTAGATTTTATCAAACTTTACATTAGTTTATTTAAAGGTGTTATTCCTATTTATCGATGTAATCAAATATTTAGAAAAGAATGCCAAAAGTCACTAAAACTTAATTTTCTGTTTTAACGACACAGAATACATTTAATCAGACATTTAAAAACGGTATGTACCTACATTATAATAGAACTATTTTAGTTATTTTATATTTTATTTACTATTAAACGATACAGTTTTGTAAATTACACACAATATAACTTTGACAAGTATGAAATATAGTAATAAACCTCTAACCGTATTTCAGTCATTGACCATTTGATGAACTGTGTTTTGTCATAAGAGAGTATAGTTAGTATATTATTTTTTTATTTTTTTTACTTATTTCTGGATATTAATAACTTTCCTAAATCGAAATAAAAAAATCTTCTGACAAAACACTGATAATGGTATTCATTATAATATTAATAATTGTACCATAATTTCAATAATGTGATTACAATGGGTGAAATACGGAAGTTTTTACAATAATTGCACGTTTATAAGACAGAGAAAACAATTATGCCGGATTGCTCTCTTAACTTAAATATTTAAACGATGCAAATATTTATTTAGTTCTTTATAGAATGAATGTGGTTATTATTAACGATTAACTAAAAGTTAAACCTCGTGTATAAAACTAATTTAATTATAACTAAAACCAATATTATCTTAATTCTTTGTTAAAGTTTTGGATTTGGGAACCGATTAATCGAATATCTAAATTTTTTTCCAATAGAGTTATAACAATCTTAGGTACATTTGCACTCTGTTGAATGTATAGGATCTATTCACACTGATTGCTTTTACCTATATTGTATTCAGATGTTATGTTTGAATATTTTTAATTAGAAACCAAAAAGCTTGAACAGTAAATTGTAACTAACCTGGGTAATGTTAATTATAATTATGCAATTATCGTATTTATTAATGTATTTGAATTTATACAACCACAGTACATATTTTAAACATATTATGATCCAATATAATGAGTGGTTATTAATGTATAATATGTACTTTTTCAAGTAGTGAAATCTATTCAACTCCAATAATAAAATAAAAAAATCTAATAAGTATAGGTTAGGTACTTACCAAGAAATCAACAGTAATTATTTAGTTTAACATAAAAAAAAACCCTGCCATTATATTTATTTCAAAGATTTAAAAAACGCATGAAGAAGTTTTTAAATGTATTTAATGATAAATATTATTCAAGCGTTTGCCAATAAAACTTTTAATATTAATTCCATGATAACGCCTCAAAAGTATAATAAGTCAACAGCAATATAAAAGCTCTATTTATGTATATAATAAACAAGAATATAGTTATATTATATGCGTATAACTCTATCGATAAATATTTTTGTTTTCTTGAACCCGTCTAACTTATTTCTCCCGAAATATACAATTAATGGCAATTAGTATTTAAGCAAGCATGAACTGTAAATTGTATTAAGCCTTCACCGTTTTTTTTCTGTTTTCAGAAGTATTTCAGTAGTCTTTTCGTTCGTAAAAATATTTTATTATATTATACATAATATTATATACTAATAATGTTGTAAGTACTTCAAAAACGTGCAACTTTCATAAATGTAATTCTTAGTTGACATATTTAATTGCATAACGTTTCAGATAATACCTGAATCTATTTTAATTCATTATCATCTTCCACTGTAAACATGATGAACTGTGATTGACGGTATTTCACGTTAGATTTATACTATTTATATTATTTTTTTTATGTCTTACAAATTTATTTGTTTTATTTAATTATTATTATTATATATAACAATGAATCGTGGCTTTCAGCCTTTTATAATAAAACGAAACACCGCGCGATGACTTATGAACTTACACTCGATACCAACTAATAAAAATAAACTCGCAATTCGATCACTTCCTTTTTGCAGCGATTTATATGTTGCAAGAAGTTTGAGGAAAAAGTCCGATTTGAGTACAAAATATATTATGACATGTATAGACTTGATCTACCAACCTACCACATAATATGTGATAATTCAAAATCATTGTCCAAATAAATGTATACAACCAAACTAAGTATGTACATATACTTACTAAATTTTAAAATAATTGGCTCAGCAAAATTAGGGCTAAATTAAATCAGACGAGAATGATTAGTTTAATGCGTTTCCGATGGATATAAATCATTGAAAATCGTTTTTATTCGTTGTGTAATTATACTAATGCCGCTATAGACTAGTCAAAATCATCCAAAACATTATATTTTATTAATTGTTAGCTTCGTTACATTTTTTGTGAATTGTACACACGTCTGCTTATTTGTAAACTTATAAATATATATATGTGCAATGTATAAAACATGTTAAAACTACAGATAAAATATAATAGGAACAAACAATGTAGGTATACCTGCTCTCTCGATTACAAACACATCGAAACGCCGATATGTATAATAAATAATAATCTATATAAGCTATAAGTACTCTATGAACACAATATTTTAGTTATCTATGACTACAGGAGTACCAAGTTTAAAAGCGCTTAGTGTAAAAAAAATAAGCCACCTAAAATAAAACAAATATTTTACTATACATAATAACCGAAAGACGTAATAATATTACTTAAGACTTAACGAAAGTATCGTTTTAAAAAAAATTGAATAAATTAATTATTGTAAGCAATAGTATAGTTATCATTATAATACGATAGAATGTAAAAATTATATTTTGAACAAATTACACGTTTGACAAAAAATGAATACAGTTAGTGTTTACTTGTGAATAAGGACAAATGGACGTGGCCGATTGATCGCGGGCAAAATAATTGGACGTAGAAAAAAATATAATAAATCAATCAAAAAAATATAAGTATTAAAAATTAATAACTAAAACACAGTATCAAAAACAGTTATTTATATTTATTATAATTCATCAAAAATTAATATAAATTATCAAAAAAAGTTATTTCATATAATATGCCAACAGTTAAAAATTAAAATACAACATCAAAATCAGCTGTTCATATTATTTATATTTACTCTATATATTTGAAATCGAAATGTTAAAATAGGTACATATTAATGAACTGAAATATTTTGGGTGATTTCACGGAAAAATGATAAAATTCGGAAATACGTAAATACCTAATATCCAATTATTATCTACAATACGATACCATTTTAGTTGTATTATGAACATTACCTTTGGTTTTGTAACTTATATATAAACCAGAACTAAAACATACATTTTACGTAGGATCACCAAAATATTTAATTTTTAACATTTTTTGAATATTTTATCACCTATCTTCCGGGAGTATTATAATAAATATTTTTTTTATTTTTTCTAATACATATATTTATTTATTGATTGATTTTTTATTTTTTTTTTTGAAGTCCAATAATTGTCCTCATCACCGCCAAAACGGCTACGTCCATTTGTCCGAAATCGGTTTATTTGATCCGAAAACTATATATTATACGGGTAAGTACTTGAATTCCTTAATATTTTTAATCGCCACGGTAGAAAAAATAAACGGTGTTATTGGTCAATGCTGAGTATGAAACTGAAAACCCATCATCGTATAGGACACATTTTTTTATTACACACGCTGCAGCTATATAATAGTAACGCTAATCCATTCCGTTCGATTTTAGATAAAAATTAACGACACTATTTACCGAATATACTGTTTTAAGAGTCGACTAATGATAACGGTCGAAATAATTTTATCCACCATCTAGACGTTACCTAATGTGTACTTCCGACACGTATCTCGTGTTCAATGAACTTCGGAATTTTATGTGTATGGTACAATGTGATAGTGAACAAAGCGTCGAGAAAAATAAAGGGTACCTACAACGAAGCAAAATAAGAACCAACATCAATTATAATATATATTATAAGCGTTATCTCTGCGGCAGCTATATACTAGGTGTATCGATTTCTTGCCAAAAAAAAAAATGTGTGTGTTTGTGTGTGTGTGTGTCTTAAACATTTAGCCTATTAGATGATCATTATAATTTACGTAAAAACAAATTGATGATGATAAAAAGCTTCATTTTTTACTTTTATAACAAAAATCACTTTTATTAACGCATGGTTAAAATGCGATAACTGCTTTTATGTGTTTAATCAGTATTCGCAATTACACTGTAAAGTAAATACAAAATTAACAAAGCCACCAAACGCGATTAAAACCTATATTGTTATTTAGTGTTTAATAAATTATAATAGAAAAGTTAATTAAGAGAAGTTGTAAAAAATTGCCTATGGACTTGCGGTTAGATTATGGTCGCAAACTCGCAAATATTTAATTTACCTAAATATATTATATCATTAAATAGGTACAATGAGTTATTTAAATAAACATTAAAACCACAAATGTTAAAATTTCCTCAAAAACAAATAATATTATTCAAAAATACTTTTTTGTGTATGATAAAATAAAATGTGAAATTAAAATGCTTAAACTAAAGAAAAAGATATTTGTGCATTTAACAGCTTCAAAAAAAGTTTCTCGAAACATATAAACAACAAACGCGCATATATATTAAATAATAGCTCTAATTAGAGATTTATAAAAAAATACCTTCAACACAAATTAATTTATATAGGTAATAAACATTAAATAATAATGATCATTTCCTTGAAAACAAAATAGTGCGTTTAACTAATCACAGTTATTTCAAATTGAACTATAGGCCAAATGCATGTGAATAAATATAGATTTAAAAAAAAAATGTGTTCAAGTTTCGTAAAAAATAAAAAATGACATGTACAACTTTATTGTAAATAAAGTCAGGTATATCCATTCAGGTATTCATCTATATTTCAGTGATTTATATTGAAACACAATAAATCGATAACAATATTATAATATATAAGATACAATTATATATAAAATAATATTTTAGAACTCGATGAACACTATTTTGTCATTAAAAACTATCAAAAAGTTGTTAGTCGATCTTTATCAATCCTAAACTGAGTCATGAAAATATTTTATAATTTTTTTATTTCTTTAAAACGTACCCACTGAAAGATACAAACAAGTATTGGAAAATATGGTGACATGGAGTATTTCCGGAAAAATTTTTAAAAGTGTTAATTTATTATTGCAATAATATAACCATGATTATTTGAAATATAGCTACCTATATATAATTATAGTATATTTAAAACATATTATGTGTATATAATATTATGTACCTATGTAATAATTTAAATAATTTAAATTTAAAAATCATAAATATTTTTTTTTAATAAATGAATTATTTCAATTTCACAAGGCTAGATTGAAGATAAAACTAGACTCTAACAAGTTACACTATTTAAAAAAAAGTGGAATTTTGTAATTACAGTATGTCATTGTAGTTTTGTAAAATTTGTATTTATTTCATTCTACTCATTAATTACTTTTATTGCACGTTTTTCCATTTTATAGGTGACTTAACGTATTATTTTTCATGTTTTTAAGCTACTTCACTGATTTCAGTCAAGTACATTTCAAAAGGTATAATATGTACAATGTATATGCACTGAAACCATAGAGACCATATTTTATGTAATATAATTATAAGACATACAATCAAAAGAAATACCATAAGAAACGAATCATATTCAAATAACAAATCAGCAATAAACTATGGCTGCAGGCCTGCAGATTATGAATAAATAATATTACGTACCTATACCTACGATAATAATATATACGTCATGTTATACTAAGACATAATCAATGATAATATTTGTTAAACTACTATTATTATTACTTATTATTCAAATATTATTAATTGACTTAATAATGCTTCAAACGTATAATTTTCAAACTATTATACGACCAAATATATTTTATAATAATATTTTGTAATTTTTTTTACATCAATGTTAGTTTAGTAGTTTTGCTTAAAAACTGTACAAATAAAAAATAATTTATTAAGAATCTTTTTTTATAAACGGATATAATAATACTATGTTTTTATCTTCAATAACATACTCTCAACACGAATATTATGGTACCTATATTATGTCCGGGTTCAATTAATAACCAACCGATAATTAATACGATAACATTAATAATTAGGTAATTCGTTTATTGCGTACCTATAATATTAGGTACTATATTAAAATTTTAAAGATAACATACCTGTATGTGTTTATATTGCACGATCAATGTGAAAATATGAATATCTCGTTTTTATTTTTGTTTCAGGTTTTTTTTACTCGTCTCGTTATCATTTTCACGGGACGATTGAATGACAGTCATATTATTATTATTATTATTGAAATGGAAAAATTGTTATAAATTTCGTATCAATACGTATGAATTACGATCGCGGCCGGAAGTGAAACGTAAATAAACCGAAAATGTTACGACATGTCAAAAGCACGTGAATTATATCGTTGTGTTGGGCGCGACGTGTTAGTCGTTCCAAGCGCGTGGCACGACTGACGAATTTTGCGCCTCCCTATGAGCGGTTGAGCTTCAACTGCACGCTTGCGGCTCTATCTGGCGCATTCCAAAGTTCCTTTGATTCGCGTGTGCGTACAACTGATTGAAATGAGCTCCAAATGGAGCTTTAAAGGTTCGATTGAACATGTTTATTGTATTTTACACGGCGAGAAAATATTAAAATGTCGACATATTATTATTTTCTTGATTTAAAAAAAACGTTTGCGTCGCCTTGTAGAGAGTGTCCCTTTATATATATATATATAGTATATACACTTTAACACGAAAATTCAAAATACATAGCAAATTTATAGCTAACATTTATATTATGTGTAATAAAAGTAAAACTTTTCTTAAATCAAATACTTTGATCTCTTGATCTATAAATATAAAGCGGCAAACGTTGTTTCATTTTTATACTTTCAAGTGGTAAAATAACTTTTACGATTCAAATACGTACAGTATTATATGCATGTACCTTAACGCTGACCTTTGAATTAAACCAATTTTTTATTATTTATTATGCATTTCCATAACTCAATGCTATTTTATAATTGTTTTTTTTTTTTTTTTTTTTTTATTGTTCGCTATTTTTACTTTATACGAGCTACTTATATAATTATTGTTTAGTTATTGAAAAACTATAAGAAGTTCTATCAATGGATGGCCACTATTCACACAAACCCCTTTTATGAAATGTTGAATTAAATTAACTTGATTATATTGTTTTAATATTCCTTATAAATGCAAAAATAATACTTAACAGATTGTATAATTATAAGAATCAAAATAAAAAAATTTAAAAAAGTTATTGATATTTAAAATCAATACTTTATGAATTCTGTTTACTGTTAATCAACTGCAATAAGTGCCCTACATAGTAATAATGTATTGTAATTTATAGATATAACGGAAAAAAATAGGTAGGCAATTCTAAAAATGTATTTATTGTTATCAATATTTTGTTTACCTACTATATTTCCTTGTTGCTGCATACTGTGGTGTCAGTAGTAAAATATACCAATTACCTTACTTGTACTACCTACTTACGTGCAAACTAAAAAGACAATAACTCAGATTTGGCACGGTAACATATTGTGGAGTACTGCAGGGGTCCCGAAGGATGTATTTTTATACATAAGTATTAAAATATACGTAATAATGGTTTTGATATTTTTGGCACAATATACCGTGCCATATAGTCATTAGAAATATTGTTTTTATTTTTTTCCATATTTATCGATATCAAAAAATTCAAAAAACCTCGGGCCACACTATACGCCCAAGGTTTTAATATCCAAATATCCTCACGACGAGGTGACAAGTCACTCGTCTTTTCGATCGCAATTAAAATCAACACCAAATGAAAAGTTTTTGTTGAATTTCACTCGTTTTCATAAAATATAATTATTAATTAAATATTTAGGTATATATAATATATATATGTTATAATATCATAAGATTAAAAAAGATTCTACCACGAATTTAATTTTATTCGACACTACGTAAATATTTACACATATTTTTTTATCAATATTATAATATTATATTAACAGCTGGCGATTATAATAAATTAAAATACCATCAAATATAAATATTTTATAAAATATCTTATTATCTTTAAGAAACTCCAACATAATTCTTAATTTGGTAAATAAATAGTATTTCATATCAAAGAAAATATGGTATTATGTTTGCAGTGTTCAAGCATTAGTTTATAATTTACACAGAGTTTTGACACACGAATTGACTTCATACGAAATTCGGAAGCATAGTCGCATAGAGCTAGTACTTCTTGATAGTTTAGACATGTAGATTATTACCACAACAAATAAAGTAGAACATATTGGTGGTAAAGTAAAATATTAACAGAGTAAAATCCATTCTACCTAAGTTCATAACCAAAATAATAAATTAATTTGGAAGTTCGAAATGTATTTTCATATTAAGGAAAATGTATCATGTATACTTATAACTTATAAAAAATAAATCTAATGCATTTTAAAAGCATCATAAAATCATAATATCAAGTCAGGTTACCTATAGGCTATAGGCAGTTCTACACTTTTACAATGTATGCGCACACGACGAACATTAAGAATCCATTATTTGTTCGTAATAAGAGAAATTTGTGTTTAGGTCAACGATAATTTGTGTTATTTTTCATAATATCCAGTAAATGCCTGAAAGATGTGATTTAAAAAAAAAATAATTTACCCCCAGACAAATGTGTGATTTTAAATGGTTTGTCATAAGTTTCAATACCAATTTAACAATAATTTAATATAATTTAAATAAAGCTATGTAAACTGCTTTGAGTAAGCAAATCAAAATTGTTTAACCTGTTGGGCCTTAGTAAGACTACTATTAAGGAACAGAAGTTATTATAATATGATATTGCCCTTCACACGAACGAATATTTAATTTTAACCTACTTCGTTCATAAGTAAAACTTTAAACATGTATATATAAGAAAATTATATTAATATTTAGATACATCAGACGACCGAATGCGCTTTTATGAGTTTCATAAGTTATAACTTGTAAAAGATTATTTAAACGAAACAAATCTAAGCTTTAAAACTATTTGGCGTTTGCTATTATTAATGATGTTTGTGCTACATATGGTACATCAATTTCAAGTGTTTCAATAATGGCCAGTCTTGCAGTCATCAAAAGAAACTTGTATCAAAAACATTAATAACATTTTGAATATATAAATAAATGCACAAAGCACGCATGTAACTAAATCATTTATTCAAATGGCTTAACTAAATAATAGACTCGCGGGAACACGAACGTAACATCGTGTAAATCAAACCCGATACATCTAAATCTACAATAATAGTTTATTTGGCATGGATAAATTACAGAAAACAGAATTTGTAATTCAAAAATACTTTATTTACTTCCATTTTATACCGTGAAAAAGTATAAAAGTTGAACCTGAACCATGGAAAAATTTCGTGACTATATAGCTGCGAAATACCTTAGGTACCTATACTATAGATTCTTTGACTCATTCAATATGCCCACTCTTAAAACTGTATTATATCGATGATATTTGAAATTATTAAAAAATAAATCTCACAGTGAATTTTTGAAACGAAAATAATTAATAAATCGTAGAAATTGAATAGATTGTAGTACCTATTAACAAAAATAGAACAAACTGTGACATTAATTTAAATAGGCTTAGGTACAATTAGATATATTACAAAAAGAATAACATTATATTGGGTTCTCGAATTATATATTTAAGACAATGTAAGCGCATGAAAGAGAAAACAATATTGCGCAGACATCCTTTTAAGGCACTAATGTAATTTTGTACACAAAAATGCACTATACGAAAATAATGATTCGATTCTGCAAAATCAACCAAATTTGATAAATTTTTTTTAACTTATTGGGGGTAATATTCTACAGGCCTCATTAAACTCCGTTTTTCAATATTTTAATCTCAAATTGTATGATATGTCTTAAAAAATAATACAATTTTAAGGTTATTTACAAATTATGTTCTACTATTATTTGAAATAAAATAAAAATTAAGAGTTCAATGCGACCTATATGAAGTTTTCTCTTTTCGTGTAAAATAATAGTTATCAAAATCCGACAATTCTACGAGGCCTGAGAATAATTCCTGTGAATTCATTTTGTTTCGATATAATACCCCGTATCAACCCTACCCCCTCTACTCCTAAATAGGTATCGGGCAGTAGATTAGTGGAAAACTATTATAATTAAGGTGGAAACTAAAATATAAAATATAATTTTCAAATATTATATAATTGCGGAAAATTTGAAAAACCGGTCACCGAACTCCTTAATACTAATATGCATTGAAAATAATTTATAATATGTATCCGAGACGTTTCCTCAAAGCTCCGTTCTCGCTTCGTTGCGTTGGCCATCTACCCATGAATCTGGATATTGAAATGCCCCATAATGAAATTATTCTAATTTGCATAGATAATTTATCGAGTATTCTTCGTTTTAATGAAATTAAACAGTAGACTGTGTTGAATATATCACAGCCCGAATTGTAAGTGAAAATGTCCAATATTAAATTTTAAGAGAGACAAATATCTTAATCGGTGATAAATGTCCAGTGCTGTGAAAATACCATCGTGAAGGAAATATACAGGGCTCAAGAGTCTGAATACCGATTTAATTGGTCTACTAAATGTAATAAATAAATTATAAAAAGTGTTTGACTACAAACTAGTGATAATATAACAAAATATATATTTTATACATATTACATCCTTAAAACATTTATCTTAAAACCTAATTGGATTCATAAAAAATTCAACCTTTATTCATAGTGGAATAAAACATTATTGGCATCATTTATAAGTAAAATAAATTCTTATTAATTAGCTTATTATACAACTCCATTGATTAAATAAATACATTGAACATACATTTTTGATTACCATAAACCTTAACTCTCTAATCAATGATGGATTATAACTAACTTATGTTTGAATCAGTTGCTAATATTTTATTCGTAGTTCATACAATTATAATTTTCAATTTTCACTAATTTTTTACTGTTTGGCATAAATATACCAATTTAAGTTTAATTATTATAAAATATAAAGATTTTTAAATTAGCTTTAGTTTTCAAAAATTCAACGTCATAACTAAATTATAAATAAAATGTAAGATACCAGGAATTTGATTTTCTACTGTGTCTATCATGATTCATGAAGATTTAAACTTTAAAGCAACAATCATTACACAAATACATTTAATATAAAATTCTGAGCATAGATAAATTCCTAAAATGGTCTTATTATCATTCTTTAACTCTACAGGCTAAATCATTTAATTTTGATATTGTGTATAATTTAAAATATATAACATTTAAATCTTGTAAATTTAAATTCAATATTTTAACTGTCAAAACTAACTGTAAAACAGTTAAATAAAAAAAAGTGAAAAGGTTATTTAAGAATTTCGACTAAAAATACTCAAAAATTAACCACCTGTATCTAATTTCCAATTGTTTCAAAAAAATTTATCGTGTAGGTACAATGTACAAGCAAATTTTTTTTTTATTTAATTATGGTACAGCATCAACTACTAGATTATTATTTATTAGTTTGCAACAAAAAAAAAGAATTAGTTACATATAAATAAAACAATGGTTTCCTTAGATTAAGTTGTACATGTCAATGAGTTTTAGAAATGTAATGATTTTGTTGGTGTTGCCTTGGATTGGGCTAAAGGTTTCGAAGAGGTTGTCAGGCATTTCTAGTCTTTTACTGGAATCTATATGGTTTCGACTTAAAACAAGGAGGTGCTTGACTGTGAGAGGTTGCCGCAGGTTTGGCAAATTACAAGTTGTTCTCTGCGCATAAGGCATTTCTGATATTTTTACATTTCTAAAAGAACAACTTATAAGGAATCTTGAATGAATGAAAAACCGAAAAAAATTTGAAAATTTAAAACGTTAATGAGTCGCTAAAACATTATAAAAACTATATCGTGTCTAGAAAATGATCGGGTAAAAACTTCAAGTCTCAACAGGAATTTTTTTTTGAATTACAAAAAAAAAAAAGTTATAATCATATAGATTTTTTTTCAAATCAATTTGACATTGTAATATACAATCCAAAGAACATAACTCAATCTCGGCCATTAATGATAATACCTAATCAACCTTGATAATTTTACAGATTTTGTTCTTATTGTCCATTTTGATTTTTTTAAATGACTAGCAAGTAATTGAAATGGACATTTTATACATCGTCTATCGTTTTTGACAATGACTAATTACCATCTATAGCCTTCTTTCGGCAGGAATAGGGATCTTAAAGGTAATTTATCTGATATTTTATTGTTAAGTCCCAATACAATTATATACCAAATTGTAGTTACTAATTATATTTCATTAAATTACGATTGTTAAATTAACACTCCCAATTTTGTACATATCACCTATGAAACGAGAAAAAAATTATTTATATTTAATTAAAATAGTTATATCTCAAAACATAATAACTTTTTAAACATATTATTATACTATGTTACATATTATTGACTATTGAGTTAAGTGTACGATTATAAAATGTTTTAATATTTATTTAATTAATTTTGGATAGTTAATTAAAAGTACCTCTGTAATGCATTATTTTATTCGTTCTTATTTTTTATTGTAGAAGCCAATTTTGAAAATTACCTTTTTATATATTACCCGTATTAATTTCCAAATATTTTATTTTTCATTGGGTTATAGTTAAATCTTTGGTATTTGTTAATGTGTGAATAATTAAAACTAAAATAATAACTTTAATAGAGGAAATAACTGAGAAAACCTAGAAAACAATTTATGACACGAATAATTAAATTTGATACAAGAATATTCAGAAACAAAATAATATTATACCTAAGTATTTCAAAAAGTATTCGAAATATTTTTTTATAATTATTCGCATATTTTTCCAAATACTTCTTAAAAAGTATTTTATCCATGTGTGATAGTAGTATAAGTAAACAGAAGACGTAATAGTAATAACATGGATAAACGCACAAGTGCAACAGAGTGTATATTTGCTGCACATCTAACCGTCCCGAAAGACTCGGTCAAGACAGACATGAGACGTAATAGGCCCTGCCCTATAGATTGTAAAGTAATAATTTTTTTTAGAAATGTGTAGTCACATTTTGTTTCAACAATTAAAGTATAATCGTAGAACAAAATTTTATTGTATGATTCAATACAACCAAAAATCTTCAAATAGTTACAAGAGCGTTCGTAAATGCAAAATAATTTGTATAAATACGTTGTGCATAAATAATATATTGATATAATAGTACTTTTTGAAGTTGATAAAGACGATAAGTTGAGGTAGGCGAATAAGGTTCCATAAAATTATATTTCATTGGACCGATGAATTATTTTAAATCAGGGGCTTGTTTATTTTATTTTAAAATTAAATATTTACTGTACATAAATAGTTATAACTATAAATGGACGCAAAAAATGGGCATGTAATGATATTCGCTGCACCTGATTTGAAACTCGCTGTGCACGCCTATGCTAGTAAACTTAAAGTTACACTTACGCGTTTTGTTATTGTATTTATAGAAGGACTCAAGGATTATAATTCAATTGGTGATACTATAGTGATAATCTAATAAATACAGTTGGATATCTTAGTATTAGTTTATCAATATTATTGCGTTCCAAATAAAAATAAACTATAAAATAACAAAATATAATTCATATATGACTATAGTAAACACACGTTTTAAGAAAACTTAAATACTTAAAACTTTAATATTATAGCCGTTGTTTTTGTCCATACAATATACTATAACACCACAGCCAATAAAAACAATCTAAAATACATTGATGATATACCACTAGAGCCGGCGCAGTATAAAAACCACTCATCATAATGAAATGATTCAAAACCTAAAATTAAAAAAAGTTATACCTTTCTAATTAAAAATAATAAAATACTATACCTGCAGTAGAGTAGGTATATATATATATATATGTTTTACTAGAACGGATCAACTCAAAGGCTAAACTTATGCTTTACTTTCGTTTAATTTATTAAATTTATTATTGACTGTCATACACTATTTTGACACACTATCTGGATAAACTATCTTATACTTAAATGTAATATATAATATATATATATGTATATATTTATAGTATTTAAAGTTGACTTGCTAAAAATGTAGTTAAAAATACTTTGAAACGGTACATTTATCAATCAGATATACTTTGCAGTACCTAGTATTTTTATTATTTTTTTAACCAAATCATTTTTTATTAATTATATTAATTTACAAAAACAAAAACCTATAACAATATACCGTTTATAGTGTATATTATGTAATATATTAAAGCACTGAACCTTTAAAATAGTTTTCATTTATCAATTATCTCCCAAACACTATTTCAACACTTTTATCGTATTTTGCTTGTCAGCGTACAAAATAAATAGACTTTCGTTGTACGACCTATTGATGAAAAGAGAAAAATAAAACCGTTTTTGATCATTTTAAAATCACAATCGTGTACACCGCTTTTTTTTATTTCAAAGCACACCGACGAATTCTAACATCGCCAATGAACCCTTCCTATTCGTTTTCATCAGATGTATCATTATTCATTATGATACACATTATGATTTATGGGCATAGCGCGCAACTCCATACGTATATATTTATATGTATTTAAAGGGCCGCACCTTTCACAGAACACGGTTCTAAGTTTTATTTTGATTACATATATCTGCGAACCTGCAGGATTATAAGTTATAACTTGTAATTATAATTTCTTAACATTGTGTCGTGTGCAGTAATTGTTGCTATTTTTCAGCTCACGGCATATACGTTATGCGCCAAAGTCTCTCTCAGAGTAATATGCTCTAATATTACTTCATCCTCATCTCTCTTGTGCTGTACCAATACGTGCTGTGCTTTCGTATTATCCGTTTGGGCAACACTATCTTTTCGCGTGCTTCCAACGTTTTAGTTTATAACGAATAACGGTGATCCTTACCGGATAACCTTTCCTTTATAATCTCTATGCAAATCAGGATGGCATATATTTTGATATATTTTCTACAGTGTTAGTTAATTATTATCATCTTGCCGTCATCATTAAGGACACTTGATCAATATTTGAATAATTTGGAGAGTGATCAAGGTAAGTACACCTACGTATAATAATAATAATATACTGTGTGTAACATTCAGTATCGGTAACATAATAATAATAATATATATGCGTCGGTACAATCACTAATAAGTCGCTCTGGTAATAATCTGTTATGTTATTAGTTTTATGTACAAACAACACACTATTGTAGTATCGATACATTCAAAATACAATAATTAATGTCAAAACGTAATATTATGTTTCTGGATAATTATAGTGTATTCGCGTGGAATTATAAACGTTTTCACCGTAAATTTCAAAATTACACAGTAAATTACTATAAATAAATAAAGAATAAAATTATATAATACTTTTATCCACTCACTATTTAAAATAGAGACATCGTTTTAAATACCCATTGAAGAAAATAATGAAACGTTAACTGAAAAAAATTAAGTTTATCCATTTTATCCATTTCATTGGGACAGCGACAATCGTAATCAAATCACATTTTTAATAGAATTCGACAAAAAGTTTAGCTGATAGACCATAAACTGTGGACGTAGGTATAACTTCTCGTATAATTCACTAAAATAGTGAAATACTATTTGTATGACTTAATGAAAAAATGATCGAATCAGTTTTGATGGTTTTGAACGATCCATAAATATTTGATTTAACTTAATCAAATACTTTAAAAATAACCAGGTTTTTAATATATTTATTATATCAAATACCTGCTACATATTTATATATTTTAGCCTTGAAAATACTTTTAAACTGTTTTATCACTTACGTCCTATAAAAACAAATTTAAAACACGATTGGATTCTAATACGTGTGGTTGGATCAAATTAAATAATTGAACTTAAACTCAACAATTATAAATGATAATATTCTCAAAGTCTCAACATAAAGTGAATTACAAGTTTTATCTAACTTTATTATTATATTAATCATAAATACTATTAGCACTGTATGGGTTCATGTATACCTATTTCGCGTTCATATTATGTAAAACTACGTCCACGTTTATGATAATTTGAACTTTTCTAAAAGTATGTCATAAATTCCTCATAAACTATTATAACGGTGGTCCTAAATAACTCATATAGTAATATGAACATTTTAATTAATACAATTTACTAGTGAAACTATAATCACTTTCAATTAAATTCCCTTAAAATCAAAACAGGACAAGTAACAGATTTATTTTAAGTTTTAGTTGTTATGGTGGTTACGTAACTGCAGAAATTTCGCTACGTAAAACTAATAATGTGCAGTTTACAAGTACAAATTAGTTAATTTTGAAAAATCGTAACATGTTAAAGTATTGCAGTAAAATATCAGGTAGGAAATGACGGACATTAGTTTTCTAATATCATTACATAAATTTAGAGCAAGGTTATGTAAAAATAGAAAAGACAATTTTTACCCTTGCCTACTTTTCTTTCCTAAACTTAAAATAATTATTTTTATAAGCAGCTTGTTCATCATGCTATATAATATGACGTGTATCCTACATCAATATTTCTAGTTAACTATTTTCTATTTAATTATTTAAATTTAAATATGTATTTTCCATTTCAAAATGCTCTAGCTAGTTTATACATGAATAAACATATTTTAAAAAGTACCGAAAAATTGTTTATAAACTATTAAGTTAAAAAATATTGAACATTTAACAAAGTCAAACCTAATAGGTGGCCAGGGAGGTTATATTAAACAGTTTTTCTGATCCAAGTTAGTGGATCCCCTGTAGTCCGTATAACTGTACGCTTATATTAATAATATTATGTTTTATAATAATCACATTAATATGAAATAATGTCTGAATACAAAAAAAAATTTTATTTAAAACCAGTACCTAATAAACTAGAAGATTATAAGTTAATACGAAATAAAACCGTGAAACAAAATTCTCCATCTAATACCTGTATAGGATCTGCGTAAAAAGTAATAATTGCATATTGTTCGTTTTATAAAACTAAAAAATATGTATATAATATAGCACTTTATTGCTACCCAGCACAAAATCATTTAACACTAATATATGAAAAAAAATGTATTAAATCTTACTTAACATTTCGACTGCGATTCTAGATATTTTTAACATTTAAACAAAGATATATCGAAGTTGTTATTCAATACTTTATCATACTATAACGTATAGTAAAAATTAACATATTACAGATTTGTACATATATTTAATACATTGGATTGCACCCAGACGAATGTCAAAACTTACACATTTAATTTTTTTTTTTTTGAATATAAACCACTCTGTCTTTAGTGATGTGTACAAGCGTGCGCGTACATGTAGACAGAAATAACACAACCTAAAATAAAATAAAAATCTAAGTTATTATAATAAAAAAAAATGTTTATACCCTAGTATACACATAGTAAATAAAGTACTCGTATATGTAACACACGATAAATACAAACCAATAACCATAAAATATAAGTTTGTTGAGATAAAATATATGCATCTAAAAATTATTACTAAACGTCAATCGATTAATCGATTAAGTCAATTTTTTTTTTCTGTATAGGTTTTTATATTGCTTATAACAAAATTTCTTAGAAAAGTTTATCGTCCGTGTAAGTTTTTCATTAAAATCAAGCTTTACCTATGTGTTTTATAATATGTATCTATTGTACCCGTAATATTATGGGATTGTTTTGGAGTCAATTAAATTATTATTTAATTTTTCTTCTAAGCTAAATCATTATGAATTTTGATTTTTGGTTGAGAATATGAACCCTGTATAATAGTACCAACTTATTTACCTACTCCGTTCGTCCATTAGTTTATTATTGTATATTTTTAAATCTCTTTACAATATACAAGCTGCCTTAAATGTGTTTATTTTGATAATTAGACAAGTTTATTCCTTTCACGTATATGTGTAACGATATTTGTCCTGGCTTTAGATATACATTTAGATATATGTCATGAATCTGAATTTAGAGTGAGGCAGGGCACTATGCCACCTAAAAACAAGTTCACCGCATCGTTTTTTTCCAGAGAAACTTTTACTATAATTCAGTAATGATTGAACTGTACATTAGTACTTATACCTATAAATCTTTTCCATACTTGAGAAAATTAATTATCAATACGTTTCAAAATGTGTGTAACACATGACAACTGTGTAGCTACCATGACAATATTTTATTATTATTTTTATTTAACAGTGGTAAACTGTCCACACTTTCAACTTTCAACATATTTTATTTTTCATAAAATTATTCTGCCTTTTTTATTGACACGCATCACGCTTTCACTCTTTTATATTATATAGATTTGGAATCAATTGTTCTCTATTTATTTCAAATCCACAGCATTAGAAATCGTCAGAACCCAAGCCGTGATTTCATTGGTGTAGGACTCCATATAGGTACTTTAAAATAGGATGAGTGGGATTTGATCAAACTATATCCTATACATATAAATGATACCCCTAATGATATAATTATACACATTTATATATTTTAGAAAGTACAGTACGAAGACTTAATATCATATTGTGAAATTATTTTTTACCGATCATTATGTCCGAAGGGCCACAGCCACAAGATTTGTTCAGCTTACCGTACGAACTACTCGAAATGTTTAGGACAATCAAGTTCGATTACACTAATATTCCTCTAGAGAAACTAAACAACAGATACCGGACAATGTGCTCACATCTGATAGTTGTAAATTATGTCAATATACCAGAACGAGGTGTATACTGTGAACAATGTATACAATTTAAAATGGAACAGGACGACCAGGTGTGGAAATACGTCAACACTTCTTTTGTAATTAAGAACCGAATATACACTAATGAAGATTCTCGAATTCTTATCAATCTATACTATTTGAAATGTGACGATTGTAATCAATTATTGGCAAAATTTGTCGAGAGACCAGTACCGTATTTACTGTAAAAATTAACACTATAGGTAACAAGAAACTACATTTTTTAACACACTATATTTGGAAAAAATATATACATCGGTTTTAACACTATTTTACTAAATTTGTTTATGTTTTTACATTTATATCACAGCTTATAGTACTTTGATTAATTATTAAAACACGGGTATTGACACTAATGGATCAAGAATCACCGTCATTGGCCTAGAACTTTTGTGGGATGGGAAATGGAAAGGGTAACCAAATCTGATCATAACTTCTAAGAGCAAGGTGACGGTGTCTTAGTAAAGTCTTAGTGTCTTAGTGTGCGGGGAGGGTCACAGTGACGTCGACAGCAGGTCGCGTACAACTGGACATGGGTTAAAAATGTTAAAAGTCCAAATCACGGACGATGACGTTTCGTCGTCATTTGGATATATGTGATCAATCTGGAACGGATTTAGGGTGAGGCAGGGCATTATGCCACGTAAAAACAATTTCACTCCATCGGTTTTTCCGGAAAAACTTTAACTATAATTCAGTAATGACTGAATAGTACTTATACCTATTCTATACATGGGGAAATCAACTATAATATCAAGACTTTTGGTGAAAATATTTTCCAAATGTGTATAACACGCCATAAAAATAACTGAATAGCTACCATGAAAATATTTTTATTTAACAGTGGTGGATATAGGACTGTCCGCACTTTTATCTGTCAACATTTATTTTTCATGAAATTATTCTGCCGTTATTATTAACGGGTATCTCGACTTTGCTCTTTATTATTATTTTTTAAAATTCATTTAATGCAATTCAATTATTAGTTTTTCTGTATGTTTCGGTAATTTTAGATTATTTTTACTATTACATTTTTACAGTCTTTACTCACAATATTTGTCTTTGTCCCCGTTAAATTGCATTAAGTTTATTATTTACATTTTTATATTGCTAAATGAATATAATATTTTTCTTAGTCATAAAAAATAAACTTAATCAAATTAAAAAACAAATAAACCCTATATTTACGTAATTGTTTCAGTGATGGATTTCGTTAGTAATAAATTGTAATAATTATTAATAACTAATAAATAATGATTTTCTTAACTAAAAAATAAAAATAATAATAATAATTACATAAATATAATTTTGGCTCTTATTTCGTAAAAGTTGTAATATTTTAATCTTTGAGTTGGTGAATATTTAAAGTAATAGGTATAAATGTATAATACTATACCATTTTTCATTAACATAATAAATTAAGGCAATTTAACAGGCAACTAAACATCATTATTTATTAATAATATTGCCTATATGATAAACCCTTAATTATAACATTAATTGTTATTCATTGTTTTTAATTCCATCAACAGCTGATTTATTTAGTAAATGTAAAAATTGGTAATGGCTTAATACTAAATTTAAAAATAAAACATGAGGAAATGGTAATATTCATTTTTGATTCGCCAAATAATTTTGTTTGAAGTTGATACTACGAAATACAATTATTATTAATTAATACGCTTCATAAAATATTTGTTTGAAATTAATATAAAATGTTGTCACCACTTATTTGACTCGCATTATGTTTAAAATTGTAATTTGAAATCAAATTGAAAATATACATGCTATAACACGTGTGGTTCGTAAATTTACAACCTATACTTGATAGTTCCTTCATAATTTAATATAGTTACAGTATGTAATTTTTAATACATATATAATGTATACCTAAACAATTTATCAAACTTGTAATAACATGTTATAATTTGTTGAAACCATTCCCTTCTTTGTATTTCATTGTATTTTAGTTTTACACTTCTGCCAATGTTCAAAAGTACAAATTGCCTATTTAGACGTTAAAGAAAATTATTATTATTATTATTATTATTTACCAATATACTTATCATATTATTGAAATAATTCTAAGCAATCATCTTGTAGCAAATTAACATAACAAAACTTGAAGTTTGTAAATTTAATTATATTCAATAGTTTGAAATTTATATCATACCATAACAGGTTTTTATATTTTTACTATTGTAGCTATATTAATTTAATCATGACTTATTTACTCCGTGTGAAACTGAATTAATTCGCATGAATAGTATTGACAGTATTGTACATTTAAATGTAGACATCATAATAGTGTATTAACTTTTCACAACATTTTTAAAAGTGTAGTCAAAGTTACACAATAAATTCAAATATGCATTTATTTTATTTACATGCATGATGTGTTCAACTAAAAAACAATATCAGACATAATGATAGCCCTCTCCAAATTAATATGACACAACTCGACACGTCTTGACTTGTATAATATTGTATAAACCGATTATAAAATAAAATGTTTCTTGGATATCTTTATTCAATTTATAATGGGTACAAAACGTGTAAGTATCAATAAAATATACCTAATGCATATTTTCAAATACTTGCATATAAGTACAATTTTCAATATGCCAATATCTTCAGGATACCTACTATATATTATGTCTAATTATTTTTCGCTGGGGCCTAACCTAGGATCTGTGACCACGTTGAAGTTATTCGACAAACATTCGAACGTATCGATAAACCCTTTTATATTCGGGCATCTGCTTCTGAAAATAACCCTTTCATGCACCGTAGGTACTTCACCGTGATTCCACTATATCGTTGTAACGAAACCTTGTTATTGCAAAAGACCCGAAACACCACGTGGTTATAATATAATATGCCCATTCACATTATCATCTGCTAAAATATATGTTGTTATAGGGATAAGTACCATAAGTATTATAAGTAATATACTAGGTATGGTACCTATATTAAACACATGGCGGGAAAAATACACCTTTCCGTCAATTCAACCCGCCATTTTCGTAGTTCACGTGTCGGTTTAATAAAACCGAATATGAAATGCTTCATCCAATAACATTAATCTGTCTTCGAAATTTTAAGAGGTTTTTCGAATATAGATCATCAGTGGCGTACACAGGAGCTAAATATTTTATTTTATCTTAATATTTCTTTTATTAGTCACAATATAGCTTGAATTCATTTTTGCGAAAAACATTGTATTTGCATACCTACCTATTTTCCTTAAACGATCAGTGATTTTTTGATAACAGTATGACCATTGATTAAATATACACATTTATGTATGACGTCCGTATGCATATAGTCAATTTATGTGACACACAAATTGACTATGCATACGGAAATGAACTAGGTAGGTACTTTTATGGAGGATCTTATATTACATTTTCAAGATTTAGCTATAAAAATTGAATATTTTATAAATTTTTAACTACAAATTAATTGTTGTTTTACCAAAATTTGAACTTTAAAGTTTAAATGCTTATAAAAAATAATATTGTTATTATGTGACGTTAGTATTTTTAAATAGCTATACTAAAAACTTATGAAGAACCTTGTATTACCTAAGTTTTTTAAATTTCTGACCAACTAATAATTTTTTATCCACGTTTTTAGAAAAAAAAACTTTAATTAATCAAAACCTGAGCGAAGGTGGTTTAACCAAGGAATTTTTTCAATATAAAAATAAAATTGAAATTATTGATTTTCAAGCCTTTTAGAGATTAAATATGTGCACAATTCTATTAACATCATGTCATCACGTCGTTATAATTACGTCTGAAACAACAACAACGACAAACAACTAATGTTCAATCTATTTCCTGAGTTCCTTCGGAAGTGTTTTATATGCGCGAGGAAAATGAAGTCAGAAAAGTTTAATCGTTTCTAACATAATTCGACACCGTGGAAGCAATCACTGTAAGAAGTCATCGCCTCATCGGTAGACAAGTTGACGTTGCTGAACCGTGAACAAAATGGAATTTATTTATTATTTGACATAATAATAATACTTTATAATAGTATATTACGCAAATCAAAGACTTATTAAAGATTAAACAAATATGAAGTAGTTATAGGTACTTGCCTAAATTCTAAACGCAAGTAATGTATGATCAGAAAGAAAGAATGATGTATGAGTAATTATTTATATATATATATATATATTATACATAAATAATAAACAAATATAAAATACTCTGTAATTGTTATACATACAAGATCATTTTATCAAAAATAATTATAAGTTATGCGATTTTTTTTTTATCATGCACCTAGTACATTAAATTTTTGTGACAGATTAAGTTTATTTTTTTATAAAACTATTATATGAAAAAACTTTTATTTTGTGATTATTATTGTTATTTTAGTAATTTTTCCCGCGCCAATAGAACAGACAGTAGTACAGCACTAATATACGGAAAACCCTCTCCCTCCTAGAAATTTGATTGAGTGAATTAATAAATATACCTATTACCTATACTTATACATAATATAGTGCAGGCGGTGTTTTTCACCTCACAATTTAGGCCGATACTGCGATTTCTAAGGTTATGTACCACCGAATTTGCAAACGGTGCAGCTGCAATATATAGGTGAATCGTCCACATATTGAATACAGTATCTGCCTATAATTATATTTAGTATATAAAATATAGTCACTATAGTATCTTAATATAGTATCTTTTTAAAATTCCATATAATATAGGTACCTACCTGCAAAACACCTTTTGCCGCCAAACCGTGTAGACGTATAGACGGTTTGGCGGCAAAAGGTGTTTTACGTGACTAGAAATGGGCGCCGTATACGCACTGGGTCCATTGAACCTGCACCAACCCTTTTGTTCATTATCGGTAACACCGCTTTTGATGCAAAAATATAAATCGGTCAAAAGGTGAACGATGTGCGTCTGTCGCGGTCCGTGTGACCCAAATGCATCGCGTTCTGCAGGATGCATTATACTGCTGCAGGCTACAGGTGTTGTGTCTTAAATGTTATTCATTCGCGTTCACTATATTATAACCGAGCCAAGACACGACACAGCTGCGGCTCGAAGTATTATCGTCACAATATAATATTATTATGTAGACGTGCAGGTTGGGTCAGGTAGGTACTACGCGTATATGATATTATTATTATTATAATATCGTACCGACGGAATCATACGACAATTTATACCTGCAGCATACATATACGATGCGCATGACTACCTTATTTATTTATTCTTCAAGAATACGATAATGGGCCCCATCGCCGGAACACGTTCGTGTTTATACGCGTACAACCCTTTTCCCGCGTATAGTGAAGTTTTCCCATTTAGCTCTCCGATCCCGCCATTTCACCTGCTATATAGGTAAGATCTTAAACGCATCCCTCCAAAAATACGTACGTTTTGCCGCCAGTTTACCCGCGGGCCGTTGCCCGTTTTCGTGCGTTCGATATTTGAACTCACAACCATTATTGAAATCCTACTGCAGCTTCATGGTTGATTTTGCAAATATTATAGTACTTATACCGAATATTTGTATTTATATTGTACACATAAGATGTTGTAAAATAATGTACACGATTGATGCAAGACGCAAGTGTTATCAGCTAAAGCGTAAATAATTTTAAACATTAATAATTATAGATATTGAACGATGGATCCAAAACATTTAACACACGTACATGTCCCCACCCCCACCCATTTTTATTTTCAACTTTTTCTGACGCCAATATTAAGTGCTCAATTCCTGCCGATTCCTGCCGCCACTTTCGGAATTCCTGCTCAAATACCACCCCCGCAAAAACCAAAAAACTATAGATCGACTCTGCGTAGTGTGTATGAAATTATCATGTATAAAATGCATTCAACGGTATTTTTGATCACATATGGTAAATTATTATACATTGGTATTACGAAAATGTTATAGAATTATTTTAAAACTGTTTTAACTATATAAATAAGATTTTAATGCTAGGAAAATGAATAATACATCATAGTACGCAGAGTCGATCTTTTATACAAATGTTATAGTAGGTGTTGCATTGCCCTGTAGTCTACATAGAGCGTTAAATGGCGCTTAAGACAAAAATTATTATACACAAAGTTAAAAAAAAAAATAATGATCTACATATTTTTTTTTGTATTTATTAAAAAAAAAGTTTTCTTATCAAATGCAATTTGTTAATTTGTTTATAAAATAATATTGATAAGATACCAGTTTAACGTTTATGATACAATTGGCTAGAAAAAATAAATATGTTTAGGTATATAACGTACAACATGATAATATATTATAGTAATTAACTACCGTAGATCAACTCAATGAAATACATAGGTTTTGAGAAAAAATATCAAAAAATGTACGAAGGTTCTAAACTAGATTTGTTCCCATTTGGTAATATTATTCGTATCCCATGAATATAGAATTCTTAACTCAAATACCACTACCCAATTTTTCATTTAGGTTTACAAGAAGTTGAATCTGGGGTGACTTAGAAGACACATATCCCACCCATAGTTTTTTGGTTTTTGCGGGGGAGATATTTGAGCAGGAATTCCGGAAGTGGTGGCAGGAATCGGCAGGTATTGAGCACTAAATATTGGCGTCGAAAAAAGTTAAAAAATAAAAATGGGTAGGGGTGGGGACATGTACATATTTAACACTGTCTACTTAAAAAGTACACATATATTACATGTTACCATCAATACCCAATCATTGGTAAAGCTAGGGTTTACTAGTTAATGCTATGATTTTCCATTTTTACTCAGCAAAAGCTGAAAATCATAATAATTGTATTCGTGCTTTTTCTAAGAACATTGTGTACACCTTAGGATATACAAATTGTATTAGTGAAAGCTGATTAATACACTACTTTTTATTACAATAAAAATACTATTGCAAGACCAAAAATGAATAATAATATATTTATATTTATATATAGATATACAATAAGTAGATTTAATACAAAATAATGTGTGGTGAAAGGTGTTCGACCACCGAAAATATAGTGAGACCCTCGAAATATTATTCGTACTTACAATAGTATAGGCATAAGCACAAAGCCCAACGTTTCCAGCATATATTATACTCAATCTTATTTCAATAGCTATCTTTTAAAATTAATTGTAATCTCTCAATAGCTGAGGCATTTTATTACATAGGTATTAATATCATTCATCATTATATTTTGGTGAGTATAATTTTTACTATCAATTAAAAAGACTATAATATATTTTATACGTTCTTATTATTATTATGTATAAAATAAATAAATAAAATTATTATTATGTGCACGAAATGTAATAAACTTATAATAATTATTACTGTCAGTCAAAATGTTATAATTGGATTTCAATAAATTTCAATCATATTTCATTATATAATTTTGAAATAATGAAGCACCTATACAATGGAAACAATTCGCATTGAATTTATTGTACGTATAGTACTTTTATATCCCATATTCGTATGTGTAAGCAATCATTAAATTTGATCACTGCATATAATATTATTGTACATTGTTCATTGTTATGATAACAAAAACCATAAACGTATGAAATAACTTCTATAAAACAAAAAAATAGTTTACAGTTCAAAAAAAACCATACTGTAATATAATATAATTGTAAAACATATTTAAAAGTGCAATAGTTCCAAACAATCTATCAATAATCATAATATTATGTGTTGATTGAATTTATGAACGTTTGACCACTATTATTGCCTATTGGTATATCGTGTACACCTACTACATTGTTCGTATAATGTTTATAATATATGTTTGCATTGTTTGCAAGTCTTTACCTATACCAAAATACGCTATCCTCGCGAAAGTCCGAAATGGTTCGCCTACGAGATCTATTGAACTTTCGGTCTTCAAAAGTTGGATGTGTGGGCGAGTGTATCTGGCCCATGGGCGTTCAAAGTTTCCCTGATAAAATCGTTAGGAATAATTTATGTGTTTCATATTTTATTATTAATGTACAAGATATATACTTTTACACCGCTCATTTCGGATATACTTTGTTGTTTGTTACAATAGATATATTTTGATCGGTGTAAGACGCAAGCATGTCAAACTCAAATTATTACTAACGCGTGTTAAATAGATTATTATACAACGAGATCTGCACAAAAAAACTTATCGAAAAAAAACATTTTATACAATTAATGTTTAATAATCGTGTTCATTATTAAGACCACATTAGCTGGTATTATTAAGTTATTTAAGTATTTTAATTAATTATTTATTATAATATACGAATTTCAATCAAAAAAAACCAAATTAATTATCCACCTATTATAGATAGGTATAAATTATTATTTTCACTTAGTCTTCCAATGATTCTGGTGACCGCCAAAAAAAATTCAAAAAAAAAAGAGTCCAGAGTCACGTGTTTGACCCATGGCATAGCTGTGGTGATTGGGGGTGGGGGGTGTTATCACCGTGACCCATATAATACATTTTTTTAATTATTATATATTGTAATATGAGGTATATTTAGGGGATGTCAGCGCACCATTTGTTTTCAAATTGTAATAATTTACACACTGGTATAACTTACATAAAAATAAAATATCATACAATAGACAACGTATAGGGACACTGATAATGTTCTTAACTTAAAGTTTGATAATAGGTGAATTCCCTCTAATATTAAAATTAAAAACACAGGGTTGGCTCTGCTAAACGTAAATATTCTATGTTTGGCGTGAGTCTGAGGGAGAGAAATAACAAAATATGAAATTGTGCACTGACAACCTGCTCTTAAGGAAAATTAGTTTTTATAAAATATGTTTTCGATCATTGTAAATTTAGTAATGTTTTATCAGATATTTGCATACCCATAGCATTATAATTTATGATAATTTATATGCCCCGAAAACCACGGGTTTTATGAAAGTTTTGAAAATAAACGAAATGAAATGCTTATTTAAGCATTTTGAGGTTTAAATATTCATGTGATTTGTTAATATTATCATATAATTAATGTACAAATAATTTTCACTATTTTTTAAAAAAAAAACTTTGACCGAATGTTGCATTTTAATCTATTCATTTATTATTTTCTTTTATTTCTGATCGTACGCTGTAGATTAATACCATGGTTTTATTCAAGAATCTGGGCTAAAAACAAATATCTAAGTTTGTTACCTATTTCGTATTATTTTGACATTAATAAAGAAATGGCTATATATAGATGTTTGCAGTGAATAATAATATTATTACTTAAATTTGTTGTTTTGTATTAGATTTAGATATTATTTGATAAATGAAATTAAACCTACCTACCCTGCATGTGTTCTTTTCAATATGAATGTTTGTTATTTTGTAATTTTTTTTTAATGCGTGGTAATTTAATAATATATATTATATTACTTAATATATTATAATATTTTAATCCTCGATACATAAATATTATATAATAATATATATATTGTGGTAAAGATACAATGATTCAGGGATGAAAAAAAATATATATCACTTCCCCCACCCTACCTAACTGTTTAGATTCGCCACTGCGTTTGACATGCTTGTCGCTATTGGTGTAAGATATACCAATGTTGAATATACCAATATATAACCAAATACCTATTACCCGAATATTTTTTTATTTCATAAATTAAGAATATTGCAAATAGTGCAAATAATTACTTAACTATAAAATATTAACACATATCATGAATAAAATATGATGACTCTTTAGTCTTTACTCGTATGCAGCCATGCAGGCGGTTATGAAATATTACATTTGATTGTCATTTGGTAAAAGGAATTAGGGTAAGTCGAAATTTGTTTTACATTATAAGTATCTATTACAAAAAAATACTGCATTTACAAAAATGTATATATACCCATGTATTTTATATTATATGTATATAAATTATAAATATTTACCAATATACCTTTGATTCCTTAAAGGAGGATCCAACATGGTAGCATATTATAGGATGATTGAGAGACGGTAAAAAAACCAATTCGATTCATCAAAAGGGCCGATTTTTAAAGAAAGAAAACTTTTTGAATTTGAAATGATGACAATTAATTTACACATAGTCCAAGTCCAACCATGTTTAATGTAAATACTGTTTTATATTATACGAAGTATAATGTAATTATTTTAGACGCTAATGGCCACACAGTCGAGGCGTAATATAAAAAAATTGATAATAATATGTAGGTAACCACCGACCTACCTATACCATTATTTTATCAAATACATTTGGGCTTACCTTCGTATATCATTTTATATTCATATACTATATTAAACATGTATATAGTACCTATGTCACTGTAACTCGAATGTGACACGAAATATTTCGAAATTTAACAACCTATTTAGGTACCTACTAATTATGTAAACAAAAACTCAACTAGCCGTGTTCTATGATCTTATAAATTTAAGCAGGTCTGTATATATAATATTAATAATAATATTATAGGTACCATTTATTATGATAATATAATATTAGGTATATATTTATATAGGTATATTTTAGACCATCATAAGTTTATTGTTCGTAATAAAGACTAGGTACTTGTACTTATATTAATTTGGCCGTTAAGTAAAAATAACTTATGATTGTCAGTCAAAAATGTTATTAATTAAATTAAATTTAGCTAAACCATTTAACCATTATTCATTAGGTACCTCAGTATATATTATAAAAGTATTGAAATATTCGATGACAACGGTAAAATTAAATTGTATTAACTATCTGGTAGGTACTTAGGTGGCTAGGTATATTCATTATATTTATTTTACCATGTAACGTTGCTTATAATTAAAATATAAAATATAGATAAATCATAGATGTGCTACCTACCAACGAATATATTAATTTAAAAATATATTACAAGAGTGAAGAGCTTAAAGTAACCAGTAATGTTGAAAACATAATATTTTAATAAATATACCACAAGAAACATTTACGTAAGGTACTCACGAGCTCGTTTATCAAACTTTAAAAACCTAAAAGTTATTATTGTTAAATTATTAATTAATTCAAAGTGTAGTAAGTTGTAGTCAGTAAAAGTCGATTGAAAATAACTATAGTTAGAATATAGCCTATAGACTGGCCCGAATTGGGGCGGCGGACTACCGGGCAAAGCCCGATGGGCCACCTGTTTGAGTTCCGATTCAATAACAAGGTATGTATAAGTGGTATAACTTATAGGTACCTAACTCACTTTGTTAACCAGACAACTTATCTGTGTAACGCTTTGAATTTAAAATTGTATATATATTATTATTCTATATAGGAGTACGAGTACCGGAGTGCCTACCTATGTCCTATAGAAAATTTCAAATTAAATATAACAGAATTTTTTATTTAAATTGAGAAGTGTCTAGGCTATAGTCTACATCAAATGGCTGGTAAAATGTTAGTTTAAAATATTTGACACGGTAATATTAGGTACTAAAATTCAACATTTAATAATAATATATTATAGCTGATCTGCTGATATACAGTGGTTTGTTTCCTATCCATCATTCATTTGGAAACTAACCTATCGGTTTGTCAATTTACTATAATAATTCTTACCATTTTTAACGGATATTCAGATGGCTTGACATCCAATATAATTAATTCATCAAAGTTATATTATGTATGCACCTATTGTAGGAGGAACATATTATTATTATTATTTTATTTTATTAATATATAAATATAATTCTTGATATATTTGGATTTCAGGTACTACACCTAATACAATTAGGTAGTTTATCTACCAAAGCTATAGGTAACCAACGAAAAATCATTTATAAATAGGTAGGTACGGTAAGTATCCCTAAGGCCACAGATAAATATGCGAACTATGATACTACAAAAAATATAAAAAATATAGGTATAGTACAATATTATTTAATAAAACATAGGTAAATAGTTCCAAAACTAAATTTTATATTTACTACCTACAAAAAGTAAATAAATTGTTAGGTTAGGTTTTGATGAGGATTTTGGGGAAAATTTAATATTTAATAAATCATAAATTAAAATTTGAATATAATTAATTTGTTTTTTCCATAAAAATGTTCAGTATGTATAATTTTTTAATGTTACTATTTTAGTGATACTCACTCGAATAAAAAAGTACTATGTAAAATAATTTGATAAATGTCGTATTCCAAGTAGTAGGTACCACCTAAAAGTGTGGTGTCAGCAGTAATCAAAGCATATTTAACATAAACATTTTTTTATTTAATCAATAATGTAGTATGTGTTTGTAGGTGTGACTAAAAAAAAAAACCTCTATGTAATATTTTAGCTAAAAACAATAAAATGCAATTCTATAAATTAAATTGATATTGCGTGACATAAATATTATGGTAAAATTGTTTTTCACAAAATTATAAACTAGGTATCACAATAGTAACATCACAGAATAAGACAATATTAACATAATATTATATTACTATCCCGGCAATAATAAATTGACCTTGATAGTTGATTTGTCAAAATTGCTGGAATGATATTATGAAATCATTAATTAACACCAGATATTACATTTGCATGATTAAATATTTTAATTAGTTTAATGTATGACAAGTTTAAGTCACAAATAATTTTAGTGCTGAATAATTATTATTCCTCGTGACTACTCCCTTTTATGTGATACTCTAAAAATTCCTACACAACTTGGTTCTCGGACACTGACCTAAATGTTATTACATCTCTGCTTAATGGCTCATTGGAGGCTCCCGACCTTCTATCTAGTACAATAGATATACTTCTTGTTTTTGCATACTTATACAGAAACCATTATCCTTCTTTAGTGTTTAATGTCCCATCCCACACCATTTCCTATAGTATGGCCACAAATAGCATATGCACAGAATTGCCTATGTCAACAAACTTATGAATTTTAATTTTTGACTTAGTTCTGTGATCCTAACATTTAAATTGTTTTGGATTAATGTATCGCTGTCAAATATATTTCATTGTACATAATACAAGTTCTACCAATGTTTAATAATATGTAAAAAAAAACAAATGACAGTTTGGGCGTTAATAAACAAATAATAATAATTAGGTATTGTTTACCAAAATATTTATCACATTGTTAAAAGAATTCCAAACTGTCATTAGGTGGCATAATATTATATTATCTGATTAAATATAAGGAACATAACAATAGAAGAAATGAATTAAGAATTGAATAAGCTAAAAAAACCGCACTTAGTAATAAATATTAACTTTATTTTTTTCTGTTTTCACTTGTTAATTAAAAGTGAAAAAGTGGAAATGATTAAAAAAAAGTACATTATTACATATTATTCAGAGTTAATTTGGTACAATATTGTTCTGTTTATTGTGATATTTACAATTATCACATTAGTGATGCATAGGTATACATATTATAAATTATTGTACGATCACTTATGTGGTGTCCATTAAAATATCATGACTATATTATTACATTAAATTATGACTTAGAAAAAATATAAGTTTAGCTTAGCATAATACTACAACAATGTTTGTGCCTACAATAAATTATTAAAATACAAATTTGAATAAAGAAACCAGCCCTAACTGACTATTGACTAGAACGGCCTGTAATTAGTATCAAAACAATTCACGGAGAATCATTTTCATTTCCCTTACTTAATTTTAATAACCAATATTTTATTAAATATACAGTACAATAATTATGTCTATATAACAATAACAACAATAATAAAACTTAATTTTACAAAAAAAGCCAGTCTTCCTGGCTTACCATTGGTGCACACCTGGTGCTTACACCTAAAATAATTATTGAATAAAATCAGTCATTTTTTTTCTATTTGTTAAAATATGGATTATGTTAATACAATTTATATAAAAAAAACTAATTTGTAAGAATATGAAGTTAAAAAAAATATGTATATATATATATAAATGTATTTCAATCAACTGATATAGATGACAAGACGGTCACACAAATATTAAAAAAACAGTTGATAACATAATATAATATTAAAAATGACTGATGAAAACTATTTAAATTAGCAATGTTTGGCAATAGTTATTTACAATAATAATAAGTAAAAAAAAGTTAACAAAAATGCCCTAGAAGAATAACAGAAAAACCAAGGAAGACAATATTTATTTGTATATCTTAATAACGTCCTTAATGATAGCACGGCAAATTGGACAACGGCCCAAACGGACCCACTGCTTCTTAGCGCATTCGTAGCACATGCAAAGATGACCGCATGTGTACAAAGCACAGTCAACTGCTCTTTCGAAGCAAATTGAACATTCTCCTTCGCCGGAAGGTAATTGCTGAGGAAAAAGAAATGTCAATTATTACTCATGTGTTACTCGAATACATAAATTGTGTACTCCACACCATCATACGGGCACAAAGTAACGTTATTTTATTAACATTATGGCCAGGTCGTTTGTCTTACCTCTGGAAGATGTGGTTGTTGGACAACAACAGGAGCGACTCTTGGCTGTATCTGTTGGATGGTGACGGACGGTGGTCTAGCGGACATCTGCTGATGCTGCTGCATGCCGGAAGACGCCTGCGATAGGGCCGGCGACGGATGGCACATCTGATTGTTCTGTGCGGCAGGTAAGTTGACGATGAGCACTGTGCCGCCGTTGGCGTCGGTGTTCACTTCTAGGATGTTGGACCGGACCATCGGTTGCTGCGGCGCGTAGCACACGGTCGGCGAAACGGCCGACACCGTCTCGTAGGAGGTCGACGGTTGCGGTGAGGAGTGGACGACGGCGTTCGGGGAGCAGCCCATGGACGGCCTGGACAACATTTTCGACACGACGATCTGCGTGGTCGTGCCGTATATGTCGAACACGCCCCACAGCGTTTGCGAGTGGTCCACGCACATCAGCACGATTTCCGGGTTTCCGTTTTTGCTGCACAATACTTCGCCTGGAACAAATAAAAAACACAAACCGTCAAGTCCAGTTTCCGGTAAACGCGTCACGAGCACTGTAGCCCTGCGGACTACGGTGCGTTTAAACATATTTTATGAGGCGCGACGCTGATGCCAGAACGGCTTCACCCAAACACGGCTATTATATTTTATTTTATGACAACATTCATACTAATATTTAGCCAATATTTATTGGTTTTAAAATATTATATAATATTGTTCTTTTTATTATAACTGTTGATTATTGTGAGCATTAAAATTATGGCTATGCAATGAATATTTGTTATGTACCGTTGTTGTTGATGGAGAATATCAGCACGTCGCCGGGTTTAGTGTCTTCCGCGACGTTTCTGCTCATGACCCAGTACTCGCGACGGTCGACCAGCTGGTTGGGGTCGTCGGGCAGTTCACCGATGCCGATGCTGCTCGGGTCGCAGCACGTGACGCCGAACGACAGGCTGCCCACGTACAGCTGACTGGTCTTTGTGATCTGCACCAGGTATTTCTCGCCGATCTGCAGCGGCTGCTTCGTGAACGTGTACCCCTGGAAGAAGGCCGTCGACAGCCTGGTGCCCACGCACGGCACACCGTCTTCATGCTGATCATCACGTGCCGGCCCTTGCGCACCAGTCCCAGCGGTTCCACGTTGTCCGCGGATTGGACGCGCGGGGGAGACGGGACTGCCGCCGACGACAAGGTCACGGCGGACATCTGAGAGGAGATTTCCAGTTCATCGCTATATACGGAGAAAAAACCGAGTTAATATCGCACACAACAATATTTTATAAATTTATTGTTGTGAGGTGTCGGACGTCACTCGAATATCGATGATGACAATAAACTGACGGAATCGCCGTCATCGCTATAGTTTATATTATACCTACTCCTATGTAGGGAGTACGTAGGTATAGTACGTATTTAATTCAATAGAAAAAAAAATGTTTTTAAATTATACACCACAGGTCGATAATTATTGTATTCGAGCAAGCACGTCCGCAGGCTAAAATCCCACCCGGGGCAAGATATAAGAATTATACTTACAATCTAATAACAGTAATAGAGATATTGATATTTAAGTGCGTGCAATCAAATATTCCCAGAGGCACGAATGGACTCTATACCCCCTCCCCCTGCGGGCGCCCTCGTTGTCGAGTGTATATAGATTTGAAAACGATAGTTTGTATTTTTTACAATGGTATTATTATACACAACTGGCGATTTCGTTTGACACCCCCTCCAAATTTCAACCAGTTGCATGGCGCCTTTGAGCGCGATGTGTACCACCCACCAAAATATCTAATCGCGATCAGATTATACTGCGAAAGGATTTCAATAGATTTTCGTATGATAATGAGGTGTCTGTTAAATCAGTATTACATTTTATTACACCTTATAATATATAACTGTATGTAGGGTGTGAAATAAGTCTATAAACACGTACCTTCTGGATATCCTGTTGTTGTTCAGCTGCGGACGGCAATCGAGAAACTCAACGATGGTCGAATTGCCGTAAATGTCCAACAGCACCCAGAGCGGCGACCTGGTGTCAATGCCCTGCATGAACACGCCTTTGGACTCGCCGTTGAGGCCGTAGTGCACGTCACCACCGGCGTCGACGTAAAAAAATAGCAGCCGTCGTGGACCGCATGTCGTTCGCTAAGCGCTTTCGCCCAAAATCCTGATTTGCTGGTCAGATCTGGAGGGAGAACGAGAGAAATCGAAAATAAGTAAAAATATAAAAATAAAGCCGATAACAATATTGTGTCTCCTCCACGTGTCTTCGGGGTACATAATAATATTATAAAAACAAACAGTAGAATATTATATCGATCACTCACCGGGACAAGCGTATTTCGGCACTTTCTTGACGTTCGACGGGTCTTCGCTGGTGAACCCGAACCGGAGTACGCCGCTCCAGTTGTCGGATATCTCCAGGAACTTGATGTACACCTTTTCGTTGATGGCAACCGGCCGACTGCTGAACGCCACTCCTTTGCAAAAGCTGTCCACCCGTCTGGCGACGAACCCGTCCTTGTACAGCCGGACATTTTCGCCATGCACGTTATGAAACCTTAATGGCGGCAGGTTAGGATTGACGGCGCCGGTTCCCGATTTCGGAGCTGTAAACGAAAAAAAGCAAGACCGTTAGAGATGACAATAAACAACACTGCACGTATATGTTTATGCAGCAATAATATGTCGTTGTTGTACAGCGCGCTGTAAACTATAATATAATGTTATAATTTTAATTAATTTTTTTTTAAATTTAATCTCGGTACGACAAATTCACAAGTACAATAATAATATTGTGGCCCGATATGGGTGTGAGTGTGTGTGTGTGTGAGGCCGTGTGGGTACACGAAGCGAGGTTCGTTCGTCGAGTTTCTTTCATTCGGCGATTGTCACGGTCGAGTTTCCCACGACGACGACGTACGGTTAATATAAAAATGTGTTTCGTACGTACATATCATAATATTATATACATAGGTATGCCATTACGATTGGTGTGGGACAATGTGAGTGGTTCCCTACACATGGTGACTGCGTATTATACGTACGATGACCGCGACAATGCACATGAAAAGCGGCCGCCGATGGCCGTGGGGGTAGTCGAATGTGACATGTCATAAATGGAACAATGAGATGACGGGCGGACGACCAGTACGGTATATAATAATAAAGCCGGAATCGAGTGGTAAACATTTTTCGGTCCCAGTCGCAGTCGTATAATATGAAATTCGTTTTTTTATGAACGTTCTCGATTATATTTTAATTACACAATAATATGGAACAGTGGTGGTAGAGTACAGAAACCAGAGAGACGCCACCGCCGCCGCTTTTTGATTCGACAATATAATATTATATTTTTTACATAGAAAGATTCAAATCGGACTACCGCCGCATCAGACCAAACCAAGATGTAAAAATATAAAACAAAAAACCACTCGGTAGGTAGCTCAGATATGGTAGTCGGTGTCGTGTATGTGTATGTGTATATTATTATTTATATTCAATTTTCCCCCGGCAGACCGTGAACTGCATGTACCGTAGTATGTTTCGCATGTGTGGTTGCCAGGTGGTTGAACGCGCGTTAGTGATTCGTATATCCGGTGGTTTAAGCGGGCACGTAAAAAAGGGTTATTATAATGTACGAGAGACGGTCATAACAATATTACATACACGACGGCCGACGTCTTGGAGTGTGGGTTTACGACGACGGAAACCGAACGACTATAGACAACGCGAAGGAAAAAATGAAAACGGCCTACTAAATCGGTTAAAAACGTCGAATTATTATACGATACGAATATCATAAAATATACAATTGTACGTTATCTCTGCAGCAGTCGGGAACACATTATAATAATATATTGTGGGGCCCCACATAATATTATATGCATACGAATTCGCGTATTATTATAATATATGTAGGTACATTATTTAATATCATAATCCACGATAATATGATACGAATTATAATAATAACGATATCGTTAAGCGCGGAACACGCACGCCATTATAACGGGAACTTTGACGAGCATCACGCACGAGTCGGAGACTCGAGAACTGTGGAGGCGGCGATGGACGGGCGGGGGGGGGGGGATCCGGGCCCACCGCCGAACGACCTGCAGCGCGTTATCGTATACCTCCACGTCAAGTATTTAATATAATATGCGTAGTGCGTACAAAAGATGATATTGTTATACACGTGAATATGTATATATATATGTATATAATAAGAGCGTTTCGATTACTCGGTCGCATTGTTCGCGGACGCGCGAAAGACAAAACCCGCGAGAGATGGTCTCGAGCGAGAGATACAGAGAGGCAGAGTGAGAGAGAGACAGAGAGCGACATGAAAAAACCAACCTATATATTATTATGGTGGACAAAAAAAAAATTATAATATTATATTATTATATTATTACGCGCGCAACAAGAGGGGAAACGGAGACGATCCGGTCTTGTGCACTAGAAAATTTCGTATTACAATCGCGCGGCTCGAGCGAGGGGGACCGGTCTTATTGTGTGCTGCGCGGGGCGCGCGGTTTCCGGTGTCCCGCCCGCCCGCCCATCACGCACAACCGCGGCTGGTTCTCGCGCACGTCCGCCGGAAGTCCGAATTCGTAGAGCGCCAAAGACGACGACGTTTAAATACGACACGATCGCGGGGCACAGTGTACGTACTCTTCAGCTGCGCAGGCGCACCGTCACGGCGGTCGAGATCGCGGTCGTTATGCAAAGGGGGGGAGATGGAGCTCCCGGTTCGGGAGAGATAGAAACCGGAAATAATCATCGCCCGAACGATAAGGTATTATTGTTCTTGGTTTGAAAAGTGTGAAAATAAAATTATGATCAAAACTATGTGAACACAATCGCACATTATATCACCGCCTACGGCGCGGCACGCCGATTTACATACGCGTGTGTTATTTATTTATGTCCGCCCGTGTGATTTTTGGCACCTAGAGCTATATTATTGTATGGCGCCTCGATATTTTCCAATATACATTTACTTGATTTGACTCGTCCGAGTCAATATCTTCGCGTTATTTAAATCACGTCTGTTGATCGTGGTGTTATATTGTGATACCTAAAACGTATATTATAATATATGTTTATATGATTTAGCCGCGAGAAAAGACTTCTTTAAAGCGGTCGGGCCGTCTCATTTTATACCGCGTTATTCGAACACTGCGCGCTCTGGGGGTTATAGTCCTTTTAAGCCCCTAGCAGCCGAGCCTCCGGGTCATCGGCGCAACAAGGAATATTTTTCTGGGGGGAGGGGCTAAGCCCGAAGAGCCTCCCGCCCTAATTGCGCCAATATCCCGGGCAGAACAATAAATGATGTTACGTACATGACGTTTATTATCGGTACAATTATTATGATAGTAAAAACAATAATAATATCATATCATTATTTTAATAATCGCATCATATAGATATCGGAAAACCGCAGCGGCCGCCGCGCGCATTTAAATGGATCACGTCGGCCGTACGGCGGCGCTTTTTGTGTATGCGTATCAGGCACGGGCGGTTACGAATAATAAAAAAAAAAATAAAAAAATAATAGTAATAGTAGTTGTAATAAACCGTGAGAACGGAATGATGTCACTCTGTGCGCGCGGAGCGAGCGGCGAACGGCCAAAACGGTACGACATAAAATTTACTAGATAATAATAATATAATAATATATATACTACGCTCGGCACTCGTCCGTATTATTTGCGCAATTACGTCGTAGGCACAACTTATTATCGGTACATCATTACACTCGAGCTGTACCTAGATGTACGTACACCGCGATAGGTACACGACCATTACGCGGAGACGTACCTGTATTGTATATTGTATTAATGTATTATTAAATCGTGTATATACCCGGAGAGAGCCGTCACGTTAAATCCCCGCGCACGTTATTATTTTTACGACGGTCGACAATAATATCGTTATTATCAATGATAATAACGACGGCGTACCTGCCTATAATATTATGTTATTACGGTACGTGGGCGCCCAAACCTAATATTATAATACGGCCGATTCGTTCGATATCCATATAACCCGGGATTACCGCGTCGCACCGATATCTACTTATAATACGATTGATAATATTATGTGACATAACAATATTAAAATAACTATAAAATATGTGCACGTCGCTTACGGCCACCGTCGTCGTCGTCGTCATTTCGCAGCATCGTCCGTCCTTCAGCTCTCGCTCGATCCAAGATCGCCGAAAATCCGATCGTCCGTCATATTATTATTGGATTATAACCTACCTACGACGCCTACCTATTGCGCACGACGTCTGGCAGCGAAAAAATTATTATTATTATTGTTGTTATATTATAATATGCCGCGCGCGCTCATGGAAAAAACGACGACGGGGTGAATGCAGCCGAAAAACGTAACGGTTTTTCGCCGTGCTCGCAAATCATCGTGGGGGGGGGGGGTGAGTTCGGCGACCCGAGGGTATTATAATATTATATATCATAACGTCGACCCTCGTGGGAACGCGGGCCATCTGTAGCTGTTCTCGGGCGGCACTTTGCGATGGACCGACAAGGCCGTTAATCCCTGTATTGGCGTCGCGTCCCCGGGGGTGTACATCGCTGCGCTCGTACCGGCTTTACGCTCTCGGCGGACAAGGGCGAAAAGTCGAGAGAAAACCAAACCCGCGGGGGCGTGTATCACAATACACGCGATGAGCAACATGCGATCGAGCGAGTACATTTTATATAACAAGGGTGCGCGTTTGGAGGATTTTACAATTTAAATTTTAAACTACAACTTAAATGATCGGCCGTCATATTCCATATACCCTACGCATCATAATATATTATACATGTACATCTATAAGCCAGTACGAGTGGCCGCAGAACGCGACTACCCTCTCTCGACGATAATGTGAAGAAGAGTATATATATATTAATAAAACCACTGCGACATCTAGAAAATGGTCCTCGGGGACTGCACCACTTGTAGTGCGTAGGTATATATAATATTATACTCTCTATAATAAATTGTATGTGCGACGGGTGCCGCAAAATTTACGAGACGGTCGACTACGACGACGACAATAATTGACGGATCGCGTTAATTTTGGTTAGTTAAGGGAATTAAGTCGACCGGCGAGTCTGCAGCGACTGACACTTTGTCATTATTATTATTAATAATAACCGCCGCGGCGGACGACGTGCCTTACACGGCGACGGTAATTAACACGTCGGTGGCGCCGGCGTAATAATAATACATATACGAGACGGTAAAAGAGACTTACGACCGACGTACGTTATTCTTTCCCGGTTTTTATTTTTTTTTTTATACTCAACCTCACTTCACCACTATTATATTCGTCTATAATAATGTGTACAATGCTATTATCATAAAGTTTTGCACGACTGCGACGATTGTGCGTTATTCTACTATCCGCAACGACGTCTAAATACTAATACATATTATGACGATTGATGACACATACCCAAGCCGATTTTCTTGCGGATTTTCTTGAGACCTTTCATTTTGAACTTGAGCGGTGCCAAGAAATGGTCTACGGTACACTGACAAGGCGGTTCGGGGGCTACAGCGACGGACCTGCTGAGGTTGACGACGTTGTTGCTGCGGTTGTCGGCGTTGCCCAGTACACCCATTTAGCGGGATTTCGTGGGTGCGCGATGATCTCTTATAACACACGAAGTGACGACGGCGGCGGACAAACGTGTCGTCGCGTGCGATATCTTATAATACGGTCGGATGACGATGATAATAGAAAAAATAGCGAAAATATTATAAATCTAAACACGCGTATATCGTAGATCTATAATGGTATATTAATTTATAAACTTGTTTCGCGTGAGGTGGATCATACGATAACGATATCACTGCCGTCGTTACGGATATCGGTACGGTGAACGCGACGAGGAGCGAGCGCGTACTGAACGTGATCGGCTCCGGAAAGGAACTGCCGAGTGTTGCTGCAATGCTGCCGAAAGCGAGCGACCGCCCGCAGTACGGTGTGAGGGCACGCGTCTCCCGCGGGCGACATCTGCTCACCCGGCGGTGGTGCATTGGTGGGGGGCAAGCACTGGCGCGCAGGTGGTGCAGCGCCGCCGAACGCGACGACGACGACGACAGCGATACGCCGCCGTCAAGCACGTCGCGCATATACATAAATACATAATATTATAAACTATATAGTGCGTATCGTAATACGGGAATATTATAATTATATATTTATCATACGTAATATTATATGGAAGAACGTTTTCACCTGGTGCGCGAATAATGGGCGGCGAGAGGGAATGAAACGCGAAGAGGAGGAAACACCGGAGCGCGCGCGCGACCGAAGCGTGTACGTCCTTTGACCGAAACAATGAAACCAGCCGACCGTCGTAAAAAAAAAGGCATATACATAACGTCTTGTGCACCAAGAATATAATACAATATATTGAATACTACCCCCTGGGAGACGTGTTAAGACGATTTGGTTTCTCGGGACTTGAGGAGGACCTGCTACCGGCAATTATTATTATGATACGCCGACGATGGCGTGCGTCTTACGACTCGCACAACAATCGTTTCCGACTAAATCGCTTTCGACAATGCGCGAATTTCAAAGGTTTCCACCGAGTTACAGGCCAACAGGTTTCTTCGCTTATTCAACTCCCAAAACTATACAAAACGTATAATATGATGCAGTGAAATATTTTTCGAAAATTAAAATCGTAATTGATTCGAAGAACATCGAAGATGACTACCAAAGCGTAAGCAAGTAACGAGTAATAAGTAATAAGTATAAGGTAACCACCAATAACCATATAAATAACAACTAATAACTATATAGGTACTGATAATTAATGTATTCCGGCTATACGGTGATTCCCCAATAATTATATTGGTCACTTATCAATTGATTTTTAATTATCCAGTATTCGAACAACAATTATAAGTTATAAGTTTATAACAATATAGAATGTATCGTAAATAATAAAATTATACTTGACAATACAAAAACAATTTATAAGATACGTTGTTAATAATATATAATGATATAATGATTACCGAAACGTGAACAAACGAGGACACCTACTGATGAGTGATGAGTGATGAGTCGACGACTTAAATAACCGTACAGACCACCCATTCTGTATTCACAGAAGTATTTCACTGTAGTCTTAATAATTGACTTCACGATTGAACAATATGCGCTACACATTTTTACATTCGTTAAAAACCCATTTATTTTCTTCATTTAATTCACATTATTATGGGAAACATTTTACTGGTTTGAATTTTTAAATCATCTTTTCTACGATAACTTACTTTAATAGCTAATTGGTCTCATATTTGTACGATTAGTAGTTTATTACTTATAGTTAAACACTATAATATACTATATTAATATATCTAACTATCGAAACACATGGAAAACCTAATCTATCGTTTAAGTGTGCTAAAATATTTTTACTTTCAAGTTGACACTCGTCTTATCTAAATGATAACGTAACTTTAAATTATCTTTAATGATAACATATAGGCTATGAGGCAATAGCCAACAACAGCGAATAAAATTATCACCAATACCAAAGAAATACAAAAAAAAATCTATTTGAGCATTGAACCAATGAATTTTGATCTAACTGATACGATCAAATTATTTGATAGGAATTTTGTTTTTAAAAATTGTTTTAATGTCTCGAAACAATTAATTATTTTATACAACAAACTATATAACAGTAATTTATATAAAATATAATATTAAAAACAGTACCCATATAATGTTAATTTTATTCTTAACATACACCTGTCACAACTTAAAACAAAAAAAAACAAACGTTTAAACATGTACATCTGGTTTTAAGGATCGACAGAGAAATTACTATACGATCAGACATAGTTATTACTTTTTACCTAGTCTGTACATTACACCTGTTGATCTTACAGAATTAAGGAGGAAAAAAAATAATTTCATGGCGACTATATTTTCCTGTATCCCACGGTCTTGTCTGTGAGATCTCGTATCACAATGGAATGATTTCAGGCATTTTGTTTTTCTTATTACACACATTGCAACGCGGCCTCTGTAATTAATTATATTACTGTATCTACGTGTAATTTAATATTTTAAAAACGATTATTACAACTGTTGACACTCTGTAGTGTGTACTGGTAAAAATACGAACGAACTATCAAATAAAATCGATCACGAATATAACCAGCGGTCAGCGATACACACATTTTTTTTATTAATAATTAGTCACTAAAAAATACATTCAATATTTATTTAATAATATTAATACGAATTTTGTCAATAAACATCATGGGTTTGCACTCCGATATCGTACAATTATTATTATTGTCATTATTAGGATTTAGAGGCTATCCGGTATTATAGACGTAACATTGATTTTTGTTTAAAATAATAAGGCTACATTGTATGATAATATAATGTTCAAAAAAATTAAATTATATAAAGTATATACTATATTATAATATGAATACATTATATTATTATACATGATTGATGAACGATGAAGTTTATTCTTGATATATGAATTTTAGTAGTTTTATACAAAGTTAATTTGTTCCGGGCTTAGATCTTTAATTATTTTGTTTTTCATTGAATGTGTCATACACGTTGACATTTACCGTGGTAACATATTAAAGTAATTTTCAATACAAAGACATAACATAGAAATATCTATTCGGTCTTATTAAAATAAAAATAGATTGAAAACATTACAACGCGGGTACAACAATGTGCATTATAGTTTATTGGTTTTTTTCCCCGCAACGATTGACGCAAAACCATTATCAGTTTGCGGCTAAAAAAAAAATTATTTCGACACGTATTATACCGCGGCGACAGTAATACTTAAGTCTTACCCATATTATTATGATATTATAATGTTATACACGCGCGCGCATATAATATTATAATTTAATATAATATACAATTTAAATAGGTCGTCGGGCTCTTGCTCTACAGATATACAATATTATTTATGCGTACCTATCTAAATCTAAGACGTGGATCGAACTATATACAACGATAATCATAAGTATCTGCCCACGTATACACCACCTATACGTTATACGCACGCATACACGCATATTATGTATGATATAATCTAATATTTAAGTCGGACTGCAATAACAGCTATTATAGGGAACCGCCTGAACCGCCTCAAGTCTACGGGAGTAGTCGTGCTGTTTGTGGTATAAACGATGTCATAAACGCGCGTGCGTTACGGGATACCTATACCTACTACAAACGCGGTCGGAGGTAACCGAAAACCGACTTGTTGCGGTGGCGATTAGCGGGGAAACGATGACGGACGGTGAACCTATACATGTACACACCGATGGCGATATCTTCGCTGCACTATCGTAACACGAGTAACACCAACTCGGGGCGGCACTCGACCTCGGGCTTCCTGGTCGGGCGAAGATACGAGCGCAAAAGACTGTGAAATTCTTTACGGCCCGATAAATCACATCCGCCGGAAACGGTCACGGTTCTGCAGTGCCGCGCAGAGGGCCACGCATGAAGGAATCGCGCGACAGCGGTAGCGGAGATTCCGCTGGTGGTGTATACACCACCAAATAATGTTACTATATACGCGTGTACTATCTGTCCATCTACCAACTTATATATCTCTATATAGACGTATAACGTAAATCGCGGTCGGTGGTTTAATGATATAATGGATTCGTCGCGATTTCTGTGCGCGGTGACGATACAACAATTATTATTATAATATATGTACTACCTATACATTACTATGGCGCGATACGTATAACACATAACACGGCGAACTCGACGACGTGGATAGGAGAGAATATTATAATGCGATCGATTAAACAGAAATATACTGCGACGCAACCCGAGTTTAAAAAGTCGTCGGCGTGGTGGGGAGGTCACCCCCGCGAGTATAGGTCGGCTGCAGAAGACGTGGCTGGGCGCATGATGATTACCTATATAATATATATATATATAATATAGGACCGACGATCGTGGGAAACGGTAAAAATCCGAGCTGTACAGACGGTATTTAGACGGCGGTGGCATTAGAAACGATTGCTGCATCGGGACGAAGGTGTGTGTGTGTATGCGTGTGCGTGTGTTTGCGTGTGGAGCGCAATTCTCACGACGTTGACCGCGGGCGCACGTCTGTTATATCGCGCGGGCCTTTCCCCTCTCGCAAACGGGTCATCCGTCGGTGGGGACTGCAGGGGACCTCACGGTCGGGGGGGCTTGTGGGAGGGAGAGGTATAGAGCATCGATCGTCGATCGTGTGAATCCGTCGTGCAAAATCCTAAGGGGGCGATTGCATTTGTATACAAATATACTACAAAAAGTGCATACAACTACGCGTCTGTATATTGATACAGGCATCGGATGCAACGTAATTTGTGTCTTGGCAAGGATCAAACACAGCTAAAAAAACAACATATCAATAGCAAAACGACCTATATTTTAAAGGCAGCAAATCATATTATATATGTATTTATAAAACGGCAACCAAAAACTCAAAAGGTTAAATCTAGCACCGGATAGACATCGTATGACGACGGCATTCCAGTTCGGTGGAGTTCCATGGGACCATAGTCACTAAGTAAGAGTTTAGACTATTATTTCCATCCGGTCGCACGCACCGGACATCGTCGTGATATACGGATGCTCCCACTCATCAGCGGCCGCGCCGAAATCGTATCACTCTTTTTTTTCCTCATTCTAAATAGAAACAAATATTTGTTTACATACCGTACGAACTGTTCTAAGCAAACATATATGAGTATTTAGCCAGAGTGTTTGTAATAATATACTACATGTATAAATTATATTATATTATGTGGTCATATTTTTAATATTAATTTTCATTGTATTTTTTTTTGACAATAAATTTCTATAGACATTAGTACCTATATACACACAAATCATTATCTAATTGCACTTTTTTTTAAAGTAGATTACGCCTGTAATAATTTTATAGATATTAAAAATCACTTAGTTAGGAATGTCATAGAAGCTTTTTTGTGACATATTTTAGTATTATAATTATTAATAAATATTATATATTTAAGTTTTATTTAAGATTAAGGACAGCCAAATAGACTATCATATAATAACCGCCTAGTTAATATAAGTACGTATTATAGAACAGATACACAGCATATTCAAATAAAATATAAATCTATTGCTCTATATAATTTGGTTTTAATGTTTGATGAATAATGGAATCATGCAGTCAACTGATTTATTGTTGAACTCTACAATATTATGATAAACGCTATTATAATATAAATAATGATAGAAAGTGAGCGGGCCGTATGCTTAAAAATGACTTCATTGCATTAAATGGGCAGTAAATAAAAACAATATCTTCTGATTTTCAAAATCAATTTAATCGATACCAATGAGGTAATAAAAACGTTCGTCGTTAATGCTCTTTATAAGTTGGAACCTGATAATATAATTATCATCATGAAATATTTTCAATACTGAATTGTTATTGCGATGTCTATATACAGCTAATCAGTGTTACGAAATGCATATATTATTATTAGGCTTATTATTTTGAATAATAATCGAAGAATAAATAGATCATACCTATGCGTGTTTGAGGTACATTAAATTCAATTTCTATTATTGATTCCACTAATAGGTTAATACAACTTTTTATGATATAATATATAAGAATGTTAGTTACAATATGTATACAACTTTCAACTTTGAAAGAAGATTTAATTTCTTATAGAATAACATTACCTATGCTGATGTATATATTATTTTGTTTTGCATAATTTGTATAAAAAGCTAACAATAATAATAAAACAAAATATTAAATAAACCAAAACCTAAAAACATGGCCTATATAGGCATATATTTATCTATTGATATAACAATGCGTACAAGTCATAAAGTAGCTAAAATAACAGAATATAAGTTCAAAGTTACAACATATTAAAATAGATACCATACATTTCGGGTTTATGCTTTCATTTTAAACTTAGTTATATAATACCAATAATATTTAGCATAATTATTTTTTTTAATTAGGTTGTTGATAACATAACATAATAATAAGTGTGATCAAAGATAATACTGGCTAGAATATATTTTACAAGTAATAACTTCTAAGGTTAAATATTAATTATTTATGCCAAATTTCTTATTTTTTTTTTAAATAATATTATATATTTATAAATTACAAGTACTTGCTAGTAAGTAATAACTATAATAATTATAAAGTATTATAGTAATATAAATGTTATAAGAACATTTTAAACGGGCATAAAAATAGTACAAAAATACTAAATGTATTAGAAAAATATAATTAACCTAATTACCCAATTAATATTAGTTAATTAAAATTAATATTCCTCAAAACAATAAGAATTTTCAAAATAATTATTAATAACCAACAGCATATCTTAATATTACACTATATCTAAATTAATATGTTTAAAAAATAAATACATATACTAAGCTATTCAATACACAGTGCACAAGAACAGTTCAATAACCATTGTTATTTATTTAATTATTATAATTATTATAATTTTTTACTACCTATGTCCAATGTTTTTATATACACGTCACCCATACGATCATAATATACCAACTTCGACATTAACTTCAGCATTAATGTTTATTTTATCCAGATAAAGCCGGAAGTAAGAGTTAAAAATAATAATAAAATATATCTATTACCTGTACAATAGGCAAAGGATTTAGCTAATGCATATAGTATAAATTATAACTGGATAACGTGAATATTAATTTGAAATGTTAAATACTAGCAAGGCCTGTTTCATAAAATATAATACTTAATAAATTTACATAAATAAAAATATTTTCTTGAACAAATATAAATTGAAAAAATAAACATAATACATATACCTAGGTATATAATATTGTTATATACTAAAAAAATGATTTAGGCCCGTTTCGCCGAATCCCATCTCACCGAGATCCGTCTTGCCGAAACCCGTATCTTGCTGAATCATAATAAAATAGAATTTTTTTCAAATTTTTTGACCTAAGTGGAATAAACATCCTTTTATAGATATTTCATAGCCAAAAGTTTCTCTAATTGTAACAACCATACCAATTTCAAAGTCAATTTGAAATGTATTTATGCTAAATACTAGACCATTTCTTAGAGCAGCTTCTCTTATTACTTTAAATATTCTGGAATAAGTTGCAGTACTTTTTTCGGTAGCACTGCATAAGCCTTAAAATTCTATATAATATAATTAATAATTATGTACTAAAAAAAATCATATTCATTTACTTGTATAGTTATAATTACCAATGGTATCATTGTTCCTGCGACATAGCTGTGTAATTTATAAATTACATGCAATGTGTACCTAAATAGATATATATTTGAGTAGATTAGATAGACATAATATTATAATATAACCTCAAATTGCTATTTAAAATATAATAATTTATATCTGTTAAATTATTAATCGGGATGTGTTGATATCATTAAAATATTTCACAATCATGTAAAGTAATATAGGTACATTACTGTACATTACGTTGAAAGTTCAATAAAATTGTTTATTATAATTTAGGAAATTATAAAGAAATTATAAAGCATTCACTCTTTATGTGATTCACATACCTACTATAATTTAAAAAAGTAGATTTATATTTTTTCCATATTAACTTTTAACTTATCGAGTTTAATTTATGATTTGTGAACTGTTACCTTTTAATTTATCGATCTTGCGTTCTCTTAACTTAACTTGAGTTTATTATTTTCATAACTTGCCCACCTTTGCTTAGGATTTTTCTCAATAAAAATGTATACCATATATTTTATTTTTTAAACTGAACGCTTGATATATGATTATAATGTATATTAATTATTATTTATTACCATCATATATTCATATTATAAAACCTATAGTATCTATACCTATGTAAATTGGATGTCACCTGAAATAGCTTACTTACCGCTTTCATAATACATGGATTTTGCGCCGGGAAAAAAGTAAATTTTTGGTTTTTGGGGTTAAAAATATTAAAAATATATCTACGCAAGATTTTTTTTTATATTCATTTCAAGTTAAAATTTTGATAGTATTATATCTTTGAATTTAAATTTAACACGCTTTTTTAATTTAAATCCTAGTAGCCGAGTTTGCATGTAAGGATTTTGTAAGAGTTAATTCCCACATTAGGGAGGTGTAATGCCAACCCATCCAAGCTCTGATGAGTGAAAACCTGAGATTTTTCAGCAAAATGGGATTCGGAAAATTAGGACTCGGCCAAATGGGATTTGTTACCAATCCATGTACATCTGGTTTTTTTTGTCGGCGAAATGGGATGAAACCTAAAAAAATTGATTCAATTGTACTAAGTGTTAGGTAGTATTGATGATAGGTACAGATTTATTAATTGTATAATGTATTTATGATTGTGTTTGCATATTGTACGCAATATATGCGAAGCTTAAAAAAATATTTATGACAATAATTTATCTTCAAGATTTTAATACCTCGTTATCGACTTAAATAATAGGTCTTGGTCATTATAGGTAAAGAATATAATAATATATATACTGCGTAGCGAACATCTTGAAATAACATACATTTAATTTTTATACTTATAACAATCGATAAAATAAAAAGAATTCAAATAGTATATTATTGTATATTAATATATTATACAAGTATAAATTATATTACTATACATTACTCGCCTTATAAATAATACTCTGAAATTTTTAAATATAGGTAGGTAGGTATATTAATTATCATAATATATAAAGTCCAAATAACAGAAGGAATTTTAATTTATTATATAAAGTTCCAGTGAAATTAAAAAGTTTTCCCCTGTATCATAAAAGATTATTAAATACTCTCATAATAATTTTTTTTATATTTTTGAACGACGGGAAAGCACGATTTGCGATAGCGTGGGAGCGTTTCGCCTATAGACAATTCTGCGGCTGGTACGACTTGTTGTGTAAGGTAATAAATAAGGTAACCGCCACCGTTTATTATTCCGGAGTCCGGACTATACTCGAAGCAGTAAAACTCATCTTAAAGATCAAGTACGAATGGACAAAAATAATATATCTAACTACTTAAATAATAGACATTTTAAGTATTTAAGCTAAAAACGAAAAATACCTTTAACAAAATAACATACACCAATATAAAAATAACAATACTAATTTTAAAAATGGATCTACTTGATGACAAGTTTAATAAATTTAACTAATGTACCTACTTATTTTAAATCTAAATTATTTTTAGTAACGGACCCACACTACGCAATCATTCAAAGACGTCTGCACAATAATAGAGGCATGTTTCGATCATATCATTTTATTTGTAGTTATAGATATGTATACATATAAGAATACTAAAAATATGACGACACTGTATACATATTATTTTTTTTTGCCCAACTGGAAGCATCGCGGACGGGATCCCTTCTATATATGAGAAGGACAACATCTGGCGTCATACGGCTATCGTCTCTCACAGGGGAGATAGGATGAAAAGCCTCTAAATATGAAATGTACGACTAAAATAATTACGTACACACAAAAAAAAGTACCCCTACTAAGCAACTGTTGCTTGCACATGTTGGGGGGGAAATAAACAATGAATTTGGTTACACAGATCACACCGGGAGAAGTTTCAAAATAAACTTGTTGCCCCTGTATATTAAAGACAAACACGACTTCTAAAAGTAAAACTGCCTGCACAGTAAGCAACTTCAGTATACATGTGTCATGTATAGGAAAAATGTTATTCTTATACATTTAATAAAAACACTCTAATTATAGTATTACAATTTAATAATTTTACAATTACAATGCAATTTTACTGCAAAAAATTATACTGTCATCATATTAGTCAAAATGATTAACTAGTCAATAAAATATATTGTATGCAAATATATTATATTCGTGTACGATAATTTTTTTCCCAGATTTGTATATCTTGACGTATATAAACTGCAGTTCCATACTTTTTGTGATAGGATGCGGAAGCTAAGTTGTACCCTTGGACTGTTCCTCTATTTGTAAGTTGTTCTATGTCATGTGATATGCAAATGAATGATAGAGATATAGGTATTAAAATAATAGTATGTAAACGTGAAAAGTATAATTATATTATATTATACTTACTAAAATTTAGTCTATAAAATATTTAAATAAAAATATATAATATCATTATGAAATAGAAATACTACATGTGTAAGTACAAAATTATAAACTTTTAAATAATGAAGTTTTGTTTTAAACAATATTTTGTTACCTAGAATAAATGAAAATGGTGACATTTATATGAATATATACCTATATATTGCGTATTTATAATACCTACCTATATATTCCGATTAAAAACCAAAGTGGCCGCGGACAAAAACTGTATCTATTAATCAAATTATATTTATTTAAACAAAATAAAACAATAGTTTAAAACTTAAATCATAATACGTTATATTTTTAAATTATAGTTACATTTATGTATTATATTCTATGTAGTATATTCTATCCTATATTTTTGCTTACATATCAATGTACAATATTCTACTTAGACATATTATATAGTCGGTTGTTTTTCAAAGATCAAACCAGAAAACCAGTTGAACTATATTCATCTAGGCCATATTATATATTTATACTTGCTTATTTTTGTCATCAGTTTTTTTTTTAAACTACACCTAATTAAATTAATTTTAATATCTTGTTATACATTTTGAATTCAACTTTGGTGAGAACATTTTTAAATCCTTAATTAATAATATAATTATATAGAAAGTAAACAACAAACACAAAATGTTGTTAGCATAATAATTATATATCAGTAAAAAATAAAAAATTTAATAATAATCATAATTAAAGCTAAAAATTCAAAATTTAGATATTTTCCTATAAATAATAATAATATATAATTTATTGGAAACATTAAAAAATAACCTAAATTAAGAAATGGTCAATAAACTAATGACGAATAACCATGCGTTTTCTCGATATTCATTAACTTTCTACAACTGTCTTGATACTCTGATACCATTAAATGATAAGTACAAGGTACATAACATAAAATAATGAAATATTAAATTGTTTTCACTTAGAAGTTATAATTGTGTACACTATCAAAAATAAATAGTCAGCTACTAGACCGATTAATAATTGACCCGTTTGATTTAAAATTTATTAGTATTTCTAAAATATACAATTACCTAATAAATCATAATTCATAGCACAAGATATTGTTTTAATCTAAACTCAAAAGTTCAGCGAGTAGGCATAAAATATTTTCTTTTAAAGTTGATATGGTAGTAATAGTATTTTACACTAAAATCTAATAAGATACCTTTTATGTTCTATTCGTATTATTATTTATTTATGATGTTCATATTGTTATTGACAATCAATCAAAATGAACGAAAACAATAGTATACGATTATTCATAAAAATAATATTTATAGGCTTCTACGCGTGGATACATTCAAAGTTGAAAAACTTAAATCGAATACTCGAAAAATAATTGATAATAAAAAACAATGTTTGATAACGATCGAGCTGTACATTCGTAACGACAACTCATATCTTGAAACTAGAAAAAAAAACAATGAGAAAAAAAAGGAAAAGAAACGAATTAAAAAATAATAATAATAATGCGGAATGTCATTCACGATTTCGTTAACTGATATAACAATGTAAAATTATTTTTATAAGACGTGGACCGGAAACGACGACTACGTTATTATAATATTATATTGAGGACAGCGCCCGGACGACGCACTTGTGAAGAGAAAAACGAATTTCCGTGTATACTAATCGTCGAAAGAAACATAATGATAAATTATTAGGAAAACCGTAAAACAAAACAGTTAACGATGACAATCGAAAATCGAACCACTCGAGCCCAACTCGTCGCCATCGATTACGTGTAACCTAAATAGTATACCATAATAACGACGTTATGTCAATACGACGACGTTTGATTTCGTGACAAGTTCTCCGAGTTCCGAGTTCCAACACGTTATAATAATATACTAATATATGATCATAACAACCCGGGACGGATCTAAAGGATCTGGATCTGGAAGGAGTCTTATTGCAACACAAATATTTATCGAATCCATCACTTGCGCTTATTGTTAAATCATCATTTAGTGTAATATTTACGAGTAATATAATACCTGTTAATTATATAAAAAAAAATTTAAAAAAATTAAAATATAAAAATATTTATTTAATTACCTATATATAATTCAATATTATTAGATCAAATATTTCTTTAAGAAAAATGTATAGTTATATGTTTGAGCTATTAGTGGTGGGGGGGGGGGAGGTGCACTGGATCTGCCACCGGTAACATCATAATATTATAACAATAATAATATAATGGCCTGGGCACGCGTACACTCGCGCGCGTGCAGCCAAAAGGGTTGAGTAGGAATATTATCATAATATGTATGCACGATTCGTCGATACACATTATTATATTATATTTTGTACTTATATATTATTGTGTCGCGATTTAAGAACCGGACGGCAGATGCTCCGTGCCGGCGATTTGCGGAACAAGCGCGCGCGTCTAGAAAACAACTGGCCCGCGGCCGTCAGCAGTCTGCGATCGGCGGTAATAATAATTATACGCGTAAAAATCCGATAGCAGCGGCGGCAACAGCAGCAGCCGCCCGACCTGCAGCGGCCCCATAGCATCAGGGGCGACAGCTGCCGTTGCCGTCCGTCGCCTACTCGCCTCGCCGTATAAGGTTTATGCGGTGCTCACTTATTACTATTATTATTATTATTATTATACTTGTATAATAGTAATAATAATATATTACTTCTATTACCGTCGAGTCGGCATCGGTGGCGGAGCAGGGCCCGCGGGGGTATGGGCACGCGTATCGACGGTCCCGGTCGCGTGCCTGGTGTTTCCCGCATCTGCCCTCCGCCACTGAACACCGCCGGGTGGTGTCACCTGGCGCGTACACACGTATTTTATTTTAGGCGTACACATTATGCACCGACACCGACACACACACACTCGCGCGCACACACACACACACAAACATACGCACGCCGAACACGCGCAGTCAGCTGTTCCTTTGTACACAGACATTTATATTTTCATATATTATTATTTGTAGACGAACCGGAGGATACCCCCGCGAGGTACTGTACAGATTCTCACGATTGCGCAACAATAGGAGAAGAGGACCGAAGACTGTTGTACCGGGGCACACCGTTATTATATCGTTTGGTCGACACGACTCTCGGGTCCCTCGGACCATATGATCGACAAAGAAACTGCATATCGCGCAACAGCTGATCGACGACGGCTTTTGTGAGTATACCTACGTATAATATTATGTGTGTTTGGTGTTATGGCGAAAAATAATGCGTTGAGTTCCCAGCCCGAAAAGTCTTTTCTCCGCGTGAGATCCGATGGGTATTACGCCCCGGGTCGCACAAAAACACATATTTTATTCGTGCGTGGCACAATATACATACATACGCAGTGCGAAAAATGCTAATCAGATACGAGATGCGGTTTTGGGGGACAAGCGTTCGGTTTTTGTGTTCAAAACCACAGGTTTTTTTCCGAGAAAACAACATACCTAATGGTGCGTGCGCATCGAGGACCAACAATGCCACCGATCTATATAATAAAATACTACCCATATAATACCGATGATTTCGAACTTCACGAGCACTCGCGAACTTCGCGAATCATATAGTGTAGTCTCGATTTTTGTCGTACGGGGTAACGGAAACTTTCCTGTCAATCGCAACCAGCGTATGATATATGGATAAACCGCACGCTATTATATTCGTACGCGGAGCGATTTACGATACGCGAAAAGGGTCTTGAAAGGATTACAATGAAACCATCGGATCGCATCGATATTCGTATAAGAATAGGGTTGTTGCCCCGATTACGAACGGGTGTTGTAGTAAAGGGTTGCTGCAGAAGTGCAGAAGGATCAATATAAATACACAATATAGTACACCGGGGGTTGAAGCGGACCACCACATTTGGCGCCATTTATTGGTTTGACGGAAAAAAGGTGTTTTATTGAAATTATTTCTCTTATAAGATGAAAAGGGTCACGATGATCGACGACAGCCATGTCTACACAGTTAACCCGTTTTAAAGATTATTGACAATGGCATTGAAAATCATTAACCACAATATACTTGTATTAAACTTGAGTATATGCATAATAATATAAGTAGATAAATATATATTTTAATTTCATTACCAAAAGGAACGCGACTGTACTATGAAAAAAAGTCAAATCGAAACATTAAAATATTTCGGGAGACGTCCAACTGCGCAACATTTATAAAACCGGTGAAAAAATGTATAGGTAATCAATAGCTGCAGAGAACTGCGGCACAAGCCAATGTCGGGCATTCGGTTTTTTTCCCTACATAACATCGGGTGTTATTCTGGCACAGCTGCTAGCAATACATTACACGCCGAGAAACTACAGCCTAAATATAAACCCACGCCGAGCACATAAATTCGTACGACCACAACTACCTATTGCTGGGTAATATTATTATAATATTATAATAACTGCATCGTAGTAGACACGTAGTAGGTAGTAGGTACACTGCAAGTAGTCAAGTCTAGTGAATGATTGACGATATTATATAAATATTATATAACAGCGACGACGACTTATTGATAATTACCTATTTTTTGTTTTATTCAGAGGACCAAATAGGATTTTTTAATCTATAAAACATGAAATTATGAAATAATTACAATCGACAGCACACATCGTAGGTATTATGCATCATGACATGGTGCAACAATCAAATTAATTTAACGAATAATTTAAGATCTACAAATTTTATCTAACCTATGTACTCCAAAAATTACCGTAAATAAATTCATAATAATAATCCTAATCAATGAAAAGGAATTCGTTTTCTTGAGAAGCAAATATTATTATAGTAATAACTGTAATAATTATTATTTATTAATTTCATTATACCTAGATTCGACGAACGACCAATAATAATATATTATATTCCACATTAATTCTACGTATTTAGTATAAATACTTCATATAATTATAAATAGTATTACTAAAGACAATTATGTCGTTTTTTGTTTGTATACAATAAATTATAATTTATAACATAAACGATAAATAGAAATAGAAATTTCACTATATAGCTATTTAACATTTGCTATAATAATAATCGATCATAGATAATACAACAAGTATAAAACATTAATATAATAATTTCAGCGATACGTATATTAATTTAATGAGGGCGAATCATTTCTATTAAATAATTTTCATAAATCTACGGACTGTTGCAATAAAACATACATGATGACATTTCGGTATGCTTAAATACTTGATGTTTTGATTTTTATAACCAACTCAATCCTAAAGACATAATATAAAATATATATATTAGTGTTATCCTAGTGCAATTATTAAATTGTATATAACATTGTTATTTTTTTCCGAATTCAAATGTTTAATTTCAGTAAAATAAATTGACGCCTAGAATCTATATTGTACAACAAGTGTAAATATATAATCTTAAGCATGGATCTCAAAAACATTCATCCTATATCAGTAAATAAATACCATTATAATATGTTATTATGCCGGTACTTTTATGTTCCTTGCTAGTTGCTCGAGTCAATTATCAAAGTCTGGATAAACCTGCACATATTCGTGCCCAAGTATCGAGGTTGTTACATCGAAAGCGTGACTGAGAACACCAAAAACCGGAATATTCGTCTATGAAAAATTGTATTTTCTTATTTAATCATCAACGAAATACCGTGACGGAGGCGGTGTAGGAATACTTGTTATATAACGTATTAATTAAAAGCAATTTTAGAAAATAGATTTAAGCTTGAACAATTGGACGAAAGACTCACAATTGTCTATTATCGTTATGTTATAAGTACTCTTATAGTTCTAAAAGAATATTGTTCTTATGGGCGGTGATCGTAGACCATACAGACCGGAACTTACCTGTCGCATTGTAAAACATTCAGTCCCCCCCCCTCACACTGTACGAAAGAAATAGGGGAATATTTTTTGGTCTAAATCCTGTTCCGGTTGACGGGTCCCTTCGCATTTATACAGGCTTCGGGCATTACGATAAATAGAACAGCTGCAACGTGCACGCGGCCCCCTTGGTTTTTATTGCTCTAAACAGGATTTGTTTTTTCTTTTACACTCCGTACGAGGATAAGATAAAAGCAAAATGTGCACGCCTGCTGCAAACATTATCAGATATAATATATAAACCAAAAAAACTGCAACAAAATACCTACGAAGTACTGCTGATTGGCTGCAGTGGTTTCATTTAAATTTAAATTCAAAGATACACGTACGTGAGGTCGAATTTTACTTTTGAATTAATTTTAATTGAAAAAATATATAGCACAAAAAATAAAACCGGTATTTAATTTTTTTAATAAACAATTTCGGCGTAAAATAGAATAATCTATAAGTTAGGATTTAAAAATAAATATTACGGCAGTAAATTAGTTTTAATTTTGAACACCTACAACACGACGTGTATACATTTCGGTATACAGTCGTCTAGATAAAAAAATCTCAACTTCATATGGAACTATGGAAGTACATATTTTACTACCTACACTCTCTATTTTAAACTTAAATTATTATTATAATTATAATTATTATTCATGTTTAAAAAAGTTATTTAAAAACTTTCAGAAAATATTTATTTTAAGTTTTATCTACAATATATAAGAAATATTTTAAGCTGTTAATATAAGTTCTTATGTGACAACATTATAATTATATACCTATAACTTAAATATGATAGTATACACACGTTTTTTAGGGGCAAGTAGGGGTAGTTCCCCGCTTGGCTTTTTCTAGGTCAATTATTATAATTATTGAAGGGCTGAGATTAATGACCTAAAATTGTTGAATAATGTTAATATAAATTCTAATATAAATTTGGTATAAATAATAACATACATTTTAAACTTTTAAAGGATCGTAAAAATTGTTTTACATACAGTTCTGATGGTTTTGGACTTCTTTAATCTGAAAATTAATTATTTCTTTTTTCTATAGGTTTATACCATATATATATTTATTTACCTGTACATAGATATAGTTTGTTTAATTTATATTAAAATCATGTAAAAGCAAACTTTAAAATACAATTTAGGAAAACTTTAAAAGACTCCAAATTTCTAAAATGAAAAAAATTTATATGAAAATTTAAAATCTTCAAAAAATGCAAAATAAAAACTTCTTATTCTATTCTTGTATGTTATGCATTATTGTGCATAGAAATCCCAACCTCGATCATTACCTATACGTAATATAAAATATCACAAAATAGATATTTTTTAAATTGAAAATAAAAACTTTTTTAAAGAGTACCCTGATTTTTATGACCTATACACACTCGATTATGAACGTCAGAACTAATAATGTTGTTTTATAGATTTATATTATAACATGTAGTGTTGGGGCCAACTTTATTTGTTTGATAAAAAAAAGAAATGTTCATTGCATACAATATAGTTTCGACTTTTCAAGTTTGTCCTTCATAAATTATTAAATTATATATTATAATTTACAATTTACAACTTCAGTCTATATTGTTATTACAACTTGCTTCATCAATAAAAAGAAAAAGAAAATAATATATTATTACTAATTACCTATGTTATTTTACGGATTTTCCATCGGACGCAATTAACGAACACACGACAGAAACACGGGTCGTAACTTACGTATATTGTTAATGGGGCCTTTTTATTGGGACGCAACATTTACCGGTTTATCTAATAGTAGTTACTAGTTGGAGTTACATTTTGAGTTTTTGATCTGAAACTATTAAAAATAAACCTTTTTTTAGCACACAACGTATTGGACGATGATAAATTATGAATACTAGGCAGTTACTGCGTTTTCCTATTATTAGCCTTATGGTAAAATGAAAAAAACAGTGTTCCACAATAATTGTTTTATTGTGTTACTTTTGTAATATAAAATCTTGAACTTTTATCTAATCCAATATTCATAACCCACTGAATCCACAACACTCATAAGTAAATAAAAAAAAAATGTTTCCATGATCATTATTCATTACTAACAATTATTATAGTTTAACAAAATGAAAACTGTTTATATTACAATAGGTACATACAAAATAATCGATGGTCAACGGATACGGTATAAATTACAAAAAGCCACTTTAAAATAGTTAGAGCAGATGTACATTGTACAGCAGTATACAAAACCCAGATGTACACCCACACAATACTGACCACTGGGTGACCAGTACCTTAATTCATAACGGTAGGGCTTTACTCTAGAGTCTAGAGTATAGGGTATTAATACAATTTACAATGGACAACCGTGTCTCACGGTGGTACATTTTCCCATAAAATATTATACCTTATGGCAGATAAAGTAATGGCCAAAATATAGTGTTGTAAAATGAACATTTGGTTGGTGTGCACTCAGTTTGCAATGCAAAACTATACTCATAATAGTTATTACGCCCATTTGACCGTATAATTTTGTTGTGAAACGTTTCAGATTCATAAAAATTGAAACTATATAGAAATAGTAACATAATCTCAGTAATAAGTATGGACAATAATGGACTACATAGTACATATTGATCCGTTAATAATAAAAGTATTCACCCTGCCATAGGCGTAGAATGGTGGGGGCGGCTAAGGGGCTCTATAGCCCCTCCAGAATTCCATAAAGCCCCCCAGAAATCTGTTTAGCCCCCCTGTGTAAAAGTTAACTGTTTTATACGTCCATACGACGATACTATATGAGAACTGAAAAAATTGTCTATTGTTATACCGAATAAAAACATGGCTTAGAAATCCTATGACTAACGATAGATTTGAAAATCTATTGTTAATCTTATTGAAAGGGACTTAGCTAATATTATTAATCCTATTAATCCTACATTACCACGTAATAACTCGTTAAAGGAAAAATTATTTTTTGTTTAAATAGATATCCAATATTATTAACATTTTAAATTCAAACGCTCATAAATAAAATTGTCACTACTTATAATAAGATGTATTTTTGTTATTTTTAATTGCTGTAAGTACAACTTATGAGGAACCTTGTATTAAATGTTGGACAAAAATAAAAAATAATCCAATACTTACGATAATGTCGATAATCCACTAAGAATTTAAAAGTAAATGTACTACCTATCTTTATCATATTGCATATTATTGCTATCTATACGGCTATACAGTATGTTATGTAGTATATTTAAATTTTCATTTCTGAAGTTTGAGTTCAAGTGATCAATAAATGTTATCTTATAAAGAATTGTACCCACAAAACTAGGTTACAGCGTGTATCAAAATCACTGACTAAGATATCTTAGTCCGTGATCAAAATATTTCAAAGCGAATTGATAGTTTATTATCATTTATCAGCATTGTAAAAACCAGTACGTTCTATTTTAAGTGAGTTATTTAAGAAGATGTCAGCTCAGTATATTTTGTTTTCTCTCTCAGACACACGCGCAATATTGGGGAAACAGATTAACAAAACGCGCTCTGGTGGAAAAAATTTGTACCTTCCAATTCGGGATGTATAGATATAGTTTTATATTGGTTATTTTACTTTTTATAATAAATTAATTCTGGTATCGAAACTTTATACGCTTTTATAGTTAACTGTATAGGTTGGTAAGTACAATTTCTACTAATATTATCAAATACATTCAAATACACTTCACTTAAAGTAAAAGATATGCGAAATGTCGGGAAAATACATACAATCTCCCAACTCGGGTCCCGACTCCACGTAGGGGGGAACCCGCCTAATCATCAGTACGATAGGCGTCGACAGCGCTACCAGTGTTAATCTGTCTTCCCAAAATCAAATTTACGTTCACAGTAGAACCAATTTTGTGTTTCCAAACTTCAAGTTAAGAATATATAAAATTATACGTTTCTAACGAGTTCTTACGTTGGCTTTTTTAGGATATCTCTCTTTAAAATTTAAATACCATACAAAATCCAACGTAAGAACACAGATAATGTTCTTAACTTCAAGTTTGATAATAACTCAATTCACTCATTATAGTATTAACTTAAAATATTAACGCAAGGTTGGTTCTGCAGCAGAACTTCTGCTAAACGCAAATGTGCAGTTGCGCAAGGGTCAGAAAGAGAAAACGAATAGTGTGCCGACATCCTAATTTATTATTTCAATACTCATTAAAACAACCTTATAATATGAGATATTGAGAACATTTTTTTGTCGATATACATTTTATTATTATTAATTATAATATACTATTATTTTTGATAAAAATGTAATATTCTGAGTAAATACCAAATATACTATGGAAAAAATTCGACCTCAATATTTTACTTAAATAAGGAATTAAATTAAAAAAATACTCTATATAATTAATTAAATCAAGTAACTACTGATGTTCAAACAGGTAGGGTTTAGCAAATAAAAGGTGTTTTATATTTAATAATTTTGAATTTTTCTACAAGACATTTATTACTTGGTATGAGTCCTAGAAACCACCAATAAGAATCCATAAACTTTACCATAAAGAAAAAAACAGTAATATTTTCAAATCATAGTGGTTATGTACTATGTCCTATGGAGATACTAAAACAGTAAAAATAAAAGGTCCGAATTGAGGCTTAATCAACGTAGGCTACAGCCAACAAAACTATACTGATCACGGATTTAGAGACCTATGTAGCTATGTCCATCCACAATGTTTTTTTCAATACAAAATATAAATTAAATTTTTTATTGATCAAGTAAAAGAGTTTATGGTACTAATAAATAACGTTGTATCCGTACTGTGTAGTTGCCGCAATGCAATTTAATTAAAATTGCTTACATACAGTTTTACGTATTATTTTATTAGATACATTTTTTAAATAAAATAAATCCTATGTAGGAACCTAATTGTATTTTATTTTTATTATTTTATCTTTTTTATAAGTACCTACGTTTATTTCCAATAAGTTGATATAGTTTATTGTGTGGCAAGGGCGAGAAGTTAGTTATTTCAGTCGCGGACGACGAATTCACCCAAGAGTGAAATTTCCTTCCCACACGAGCTACACGTCATACTATTTTTTGTAACGCCTCTGCGTTCATTAATCACGGCAAAGGTAATGCAGGGTTCCATGCAACAACCAGATTATTCTACGAAAACAATTTCATGAAAGAAATATGTTTACGTGTTATGCAAGGAGGTTATAATATGAATATAAGATGTAACTAAAAGTAGGTTTTGTAAAGACCGTGGTATAGATTTCAGTGTCTGGGTTATGCATGGGATAGGCGTAATATGCGCGCCCAGCACTTTTAGGAATGTCCACTTTACCGCCCGCTGGACGGAAAAAGGTCGTTTTCCAACGCTTCAACCGTCATCGAAAACTAAACTTTCTGAGCAGGTGTGACTAAAAATGTGAATATATTATTTATTCAAGTTTGATAGTTATGGGCTTTTGACTTTTGTATATTGATTGAGAAATGTAAAAGTTTGTATGATAAACATTAACTTAATATTAAAAAAAAATAAAAAATATTTTTTTACAAAGGGTGACCAATCTTTTTTACATTATACGCACCGTAGATCATTTTTCTTAAATCCTAATTCTTTCTTATATCCGAAAAATGAAAATAATTTCTATTTTATTATCTTATTGGCTTTCAGAGAAATGCTTTATTTAGGACACGGCTTTACTAAATATTAGTATAACTATAAACTTATTAAGTTCATATGTACCTAACAATTTATAATTATAATGCTAAAGATCTTGAGTATTTTACTTTTATAAGTTGTAACACAAAATTCAATATTCATTATATAACAAAAAAAAAAATAGCATTCAATTATAAACTAATGATAGTTTAAACATTACATTGTAAATTGTAATATAATGCAAAATAGATATTGGATAATATACTATCTATAGAATGATTAATAAATTACATACAATTCGAAATGTATAGATAATATATGATAGATTACATAAACACACAAAATGTTACTGTCAGCGATTGCAAATTGTATTTTAGGAACATCCGGGTGTATTCATCATTATTTTTTTTATCAAAATTACAATATATCATGTAAGCGGCAATCAGAGCGTCTCGTTATTGAAATATCTCACAGGCGTCAGGCACTAGCTATTTGTCAGGATGTGTACAAACCACACAAATTATAATTGTTTATTTAATGTTCACAGGTTCACAAACTAAAAATGTGATTAGAAATATTTTGGAAACAAAACGCAGAGGCGAAAACAAATTCTTAAAGTAAAACCTACTGAGCGGCCGCGGGTCGATCGTTAACCGTTACTATAATACTATTATAAAACATTCTCACCCCTTCCTATAAAAACTTAGAACTCGTGAATTAATGATTATGTCCCACAAAAAACACATGAACAAAATTATGTTCTCTATATTATATATTTATATACACGTATTAAATGAAATAGTAGATCGTAAAAATCATCACGTAATCATCACGAGTATACGATTAACTAGACTTATCGATCCACCGATAATTGTATTTTTAATTTTAGTCTTTCTGAAAACTTATGGAAACTCATTTATTTTGTTATTAAAGTATTAAACTCATTATTTTTTTTGTTATTCGAGCTCGTGCATGATTCCATAATTAGAATGCGAAACCCGACAGCAAACTGAGTCAGTCGGGCAGAGAGCGCTCGCGCGCACACACACACACAACGCACATTTCTTTCAAATCAAGGGCTCATGGCCCCCTAAAATAACCCACGAGGGAAGAATCGTAATAATTATTAATTATCATCATCGTTATAATATTGCTGCTGTAACAGTCGTAATTCATTAGAACGTATACACGGTGCACGACAGCCACCTCGGCAAAGAACTTTAAACCGTGCGGGGGCCCACCAGCACCGTGATGGGTTGCTCCTTGCTCGGCTTCGTCGAGACCCGCGCTGCCGTACAACAACAACAACAAGTAACAACAATAATCGTGTATAATATACAGTACGCCCATTAATCATTATAATAATAGTTGAGCCGTAACGTCGTGACGACGACGACGACGGTTACTCGGCGGCGCACACGTTCGAATTTCGCCAAAAATCAAATGTTTTGCACATCGCACGAGCGGTGACATAATAATAATAATATAAAATACCGTGGTACCTACGCAACGCAACAAGGATCAATATCATAATTACATCTATGTAGTTGTACGTAAAACACGCGGTCGACGAATCACCGTTAGGTACTTTGGTGTGATAATAATATTTTACAATACGCAAACAATTTTCGCGCGGGACCGGCCGGACAACCGTCGGAGAAATATCTATAAGAAAAATCACATTGACCGCTGCAACGTGCTCCGACGTGGCGCGAGGAACGAATAACCAAAAGATCGCGCGTCGTCTAGTAACAATAATATTAAAATATTGTTGTTGTTGTTACTATTGTGTTATAATATTATGAAATGGTATTATCGATGGCGACGTGAGGTCGCTCTCACCTGATCTGTGACTCTCCGTCTGCCCCATGATGGTGTCTGCGCGTGTCCCCCGAACGACGGCGATTCACACATTTATACGACGAAAACGACGCGACACGAACGGTAGAGGTAAAGAGTTGTGGCGACTAATTCAATAATAATAGTAATATAGGCATTATTGTACGGTATGCAACGGATACCAGTATTATACCGCTCCACGGTCCCGGTATATAAACGTTCCACAGGGCGCACGACAGACTCTGTCGGACAGAGAGTGATGGGTACACACGAGCAAGTACAACACTGTCGTAGTTGGCCGTAAATAGCAATCGTCGTTATTGCGATAATGTTCGGTGCGGCGCCGAAGAAAACGGTCGAGCCGACAACAGTAATAATAGCAATAAATAATTATTATTGCGGTTGAATGTTGATTATAATACACGGGCACGACGTCCTATCGTATTACGATATTATTATTGCTGATAAGCGGAGCGGCGTTAATTTGTTTTTTTCCCCGTCCCTGATAACCTCGAAGCGGCGAGCTTTACAACAGACGGCGCCATCTAGCGATCGGGTACGTGGACACGTGACCGACGTCCGTTGTGTTGCCTAGGCGCTTAGACGCCACGGCGTGGCCGACTGTCGACCGCCTAGGGGCCGACCATAATAATATTATTATCGTTTTTTTATAATTCATATTAAATCATCGCTTTTCGTCGAACGGAGAACGAACTATTTTATTTTTATTTTCCCGTAACCGTTTCTGCTAGTTTTTATTTTTAGTCCACAACTGTTGTGCGGCCAATCATTCGGTGTTATATTTATTAATAATATAATAAAATGCAAACCGACCGTATCGCTCTGACGTTTCATTGCATCGACCTCTATTGATTAAAACATATTTTTGCTAACGATCGTAAATTGTAAACTAATATTATTACCGTCGACGATTTTCGTTTTTAAATCGTGTACCCAGTTGTTCAATAATATTATAATAATATGCCAATATGGTTACACTCGATGTCTCGATTACTAAATTAGCAGCGAAGAATGCACAGCGGGTAATACATATTCGCCAAACACCAAAATACATTTAAATTTTACGTTTAGGACGTTTTCAAACGATCGAAACGCGTTCTGGCAATTTTCCAATTGTCACAACGCGTTTTGGAAAAATACAAAGACCAAAAGCATAGCGTGTTGTACAACAACTGAGTATGTCTTAAACCAAGAGTATACTGATATTTTTAAACTATACTACCAAAAGCTTATTGTTCACACATTTTTATAATTCCAAGTTTTTACTAGAATATAAAATATCTATTAACTCGACGTAAATGTAACCATGATATTTACTGTCGATCGGTCTTAGCTCTTAAAAAATACCGAATAGGTTTTATTATCTATATAATAATATTGTTCTGTATATAAATTATATAGGTACATATACCTAGTTATATTTTCAGGGAGTAGGTAATTAAAATGTTTAAATAATATTTTATTGAGCGATAATTATTATTAAATGTATAAATATTCTAGTAAAAAAAGTACAAAGGATTGTTTCAATAATAGTTGTTTATTTTGAATTAAATAATATAGTAGTATGGAATTTTGTAACGTATATGATATGTTTTTGGGCTGGGTACCTGGGTACAGATGTTTTTTTCCAACTAATTTTGATGTCATGGTGGTTATTTATTAACAAAAACATCCCAATATAATATGGTCACAGATTTTCCTCGAAGAGGAAATATTTCGAGTAGCACGTGTTATGATTTCGTTAATAATTAATTTTCAAATATATTTTCTTTAGGTGTGTGGTGTGTCTTGTAATGTACATTTCATATTCGGTCCACAATGCTCTGATCATTATAAATTTTAAATTTCCCAAACTAGTTTTGAATTTTGAATTTTGGAAATCTGATTTTATTAAAACATATTCTGATATTTAACAATTGAAGTTGTTATAACCTTATAACTTATAAGTTATTACCAACGATTATTTAATGTTGCAGTTTTATGCTAATATTTTAATACTATTAGAATTTAGCAGTTGTCGAAGTGGATCAAAAGAAGTGGGGGGGGATGGCACAAATCCAGTTAATTCCTACATTATGCGTTTTCGTAAGATCCAGTACAGTACAAAAGTGATCTATATGGTTCCGAGTGCACTACTGGTTATCTACGTTAGACATTCGTATTTCGTGATAGCTTTTTATAATATTGTAAATATTGCAAAATTATATATTAAGCGACTAAGTAACTTTGGTTCGTTGACTTTAGTTGTCATATATTGAAATTATTGAAAACAATATCAATTTTATACAATTAAGATTATTTAACGATATTTTTGTAAAAAAAAATGTAGTCAACATCGTTCATAATAAAGGACACAGATTATGTGAACAATTAATATTTCAATATCTAAAAGGGGTGATAGGGTAACTTTAAACAAATAAGCGGGGGTTGGAAAAATACTACTATAAAATAAGTGGTTGTATCCCCCACATTATACACTGAGTATTAGGTAATTATTTTTAAGACACATTGATGTACAATATGTATTTTATATATAATAATTTATAGAAAACTATATTTTGATTTTTGATTATGCTTTTATCTTTTTGCAATGCATTTAACTCACAAACAAACATTTTTCATTAAATTATTAATAATATATTTTTATTATAAAAAGAATAGTTTATCAATAATTATATATTTAAAAATTAACTTATAAAATTAAATAAAACGTAATAATTAAATAGCAAAAATCTGACAAAATTTCAGATTAAAAATAGTCATTTGCTGAAGTCGATTTCATAATTGGCAGTTTAATGAGAACCGATTGATGCAGCTCTTGCTATTCCTTCCTCTATTCGTTTTTTATCACCCAAAAATTGTTTTGAAGACACAACATTCATGTCACCATCAAATTCGTAAACGAATGGAATACCTGAAGGGATGTTTATTGAGCAAATGTCATTATCTGATACACCTGGTTTTTAAAAAAATTAAACAGTAATGATTATTGAATTTAATATTTTATCATAATATGAAAACAAAAAATAATATTTACCATCTAAATACTTGATGAGACTTCGCAAAACCGTACCATGGGCAACAATCAAAACGCGTTGTCCTCGTTTAATATTAGGCACAATAAAATTATCCCAATAAGGTATAACCCTTTCCATGGTCTCTTTAAGTGATTCGGTAGAAGGAAATTTTTCGCTTGAAGTGTATGAGTGAGCCACGATTTTTGGGTGGCACCAAATAGACATATAATATGCATGCGACTTGTCCATAGCAGGTGGAAGAACGTCAAAACTTCGTCTCCAAATTTGTACCTAAAAATAACAAAATTATGTGTTAATTACATAAAAATGTACGTGTAATCATGCAGCCATGCAGGTGTAAATTTAATTTGATTTACACTAAAACAAATAATTTAAAGTGAAATATCTTCAAAAACCTATAATAATAGTTGTTTTATGAGACTAACACATACATTTTATTATACTTATCATAAAATAATTTAAAAAAATATGTTTTCAAATAGAAATGTTTTTATAATTAATACATAAAGTTTACAAGTTATTAATTTATTGTAGGCACTTGAATTTCTAAAATGAGTACCTATCTATCTGTTGTAACTAACAATATATTTTTTTTTTTTTATTTTTATTTGGCATAAACAATCTATACTATTTGAAGCACAATAAGTTTATATGATAAGAGTAATAGAACATGATTGTTTTGAATAAGCAGCCACCCATTAGTGGTTCTTGGCTAATACTAACAATATATACCTTTATATTTTGTATTATTTAAAATTCAAAATACGTTCAATATGTTGATAAAATTAGAATTTGTTTAATTTACGAATAGCTGTATAATAATCGTAGACAGGATGATTTACCAAGCATGCTCACTTCTATTTTTTCTTCAATAATGAATTTATTCAAATTTTTGTATTTGAAATTTGTAAATATACTCAAAGACAGACCATATTTTCAAATACTTGAATTTTTTTACTACTTTAGAGTGTCCAGTGGCGATACAAACTTTTGTTTTTCGAATGAGACCCCCCCTTTTTTACTGTAAATAGTTTAGTGGATAATTTTTGTTTTTTAAATTTTTGATGTACCTATTTAAAATTTTAAAATTTGAATGTGTAAGTTTTTTAGTTGTTAAAATATTTGTACAAAGAATAATAGTCCTTAAAAATGGTTTTACAAAAATATAAAATTGACGTCAAATTGGATCTAGTATTTATTATACATGGGCCATTTTTACAAATTATTAATATTGATAGATTAATATTAATGACTAAAATGTTCAAATCACTATAGTTCCTATATCTTATAAACCTATTACCCATGGACGTTTTTTCCTTAAAACACCAAGATAAATAACTAAAAACTACTCGTACGAATTTTGATTTTGATACGTCAAAATTTTCAGAAAAATTATCCTGTATCCACTGTATAATTTACAGTTGAAAAGGGATGTTCTCATTTGAAAAACAGAAGTTTGTATCTCCACGGGAGACTCCTTAAATAGTACAAAAAATCTCAAGAATTTCAAATTATGATATATTAAAGTATAAAGTATATTATATTAAATATAAAGTATATTTAATAATTACAAAAATCCAATTTTGACTAACCGCATTATAGAAGAATAAAAAGGGAGCGAGCATGCTTGGTGAATCGACCTATATATATATAATAATACAACAAATAATTTGTCTAATCTAAAAAAAAATTGTTGTACTCATCTTAGTGAGTTTATCTCCACACATACAGATTCTGGGCGGAGCATTGAATGTATTGGTTTTAGAATAATGTGTTTTCATTAAATTTTTTTTTTTGTCATCACGTTTAGAACCAGTAAAAATGCTTCAATCTTGAAGTTGATAAGTTATCAATTAATTGTTGGTAGCAAATTGAATCATTTGGTATATCTGGGGTTACTTAAAATAAAAGAAGCAACAAAAACGGAAATATTCACGCAACATCAGTTTTTGACAAAATCAAATTTTGTTAGTTCATTGTAATTCAAAAAAGAATAATTCAAAAGTTTTAAATTCAAATTTGGTCAATATTTTTCAAAGTCATGAATAATAACACAAATTATTTTATGGGTAAAAATTCATAGCTCGGAAAAATATGCAATGAAATGTATATATATGGGGGGAAATATACGATGATTTCACCAAAGGCCTTTTAATAGCAATTCCAAAGAAGAAGGGAACCGTGATCTTTGAAGAACAAATAACCCTAAATCTTAACACACGCATGCATCAAAAATACTAACTAGAGTAATTAAGAACAAAATGGAGAAAATTATAGATGCAAACCTCGGTGATGACCAATTCGGATTTAGAAAAAATATAGGAACTAGAGTGGAGACTTTAGCACTAAGGATAATGTAAGAAAAAAGGATTAGACGGAACAAGGAAACCTTCATCGCCTTTGTAGGTCTAGAAAAAGTTTTTTGGTGGACTAAAATGAAATTAATTATTTAAAATTCTCAGGGGAATAGGAATGAAGAATAATAATAGGAGAGTTATCTATAACATAAACAAAAACCAAACAGCCGTAATACAAGAAGGTGTTCTATTTATACATTGAAGAAGCAATGAAAGAAACAGAAATACAAGAAGGTGTTGGATTCGCGGAAAACATAGAATTCTGCGTGGAAAAAGAAGAAGACCTACAAAATATCATAATAGCAGTAGATAGAAAAAAAAATAAGTATGGAATGCAATTTAATAAAAAGTATACAAAAATTATGGTTTGTAGTAAAACTAAACCCATTCGACTCAACATAAACATAAATAATTAACAAAATACCTCAAGTACAACATTTTACATAATATTTAGGAAGAAACATAACAGAAGATGGTCGCAGCAAAACAAATATTAACTGCAGAATAGCACAGGTAAAAAGAACATTCGAAAATAATAGGCACATACTGACTATAAACAGGTTGGCCTAGTGATAATTTTATGCTGAAAACATCTGTTTAAAAATTTAAAATTTCTAAAAATTGGATATACAAATGAAAAATAACGATATTTCATCTAACGATTTTAGTGATTTTGTTGTAATTCAACAAATATTAATTGCAGCGACTTATATTATTGTTTTCTATATATAACTAAATTTTCAAAATATTTATACCACAATCCTATTCACGCCATATACTAACGATACATCACGGTATTGACTTAGAACTTATAAGTGTTAATAACAAGAAATATACGATATATGCATCCATTATTGCAGTGACCTAGGTACTCTATGACGAGATACACTTAAATAATTCTATTTATACCTACCTACCTATATAATATTATTATATATGGGGTATTTTTTAAAAAAAATATGTTGATCCACTTATTACTAATTGAAAAATAAATTATACTAATAGGAGTTTGAAAAAATTATAAAATATCTTCAGAAATAGAGACACCTGACTGCATCTTTTCCACTAAAAATAATTTTTCATATACATTCGTAAATCATTCAATTCAAGTTTAACACATCCATTATTGCAGTGACCTATAGCCTAGCTGTCCAGCGAGAAAACGCGCTAGGGATCGACCATAACTGGTTCTCCCACATAACACCCTGCTATAAGGGAAATGGTTTCGATAGCAAGGTGATGGTGAAGGGTATGCACAGAATCAGTGCATTCTCTCGCTGGACAAAGAATAGGTGATCAATTACGAGATACACTCAAATAATTCTGTTATACATATACCTACTTACAGCAGATCGATTTTCACGATTATTTTTTTAATACCCACAAGAAATGTATGAGCCCATCAAATCCACTGTTTTGTTATAATGAAACTGAGTGTTATAAATACAATTCGGTCATATTATAAAGATTTTAAAAAAATTATGATAATTACAGATATAAGTCACCATATAAAAACTATATAGTAAATAATATAATACCTGACTTTCACCATATTCTTCAGCTAATTCAGCTTTATTAAATCCTGTCAAAGCTCCGTAATGTCTTTCGTTTAGCCTCCATGACTCTTCTACTGGCAGAGTTGGCTGATCAATGTGTTCAGTGATTATCTTTAAAGTCTGATGAGCTCTAGTCAACAGAGATGTATAAGCTTTGTCAAATTTATAATTTGATTGTTTCAACAATTCTGCGCATTCGAGGGCTTCGTTCATACCTAATACGCCAAATTTATAATATATTATACGTTTTGAATTATATACATTTATGAAATGTATGCAATTAGTAAGATAAAATAGTAACTAATAGAATGTATAATGTAAGAAACATTAATATAATGATGTGTACTATGTAGATAAAATAATCAATAATATTAAAGTAAATAATTAATTTTTGTTTGTATGAATTATACATACTGTAATTTATATCAGGTAAATATTACAACAATATTTAATAGAACATTTTTAGTTTTGTCAATAATTGAAATTAAATAAATATGTTATGCATTTATAAAATATTTAGATAAAATTAATTTGCTGTTATAGTTTTTGAATTTATAATTATTAACATTATAAAATAATTATAATACTTATCTTTTATAACTATCTCAAAGTTACTATCATAAATTAATATTATTAATATCATATTAATTTGTATCTATATAAGTACTGAGTAGGCATATAATTTTAATTACCTCGATCAGATAAATGTGAATCGTACCATCCACAAAACACATTGTTTTTAGACCATTCACTCTCACCATGTCTGGCCATTACTACAATTCGTCTTCCCGTCATTTCTGAAATATTACAAAAATTAGATTAGCAAAAAAAATAATTTTAGCTATATACAACGATATACTTCGACATTTAACAACAAGGGAATGATACAAGACTTGACACAACTTTTATTTAAATAAAGCGACCTTCTTATAGGTAGGCAGAGATAATGATAATTTTTGTTATGTAGCACCGCGAATATAGGCACATACATCAACATATTTTTTTTTTAAATAACTACTTTATTACACTAAGATAAACAAGAGATTCAACTTTTAACTTTCAGATAGGTATGTACAAGATTATTATTATATCAACAATATTATTATTTAATAGTTAGGTATAGTAAGAACTATTTTTAACTAAATGTACTAATTTCACTATTTTTATTTAAAATGTCATATAGTTACATCTTACCTTTCAACACCAGAATAAATAAAAATGAATCTCTATTTATACCAAAGTAAATACATAAAACTGTAACACATTACTCGATAGTTTTCAACTCTACAAGGAAAATCTACGAATCATAAATATGATTTTATTAATAAGTAACCATGACAACAAAAACCTTACGCGAAATCGGTCACAAATATTTTATCGTGTATCCCAAACCCAAAAACATATTTTAGTTAAAATACATTATAATATAATATAATATATATAATTTACAATTTTAAATTCCGAGCGTAGCGATGAATGTATTGTATTTACAATGATGTGTTTTTTTTTTATTTTTAAGTACTTACCTATATGTACACATGATAGGTAAGTAGTCTAGATAATGCTTTAATTTTTAACTTCGGGTGTGGTTTCTGATAGAAAATTTGATATATCTAGTACTTTTAAGAGGTAAACATTGAAAATTCTCATTACTTTTTAAAAGCTTAGAGAAAAACAAAAAAAAAGTGAAACTAAAATGTTAGTTTTTAAACAACACCAATTTTTTGAAAAAATCGATTATAGTCTTATTTTTTATTTAGGTTCAACTAAAAAACTAATAATCGTGAACACTTGAAATTTTCATCAAGTGTTAATTATTTGAACATTTTCATAACTTTTTGAACTATTAATAAACTTGAGAATTTTTTTAACTTATTGTCAATAAAAACATTTTTACTTGGTAAAAATTGTTGACAATTGAATGCAAGGCTCCACATAAAATGCTGTAATATCAGTTCAAAAATATTAAAGATACATAGGCATGATTATTTTTTATATGCATTTAAAGTTCAAATTTTATCAAAATTCATAAAAATCCATAAAATGTGTAAATTATTTTTTGGTTAGAAATTCATAATTATTATCTTTTCATAGCTTACATTAGACATTTTAATAGAAGATTCCCTAAAAGTTTTTATACTTTTATAAAGAAAAAAAGTTCACCGGAAACTGAGGCTGTTTATAAGATAATTTTGATTTTTATTATTAAATTAAATTTATTTTATACAAGATTCAATATCAGAGGTTACTAAAAAGCAAATTATTTTGACATGTAACTATCTTATGGCTGAGGGTCATTTTATATTTTGTGCGACACGGAGAGTGTTACCGTTTCATTGAAGATGGAAGCCTAAAATATATTGTATTTTTCTGATTACGTGTTAAAGTTGCCAATTGCTATGACAATCAAACAATAAAAAAGATGAATTTAATCTTATAAAGTTCATAGGTTCCTAGGTACTTTTTTCGATTCTGAGCGTAGCGATGAGTATATTAAATTTACAAGGCATACATATGTACCGATGTATCTACATTCTACATGCAGTGTGGATACTTCTTTTTTTCTTCAATTATGTGGACGAATAGTAGGTACCTAGAACATACCTAGTTTATTTTTTATATATATTTCGCTCCCTTACTCATACAAAATGTCCAATTAACAGTGTAAGTTTAAAAAGGTAATAATTATAAAATATTATAATTAGTTATTATCACTCCTATATTACATCGATAAAGCTTTAGATTTGTTTGCAATAAAATAAAAAAAAAACAAACATAATATTGCACGGTAATAGGTTATAGGCTTTTCAGTGCAAAATAAGCACTTTTTAAAACATAGAATTGCGTATTATTATGGTCATTGAGCATAAAATAATACTACTAATTACTATCAATATATTAATATACCTAAATCTATTGGCTAGTAAATATTAATAATGATTTTATAAAAATTAAATTCAAAAAATGTTTAAGATATTTTGTAGAATAAGCATTACTGTAATTAATTATTGGCTATCGAAATAAGTAAATTTTTCTAAACGAATTTTAACACACATGTATATTTTCACAAGAGTTGGGTAGATATTGGACAAAATAATGACATTTTTCAACCACAAAATTAATATCCCGAGCACAACATAAGAAATTAGGTGGTAAGTAACCATTATCTTTACGCGATTTTATTATGTAGACATTTTAAAACTGCAGTAACATACTATTATAGTAAATTGCTTTGTGAAGTTCTCACGCCAAAGTAGAACAACATTTAATTGGAAAAATGAAAAAATGACCGACGCACAAAACATAAAATTGAATAATAAGTAGTTTCTAGACAATCGAACACGATATTTTATATTATAATTAATAAAATAAAACAGTTTATATCGTAAACAAAAAAATCAATAAAAATTAAATACTAATTAGTGATCGGAAAATAATGTATGATATTAAATCTAAAATATAATGAACATGTTTTAATTATCGTTACTAAAATAAACAACATGAATATCGAATGATAAAATATAATATGGATGTTTTCAATACAATATGTTTTATCGTTTTAATATTTACATCATCATTTTTCTTAAATCATATTCATACATATTATATAGTATTTTGCTACAAGAATATAAGAATTATTTAATAATCTGACATATCAATTAAAATTATAAATTGAAGTTTTTTTTTCATGATGGGCAAAAGCATAAAATTCATTAAATCATAAATTTATTTATTAATCTTTATTAATTTCCATTTACATGTTATATATCATGAATTATTATTGTATAAATATGTTAATATAATATCCTTCTGAATTTACAACGTAGGTCAAAACAGAATGTATATATTTTTTTAAATAAATCTTAAATAAAATAATACCCAAAACAATTAGTTAGGTAGGTAGTAAGTTATAAATTATAAATATTTTTTATTTATTCGTTGAAATTGTTTAAATTCTGCTAAAATACGCAAAAATCATAACAATTTAAAGAAAAAAAACTTAGTTAAATTAAATATAGTCGACTCATTGAAAATGGCTTATACTTTTCAATAATAATTAAAAGTTTTTTAACACATTTCATTAATATTTGTGTACCTGCCTATTCAAATATGTTTTTCAGGCTTTTTGGTTAGTATCAATATCATGAGTCATGACTAAAATGTTTGTATATACTATTATAGTTGTACATACTAATCATAAAAGGTTTATATGGTTACGTACCACTATTATTATTATATCTTCTATTCAACCATTTTCGTAACAGTTTGTTTTTGCATAAATATTGATATAAAACGAGTCTTTACAAAACATATTATACCTGGATAATAATAAGTTAATTATTAAAATATATTTTGTTATTTTGTTTTTTATAAGATCATAATATGTATAATTTCATGGACAATTCAAATGTAAAAGCCCTGCACAAATTAAGACTTTGTATTTGTTCAAATGTCCCAACTAACAAGTATTACTTATATCTAAATTCGTAATTATAGAAATAGTATTAAAAACTCGATATTAAAAAATTAGCAATATTTTAGTAGATTGCCATAAACCAACGAAATCCAATAGGCACAAAATATGTATAAAGTAGTTGTAACTTGTGAGTTCGAGAGTACTATATATAGTATACATTAACTACTATCAATAGTATCAATTTAATAGTGTTTGTATTGCTCATGATATTTTCCATCTTGCTAATTTTCAATTTTCTTGAAGCGATAGTTTCTGATCTCAAATTATCGTACAGGTAGTACCAACTTACTATATTACTATAGTGTATACAAAATGAGATGTTCATGGTCTGTTATTGCTACCATGAAATACACAATAACTATAACAATAAAACACTCTGGGAAAAATATTAGATACCTATAAGTATTATTGTGAAATTGAAAACTTTCTCGATCCGTCCAGCATCTATTCGAAGCTATACAGAAACATAACATGCGAAGATGCGTCGAAAATATATTTATTTTTACGAGTATCTAGTCTCATCGTTATGCCATATTTTTAAATTTTAAAAACGAAGGTCATCTATATAAATTCAAATAAAAACGAAAAGACGGATTAAATGTTTATATAATAATAATTGATAATGCACATTTTTAATATATACCTACATCTACATAAATTCACCAATCGGCCTCAACATATGAACATCTGAAAATTGTTTTTAATACCTATTACATAGTTCCTAAATTAATTTATACATTTAAGAAGACTTGTTTTCTATCGAATACGAATTCTGAATGACCTTTTTTTTTAATGCAATTTCCAGATGTTATTGTTGTTATTTTCGATGATATATTATATACAAACGATTGAATTGTTGTCAGTTGGAATGCTTTAAATGTAAAGGATACCACGGATGATTGTATGGGAACGAAAGCCGGTCTTGAAGTACGGAGTTAACTACAGTAATCAAGAGATGAGATAAATTAGCTGGCGTATTATTATAAGAGGAGTTCGAGGACGTTTGGAATTCCTCAGACTCGGGTTGAATGAATTACTGCAGTGTATTAAAAAAATTATAATAACAATAATAATAATAATAACTTATAATATCGAATTGTAACTCAACTCATTAATTTGCATAGTTTTGAAATAATTCAATAAACTGCAAAATAAAGTAATTAATACCTGAACATTACTAATAACCACATTCATCACACACACCGTTCAATAAATGTATTACGTAATACGATAGCAAAATGAAAATGTGTCAACGAATTTGTTATTTATCAATAGCAAACATATATTATATAATGTAGGTCTAAACACATAAATGATATATTGTTCAAAATGCATTAAAAATAATAATTTTATTTACATTAGACATGACGTTGTGAGTTTAAGTGTATCATACATTTATCTGGTCATAAATCTTTTTTGTTTCTAAATATACTGAATAGTAAATAGGAAAGTGATACAAGTTTTAAGTCACTAACAAATCTTATGCAAAATTAATCATTTAACTACGTATTTCGAAATTTTTTTTTTAAATAACTAATATGTAATATATATAAATATATAATATAATTTAAGTTATAGCTTAAAAGTATGACCCACTATGAAAATTTTAAATTCAAAATGAATACTTTTTATTCAATCCACTTTAACAATACATGTTCTACATTGGACAAAAAAATATAACTAATTAATATATTATTTAAATATCAAATGTCCATACTATAATATAATTTTGTATCTATATAGAATGCAATGAACCGTGCCTCTGACCACTATGTCCTACAGTGCAGAGTACGTCGCACTCGAGCCGTATTATAAGAGCAGTAACTTAATATTTTTTTATAGTTATGTGTTTCTGTTTACATTTTCTTAAAACGACATTGAAAGAATCGAAAAATAAGATGTCTACCATAATAAAATATCGACTGTAATAGTTAGAAGATAAAGTTCAATATTTTCAATTCCAAATATAAATTATATTGCGACTATAAAATCGCACAAAATAATTCAATTGCAATGATTTAATATAAATAATATGATAGGCTGTAACCCTGAAGTATCTTCCATAAATATTTCAGAAATAAACGTAGGTACCTACTAGTAAATAAGTTAACAAAATCCCTTCTTTAAATACAATTATACATTAATTGTATTATATACATGTTATGTACCTATTAGTATACCTTTGGCAAAGTGTCAAAGAATGGTCTGCCAAAGGTATATTGCCGATATACTTATTATAATTTATTATCATTTTCTTACCGTTGACTAATAAATCGATTATTTATAAACATTACCTATTGACTATGTATTTATAAACATAACTTAGTAATTTGTTCTGCTTTTGCAATTTTCTAACAATATGTATACTTACAATTTAACTTACATCTGTGATATATTATAATATAGTATGAAAATTGCAACATAATTATCTAATACATTAAAATACCCTCGTATGTGATTTGCACGAAAGCTCCATTTTTATATAAATTACATAATATTATTAATCCTATAGGAATGTAAGAACACTTCCTTTATTCTTATAACAAAATAATAAAATATAAGGTTTTTCTCGATGAGTTTTTAAATTTAAAATACGCATTACATATAGTTTAATTTAGCTCCTCAATTAGTTTTTGCCATGATAAAATAATTGAATTATACTTTAATTTGTGTACAATTTTACAGATGTATAAACTCGTACTAAAACATAAGTTAAAATAACTAACTAGCAAAGAAACAAATCCTAGAAAGTAGGAATTATATAATTTTAATAATCAATAATGACACCATGATGAACTTATAAAGTATAAACGTTGATAATTGTGTGATAAATATAAGTTTTATTATTAAATTATTTAAAAACTATAATAGTATAATGATAAAATTCTGGAAGACATAAATCTATTCAATGTATAAATTACTTAAAATATATTTATACATAAAATTTTTTTTTCTTTGTTGTAAAGAAAATCAAAATAAGTAGTAAGTACGTTTAATAATTTCTTTGAAACATGAAATAAAGCAGTAGTTCCTTATTTAATATATGAAAACAAATTTAAAGTTTAAATTGTCATCACTTATATACAGCACCTATCTACTTTAGAACCCTGTTCTGCCGAAGGCATTTGCTTCTCTTTTCCTCTCTCTCACTCTCCCACACAGTGTACACTATACATACGATTTAAATTGATATTGTGGTTTTATAATATACATATGAATTTGATTACATATCCTTAAGTCGTAACATAAAAAAACTGCACAAATAATTTCTTTAATCGTTACGGGGTTCACAAAGTATCATGTTTTATTAAAATCTTATATAGTAACTACCTATATAGTATACTTTGAATTTTTTTTCACTTAAATTGAATAATCAATACCTGCTCATTATAAATGCACCACGAAACAAACTATTTATTAGTTCACAAAATATGTTTTCATTTTTGATTGAATTAGAATAAATATACCATGGTATGCTTGCAATTTTGCAAACACTTGCAATAATACAAACAAAATACAATATATGTAAGTACTTGCTTTAAAACTATAAACATTTTTTTGTAATAATAATACCAAAATCAACGGAATAGCGTATAGTTGAATGTAGAAATAGTATAATAAGTTTAATTATAAATCATAATACAAATAATTTTGAAAATTACCCGTAGTATTTGTGTACAAGCAATAAAATAAAATTTGTCTGATTTGCAATTTTTATGATTGTGTTGTAAAAACTAAAAACTAAAATTGAATTACATAAGTGATAGGTAATGACGTTATTATTGCCAAATTGTATTCAATATAATTTAACGTCTTTTATGACAAACTACCTAACTATCTAATTAATTAACACGAATAACTTAGTTTTTTATTTATTATATAAAAAATATTTTAGAAATTCAATAGCGATATTATGTTGGTAATATTAAAGTTTTAGATAAATAATTATCAATATGAAACAAAATGTTGTCAAACAAACTTACTTATGAATTTAACTCTTATCTCGTATTTAGCATTACAATGCTTTTATAAAAATTAGCTATAAAGAGATAAATTAGTATATAGTTTATGTTATCAAATCAATGAAAACAATAAGCCAAAGTCATATTATGTTACATACTCAATATACAATATTTTATTTATGTTTATCATTATTATTTTTTTTTTTTTTTTTGATCAATTTACAATCTGTAATAATATTATATAGTATAAAAGTCATAAGAAGTTTATGTAGTCTAAAAACCTTTGTAGTTGAGGTTTTATTTACCAAATTTAAAAATAAAACTGTCATAAGTGATGATATTTATTTATTTAATACATTAAAAAGACTTGAAGGCGTGGGGAACGAAGTAAGAATCATGCAGTGACGTTATTTTGGTATACAATTTTAATATTTTATATAATTTAAATATAACATAATATAAATCTGGATTTTCAACTGTTACTTTTATCTACAACTTGATTATTATTACTTCAACATAATTAATTTTCTATAAGTACTTTAATATTTACTTTAAATAAATATAGGTAGGTACCTCCTACTCGACAATATTATTCATATAACATATCAAAATAAGTTTCGTTTTATTATTATTTTAATTGTTAACTGACCACAGAACAAAAACAAATCGATTTGATTGATCCATTCAATTACTTCATATAGATTTATAATTGTTCAATTTGTTTGATAATTTGTACATAAAAATCATCATATTATGGAAAACTATTATAGTACATGTACTATAAGAAATTGTTTATCCATATGAATATATGATACAAATATATAATACGCACTTTTTTCATTCTTAATTATTATATTATATTATATTATAATATTTAATTTCATCTAAGCATAATATTATGCTGGTATAGGTATTACTATTAAATATTTAAATATTTATATTACTTATTTTGGATCTAAACAGAACCATAAACATTTAAATTTTCAATAAACTATATTAATACAATATTATAATAATGATTTACCAGTTTGCGCTTTGAAAGTTCATAATATTATATTAATATAGTTTGGTGAATACGTGATCATATACATGTAATATAGGTACCTATACTTCCAAGTTAATACTTACTACTTCTATTACAATTCTATTGAATCAAATATTCATGTTTTTAGGTACCTATTTTACTATTAAATGCCTTTCCATAATATATCTACAGACTACAGTGTTCCTATACTAAAGACAAAGCACAACAGTATAGATAAGATTGTGGTTATGGTTATTCATATAATACCCATTAAACTAGACGAGTATGCGCGTTTTCATAATACTATCGTTGACATTATAAATGTATACAAACGAAGATAATAATTAAAAATCATTCTCGTTGGTATTATAATGCAGTATGCACTGGTACTTAAATTACAATCATGTAAAAACGTTTAAGTTCAAAATTTTTTCTTAACATCTCCATGTACGATTAAATTAATACACTTTAATGTTACATTAATACATTATTATATGGTTTATATTATTATTTTAAGTTTTGTTTTAATTCGCCAATTAAAACCAAGCATAGGTACTAGATTATTTTATTTTATGGAAGTACTCGAAACGGAATCGTTATTTTAGTAGTATTCTAGCTTTTAATACCTTTTTCTGGATGAATAAAATATAAAAAACGTTGAAGAAAAATAATGATTACATAACAGAGGTACCAGAAATACCTAATATTGGCGCATAAAAAAAATTAACTGTTATAAAGACAATAATTGTATTGTATTATTATCTTACACCGACAGGATTGTCGAGAAAAATATTTGCCAAAATATCTTAGGAAACCCACATAATTATTATATAAGTCGTAATTGTACTGTTTTATAGATTAGATTTAGATTTTTTTTTTAACGTACCGGAATTTTGATACCAATGGTCTAAATAATTTACGCATCAACAATCAACTATTAAAGGACGTTATACACGCATATAACGTTATCTCCGTTTTACTAATATCGTCCCACTAACACGGCAAATTGAACGTTAAAAATTCGTTAGAAATTCAGAATGATCCCTTTTACACAGTAATTTTTAACATCACAGTGAATTGGCTGTACTTAGGTACTATAGAATATAAAGGTAAGAATATTATCCGGAGACCCGTGAAGGCTTGTTGTAATATTTTAATTTTGAAGCAAATCATGAGCACTTTAGATTTTACAAAACATTTACAATTTTTAAACGCTATGAGCTAGTCGCTTTAGAATAAATTTAAGTATTGATAAGTGAAGTCTACACGTGGGTCTCCGATAATATTGTCGTCTTTAAATTTGATAATAGGTCAATTCACATTATACTGCGGTCAAAAATTACGCAGTAGGGTACAATAAATCATTCTGAGCGTAAGATTTTCAATGCCGATCGTTTGTGAGAAGAAGAGCAAGTCGTAATACCCGTTTAACGCGTAATAAAGTAGGCATTATTGTATGTAGTTAATGTACACTTCGCCGTGCCAGCAACAATTGGGTGGACGCGCATGATAATGGTGTATTATGTGCATGGCGCACGGTCCTTCAGAAATGATTTATTCGCGCACCGACTTGGCGGTGTTTAAGCAAATCTATCGTGGGCATTGGAGGATATCGCAGACAAAAATTGTTCGGGAAGCTGGTCGATATTATTATAATAGTGATGTCCGTGGTTACATGTCTGTCTCTTTGTAGCGCAGTCGGCAATCGGAGACGAACCGAACGGAAGAGCGAAGAACATAACGATAACAGCAATGCGACAGATAGCGAATAAAAAAATATCAAGATTCGAAATAATAATAATAAACGATGATTATTGATTGCGTTCCCATAATGTTTTATTATTATTATTATTATCATTGTTGTTGTTGTTGTTGTTGTAGTGTCGAATAGCAACGTCGGAACACGGTGGATCGATCGTGACGGAAAAATTAAAGTGTCGGCGCCGTTATCGTCGTCGGAGATTTTGATTAAACAATTGGCGCCAAAACAATACGCGGCCGAAACATATTTTTACTGCGTGTGCCCACACTCCAAACAGTCTGACACGGTGCGAGACACGGCGACGGGATCAATATAATATTATTATTATTCGACAAGCGACAACGACTTTGTTGTTATTTTTTGGTTACGTCGACGGAGATAAGACCAAGACGCAGAAAAAAAAACGTGAACCACATCGGTCATCGACATAATTTTACACATCATGCACACACGTACGATATAATATTATGTACTTAATATCCATAAACGTGAATTATTCTTCTAAGCACACGCACGCTGCAGACTGAGACGACTACGGCGAGACAGGCGGGCGGGCACAAAAATAACATGCATAGTATAATGTGAAAGCATCAAATACGGCCGTACGAATAACAATAATAATAATAATAATACGATACGATAGCTGATATTAAAATATTGCAATAAAAATTAACGATAGCAATTAAATAATGGGCAAAGCAAAAAGCAATTAAGCAAACGTTTAGAGCACCTACCTAAATATTATGAGTAGGTATTATTTTATTTTCGTAGAGGTACGTACCTATAATATGGATATATATATTATATATATATATATTATGTACGGCGTTAACAATTAAATAAATAAAAGTAATGAAAAAATAATAATAAAAGTAACGAATAATAAAATTACATTAATAATTATAAATAATAATTACACTAACAAAAATAAAAACGCATACAGAACTAAATAAAAAAAACTTAAAAACAAACTGAAATAGCAAAAACAAAACAATGTGTAATGTTTACCACCTACTTGCGATAGAGCACTACTGATATAATAATATATCGTGGCCGTGTATGTGTGTGTGCGTGCGCCGATCGCGCGCTTGCGTGTGTGTGAGTGTGCGTGTGTTTGTGCGCGCGCGGGTCGCAGCGCGCCGCCGCCTTGCCGTTCGCTTGCACACCAGGGCAGTTCCAACACTAAACGTCTAAACGTGGACGGCCGTACCGAAGTTATAATAGCGCGGCACAGCCGACGGCCTGCTGGTGCTGCTGCTGCTGTTCGTATACGGCGGCGGTGGCGGTGGCGTTTTGTGTACACGCACCGCGTGTTTTGGCTCTGTGTCTGCTGCTGCTGTACTAGCCTGTACTGATGCGCAGTTGTTGTTATGGCTGCTGCTGTTGTTGTTGTTGTTGTTAGTTTTTTCTCGAATCGGATCTGCACCGCGCGGCCGTTGCACCGATCACTGCAGACGGACATGCACGGCGCAATTGTGCCTTAGGCGGGGAGGGCCTCCCCCCACTTCCCCGAATTCGTTTTTCCGGGGGAAGTTTTACCTGCGTGCCGTCCTAACCGACGAGTGATGGCGGTAGGAGACGTCAGCGAATGCGGGGGAATAATGTTACCCATGGAGAGGGGAAGAAACCGGGTGGCCGACGGCCGACTTTTGGTGCGCGCGTAGTATGTGTTATCGCTGCAGCACCGCCGAGTGCGGTTTTAACGGGTGTCCTCGGACATATTATACGTGCACTATATTTTATTTTATAATGGGTATAATACTATACACGCACATGCACAACGCACCGGAAACGGCGTGGATTATATTATTATTGTTCGTTTTGTGAATGAAATGTACACCGTGTATATAAGGTATGCGGCGGTGTGTCTGCGCGATGGCGTCGGCGGCCGCACAGGGGAGGGATGTCGGAATGTTTAAAAAACGGTGCGCAGTACAAATTATTGCTGACAAAATATCTTGTTCTTTTTCGACGTATAAGGGATGCCGCCACCTCGCAGTGTTTGATGCGCGCACGCACACGCACACGCACACGTTCACGCACGATACGAAATCGCGGAGCTCGGTGGTATTGTCGCGTGGCGCCGCCGCCAAACACAACGTAAATATACGGTCGCACACTCGCACCACGCTCGTTTTATCGGGTCGATCACACCGAAACACCGCAGCCGCCTCCGCGCAGGCCGCCGAGTGCAACAACGTCAGACAGACCGACACGGATCGTGTCGAAAATCGTCAGCCTGTGTGTGTGTGTGTGTGAGAGTGAGAGAGTGTGAGTGGATGTGGGTGTGTGGGTTCTGAAGCGGTGGACTCGGAGACCCGACGCCCCAGAGAATGTCAAATGTAAAAATAATCAAAAAATTCCAATTTTTTTATTTTTAAATTACATTTTTTTTAATTTTATTGATTATTTTGTAAATTGAGCGGGTTAATTTATATAGGAACGGTTGGTAGTATTTTTCTGGTTTTGGACTCCATAATAAATTAGTTTTGCACTAAAATAATGCATACACTTTTTTAATCTTACGATAATAATAGATATTTTGTAGTCCTTGGACAGTTGGACCCCACCACGCACCCAACCGGTGGTTACGTCACTGGTGAATGTGTGTGTGTGTGTGTGTGTGTGGGCTGTATTGATAGAAAACAGCTCTCAGATATTTCCTGCCGCTTCGGCGCGATTCGAACAATTTATTATATCACAGATAACCATTACCTATCAGTTTTTCGTCCGAACGCCATATCGGTTTCCCACAGGATTTGCAGTTTTCTGAGCGATACGCCGAGAAATTCACGGCCGGTTTTAGTGTGTGTGTGTGGGGGGGGGGGGGGGGGTTTACAAAAAACACAAACTGCCACTAAAGACCTTAAGTATTGACAAAATTAAAGTTAGTTAACGTTGTCCGATTTTGATTCTGAAAAAAATTTGAGCTCACCAGAAAATTGTCTATCAATCCTACGAAGCACTTTGTAAAATCTAAATTTTATATTATTGTGAACTGTAATTGAAAATTTGATAATATTAACTTTTTCGAATCATAATTCAAATTAAAATTAATACTAAAAACGGAAAAGGTTTCGTACGATCTACAGACATTTTTCTGCTGAATTTAAATATTTTTTCAGAATAAAAATCAGACAACGTTGACTAACTTTAATGTTGTCAAAACAAATTTTTTTGTAAAATTCGTGTAATGAAATTGATATGGTTATCGAGTTATTGACATGTGCATTCGCGTATGAGAGAAGATACCCTCATTTAATTTCACTCACACTTATAATCATTTACAACTAACACATAGATCCCGGGTGACTATGACAAGATTAGTCTAATTGTTGCCCTTTAAGTAATCATTGTAGCGAGGCCCCTTAACTTATTTAGTAACTTATTCAACCTAATAGCGGATATTATTAATTCATTGGATAGTATCTCAATGAATAATGATACAAATATCCTGTTTTCATGAGACGAACAAGTTAGATGTATTTATTAAAAATTTTACTTGAAGTATGTAAGTTACGTGAGTTATTGAGTATGTTGAATGTATATAGTATATAATATATATATATATATATATATAGAATAATATAGTCGGCAAATCACTTAATTTTCAGTCGGCAAATTATAGTGAATTAAAAAAAATTTATAGCGCTGGCCCTGTCCACGGCTAATCCGCCTTCGTGTGCTGTCACGTCTTATCAGTTATCACACTTTCTCTACCGCGAAAATTCTTCCCTTTTCGCCCGCACATAAACCGGCACGTTCCATGCGTAGGTACTTTGCGATGTAGTTAAACTGATCGTGCCCCTCTCGACAGTCAACACCCGACCACGATATCAACTACTCGTCATTAATTAGTATCACAGTATATGATATTATATCAACATGTAGTCACGTATAGGTATACTCTTTGTATGTACAAGAATATAAACCACCGATAAAAAATGCACCGCGATTAAAAATTAAAATACGTTATATCTATTGTAACTTTATAATAATATCGACCACCATTAATATAATTTATGCACATCGGCATAATATATTATAATCGTTTTTGTAATTATTTAAGTACCAATTTTTTCTATCGAACGCAACGACGCGAAGTTATCCCTCCCTATTTGCATAATGTGCCCCATATTTTGGCAAGCGCGAACGTTTTCGAAATTGAATCGTGTTTGTGGATAACCATCATTTGGAGAGGACATATCTCTCTAATTAATGTTTAGGTGTATTTTCAAAACAGATAAAGATTCGTTACCGGATCGACTAATAATATTAATTCAAAGTACAATGATCAAATCATTATAACACGGTCGATTTGTATAAATTAACATACTTTCATTTTTTAATCGTTTTTTATTATACGCCATAGTTTATTGAAGTTCACGCAGTGATTATTTACAATGATTGGATGTAAGTGTTCCGATGTAATTAGTTATATTATCACGGTTTCTAATATGTGAGGATTAGATTTGTATGTATTTATTACATCAAAAGCTCGTGTACTTTGTATACATAAATATATGCTAAAAAATCAACATATTTTATTTATTTATAATTTTTAACTATTAATAAATTAAATACAAGTTATACTTACTATTATGAAACATTAGTGTCATAAAATTGAATTACCTTTATAATTGCAATATACTTACATTTTAAAATGTATGATTTATTAAAAATGATCGCCAATTTGGTTGTGAAAAGCTGATTTATATTGATTCAACAATTAATGATAATTTTCTTTTAACAAATTTTATTGGAAAGTGTCGAAGAAATTCACAAAATCACATCCCCTAATAAATTATAATATTTGAAACGTTTATGTTTCCTCTGTCATAAATAGTAAATAAGTACTATCTTGCAATAGAATATTATACATAAGACGTATAAATTAAAGTTACAAATAATCAAACATATTATTCTGAACAGTAAAATGTAAAAGTTATTATTGACTGCATTTTTTTTTTTTTGTTGGTAAACATAACAATTAGTTACTTAATAGCAATATTTCTATTTTTTTATGAAAAAAAGTTTAATATATTATACATCTGCACATATACAATTATAGGTACCAAGAAATACACCTACTTTAATAAAAAAATATATTGCCCAATAGACGATAGTAGTTTTAAAAACATGCAAATATGGCGAATTTAAAACGCTTATACTATTACTAGTCATAACTCGTAGACAAATTATCACTAGATGACAGCTCTCTATTTGAGGTTTGTTTATATTTCAAAATATCAAACAAATTTTTTCGATTGTGAATTCATTTCAATTTATAAAAAAACGCGATTTATAAGTGATGGGCTTAAAATAACAGTGAGTGTAGTTATTAGTAAAACGGAAAATTAGCAAACATTTTTTTTTTTCAAAACGATACAGTTAAAATATTTATTTTAACTACGATCACAGTTCCGATGCTCTGTACTTAACCTAACCTAACCCACAGTCTACAGAAGTATATTAATATGTATAATGTGATACTCATTTTTGTTTGACATTTTAAACGATTTTTATTTCTAGGAAAAGACAATTTATTCAAAGAATAAATTAATATCGACTCCAAAAAGCAATAACAGACTAAAATTTAATCAAATTTGTAAATTATACCGATAATAAATCGTTCCAATTTTACAACAATTTAAAATTATTATAAAAAAAAAATATTATCAAGATCTAACCTAACTTACTCTACAACGTGGTAATTCATAATTTTTTTGGTGGTAGGCTTGGAAATATATTTAGGGTGTAAACCTCCACTCTCCTATCACTGCCTATGAATATAAAATATTATCAATCCTTTTTTCGATAGCGCATAAACAACAAATACAAACTAAATCGCAAAATACGTGTCACGGCTCGTCGTATATTAATTGATTTTCGGATATCTATCAATAAAATAAATCACATCAAAAATTATTAATATTAAAGTGCCAATAGTACCATAAGTTTTCGATATTCCATTAAGTAAAATATGATATTACAATAAGTTGACAGATGCATATAATATGAGGGACACGCATCTATAATATTATATATGTTATTTTTACGATTTAACAGTCAAAGAATTATCCTGATGGAAAAATGTTGGCCTATTTTTTGCCGATAAAATTGAAAATATAAAGATCCAATACAAAAAGATCAGGACATTTTTTTATGGTTCTATTTGAGCCAGATTAAAATAAGTATTTATGTAAGTATAAGAATTACACAGTACATAATACATAGTTTACTAAACACTGAGTATAAAAGGTACATTTAGTTTTCGTCTGGTTAAAAAGTAAATGTTATAATGCATTATTATTCATAAATATAAATTATAAGTCATAAATTATTTTCAATCAAACCCTGAGATCGTATCCTTAAAGTAGTGCCACTGTATGTTTCACGCGACCATGTTTTGTTATTTCTTTACAAAAAAATTTATTTTTTTACATAAATAATAAATCTATACGAATGTAAATATTTTTTATTTTTAATAAAAAATACAAAACAATTATTTTACCTTAAGTGGAAGTTGGACCACTCTGATTCTGGACGATTGCTGTCTATATACCTGTTAGTTTTAAACTTAAAATGATTTTTATTACGTATATCAATCAAAAAAAAAAATTACCATACAAACAAATTTTAACCTTGTAAAGTATTTCCTCACAAGTTACTAGACAAAATATTAACATTTGTGACATATTTTTCTAGTGAACTAAGTATATATATAGGTAGGTATACGTGATATGACTGCCTCTCCCTTCCAATCAAAAATCCTGGCCACTTCTCGTTATCATAATTTTTTTTAACACATTACATGTAATATATTTTAATACTGCTCTATTACTATGTATTAAGGGTCCAATAATGGCAATAAATATGTTGATTTTATAATATAATATTATACATTTTTAAAAATGTAATCGATACCATACCTACACATAATTTCATGATTTATCGAGTTTATCGAGTTTATCTATTTTATTGTTTAGTTACAAGCATAATATACAGAATTAAAATTTTAATAAATAATAATGATAATAATAGGTACCTATACCTATTATAGTATATTTAATATTCTAATATTCAATTTTGTTTTTATGTCTTATTTGCACATAATTACATGAGCATTGAGTCTTGAACAAATTCTTGGACGTTTATTTTATCTATTCACATTTCATGATCAACATTTACCATACTGATAAAATTAATGTTATATAAAATATTTTTATTATTTTTATTTTAATTGGTTGAAACTTACAACATTAATATAATAATGTAATTTAATATAAATATGTAACTGTAATTGCCTATATATAATTTATACACATGTATTTGGGCGTAGCACATTCGTCTCCCGTTTTACAAAAAGGTTAATTCCCAAACGGCTCTGGTTTTTTACAAAACAAATTCCTTCCCACTTCATACAGTGACTTAGGACTGTCTTAAAAGAGGTGTGGTTAAAAATGATGTGGTATTATTTTACATTTAATATTCTATGACAATTATAACAAAACATATATATTTATATAGGTAGTACTAGTTCCTATTTGATATAATAAAATGTGTTATTTTATTTTAAATTTTAGCGTTAAAAAATAAAAAATATATAATTATATAAAAATCATACATTGGGTAAATTCGTGTGAAACCTTTTACGACGGGAGCCATTTGGGATGTACCAAATTAGTCTACACCGTTCTATAAAATCACGTTTTTATCTAACTATATTTACTGAATATTTAGTCGAAATGTTTATTATAGTATTACTACAATATTACATGTGCTCAAAAATGAATTATACACAAATAGTTTAAATGGATCCAATATTATTATTAATATTATTATTTACCTTAACTATATGACTAAAGTTTTCGTAACCTCGTGTCCTCATTTATTTTTTATTATTAATTTTTACAACAAATAGCTAACAAAAACAATAGTAAAAATGTGGGTAATTGGATATCGCTCTGCTGTACAATAGGTTACAAGTGAGTCGCTATAATGGATGGTGTTAAATTTGAATTCAATGATATAATATCATTGTATAAGAAAAACGATTCTGAACAAAAACGATGATATTACTAAGTATATTTGATGATATTATTGTGCATAAAGTAATTTATATACAAAATAAGTGGAACCTTGTTTTAAATTTTCAGTCCTTAGCTATAAAGTTTGAACATTTAATAAATTTTTAACTACAAAATAATTATTAAATTTTAAATTTGATACATTTTGCCAAAATTCAAAATTCAAACTTTAAATCCTTATAAAAAAAAAATGTGTTTGTGTATTTTTAATATTTTTCAAATGCTATTATAACAATATATCAGGAGCCTTACATTACATTTTCACGCTATTTACCAAACAAATAAAATTTTATTGATATTTATAGAAAAAAAAAACTAAAAAAATTGAAAACTGACAATGTCCGTAAACAGCTTAAAAAGAGTTAAAATATTCATGTATCTACAAATATTCGTTTTTCAATAACATAAAGTAACAAAACCGTTACATGAGAAATCAAGTGAATATCCAATATTGTAAAAATATGAACTTAAAACGATCATAAAAATTTAATTTGATGTACTTATAGACATTTCTTTTTTGATACAGGTAGACAAACTTATGAGGAATTTTCTATTAAATTTTAGATTCTGAGCGTAGCGATGAATGTATTGATTTTACAATGATTTGTGTTTTTTTTTATATTTTTTTTTTACTTTTGTGTCTGTCATCATCTTTTAGGACAGTAAAAGTGCTTGGATTTTCTTCAACAGTAACTTTTTTGATAGGAAAGTGAATCTAGTTGGTACTTTGGAGGGTCAAAAGTAAAAATTTCCTAGTAGTTTTCAAAAGCCACGTGAAACACAAAAGAAAAATTAAGGAAAAACGGGAATTTTTACGCAGAATCTGTTTTCGAGAAAATCGATTTTGGTTTTTGGTACAACTCTAAAACAAATGACCGAAGGTACATGAAATTTTGACTGAATGTTTATATTAGCATTATCTATACATCATAATATTTTCCAAATATTTTGACTTATTTTGAGCTGTTTACGGACATTTTCAGTTTCCATTTTTTTTAGTTTTTTTTTTTTCTATAAATATCAATAAAATTTTATCTGTTGAGTAAAAAAGCTTGAAAATTTAATAGAAGGCTCCTAGGTTATTGTTTGAAAGGCAGATAAAAAAAATTAAAAATCCTTAGTCACAGTTTTTATTTATCAGCATTTAAAGTTTAAATCTTGACAAAATACGGAAAAATCACGAAAATTAGCAAATTATTTTGAGTTGAGAATTCATAAAAATTTTTCTTTTTAAATCTAAGATTTGAAAATATAATCCAAGATTCCTCATAAGTTTATTTAACTTTATTAAAAAAAAAAAATATCTATAAGCATATCAAATTAAATTTTTATGAGTGTTTGAAATTTATATTTTTACAACATTTGATATTCACTCGATTTCTCATGTAACGATTTTCTTATTTTATTGTAATTAAAAAACGAATGACTGTAGATACTTGAAAATTTCACTGAACGTTTATATCAGCATTTTCTATACACGATAAAATTTTGAAAATAATTTGACTCTTTTTGAGCTGTTTATGGACATTGTCAATTTTTAATTTTTTTTTAGTTTTTTTTTTCTATAAATATCAATAAAATTTTATTTGTTTGGAAAAAAAGTGTGAAAATTTAATACAAGGCTCCTGATATATTTTTACAATAGCAGTTGAAAAGTATTAAAAATACATAGCGACAATTTTTTTTATAAGCATTTAAAGTTCAAATTTTGACAAAATTTATAAAATTTATAATTTAATAATTATTTTGTAGTTAAAAATTTATAAAATGTTCAAACTTTATAGCTAAGGACTGAAAATTTAAAACAATGTTCCACATAATTATGTTATATATAAATTACTTCATGCACAGTAATATCATCAAATATACTTAGTAATATCATCGTTTTCGCTCAGAATCGTTTTTTTATACAATGATATTATATCATTGAATTCAAATTTAACACCATCCATTACAGTGACCCACTTGTAACCTACTGTACAGGAAAGCAACATCCATTTACCTACCTTTTTTCGATTTAGGTTTAAATTTTTCATTAGCGGTATTGGTTTCGATTTTGTATATAGGTTTCCAATTTTTTCTGATTTTCTTTTTGATTTTGTTTTCAGTTTCAGTTTTTAAATGGTTAGTACCGGTTTCTAAAATCGGTTTCAAGGCCTGGACTATTTAGGTTCATTCTCAGTTTATTAATTTTTATTGAACCACGGGATCAAGCATTCGAATCGCCAGTTGTGTAAACTTTCCAAAATGTCAAGATAAAAAGATTTTCAAAAAAATATCATTTTTTAAATTATATATTCGATTTCAGTTTTTAATTATAATACCGGTATTCAATTTTTTTCAATTTCGGTTTTGATGTTGTTTTTGGTTTCGGTTTTTATAACGGTTTATACCGGTTTCAAGCTCTGCATTTTTAACGAAGAAAAAGTAAATTGTAAATTAGAGAGGGCTTACAAGTTTTTTGTGACAATGAGTAATAGGAAACTGAGAAAAAAACATGCGCCAGTATGCGTGTACTTAGGGCGCCAAAATCGTAAATACGCCTATGGTCATCACCATTTAGAACAGTAAAAATAATTAGATTTTCTTCAACGGTATCATTTCTTATAGGAAAGTGAAACTAGTTGGTACTTTGGATGGTCAAAAGTGAAAATTTCTCAGTAGTTTTCAAAAGCGCCATAAAAAAAAAGGAAAAATTAAGGGAAAATGGGAATTGTTATCCAAAATCTGTTTTTGAGAAAAACGATTTTGGTTTTTGATGTAACTCTTAAACAAATGGCTGTAGATATAAGAAATGTTGACTCTATGTTTAGATTGGCATTTTCTATACCCCATAATTTTTTCCAAATGTTTTGACTTATTTTGAGCTGTTTACGGACATTTTCAGTTTTCAATTTCAATAGAAAGCTCCTAATATATTGTTTGAAAGGCAGATGAAAAAAATTAAAAATCCAGTCACAATTTTTTTTTATAAGCATTTAAAGTTCAAATTTTGACAAAATTTATAAAATTTATAATTTAATAATTATTTTGTAGTTAAAAATTTATAAAATGTTCAAACTTTATAGCTAAGGACTGAAAATTTAAAACAATGTTCCACATAATTATGTTATATATAAATTACTTCATGCACAGTTATATCATCATGTATACTTAGTAATATCATCGTTTTCGCTCAGAATCGTTTTTTTATACAATGATATTATATCATTGAATTCAAATTTAACACCATCCATTACAGTGACCCACTTGTAACCTACTGTACAGGAAAGCAACATCCATTTACCTACCTTTTTTCGATTTAGGTTTAAATTTTTCATTAGCGGTATTGGTTTCGATTTTGTATATAGGTTTCCAATTTTTTCTGATTTTCTTTTTGATTTTGTTTTCAGTTTCAGTTTTTAAATGGTTAGTACCGGTTTCTAAAATCGGTTTCAAGGCCTGGACTATTTATGTTCATTCTCAGTTTATTAATTTTTATTGAACCACGGGATCAAGCATTCGAATCAAGCATTCGAATCGCCAGTTGTGTAAACTTTCCAAAATGTCAAGATAAAAAGATTTTCAAAAAAATATCATTTTTTAAATTTTATATTCGATTTCAGTTTTTAATTATAATACCGGTATTCAATTTTTTTCAATTTCGGTTTTGATGTTGTTTTTGGTTTCGGTTTTTATAACGGTTTATACGGGTTTCAAGCCCTGCATTTTTAACGAAGAAAAAGTAAATTGTAAATTAGAGAGGGCTTACAAGTTTTTTGTGACAATGAGTAATAGGAAACTGAGAAAAAAACATGCGCCAGTATGCGTGTACTTAGGGTGCCAAAATCGTAAATACACCTATGGTCATCACCATTTAGAACAGTAAAAATAATTAGATTTTCTTCAACAGTATCATTTCTTATAGGAAAGTGAAACTAGTTGGTACTTTGGATGGTCAAAAGTGAAAATTTCTCAGTAGTTTTCAAAAGCGCCATAAAAAAAAAGGAAAAATTAAGGGAAAATGGGAATTGTTATCCAAAATCTGTTTTTGAGAAAAGCGATTTTGGTTTTTGATGTAACTCTTAAACAAATGGCTGTAGATATAAGAAATGTTGACTCTATGTTTAGATTGGCATTTTCTATACCCCATAATTTTTTCCAAATGTTTTGACTTATTTTGAGCTGTTTACGGACATTTTCAGTTTTCAATTTCAATAGAAAGCTCCTAATATATTGTTTGAAAGGCAGATGAAAAAAAATAAAAATCCAGTCACAATTTTTTTTATAAGCATTTAAAGTTCAAATATTAACAAAATACTGAAAAATCACGAAAATTAGCAAATTATTTTGAGATGAAAATTCATAAACATTTTTTTTTTTTAAATCTAAGATTTAAAAAGGGGGGTAAGTGGATGTCGCTCTGCTGTATAGTAGGTTACAAGTGGGTCACTGTAATGGATGGTGTTAAATTTGAATTCAATGATATAATATCATTGTATAAAAAAAACGATTCTGAGCGAAAACGATGATATTACTAAGTATATTTGATGATATTATTGTGCATGAAGTAATTTATATATAACATAATTATGTGGAACATGTTTTTTAAATTTTCAGTCCTTAGCTATAAAGTTTGAACATTTTATAAATTTTTAACTACAAAATAATTATTAAATTATAAATTTTATAAATTTTGTCAAAATTTGAACTTTAAATGCTTATAAAAAAAAATTGTGCCTATGTATTTTTAATACTTTTCAACTGCTATTGTAAAAATATATCAGGAGCCTTGTATTAAATTTTCACGCTTTTTTTCCAAACAAATAAAATTTTATTGATATTTATAGAAAAAAAAAAACTAAAAAAAAATTAAAAACTGACAATGTCCATAAACAGCTCAAATTTCAAACACTCATAAAAATTTAATTTGACATGCTTATAGATATTTTTTTTTTTAATAAAGTTAAATAAACTTATGAGGAATCTTGGATTATATTTTCAAATCTTAGATTTAAAAAGAAAAATTTTTATGAATTCTCAACTCAAAATAATTTGCTAATTTTCGTGATTTTTCCGTATTTTGTCAAGATTTAAACTTTAAATGCTGATAAATAAAAACTGTGACTAAGGATTTTTAATTTTTTTTATCTGCCTTTCAAACAATAACCTAGGAGCTTTCTATTAAATTTTCAAGCTTTTTTACTCAACAGATAAAATTTTATTGATATTTATAGAAAAAAAAAAACTAAAAAAAATGGAAACTGAAAATGTCCGTAAACAGCTCAAAATAAGTCAAAATATTATGATGTATAGATAATGCTAATATAAACATTCAGTCAAAATTTCATGTACCTTCGGTCATTTGTTTTAGAGTTGTACCAAAAACCAAAATCGATTTTCTCGAAAACAGATTCTGCGTAAAAATTCCCGTTTTTCCTTAATTTTTCTCTTGTTTTTCTTGGCGCTTTTGAAAATTACTGGAAATTATAAATTTTGACCTCCCCAATGCACCAACGATATTCACTTTTCAATCGAAAAAGATACTAAAGTTGAAAATCGAAGCATTATTTCGACTACTTATCGTGTACACAGACACAAAAAAAATATATAAAAGCACACATTACTGTAAAATCAATACATTCATCGTTCTACTCAGAATCTAAAAATATTTTATTGAAAATAAAATTTTAAAATTTACATTTGATGAAAAGATTTTCAAGTACTTACGGTTAATATTTTTTGAATAACAATAAAATAAGGAAATATTTGTATGACAAGTAATTGTTAATTTACGAGTGAATATTCAATGTGTAACTTAAAACGTTCGTAAAAATTAATTTGAATTTATGGTAAACTTTTTTAGATTTTGAGTGGAAAGATGAATGTATTGATTTTACAATGATGTGTGAATTTTATTTTTTATTTTTTTGTGTCTGTCATTACCTTTTAGGACAGTAAAAATGCTTAGATTTTCTTCAACAGTATCTTTTCTGATAGGAAAGTGAATCTAATTGGTTACAAGAAAGTCAAATTAAATTTTTATGAGCGTTTGAAATTCATATTTTTACAATATTTGATATTCACTCGATATCTCATGTAACGATTTTCTTATTTTGTTGTAATTAAAAAACGTATGACTGTAGGTACTTGAAAATTTCACTGAATGTTTATATTAGCATTTTCTATACACTATAAAATGTTGAAAATATTTTGATTTGTTTTGAGCTGTTTGCGGACATTGACAGTTTTCAATTTTTTTTCTAGAAATATCAATAAAATTTTATTTGTTGGATAAAAATGCGTGAAAATTTAATGCAAGGCTCCTGAGATATTGTTACAATAGCAGTTGAAAAATATTAAAAACATATAGGTACAATTTTTTTGTAAGCATTTAAAGTTCAAATTTTGACAAAATTTATCAAATTTAAAATTTAATAATTATTTTGTAGTTAAAAATTTATAAAATGTTCAACTTCTATAGCTAAGGATTGAAAATTTAAAACAAGGCTCCTCTTAAATAGGTTATATATAAATTACTTTATTCACAATAATATCATCAAATATACTTTGTAACATCATAGTCTGACTGACCGTTTTCGCTCAGAATCGTTTTTCTTATACAATGATATTATATCATTGAATTCAAATTTAACACCATCCATTACAATGACCCACTTGTAACCTACTGTACAGCAGAGCGACACACACTTACTCACCTTTTTTATTGTTTTATGTAGGAAAACTTAAGGGAAATTTAAATTCTTAGATTACCCACCTGTATTGAAGAATATAATTAATATGGATTTCGATTGTAAAATATAGAGATGTATACCTAAATCCAAAGGTGGGGGAATTAACTTGTTAAAAGTTTAAAACTTAATTAGTTGATTTTTTTTGTTTTTAACTTATTAACTTAACTGTTGTTAACTTTTAACTGAAGGAAATTTAATTAAATTAACCTAACTTGTCATTATTAATTATTTTTATTAACTTGCCCAAACTTGGCTATACCTCGTTATTATCTTTATTATATTTCAAATTATTATTTTTATAAATTTCATAAAATTGTATTTAATTTGAAATATTATATTGAATATATAAATATATAGTACCTACTCGCCCAAAAGAGTTTATTTTTATTTTTACAGGATTATAAGAATTTATACAATATATACAATTATTTATGCATAAAAAGTAGGTACATACTACGACGTGTGATGAGAGAAAAAACGTAAATGGATGTTACTTTAATAAGAAATCACACATCAAATTTACATTTTTTGCTTGGGACCCAATATGAAATACAAAATTAAAAATAATAGGTTGGTAATTCTCAACACCAACTTTATAATTTACATCACTACAGATTCATAATATTATTTCAATAGTTTATCACTATCCAGGTCTTAACTCCTCGGAAACATGTCATGTTTGACATTATTATTGAAGGTGACCACCAAATAGCATATTTTATAATATATGCAATAAACAAATTATACATTATTATAATATTATATTGCTAAATGCTTAGTGAATATATTGCATGATAATAAAATAATTTTTATAGAATTAAATAAATCTATAAATCTAAGAATGTTCCGACAAATTGATTAATTTTTATTCATACTGTATAAATATTTAAATTCCTCAATTATTTCAGAAATTTTCATTGATAAGCTTAAAATAAAAAAATCACATAACTTGGTTTTTATATTATATTATAGCCTATGATTTGGAATGAAATCTATTAAGGAAAACGTGCAGTGGAATGTCAAAATTATTTTGCCATACTTTCATAGTCATATGTCTTTAGGCTAAATATATCAATAACTTCTTTAACTAGGTCAAAATGTAGAAAATAATATATACACATATTGATGATATTGCATTACGATCTTTAGATGTAATTTTTATCTAATGAAAACAAGTAGGTAGCAAATTTTTAATTCTGATAAACAAAAGTAACACCAGATTCTAATTTAAAGTGTAAATCTTATAATTATAAACCTATAAATATAAAACTTTGAAACAATTATTAATTTAAATAGATTTACCTGCCTATCTTCAGATCCTTATACTTAAAATAAATATTTGTGTAGAAATGTATCGCATAACAATTTATTAATATTAATTCCCTTGTTTCAGCCTGCAATCTATATTATATATTATTGTAATTAAATGAGTTGCATAGGTACAATTAACAATATTCATTATTTTATTTACACGTACACATCTATAATGTATAACATTCAAATCAGCTTCAAATCATACCAATAATACAACACACATAAGATAACAATTACGTAAAGCTTAAACAAAGATGTATTATAATTTGTAATAAATATTATATTGCATGCTTAAGGATATTAAAGTCTCTAACAATCTAGTAAAAGATTTGAACTTTTTCAGAATTTAAAAGATCGTAAATCACTTTGTCATAGCTTCGGTTTTTGATAGTAATTTAAGAAAACTACTAGGTATATTACTTTTAAATAATTGAACATTCAAACTAGGATAGTATAGCACCCATTATATCATAAAAATAATGAATGAAATTAAAATAGGTTAAGTTTTAATCTTAAATTAAAAGTAATGCGTAGGCACAATGTCATGTCATGACTTAAGAGGACCTATATCAGTTAAATAAACAGGACAAAACCAAATAACCGATAAATTAAGAAAAATTGAACTATTACTATCTTTCGTTTTGATAAATGTTAGACGTAAATACGGAATGTTTTACTATGTATAATGGACTATAATGCCTATATGACTATATCTAAATGAAAATATAAAAGTGATAAATTTATATAAATATTTAGGTACAAACGTACACCATTTAAGTGAAAAATTACTTCTACGGCAAAAATAAATTATTTTACGGAACGTATCTAGTTACTTTAAGAAGGTTTTCTCCGAAACATTAACATGCAAATACCGACGATTTATAAATACCTATATTAACTGTTTGACATATTAATTTATCCCTGGTAGTTTAAATATTTATAAAATATGGAAATTACAAATTAATATTATACTAAAAATTAAAATAGATTCTGGAAATTGTATACTTTTATTATAATATACTGGTTTTGGGTAAAATCATATTAAAAATATATATGGTTGCATATTGCAATAGTTGCAATTGTTGCAATAGCTATAAATATATATACAATATCTACGTAAACAAAATTAAATTTACCAGTTTGATATTTTTTTTGTATTTTATATTATATCACGAGGACTGTGGACTATTTAAATATTATGTATAATTAAATAATAATAACATATAACAATATTATCATATTACAACGTTACAAATTGAAAAAAAATTCTAATTACCTATAGGTACAAAATATTTTAATATGAATTTATACAAACTGAACGATAAAAAAAGGAATGGAATTTGTGTTGAATGACAAGTATCGTAAAACATGTTTTATTCTGAACTGCACTGAGAAGTGGCGTATTTGCGAGGGTAGAGAGGGTTGAGTTATGAAGAATAATATCCTCTTGAGCTACAAGTTTATATAATACAGTTTTATATTAAAAATTATAGTACAATTAAAAATATTTGTTATATTTATTAGGCACTGTTAAATAAAATTACATCTCCCCTTCCCGAAAAACACAAAATAATATTTTATCAATGCATACAATATACAAATTATTTATTAGACATTATAAAATAATTGATTTAATATGAAAATATATGTGATCGATGCCTACCCGCCACAAGAAAATTATAAGAGCAAAATCGCCGAGAATCTATGAACAGTTAAGAAATCAATAGAGGCTACACTGCATATACAATTCGTCAGCATCGGGGGAAAAAAACAATAAACACTATTATAGTGGCTCACAATATAGGAACGACTAAGGTTGTACGCTAAAATATTAAATTGCCGGTTATAGTGACTCATGGACGTTTCTGTGCGCAGTTTATATTATATGTTCCTCCAGCAGACATCAGGACATTGTACGCTGAGATGAGTTTGACTGAGTAATTTCATTAAAAGTGCTCATAATAATATGACATAGTGACAAAAATCGAATAGTGGCTGTGTACAGTATCAATGTGGATTTGCATTTAAATTATAAATGTCAATCAAATACTTAATAATACATTATAATAACATGATAAACACACAACCGAATTCTTTTCTATACGCGCCAAGTTTGAATAGTAAGTATCTTATATCCATATTATACTAGCTTTTATCAATTATCACGCATATGTTTTTTGCTTTGGACATTTTACATTTTCGCTTACTATTTGTTCGAATGTCAGCATGAAATATGAATATATACTCTACGTTAATTAAAGAACTGTGAGAATATATATTGTTTCAATTAACCAAACAGCATCGGCCACATTATTATTCAATGATTCACGATACTATCAAGTTAACAATATATGGTGACGAGTAGTTGAACAATTGATCAAAAATTATTTTATTTTATTATTTTTGTACTTCCAACCTTTTTATTGTTGTATACAGTCGTTATATGATAATAATAATAATTTTTTTTCTAAAAATCATTTAATTTATTTCAACATTTAAAATTACATTTTTTCGTTGAAACTTATTTAAGACTATTCAAATGCTTGTAATTAATTACTATAATATGTTTAATAATATTTATTATAAATCATAATTACCAAAACCATTTTTTTTTAAATATATGTATATACACTAACTTGACATTCTGCTGCAACCCTCATGAGCTGTGACTAATACCTATGAATATACTTTCTTACGTGTAATTATTGGCTATTATTCATTTAAAAATGATTGATTTACTTTTTATTTGTCCTTACTAATATAACAGAGACAGTTATGCTGGCTTATGCATAGGTATAATGCGTATTTTTGTCACTTGGATACGTATTAAAAAAAAAGCCGTTGATTAAAAATATGATTTTCAGTTTTACTTTGATTTCAACTTGTAATATTAAAATTAAATTTACTAAACAATAACAATAAGACTACGTGTTGTTATTTGTAACAAATTACACAAGTCAATAAATATTTGTCATTCTCCGTTATAAAATAAATTTATAATAATTATACCTACTTATAATTAATACCGTCATAAGCCACTATACTATTAAAAACATTAACATTTCTTAACAGTATCAACGATATACGATTACAAACATTGAATTCCGCAATTATATTAAATTGTATAAATATATAAATAATTTATTAATATTTGTACACCGGTACACCGGTATATGAGTGTATGACTGACGTAAAAACGTACAAAGCTCATTTCGTACTAAAGTCTTATCAATAGTTTGTTAAAGGAAATCGTGTATAATTATAATTGAATAATTAAAAATATATTATAATATATAATATTATAGGTATGCTACCATGATAAATTAGTTGTATAAAAAAGTAATGATTATTGCAATTATTGCGTTTAAGTACTTTCAATATGTTTAACATAAAATGGATTCGATTAAAAATATAATCAAAATTATGTTCATACTTTTTGACAAATTACCAACATTAACACAATTTAGAAAACTAAACGGTTTCATTGTACAATTTTAAGTTTGTTGTTTTGTACGCCTACGTTGACTAATATTAAGTATCTACGATAATATTTCTAATATTTATACAAACAATAAACATGCATATTGTGTTATAAATCATAAATGATTATGACGTATAGTGAACAATGCATATTGCGTCGTCGTTAGCGTAATATTGTCGTTGCAGATGGTATACAATGTCACAGTCACTTTATTATATTGAATTTCTAAGTATGGAACAAACCACAAACTCACGAATTGCATGACGAGATCCATTCGACCACCTGAAGAATTTATAATATTTAAGTAGGTATTCTGTTAGAATAAGTAACGTAAAGAAGCAAGTACGCGAGGTCATTATCTAAAAAAATGCACGATGGTAAAGGTAATGTCAATGAAAGTTTGAGGTTTTATTTATTATAATATCATAACAATTTATTTCAATTTTATTATATTAGTAGGTAGTAGGTATGAGGTATCTATTGTTTATTATTTCGTTGTTCATCGCGAGTCGTGACTGCGCAGTGCGCGTCCGCGCGTTATTGAAAAAGTCAAGGACACGAATACACGATCGTATATTTTGCAAACAAACCACACACGTGATTAGGATTTCAAAGCCATTCGCTGTTGTGGCGATTACAATCTAGAAGTATATTATATTATAATGTCAATCACTGCTTCCACGGTCGTTATACAGACTAGGTATACTAGTCACTATAGGTAGTATTGTACTGATAAGAAGGCATCTAACCAAGAAGGCCGGAAACCACATAACACTATAATATGGGAGCGTTCAATCGAAAACTAATGACAATTTTATTTTTCCCAATCAGTAAGCACTATAATAATTATATTTTTAGCCAATAGGTAGGTCGTAGGTATATCCCTCTACTATATAGAGTCTTGTAGACTTGTAGAGGGCCCTTATTCCTACTATAGACGAGGAGAGGGGCAATAGCGGATTTGATTGTCTTGGAGAGAGAGGCAGCAGCGGATTGGATTAGTCTTTTTTTTAGGGGGGGGGGGGGGTGGGGTGTGTATATCCAAAAATTCTACTTATAACTATTTACCCACTTAGGCCTTACAGAGGAGAAACATGACATACCTATTCAATAGTAAAATTTGTAAGCCTTGATTAAAATGTATAAATACTCTGAACTTTTGTACAGATTTAAAAAAAAAAATTATTATTCATAGTTAGTTTATGATGTATATATGGCCCTTCACTAAGCCCCATGCCCATGAAGGAAACACTGGATACCACCCTCGAGGCTCGAGATAAAAATAAAATAGATAATATGTACATTAAATTTGTTCCATTAAATTCTTTGTTGCATAAAAAAAGCTGTCTATATTATTGAATACTTCACTGATAAATATATTTAATTGCTATTCTAAACGTGTCTAAACAAAATTCTATTTTATATGACACTGTTATGTATTAATGTAGGACGTAAGTAGTAGGTATTAAATTGATTATTAGAAAATCGATATAGTTTAGTGTTCAAACCCTCAGATGACATTTTTCATCGAGTGCTATAACATCAATTATATCATGGTTATTTTTACCCAGATCAGGCTGGATAATATGTTTGTAATCATAGGCGCAAATAGCATTTGGGATTTGGCGGGGCTAAAGCCTTACTTTGATAATATTGAATAAACTTAATGTAAGAAATGTTTGTGAGGGCTTTGGACATTTTTTTTTTGGGGGGGGAGGGGGGTTTAGCCGCTAAATCCACCACTATTTGCGCATATGTGTGTAATATCAATATACAATTATTTTCATTGTTAACCCAGAAAAGTAAACGTTACTTTTATTTTAATTTTAAACGGTAATGATTTTAATATTCATTAAGAGAATAAAACTCTCGTCTTGAATAATAAACGTTCAATTTCACTATAAATTAAATATTTGGATATGATGTTGTCCAACGTTGAAACATGTTAAAATATTAAATTAATCTAATACTAAATTGAATAGATTGCACAATTTTAATTATTTTGAAATAATTATATTTTATATTTATCCACTCATTAACGGGAGTTGAAAGGTGTTTATTTATAATTGCTTTAAAAGCCTGGACTTAATTTTTTCAATACCTTATACTTAAGACGTAATATTGTCAATAATATATTTTTATTTTCTGCATGTAAACTTTATTTCGAGATAAATATATTTTACTGGGCACGTGTTAAATTGAATGATTAATTTGTATAAAATTAAATGATAAAGGTTTCACTCCTAATAAAATAATTAATATAGGTACCTACACTATAATGATAGAGGCTATACAAATACTTGAACTGCTACAGTGTATTTGCAACTTTATAGTTTATATATAGTTCTTGATCCAATTATAGTATTAAAACTATATAGTATAGTTCAAGTCGTCATAAACTATAGTAACCTGCAGATATATATAGGATTTTAGAGTAGTAAAAACGTAAGTATTGACTTGCAGTTTAAGTTTATAAGTTATACCTAACATGACAAGATTAAAATTAAAATTTAATATCACACAACGCGTGCGTTTAAAAAACGGAAATAATTGTTTCAATGCAATACTTGTTTTCATTCATACTAAATTATTACTTATTGCTCGATATGTATAAGGTATTTTTTTTATATAAGAACCATACGCTTAAAATTAGTTAATAGTGCATAGATACATAACTTATAATTATTATCATTTAAAATGTAACTAAAAACTAGGAATCTTTACACCCGGGTCCTGGCGGAAAAAATATGCCTTTGGTCAATATTTTACGCAAATTTAAATTTATTTACTGCATGCGGCCCTCAATTAGTTTTCAAAAATAATATTTGGCTCTTTCTAAAATCCTAGTGGGGACTACTGCATTAGAGTATGAACTCTGCGTAGTATCGTTAAGAATGTATTAAAAATATAAAATTTAGAAATGCAAATATAGGTGTATGTACAAAGAATAGTTGACTGATGAGTGTTAGTAAATTGAAGTCTACAAAACGACTGAAAAATAATAAATTCGTGAAGGAACTATTTGCAAAGATAAAATATTTGTTGTGACGCCAAAAAAGAACAAAAAAAATAAAGCAGATAAAAAGTCAGCCGAGTTGGTTGGGATGTGTTTAAAAATTGTTGAAAAAAATACTTAAATTACTAGCTCGACGAGCTATCTAACTATAGTTCTATATACGTTCCTACTTAATTATTGACAGAGATCAAAATAATATTACATTTTTACATAATAGAAAATAATATTTGTAAGCCGGTAAATTTATAAGAACAATAAGAAGATCTTATAATATAATACATATATTATCTACCTACGTGATACACATATTATACTAAAGATATAGAACTTAAGTTACTTATAAGAGGACCCCACATCCGCATTATATATTGTGTCGTATTCGTCTTACGTTCCTACAACATGGTAAATTGTAGGTTCACAATACTTCATTTTACTCTGAATTTTTAAAATTAAAGTGAATTGACCTATTATGTAATTTTAAGGTAAGGTTTATCTTATTTATTAACTATGCCATCCGGAGGCTTGTATTGCTATTTTAATTGCGAAGCAAATAATGAGCATTTTAAAACTGTACATTTTTAAGTGATCATATACCAGTCATAACTTGCTTTAAAATTAAAATATCTATAAAAGCCCTGATAGATAATATAATAATAATCTCACTTTTAAATTGTATTATACCTACACTCAATACAATTATATATTATGGTCAGTTCACTCTAATTTTAAAAATAACAGGAAAATAAAGGAATATTGTGAACGTAAAATTTGCTATACTGTACGTTATATAGTAAGATGGAGACAATATTACAACGCATGTGGCCCATGTGGGTATGGTGCAGTGGTGAATTTAAAGGGGGGGGGGGGGGGTTCTAGTGAATTGAAGCACCTACCGCTCTGCATATTGAACTTTTTTTAAATTATAAATTACTTAGATGTCAGGTACCTATCACGTATATAAGGTATAACTAAACGTATTAATTGTAAACAACTACCAAAAAATAGGTTAAATTTGTTACACCGAAGTTGTGTTGTTCATGATAAGTAGATAAGCCTAAGTAGCTTTATTATCAACATAGCATCCACCATTAAAAAATCCTAGTTCCGTCACTGGTATGGCGTCATCTTAAGTTACTCGAGAAGTAGATATAGGTATGCATACTTAGTGTACGATTCTCGATTTTTTCAGAAACGATGGACAGCAATGTTTGCGGGGAAACAGAAGAGCGAGCGTGATGCCGATCAACGGCAACGCGTTGGCCAAGTACTTGGTCATGGTGTCGCAAGTGATTGCTTGGTGCACGGTTAGTGCGATGCTGTTGCGGAGGGGCCTGAACCAGGTGAACGCTAGCTCGCAGCAACCGCCGTCGTCACCGTACGGCAGCAAACCGTACGGCGGTTCGGTTTCAGCGTTCGGCGACAGCAACGCGACATCGACCGCGGCCACGGACACCGGCCACCATCAACAAGGGACGACGGAAAAGTCGTTCGACGAAAACGGTGCGCCTGCCGTGGTGGCCGGCGTAGTGATGATCGCGATCGCGGTGATCATGTTGATCATCAGTCCCACGATCATGGTAATGAAAATGATCGAGAAACGCAAGAAAAGGATCCTGGACACGGTGAGCATAGCGCGTCGGTACAAAAAACTTCGTTATAATATTATATAGCAGGTTATATAATTATTTTGGTAGTTGGTCGCCTACATATATAATAGTTTCGGGTGAAGTATTTTTATCGGTTCTTCTTCCTACAAAAGAGCTATCTCGATATCATTGAACGCGTTAATTATTGATATTATTATTACAACATTCACATAATATGTATTTGTTTACAAATAATTTTGATAATACATGTTATAATGGAGACGGTCATACAGAGTACAGAGTATAACGAAACTTAAGTATAAACATAAAAAGATGGGTACCTAAGAGTGGATGTCGCTCTGCTGTACAATAGGTTTGCAAGTGGGTCACTCTATAATGGATAATGGTATTAAATTTGAATTCAATGATATAATACCATTGTACACGAAAAAGGATTCTTAACGGAGACGGTCAGATTAGGTTATTGTCAGTGTGAATATTTTATATTATATGTATTTATATTTTATATTTTTATTACTTTATTAATACGGTAGTCGGTAAGTTGAATTAATATTATACAATTACAACAAATAACTAAAATCGTTATTCATGGTTATTTAATATTATGTAACATCATTCAAATTTGAACATAAATTATCTATATAAAAAAAACTAACGGGTGGCTAATTTAACCATACCTTACATGTCATATACTACTCTCATCATTTAAATTTCTTATACTAATTTATATAGATTGTTTACGTCAGATAAAATATTTAAAAAAAAATTGTATTTCTAATCAAGTTTTACGCGAATTAAATCATTAGAAAATCATTACCTATAACTTAAGGTATCCTTGAATTATTAGTTTTTAATATAATGTAAGTAATTATATAATAAACTAGCTGATCCCGCTGGCACTTCGTTGCCCGTTAAATGTAGTAATTCTATATGACTCAAAATTTGTTTAATTCATTATTTAATATTCGGTGTATGGTGTATGGTGTTCAAAATTTATCTTAACTTTTCTGTTGCCTGGGATAAAAATTCTGATTCGCAGCAGTATATTATCAGGTAGGCAATCTACCTGCGGTAGATCGCGGACCCCGTGTTGTTTGTACGTAAGTGTATGATTTAACTCTAAAATATCAAAATTGTACCAAGTTTGTCATTTTTACTTAATTCCAGCTAGGGAGGATTAATATAATCAATTAATACAAAAGCCTGGCGCAACCGTACTAAAATCCGATGAATAAAAAAAAACAAATTCAACACTTTTTAAATTAGCTTATCTTCTTCCCATAGGTCTAATCTACACACAAACATTCATTTTTATCTATAATCTATACTATTATATAAAATTGTAAGGGTTTTTCTACGACCGCGCTAACCGAGAAAACTACTTTTGTCAATAAAAAAAAAGTATTAAGCTCATAAAAATTAAAAACAATATATGTATATATTATAGGTACAATTGTTTTTAATTTTTTATGAACTTAATACTTTTGTTTTATTGACAAAAGTAGTACTAAAACCTTCAGCAGAGTGTCGGGTATAACGGTAAAAAATTTCAGCCAAATCGGTTCAGTAGTTTTCTCGGTTAGCGCGGTCGTAGAAAAACCCTTACAATTTTATATAATAGTAAAGATAATTATGTTACATATTATGTGTTATATTGTGGTAATATTTTAACTTTTGAAGTCCAATCAATATATTATTATAATATAATTTCCATATCGCTATTATAACTTGTAAATACTCGCAGCGGCTACCGCCAGGATACTTCCACCCATTCTAACTAAACGCGATCAGATGCATCGAAAGCACATCTTGCTGCACCCCTTTATGTCTATAGAGTTATTTGATATTCGGCGCACTCTATACTTAGATAGGTCAAGTTATTATAAGGGACCAAAAGTACAGCTTTAATCGCTTTCCCGCGCTATAGTGTATTACTATTGATTAAGTATAAGTATTAAGTATACTGCTTTGGTATATTTATTATAATCAATGGTATTACGCGCCAGCGGTAATAATTATTGTAATCGAAACGCATTTGTTTTGTTTATTGTATATCGTCAAGACATTAACAGAGAAATTGCAATTTCCGAACAATTAATCATGTACCGAAACAACCACGATACTTTTGTCATATTGATGGTAGGTAATTTATTTACCCCGGTGTAGGTACATAACTAGTTTTTTTTATTACATTAATATGGTAATTTATATTTTATTATATATTATTATAATGTTTAAAAAAAAACTTGATATAATTTCTTATTATTTACTCTGATAATAAAACGCCTTGAAAATAATAATTATTTAACGCGCCTGAGACTCCCAGACGAGATGAATTTTTTAAATAACTATTATAGATTATATATTTTTTTACGTCTTACAACAAGTACCACCTGCCTACATTACCTATAATACTCATCAAGTATTCAGAATTAAATCATCAATTGGATGTATTCCAATATATAATATTATATAATATTGAAATGCTTTAAACCAGATTAAAATATTATATAGTTCATAATATGATCAGTCACGAATTGGAACGGTGCCTCGGTGGCATACCAGAAGTATTCAAAAGCAATTGAACATTTTATAATTTTTTCAAAGTAGGGTTCGAATATTATAGAAGGCTGATTTTCCACAAGAATTTTTAGATTTCATAATATTATGAGTTAAATGTGAATAGTTTTAACAATTTGAATGATTCGATCTTGATCTGCTTAATATATATTTATTATATTTATATCTAAGCTGACAATTCTAGAATTCTGTTAACCAATTAAATATTATGAAGAAGTTTGAAATTCCTTAAAAAGATTCAGAAAGTCAGAATTATCAAATTATCTTCGAGAACAAGATGATTACGTCGACATTCCGATGAGCTAAATATGTTGAAAGTGTTAAATTATGTTTATGTACAATATTATATTTAAATTTTTCCCGAATTTCACTACTATAGTTTTAAATTTAACAATAATTTAATCCGTTAAAAATTATCACACTAGTTAGATAGTGAACAAAATAAAATACAAAAACGTGTATAAAATATTTAATAGAATCATACTGAATAGAATAGAATAAAAACGAATAAGGTCCCTAAAATATTTATTTTATAATTTGTTATTTTAATACTACTTAAATAATAAATACATTTGTCTACCCAATATATATATGTACGTAATATATACGACATATATATACGTTTTGTACACACAAGTCACAGTTCACAAGTTTAACACACAATATACTATACACTAATATATTATTGCTTATAAGTTATAACTTATAACCTAAACAAATAATAATCCCAAATTATTACAAATTATAACAAAAATTAGTAAACTAAATTTTTTAATTTACGGGGCAACAATTTTTCCCGTCCGCCATTAAATCCGATCACGAAACTTAACTCTGGGATTTAAAATTAATTGTAAAAAGCTTAGTATTTGTGCATCGATAAATAATAGTTAACATTCACATACCTATACAATTTTTTTAAACTGTATGTTTATTGTCAGTTGTTGCCAACTGTTGTTGATGATGTCATTGTACTAACAATAAGGGACCTATGTGCATATACAGGAAAATAATACATCGTCTCTCTTCTGAAAAAATAACAATACTATTAATAATTTATTTTAATGAATATTCATTCCTGGGACAATTCACATAAAAATATTGACAAATTTACAATAAGATAATAATGCTACAGCCTACTTCATTGTATATTATAACATGCCACGGCGACAGCTCGGCGTTATATTAAATGTAGATATATGTAATATGTACCTACCTAAACTACCTAACCTACTTTTCAAAGTTTTTGACTGTGGTTTTCCAATACGTGTTAATTAATTTAATTAACTAACGATACCTATGTTTTTTTGTATAGGAATTAGAATCTCCGCCTAAGTACGAAGATGTGGTAGAAAGCGCCCCAAGATATTCATCGTTGTTTGTATTTAATAACGATGGCGAAATGGCATTGGTGTCTGAAAATATACTACACAAAGAAAAGGATAATATTCAAAAACAACTAGTTTAAAATAACTAATTTCATGAATTAAATTTATATTATTATATAATCTACTTCAAACTTTCTACACTGCCTCAACATCGGTTGGCCTAAACCTGCCGAGAGTTATTCAAAAAATATTTATTCATGGCATGATTTATTGTATAAACCTTAAGTTATAAGTTAAAACCAATACATTGGGGAATATTTTTAAATTTAACGATACAATATAAATACATATAAAACAACAATTATGTTTACAACTACCTATGTTTTTTTTTGTATTTTTATACATGATATTTGACATTTTATCATAACTTGTAATATTTCAGACTATATAAATTGAATCTATTTTAAACAAAAATAGCCCACATTTAAAATTATATTTTTTCTATAAACTATAGTTCTTTAAATATGTGTATTTTTTACGGAACAAAATTAAAAGAGCTGATTATATCTGTATAAATATTTTTATTTATAACAATTAAATTCAAACTTACAAACAATAGTAATATAATATAAAGTAGGTACTTACTAATAGGCAGAGGTGAGAGGTAGGTTGTCTCATTATGTGTTAAATAATATTATTTATCGGTTATTACAAAAGTACTTATAACAGTAGTCAATCAATAAACTATAAACATTAATCAAATACAACTAAAAATTGAATATAGTACGGTTGTATATTAATCGTACATTTACATACGCTATATAAACTTTAAGGCGCCCGGTGCCGATGCCATTTTGTCCTCAAAAATACACTCTGCGGAAATAACGATACCGCCGTGTAGAATCAACCAAATTTCATATATTTTTTTTAAATTGCTATAGAGGGGAATATTCTACAGCCCGCATCGATCTCTGTTTTTCAATATTTTATTCTAAAACTTTATAATATGTCTAAAAAAATACAAGATAAAAAGCATTTTTTTACAATATTTTTAATACAATTATTTGAAATAAAATACAAAATCAGAGATCGATGCGGACTGTAGGAAATCTTTTTCTTTCAGGTAAAAAAATAGTCATCAAAATCCGACAATTCTACAAAGCTTGAAAGTTATTCCCGTAAAGTCATTTTTTTTCGATATAATACCCCCTGTCAACCTCCCCCCCCCCCCTAAATAGGTTTCGGGTAGGAGATTAGTAGAAAAGTCTTATAATTGAGGTGGAAACTAAAATATAAAATTTTATAGAATTGTGGAAAATTTGAAAAACTGGCACCGGGACCCTTAATATAAGGTACATGTTTATCCTCGAAATATAGAAAATACGGGAGGTCTGTTGTCCTATAGGTATTGTTCTTACTCCACCAGCTATTATCAAGGTAGGAATAAGTTAGCGGATCCAAAGGTTGTTCGAGTGGGAGGTTTAAAAAAATATTTATAAGATACTATCAGATTTGTACTACCTATATGACATTTTCTATTACTATTATATTATTTTATAATAATATAAGTACCATATAAACAATTATATAATATTATTAGAATTAGGTACGTTAAAAATCATAGTCTAAGCGGTGGTGAAGCGATCACCCTATCGACACCCCCCGTATAACCACTGACTGGATCAATGGAAAGAAAATTAGGCCAACAATTTAAAACAATTTAAATGTATAAAATAATATTAACTATAATAATAATAATAATTTGTTTTCGTCATATTATGCATTTCATTCATATTGCATCATTTATTTTATGATTTATTTTACCACAATATAATGCTATAGTAAGAATAAACTAAATGGCATTGTAATAATATAATTAGGGATGGGCCGATACTAGATATCGGCCGATATCAGTGGTATCGGTTTTATCGGTATCGGTTTTTCTTCAAAACCGATACTTCAACCGATACCAAAAAAAAAACCTATAGATCAGCATATTAATATTAAAGTATTAAAGACTGAAAAATAAACTACATACATGTGATAACTATTAAATAATAATTATGAATTTATTACCATTAATAAATATTAAATAATAATCAATTTTTTCACTTTTTTAGGTAATATTTGTGTTAACGGGTACTGGTTTTATTATATATCGGTTGATGGTATCGGTTTTATGGTTGTATCGACTCATGTTATTTTGTCAAAAATGTTGTTTTTATATTTTCATATATTATCGGGTATCGATTTTATATCGGCAGCATAAATCGGAGTATCGGATATCGGTAAAAAGTGGTATTGGCCCATCCCTAAATATACAAATTCAATACATTTTTTTATTTACAAAGCTTTAAATTGTATTACATATAATTATTTGTCTAACACGTGACACTTTCAGAACATATTAACATTTAAATAAATATGCAAATATAAATATTTTTAAAACTGATGAATCCTGAATGGGCCTGAATGTGGGCCTTTGATGTAAATGTATTTATGAACTTAATAGCCTTATATTAATCTTAATCTAAATCTGTCTGTAATATTGACACCATAATAAATTAATGTATACATCACTAATGGATGTATTGATATTTTTATTTTAATTCAATTGTAATTTATTAAATATAATGAAAAACGATTCTGAACCTATGCAGCCTACATGTCAAAAATAATTCGCAATTTTGATGAATCTCTATGTGTTACTATTTAGTATTTATTCTGTGTTTTTAATATTTTTCATTTGCTGTAAGAAAAAAAACATTAAGTAGGTAGGTACTTATTAAGGCTAATATTTAGACTATTTAGGCTAACTATTCCGTTTATATTAATTCAATCCTTGAAACTTACTAGACCCTTCCTTATTTAAGTAAATTTATTCTTCGATTTTTGTTTTCCTTTATACTTCACTTTTTTTTAGGAACAACCCAAAAAGTACATAGTTTATCAAAACAGTTTCGCTAAAAATGATTTGAGTTGATGTTACGGACTCGTAGATTTCACCAAACTATAGATACTTAAATATGATGTTTTGTTTCATAATACAAATTAGAATCATATAATTCTAATCTCAAACCACATTTCCAAATACAATTACAATTATTCCAAATCCAAGTACATTAATGATTAATCTCTAGTTCAAAATATCACAGTTTACAATATAATATTATGCCTATACTTATAATTGTTTATTCCAAATCTAATCCTATTGCGTAAGATGAATGATGATAAAACACAACGTACCTATTTATTTAAACGTTTTAAAATACTACGTATAAACATATTATTGCACGGTGTAGCAACCGACCGGTTTTTTTGATTTTTTAATAAGAAATACAAAACATAATACTACTCTTTATTTGTATACATTTTTTAGTAAGATTTACAAAATATAATACTTTTCTTTATTTTTATAAATATTTAAATAAAATACTGCGTAGTAGATCACTAGTGCATTATTGCGTATTATTTATATAAATCATTTATATATTTTGAAATAAATCATCTAAATTCATGACACATGCTTAGAATCTAGATGTTGGAAGTAGATGTGTGTACATATAATATTATTAGTAGTATTTAGATTCTAGAATACGATTATAGGTACATCAAAAAGTAAAAATCCTCATTATTTAAAAACCAAACTGAACATATTAAACCAAGTTAAAGTATTTTAATCATAAAATGTCATGTACAATCATAAAAAAAATTCTAAATGCAAACTGGATAATAAGTTTATGGCATTGGCCATTGGCTATATACTGGTTTTTGATTAGTACTTACTGGTTTTAAATGTCTATGCTATAATCATGCAAGAATTTAGTAAAAAAAACCAGTGAACTCACATCAGATATATAGTAGGTTTTGAATTTATTTAATTATTGAGGAGGTCACTGTGATGTATGTATTAATATTTTGAATTCAATAATAAATAATTTTATACGAAAAAACAATTGTGAGCGAAGGAGACGGGTCGAGCAGCATCTATTTCTAATGAGTGAATGAAACAAAAAGTTTAGGATGTTTATTGTCGATTGTCGATATTTTTAATATACGAATGAACAGATTAACTTTCTATCACATTTTCAAACCTTTAAGCATTCATATCGAAAACTGCGTATAGGTATTATAGGTACATTCTTCACCACAATTTTTTTTTTCAAATGTTCGTGATTTCAACAAGTTTGGTAAACATTTGAACTTCAGATTCTTAAAAAATAATGAGGAACCTTAAATTAAATTTTAAAGCTTTTGGGCTAAAAATAAAATATTATCTACATAGAACAAAAAAAAAACTAAAAAAACTAAAACATTTTAAATGTCTATAAATAGATCAATTAAATTCAAAATATTTTGAAAATTATACTTGTCTATACAATGTCATCAATCATCATGAATGTTTAATAGAAATTTCAAGTCTCTACAATTAATAATTTCTGAAGTAGGTATGTACTATGTACTACAAAAAAATCAAATACATTTTCTTAAAAACTGATGTTGTGAACCCGTTTTACAGTTGCTTTTTTCAATATTTTTAGTAAATGAAATGTAATTTTCGTACTTTTGACTCTATTAAGTACCAAGTAGGTAAAATTTGCTACTAGAAATTACACTTAACGTTTGTAAAGAGTAAAGCAATTTGCCTGCTCAATAACTGTCTGCAGTGGCATCATTGGGGGGGGGGGGAGGGAGGCAAGGTGGGCATTTGCCCTATTTGATTTTAAAAGCGGCCCGTTGGGCCGGTGCCCAATTATTGCCGTTTTACCATTATTATATTTTATTAAAGCAAAAAAATGCCTATTTTATAATATTTTCAGAAAATATTATACTACCTAATATGTACTAAGAAATTATTGTCACAATGATACATTTTTACTAAATGATAGTTGGAATATATTTATATTTAGACGTATGCGGGGACTTACACATTGTATGTATGGGTATGTATTTATTTATGTTTGTTTGTGTGAGTGTGTTTTGTGAAGAAAATGAACATATTAATATTGTTGTATGCACAACAATAATAATAATAATTAGTATCATAATTTTCGTATAGTTTAATTTCTAAAATCTAAAATTAACACAAATTCTAAAAACAACAACCGATTGGCACTCTTATTAATTATCATTGATCACGGATTTCAGCTAACTTGCGACAATTGTATATGATTCAACTATTCTGCTAATCGAAATTAATTTCTGGTATGTTTAGTAAACAGACAAAACTTGAGCCGTTAAGCAAGCAATAAAAAAAAATATATATTATAATTAAGATAATATTAATTTGTAAATATATTGTATACCTATATAAGAGTAATAGAGTATAAGCTAGTATAAGTGTTGAATCAGGTAAAATTGATTTAAAGTTAATGCAGTTGATATATTTTAAAAATAAAAAAAAGAAGATATCCTAATAAACTACTAATATTTTTGTTTATCAATATAAATAATGCCATATAACAGTTTGTAGCCTTTAACTGATATAGGTATACAATAGTTTTTATAAAATATTTGCTACCTTATATTTAAAAAAAGGGGGATAAGTGGATGTCGCTCTGCTGTACAGTAGGTTACAAGTGGGTCACTGTAATGGATAATGTTAAATTTGAATTCAATGATATAATATCATTGTATAAGAAAAACGATTCTGAGCGATAAATAATAATAACTACAAAATAATTATTAAATTATAAATTTGATAAATTTTGTCGAAATTTGAACTTTAAATGCTTATAAAAAAAATTGTGCCTATGTATTTTTAATATTTTTCAACTGCTATTAGAACGAAACATCGGGAGCCTTATATTAAATTTGCACGCTTTTTTACCCAACAAATACAATTTTATTGATATTTAAAGAAAAAAAACTAAAAAAATTGAAAACTGACAATGTCCGTAAACAGCTCAAAAAGAGTCAAATTATTTTCAAAATTTTATCGTGTAATACAGCAAAATAAGAAAATCGTTACATTTGAAAAGTTACTATTAAAGAAAATCCAAGCAATTTTACTGTCCTAAAAGGTGATGACAGATACAAAAAAAACACACATCATTGTAAAATCAATACATTCATCGCTTCGCTCAGGATCTAAAAAACTAAAAAAATGAAAACTGACGATGTCCGTAAACTGCTCAAAAAGGGTCAAATTGATTTCAAAATTTTATCGTGTATAGAAAATGCTAATATAAACATTCAGTGAAATTTTCAAGTATCTACAGTGATACGTTTTTTAATTACAACAAAATAAGAAAATCGTTACATGAGAAATCGAGGGAATATCAAATGTTGTAAAAATATGAATTTCAAACGCTCATAAAAATTTAATTTGACTTTCTTGTAGACATTTTTTTTTTTTTTTTAAAAGTAGACAAACTTATAAATTATCTTGTATTACATTTTCAAATTTTAGATTTAAAAAGAAAAATTTTTATGAATTCTCAACTCAAAATAATTTGCTGATTTTCGTGATTTTTCCGTATTTTGTCAAGATTTGAACTTTAAATGCTTAATCCCGTTTTTCCTTAATTTTTCTTTTGTTTTTCACGTCGTGTTTGAAAACTACTGAGAAATTTTTACTTTTGACCCCCCCCCCCCCTCAAAGTACCAACTTGATTCACTTTCCTATCAGAAAAGTTACTGTTGAAGAAAATCCAAGCACTTTTACTGTCCTAAAAGGTGATGACAGACACAAAAAAAAAAAAAAAACACTTCATTGTTAAATCAATATACTCATCGCTTCGCTCAGAATCTAAAATGATGTACCTAGTTAATGAAAAGGGTACTATAAAAAATGTAAGTAAATAATATGTGGTTGCGATCGAAACGAGCGGTTTTTTTTTACACATTCGGGCCGGTCAAAACCTTTGTCCCCCTATATTGAAAACTGAAATGACGCCACTAACCGTCTTTTAACAATTGTAAAACCAAGATGAGTATCTTCTAAAATAGCTCTGATTCTAAAATAATACACAAACACTCTATATGACTATATGTCTATATGTGGTACCTATATATATTCTGGTAGAGTTCTCTACAAAAAACAAAATAGTTACACTAAAATATATAATTCAAATTATATGTATACATATTACCTATACCTCAATCTCATTAACTATAGATAATCGTATTGAATTTGGAGAGGCTAGTTATATTAATAAATTATAATTATAACAAAATATGCCATGAAACTTTTTATGATAACTGTGGTTTATATTTTACAATATTTTATACTCAATGATAATAACATAATATAATATAATATATTCATAAACGATAATTATAACATATTAGTTATTAAAATATTACCATAGTTAGAATGACATTAAACTATTGTGATAACTGATAACTTACGTTTTGATATAACAATAAGGTCATTGTTATCTTACAGGAATTATATCCATAAGTACCTACCTATATAGATAATTTTAATTATCATTTGAATATTTGATGTGTCTAGTGTCTACGGCTTTACAATCTTTGATAAAAGCAGCTGGCTAGTCGGCTAGACTATTTTTAATTATCATAGATAGATACGACTGTTCTCGTGGAAAAAAATGGAAAACATTGAATGAAATTCTTGACTTAGATAAGTAAAATGAATGTTTTTAATATACTAGGTATTATGATAATAGGCAATTGCCGTTGCTAGCCTGTAGTTTCATTACATTTTAATTGCAATATTCAAATAAATAGAATGTACCAGGTACAATAAGGTACCTACATATTAATGTATTATACAAGATTTTTCTTCTACTCATTTTTAAGATTATTATAATTATTACCTATTATTATTTTTATTATTATGTTTACATTATTAGAAGTAAGCATATGTATTTGTGTTGAGATCTTTGATGCTTATATTTGTACCTACTATAATGAGGTCATGATTGACCTCTATATTGATCATGATCATGCAGGGTCTTAAGAATTCTTGTATCATAATTAAGATTTTTTTAACCGGTCAATTCCATCATCTTAAAAACATTGAACTTCTTGAATAAATTACACCAAATACCGTTTTAATTGCTTTACAGAAATGTAAATAGGTACGTAGGTAATAGATTATTGCATTAACTACTTTTAAACGAAAAAAATAGACCTCATCATTTTGAAATACCTTTACATTTCCAACGATTATCAATTAAGTTATTAAAACTAACAAAACACTACCATATTATTACTTAAAAATGTACGGCTGGTTTAATAATGAAGATACCTACGTATATTTATAGCCGGTTTTTACGTTTATAATTTTTAACAAATATTCTATATTTTTTTTGTTTTTAGCATATTGACACTGGTGACATGTCATTAAAATAATTTAAATGTATGCGTATACATAATACAACCTTAGATAATAAACAATGATAAGTTATGTAAAATTGCACGCATTATAACTACGTACTGATTTGAACTGAGTTGGTGTTAGTCATTATTTGCATGGATAACATAATAATTAGATGGGTACACTAAGTGAGAATATTCATATGGTATACGAATTTTGGTTTTAAATAACAAAACTCATATCATGTATAGGGATATCTAATATCTATATGACCATAATATATCATCCAATTGCCTGTGCAGGATTTGGGATCTAACTAAGGAATTCCTACTAAAAAAAAGACATTGTGTTAAATTGTATTATATGTATAAGAATATTGAATATTTCAACAATATCACTCGATATCCAACAATGTTCTGATACATGCGTATAGAAAATAACACTCCTGTTTCAGGTCAATTCAGTCGTAAGAACATATTTTTTTCATTGTACCTATTCCGTTTCGGACAAAAATGTAACCGTCGTCGGCCATTCCCACCACAGGACCACACCCAGTATTCAGTAAGCCCCCCGCCATACACTTATAATCCTGCACGCTGCTCGTACCTTTATAGCGACGGCGACGTTAACCGAATTCGTGTGCCGATCAATTGGTGGCGTTCCTACTATAACAATACTATAACAATGCAAATGACAAATATCAATATTCAAATGACGAAAAATAAAAATATGGCTTGATCGTTACCTAATTCGACGTGTTAGGGATAATTAAAATATTTGTTTGGATTAAAGATCAAAGTAAGTATATTGCTGGAATTTGAATGAATATTTTTCTGCTAAAAATATGGCGCTATAGAACCTATAAACTGAGAAAATATAGACCGGAAACGGCAGCGAAACGTAAACACAAAAACGATACGTCGTATGAATATTTCCCCACTTGACAATAATCACCGCGACAAAAATATGTACTTACCTAACGCACTAAGGTATTATATGCCATCCGGCCACCATGACGTCCGTGTTACCAGCCGTATACGATATTATAATGCTACTCCACATTGTTGCATAGGACACCGGAGTAAATAAACATTAATTACCTAATATACGTATTATACATTTATATCCAAATAACGATTATACAATTTGAATCCAAAAATTGTTGATACTATATTTTCGTCTACATATACAAAATTATGAGTTATGACGATTGACGATTAATAAAGGCAACGAAAAATATATTTGACGGTTAATCATATAACATACTAAAATATCAATAAACAGACCCGTTATTAAAATGGTGGATAAAATTAGACGTTAAATGTTCTCTTTTACCGTCCTCATACAACAGTGTAAAATTATAGTATCGGAGTCGTTTGCCGAGACCCCCATTCAGTTTTTTTAGAAAGACGCATAGTGCGTTTTATATCAGTCATAGTTAATCGGATATAATGTATAGGTAGGTATTAGTATTATAAACAGTCCAAAAATGTATCCATACTACCAATTTTATTACCGTTGGTGGGGCTAAGCCATAACGTCCATACCAACCATTAAATTAGCTCCTACAAACACACATTGTATTTATTTTAGTTATTAATGTAATTAAGAGTATTATATAAAAACATATATCTGAGCCCTGGCTGTAAATATTTATTTTTCTAATAAAAATATATGTATTTATTCACATAGTTCACAATTATATTGTTTGTAAAAATTGAATTCGAGGCTCGAAGCCTTGTGCAACTCCAAATTAATTTAATATCCTACTTCACCTATAAATTTCACCTACATCTTCACCTACATATAAGTATGTAATAATACATAAATTGGATGATTGAATTTTATGGCAAGGGGACTATTATGTCGACAAATATTAGGCGGTATCTTAAGATATGCGCTCGACTATATTTTTGTGAACTAACGCTCATATCTATAGTTATAATATTATAATAATTAATACTAAGGATCACTATGTTATGTATTATTATATTATATTATACCGACCTGACCACGAACTTGAACCCGCCATCTTGGAGTGGATATTGCGGAAGGGATATTCACGTAGTCGTTCACGAATCTTCAATATGACGAGCGTTTTCGTCTAGAGCACTGCACACCCACGGGAGTACCTAACTTATAACGATAATAGTCGTTATCCGTCGTCGATATGGCCACGATTGTCGAGGACCAAGGGCACGGCGGCCAATAAAATCACACCTGGCAGGTGGCTGCAGCGGCTCGTCCCGGCCTATTGTCATTATAAGGTCCGGCGTTGCCAGATCGGTAGAATTCCAGGTAAATGTGCTGGATTTGAACCCTCCTATACTGTGAACAATGTAACATTTGGTGTAAGCGTATATTCAGAAACGATATTATCCTCGTTTTGCTTTTAGCGTACAGGAAATTTAGTACGTTTTTTGGAAACACTTTATTATTATTATTGTTATTATTATTTATGAATCCAATTTTGAGGAACACGAATTTAATGCCATCGGTGTTAGCAATATTCTATATTTTTATTCGTTCCATGACAACATTGTAATAATGAAGACTACAGTATATATAAGTATATGTGGTCGACGAAGTATGGGAGGAGTTCGGGGGGATGCCATCCTACTTCTTTTTTAGTTTACGTTTTCATCCCTCCACTTTCTATCCAAATAACGCAATACATAAAACCACGATTTACCATCTAGATGTACTATATAAGTACTAACTATTTACAATAAACAAAAACCATATTATGCTATAAAAATGTATATTTTTAAGAGTAAATAACAGAATATTCTATAGTTATAAGAATATTTTAATATTCTATACCTTACACTTATGACTTATTATGAAAAACTTTAGCCACCGAAATTATAACGATTAAAAGACTCCATAGACAAAAATCTGTCTTGCTAATAGGAAAACGTTTAAACGGCCACCAGACGAAAACTGTAGGGCTCTCATCCATTGTTTGTTTGTTCCCCAACGACTCCTATCCAAAAAGGTTTCACGAATACGTAAATGCCCAAAAGGCTCCGGTATTTGACAACAAGAATTCTTTATAATTTATTTACTTGGCATATAAAATTTAAAAAAAAAAACACCAATATATTTTCAATGTAAGTTAGTTTCCGCCAAGGACACTTTAGGTAAATTTTGTGTACATGTCAAAGTTGCTGAAAGGATCAAAAAAGGGTAATAATATAATAGGTATTTATAGTAGTGTGGTATTATAGTTTTACTTAACAATTTTATTTTTAACGTATACAAAACACAGATTTCTATACAGTTACATTTTCTGAGGGGAATTTATGAAGGACCTTTTTCCAACTAGTTTTTGATGGTATTTATTTCCTAAATGCACATAATAGGACTTTTTAAACTCACGCACAATATTAATTTCATTTTTAGAAAGAAATTGGGAATAATTTTGTTCTTCCCTAATACGTATAGGTACGCCGAAGATTATATTATGATACATACCTATTACACCCTACTATACAGTTATAACTTATATAGATAACTTTTAATTATTAATTCCGTATATCGACATTATTCAAAGTTTATAATATATATATATCGTATTATTTAGGTACCAACGATATATTTATTTTTTTAAAATTGAATATACCGTATACTCGTTCAGTGATTGCCCTAAAATTTTTAGAATTCTATAATATAATAAAATACTTAATTAATTTATAAAATGCAAATAATACGGAATACTGCTGATAATTAGAAAAATATTCTTCACTTTCTGACTTTCGTTATGTTTGAAACACAATTTTGAGAAAAATAGTACCAATTATAGGTATTCTACTGTATAACCAACAGCTCTCAGCACTCAGCAATGGTGTATTTAAATTAAGGATAGGGGAAATCAACCCACCGATATTTTTTTATAAATCATATTTTATGTTGTTTTATAAGTCTCTATATTTAATTTCTAAACAAATAATAATTCTTTTTTTCTGTATAAGAAAATATTTGTTATGTATAATACAAAATTATGTTGTGGTATTGGTATAATAATAGGTCCACCAGAATGTGTACAAGTTAATAAATATAACCGTATCTTTGCCTTCCTTTGCCCCATCCCATGAAGTTCACTCTCAGATACGCATCTTTTTTTCATTAGATAAGTCAATAAACGTAATATAGATTCTAGAACAGCACGACAAAAACCAGTGAATAATGCATACCTCCAGTATTTGGCGTATTAGGAAAAACATTCCTTCAAACATGCATATCAATCTAGCTTCACAGTGGCTAGGAAACAAATAAAACATTTAATGTAGGTGTGATAAAAAAATTAACAGTATCATAATATAGGAACTTGTTCTTTTTTAAAAAAAATTAATTCATTCACTGACTTAATCCTTTCAATAATGGAATTGGTTCAATATCATTAGGTATACATAATATATGGACTATTGAGCTTGTTTAATATATGTTTTAAATATTGAACGTTGATAGTTTGTAAAATTGTGCTTACCTATATAATATTATTGTATTATTTTTCACGCGTCCACCTAAAATCTATTAAAATAAATTATTAATATAAAATAGATACCGTAAAATGTAAATTAGCTATATACCAATCGCTAACAGATAGGTACATATTTTTTTATGTTTGGACAAATTTATTGATAAATGTTTATCATAATTAGGTACATGATATTATCTATTATTATAGTAAATTTAATATTTATTTATTTAATAGTACCTATATAATAAAATTGTAATAATTATTACATGGTAATATAACTAAATAATACTGCATCATAATCTATTCAACTATCACTAAGGATTTTTATTTTAATATAACTGGTAAAATTACTGAAATATTAAAAACAACAGAGTAAAATAGATTATTATGAACTTAAATTTAATATTTTGCGTTAATTAAAAAACAATACATGCGGGTGTGACGATTCTTAAGAAGACGTGATGTCTTGTCTTACAAGTGCGTAACATAGTAAATTTTACGCTCAGCAGAACATTTGTAGCTCCATTAATTTAAAAATTAGAATAAATTGACCTCTTATAAAATCTAAAGGTAAAATAATTAACTATGCTACCTTTATGGGCTTTTTATTATATTTTAATTTTCAAGTGAGTTATGAGTACTTTAAGATGTGCAAGCAATTTACAATTTTAAAATACTCATAACTCACTTTAAAATTAAAATATACATTTACTTTATTAATTTATTATTAACGTAATGATTATGCTATAATTATTAATTTTGAGACCCACACAAATAGTTTTTATAAACTGCTTAATGTTGAACCATTTAGAAAGGACGAGACCGAAATCATTTATCTCTGTAATTGAAGAATTAAACAATTATTTTGCTACGTCCTACATGCTAAAAAAAATTAATATTTTAGTTATTGTATTTGAGGTCAATATAAAAATATACAACTGAGATATGTGTATTACACTTAGGTCTTAGGTAGCTGGTATATCTTTGTATTTTTATTTAGTCATAGGTCTACTACCTATATCGGAACTCCAAAGATCGGATTTATGATATTTTTAAAGTTATTAATTATAATACCTGAATCGCAGTGGGGTAAAACCCTTTTTAAGTCACTGGGGTAAACTATTTTTTTGAGTACCTTCCCATCCAATATAAAAGATGAAGAATTTTTTTTTTTAAATACTAATAAATGAAATGCAGGGGTGATTCTAAGGTTATTTGTAGGGGATTTGTATACAATTTTTTCGGATTTTCAAGAACAGAATTTGGCGACTGTATACATTGATTAGTAGTTACTGATGACTGGTATTTTAAAGTGTATATAAAAAACGGAATTTTTTACCAGACCGCGCCTGGTTTCAATAGTGTTAAATAGTTTTAATACTATAGTGAATGCCAATTATCCAAATTTTTAGATAATAACATTATCTGTACTTAAGCGTAGGTTTTTGTCCGATATTAAAATGTTCAAGCAAGATAGGTATGTATTATTTTGCTTGAAAATGAAAATATTGAAAAATCGCTAGCGCTGAAGCACTGATGATGTTCTTACCTAAAAGTTTGATAATTTGACAATTCACTCTAATATCAAAACTAACAGCTCACTATTTAAACAACTGAACTAAAATTTGTTATATCGTACTTGTGTAAGACGGAGACAACAAATGCATGGATAGCTTCCATTTAAGGGGTTATGGATGACCATATTAATCATATAAAAAGACAACAAAAATCAAAATGTAATATAAATGTATTAAAATGTGACCATTTAACTTATTATTTGTAATATTAAAATATTCCTCAACATGCATTAAACGTGTAAAAAAAATGTAATTCATATTAATATAATCAGTATAATTGATCAGTATTCAGAAACAGACAAATTGAAAAATTATCTATAAACAAGTAAACAATTAAAACATTTTTAAACTGGATAGATATTAGGTTTGGGGTAGCTGTCTCTTGTCCCTGAAGGTTAGGTTAGGTTACTTGGTATACTGAATACTACTGGCTTTGTAGAATAATTGTTTATTCAATGAAGTTAAGTCTGGGTTTATTATAAATCATTTTTAATAATATACCTCGTGTTAACGGTAAACGGTCACTTTGTACGGTCTATTGTTTAATATGCTTTACGCGGACACTTTGTACGGTAGGGTAAAAATGGACATGGCAGAACGCGGACACTTTGTACGGTCCGGTAAAACTTTAGATTAAAGAATGCGGGCCCTTTTGAACTACTATATACATAAAGCATATATTGTAAATATAAGTGGTATACCTAAGTAGTAAGTATATAAAAGTAGTAAATTGTATTGTCATGATAAATTTCATTAAAAATTTTATATATTATATTATTTAGTAAATCTGGGGAATCATGGGAATCCATCGATACAAATGAATCATTATATATATTTCCCAATCGCGATATCTAAGTTAATCAAATAGTTATCATTTGTGTTTATCGTTGAAATGCATTTCACTAAGTGCCCGTATTACAATCGTTAAACCGAAGGGTAAACCACCCAATTCGGCCGGTAAAATATTTAACCGAGGTTTAAACTATGATTGTAAAACAGGCCCTAAGACAAGTGACGACGACTATCACATCGTCACGATGGCAATAAATTCAACTAAATTAAGACCAAAACTCATTAAAAATTTCTACAAATCTTAGAGAACCAGTAAGTATCTTATATATAAATATTTTTTTGTTATTTCTTAACTATAGTAGGTATATCTTGTTATTGTTATACAAAAATATTTTTTTTTTCAACAATATACAAATATATAATATACAAAAAAATACCATACACAATATAAAAGACTAATTGTCCATAATATTATATATATATTTGTCATTTTAACATATTTATAATATACACATTTTTAATTTACTTAAACATAACTTTTGATAATATAATAAAATTAAGATTTATAATCATAATATTATTGATTGTTTGATTATTTTGATTATTATTAATAATCATAACAAATTATAGTATAATAAATTTATAAAAATTTAGTTATTATTTTTAAATTTTAAAAATGTATATTATATATTATACTACTTATATAAGGTATATAACTTATATTAATAATATATACTTAATGTATATAATAGTACTAAGTATCCGCATTCTAAAAATTAAAATTAAAATTTTCACTCAACCGTACAATGTGTCCGCGTTCTGCAATGTACCTTTTTACCTGACCGTACAAAGTGTCCTCGCTCTGCAATGTACCTTTTTACCTGACCGTACAAAATGTCTGCCTTTCACACTTTTAATGCTTGACCGTACAAAGTGACCTAGAACCCGTGTTAACATATTTGCATAGGTAATAGTATAGTGGGCAGACGTAAACTGCGCTGAAATGACCTTTTTTTTGTAAACTGCCCCCGAATATTTATCTATGTTAAAAAGGTATAATGTAAGCTGCATCTGAATTTATTTGGTAGATGTAGGTATATATAAGTGAAGAAGCTAAGTATTCACCTGAAATATCAGCAGAGCCAACTTTAACCACTAAGGCATGCAAGTCATTTCATTCTCACTTCAATTCTAGCTTTTATAGGTACTACTCATCCAAATTTTTTCATGTTCTTAGAAAAGTTAAATTAAGTTAAAATAGAAACATATATTAAACTAAATAATTTAAATGAACCCTTTAAATACCAAAATTCTAAAACAAAAAATAAACGCAAAACGCTTCAACATTTAATTAATAAATATATAATAGTGGTCAAACTCCAATTGATGAATATGTATCAACACAATATGTCAATATGTTTTTTTTGTCCTGATATTATACTTTTTGAGATTATATATCTTTTTTAATTTTTAATTTTATTCTATTAATTATTTTATATTTTTACAATTATACCTACTATAATACGGCTGTAACGATTTAAATATAAATTAAAGATTGTAATTTTGTTTAATTTTGCAAAAAAGTAGCTATTCAATTTTAAAAGTTTAGCCGGGTGCAGTTTACATAATGTGTAACATATTATGTCACTTTTTACATTTGATAAAAACTCAGCGCAGCTTACATATCACCTTTTTACACTTGATAAGAACTCGGGCACAGTTTACATGTATGATTTCGTGTTTACCTGTACCTTGGGCGCAGTTTACAATTGCCGAGTATAGTGAGGGTCCCCGGATTTGAGCCACAATAAACCTTTTTTCAAAAAGGTACCGTATAATTGGACCACTAAAATGTTACATTTAAAACCAGTAGACTCGGAGATTGGGCCACGATTTATTATTATTGAAATGCTGACCAAAATATGTAATTATACGATAATACCTACCCAAATACTTAGAGTTAGTTACTCTGTTTAAACTGTCGCAAATCTCAATTACATTGTGTATTGATTTAGTGATAGGTTATCATAATATGGTAATATTATAATGAAATATAATGAATATAATATATTATATGAAATTTCAGTTTAAAAAATGTTTGGAATCGTAGTATTACCAATTGAATATGAAAAATGTATAAAAAGTTATTTTGTGCATTGAGATATTGTTATTATAAAATCATTCTATTACTCTTACTAAAAAAAAATTCTGCCGTTTTAAATACACGATCTAAAGAATTACCAGTCATAATATTAATACAATGTCGTCTACATAAAATTTTAGCTTAACTATGATGTTAAGCTTAATTATACCAATTTTTAATTACATATAAATATATAATAATAATATAGTATGTAATAAGGAAGACTGTATAAGTACCTACTTACTGGTTACTGGCAACTATATCCCGTGGAACGCCAGATCTAATGAGGTAACTATTATTATTTATTACGATTGATTATCTATTTTGACTTGACAATAAATAAATATAATAAATTACTGAATATTTTGAAAAATATAGATTCACATTCACACGTATATAATATAGGACATAATATTATGTTCTATAAACCGTTTTTCTTCCAAGACTAAAACACCACTATTATGATTTTAGTAAACGCGCGTAAAAATTAACCCCAGGGATGAGTATTTTGGTAGTTGTTATAAAACATTAAATTTATGATATCCTGTAATCGTACAGTGTTCCGCTATATATCACTATATAAGTTACTAGTAAGTAAATTTTTAGCCCTAAACAATACACAATGTCAATACAAAATATTGTTTCTGATACAGACGGACCGCCGGAAACGATCCACTGCAGCTGTTTCAGCATTCTCTCAAACTAGGTATATATGATCAGTGATTACGAAACATGAATATCAACGGCGTACCTGTAATCCAATACTACGGACAACACTGATTGGCGATGATTACCTATAAGAGCGTCATCTGGTGGACCGCGCCGGTGGTCATCGGCAGGTGGCCACGAACAAGATGGTTTTGATAAATGACGAAATTGGTTTAAAAACCAACATTTTGAAGGCAGGTGCAGGTGCACAAAAAAAATACGATGCAGTGTGCGGAGGACCACTTACCACTGCACTACGCGATTGTAGTCTGGGCATATTTTAAGGGGTTTTCCGTATCCAAATTCCAAATAGACACTGCACTGGCGTCCGCGAGGACACCCATTTTAGACACTCGTGGTCAAAGGTTTTACTTAAAATAAATGATCAACTATAGATCCCTACAAAATATTTATCAATACAAATGCATTGGTACATAGTCGGTATAAACAAAAAAATGTATTTTATTGTTGTTCTTAGATTTTGAACGATAATCGATGAATGATTATTGGTTTTAAACTGAAGTGGTTTTTTTTTGTAAGACTAAAATCGCCTTTTTGAAGCAATTAAAATGTTGCAGTTTTCAGCTCTTGTGAGTGTTTTCTGGTTGTAAATTAGATCTAGTTACATGACTTACTTACATTATTAAGTTTTAATATTTTAAATACTATTAGGTTTAATATTATTTAGCTTAAAAATTAAAATAAGATAATAAACCAACGAGAGGATACAGATAATAATATTCATAGGTACCTTTAAGTATGATAATTCTATAAAAGGTAATTTATACTCTACGCTACCACGCATAGTTTTTTTTTCGGGGACATTTAAAAATAAAAATAATAAATTGGATTTGTTAACTATCAATAACTACCAAATGATGAAAATTGTAAATTTGTAGCGCGACAGCAAAATTTTTACTGACTAGTGACTAGTGAATACTGAGCTAGTGACCTTTGACTATAATATAGTGATTAGTGAGTAGGAACCTATTGGCTATTATACAAATGAGTAGTTACAACTACTGCGAATGTCTGAGTACCAGTGTATGTCAGTATAATAATAATATGTATTAAGAATTGCGATCGTGAAGAATATGTGAAAACAATTGAATTCTGGTATTTGTAAACATTTAAAAAAAAAAAATTATTAATTTACCTGACAGGGAAAATGAGACGTTGATGGTTCTCCATAAATTCACAATGATTTTAGTTGGTACCGTGGGACCGACCTAATAGCTAACACAGCAATAAGTCAATACTCGTAAGTTATAGACTATAGGGATAGGGTAAACCGTCCAGTATCTAATTGAAAAGTTGGTAGGATTTTTTCACCTTTGGAATACCTACATTGCTATTTGATACTTTTGTTTTTGATATTATATAGAATAGGTTTGGTTGGTAAATTTGTCTATTTTAAAATAAATATAAATAAAACAATATCAATATAGATAAATAAAAATATTTTTAAAAAAATACAATAGCCTTAGTGATTGAACATTTTGCACTACAGTAATAGAACAATTTGGACCCAGTGTTTGAACATTGTATAATATAATTTTTATTTAATATTATACAAATACCAAAATAATAATTTCTGTAGTATCAACGATAAAACTCTCAAAAGTCAAAATTAAATCCTAGTTGCAGCTAGTTCAGAACACAATTTTCAAATGTTTTAATTTTTTAATTTTTTATATTATCTTCAGAAATATCAATCTTTTTAATATGCTATCAAAGTTACACAACGTCGTAGGCAACTTTGATACATATATTTCTTAATGTGATATCAAAGTAACCCAACTTTATGGAAAAAATTAAAACATCATGGTACTCTTGTGTATCAAACTATCAAAGTAGCCCCACGTAATCAAAAACCCATTCTACTGTAACCTTTTTTCTTTGTTATAAGTTATAGGCAGAAAAACTTATGTGAAATGTTATCTATTAATATTTTAGATTCTGAGTGGAACGATGAATGCATTGATTTTACAATGATGTGTGTTTTTATATTTTTTTTATTTTTTTTTTTTAAATTTTTTTTTGTGTCTCTGTACACGATAAGTAGTCGAAATAATGCTTCGATTTTCAACTTCAGTATCTTTTTCGATTGGAAAGTGAATATCGTTGGTGCATTGGGGAGGTCAAAATTTAAAATTCCCAGTAATTTTCATAGGCACAAAGAAAATCAAAAGAAAAATTAAGGAAAAACGGAAATTTTTACGCAGAATCTGTTTTCGAGAAAATCGATTTTGGTTTTTGGTACAACTCTAAAACAAATGACCGAAGGTACATGAAATTTTGACTGAATGTTTATATTAGCATTATCTATACATCATAATATTTTCCAAATATTTTGACTTATTTTGAGCTGTTTACGGACATTGTCAGTTTCCATTTTTATTAGTTTTTTTTTTCTATAAATATCAATTAAATTTTATCTGTTGATTAAAAAAGCTTAAAAATTTAATAGAAGGCTCCTAAGTTATTGTTTGAAAGGCAGATGAAAAAAATTAAAAATCCTTAGTCACAGTTTTTATTTATAAGCATTTAAAGTTCAAATCTTGACAAAATACGGAAAAATCACGAAAATCAGCAAATTATTTTGAGTTAAGAATTTATAAAAATTTTTCTTTTTAAATCTAAAATTTGAAAATGTAATACAAGATAATTATAAGTTTGTCTACTTTTAAAAAAAAAATGTCTACAAGAAAGTCAAAATTAAATTTTTATGAGCGTTTGAATTCATATTTTTACAACATTTGATATTCCCTCGATTTCTCATGTAACGATTTTCTTATTTTGTTGTAATTAAAAAACGTATGACTGTAGATACTTGAAAATTTCACTGAATGTTTATATTAGCATTTTCTATATACGATAAAATTTTGAAATTATTTTGACTCTTTTAGAACTGGTTACGGGCATTGTCAGTTTTCAATTTTTTTTTCTATAAATATCCTTAAAACTTTATTTGTTGGGTAAAAAAGCGTGAAAATTTAACATAAGGCTTCTGATATATCGTTCTAATAGCAGTTGAAAAATATTAAAAATACATAGCGACAATTTTTTTTATAAGCATTTAAAGTTCAAATGTTGACAACATTTATCAAATTTATAATTTAATAATTATTTTGTAGTTAAAAATTTATAAAATGTTCAACTTTTATAGCTAAGGATTGAAAATTGAAAACAAGGCTCCACGTAAATAGTTTATATATAAATTACTTTATTCACAATAATATCATCAAATATACTTGGTAATATCATAGGCTGACTGACCGTTTTCGCTCAGAATCGTTTTATTTATACAATGATATTATATCATTGAATTCAAATTTAACACCATCCATTACAGTGACCCACTTGTAACCTACTGTACAGCAGAGCGACATCCACTTACCCCTACACCTAAATCTTAGATTCAAAAAGAAAAATTTTTATGAATTTTCATCTCAAAATAATTTGCTAATTTTCGTGATTTTTCAGTATTTTGTTAATATTTGAACTTTAAATGCTTATAAAAAAAATTGTAACTGGATTTTTAATTTTTTTCATCTGCCTTTCAAACAATATACTAGGAGCCTTCTATTAAATTGTCAAGCTTTTTTAACCAAAAAATAAAATTGAAAAAATTGAAAACTGAAAATGTCCGTTAACAGCTCAAAATAAGTCAAAACATTTGGAAAATATTATGGGGTATAGAAAATGCCAATATAAACATAGAGTCAACATTTCTTGTACCTACAGTTATTTGTTTAAGAGTTGCATCAAAAACCAAAATCGATTTTCTTAAAAACAGATTTTGCGTAACAATTCCCATTTTCCCTTAATTTTTCTTTTTTTTTTCATGGCGCTTTTGAAAACTACTGAGAAATTTTCACTTTTGACCCCCCAAAGTACCAACTAGTTTCACTTTCCTATAAGAAAAGATACTGTTGAAGAAAATCTAATTATTTTTACTGTTCTTAATGGTGATGACCATAAGCGTATTTACGATTTTTGCGCCCCAAGTACACACATACTGGCGCATGTTTTTTTCTCAGTAAACTTATAACAAAGAAAAAAGGTTACAGTAGAATGGGTTTTTGATTACGTGGGGCTACTTTGATAGTTTGATACACAAGAGTACCATGATGTTTTAATTTTTTCCATAAAGTTGGGTTACTTTGATATCACATTAAGAAATATATGTATCAAAGTTGCCTACGACGTTGTGTAACTTTGATAGCATATTAAAAAGATTGATATTTCTGAAGATAATATAAAAAATTAAAAAATTAAAACATTTGAAAATTGTGTTCTGAACTAGCTGCAACTAGGATTTAATTTTGACTTTTGAGAGTTTTATCGTTGATACTACAGAAATTATTATTTTTGTATTTGTATAATATTAAATAAAAATTATATTATACAATGTTCAAACACTGGGTCCAAATTGTTCTATTACTGTAGTGCAAAATGTTCAATCACTAAGGCTATTGTGATAAAAAAAAAAAAATATAAAAACACACATCATTGTAAAATCAATACATTCATCGCTTTGCTCAGAATCTAAAACATATTGATTAAATTCGTTAATTTACCGATGAAAATCCAATAACGCAAAAATTTTAAAATCATGCGCTCATAAACATATAATGTTACTTTCCGCTAAACTTTTTTTTTTTAGTTCAAGATAAGAAAATTTGTGGGGAATCTTCTATCAAAATGTCTTATGTTAGCTACCTATGAAAGAAAAAACTTTTATGAATTTCTAACTGAAAAATAGTTTGAACATTTTCGAAATTTTGATAAATGACGTCAAATTTTGTCTTAGGGTTTTATAAAATTGCATAAATGTTCAAAATTGGGTTCCAGTCAGTTATTTTCTAAGGAGTTAGAAGTAGGCATATTACGTGACGAGTACAAGCGGACCATGTCAATGTGTACGAGTGTAAATGAATATTAGTGTGTGTGCGCACACACTGTTGTGTACCTATGTCAATAAATTGTCAACACGTCGCGACCTGTATCCACATTCTAAGAATCGGCGTTCACGTACTCGCAGACACATGTCTGTAATTTAAATTAGGAAAAAAATATACGGTTACTTTTGGAGTAAAAACATACCTAGGCTGTAAGAAAATTGTGAGACTTAAGTTGGTGCGATTTTGATTCTGTGACATTCATAACAATTATATTAACACGTCCTCTAAAGAACGGTCGAAGAATTTTTTAGAAATATTAATTTCTTCAATACAATATAAATGGTTGAACAAAAATCTTGTAAAAACTGAAATTTGTAAATATTATATTATTGTAAAAAGTTCAAAAAAAAAGCTCTGACCGTTCCTCTTGAGGAAATGTTAAGAATTTCATTATTTTTACAGCATTAAAATCGAACTTTCTAAAATCTCACAATCTTGTCACAGCGGACTAGTGGAGGGTCTAAAAAGGATTTTTTTTTTTGACCGACTGGAACCACCTTACAACCTCTTAATGTTGAATGCATAATGTTGCATAGTATGCAATTATATTTGAGTTTGAACCTTTTTTCCCATGAAGCAACTACTTTAAATAAGAACCCACTCGCCAATTTTTCACATTTTACACATATTTTAAATGCAGGTCGTATGTGGCTATGCTAGTAGAAATTATAAACTAGTCTAGCTGTCTAAGTCTTGGAGACTGGAACAATTGGGATACCCACCCTCACCTTTGCGTGAGACAGACACCTAATAAAGTGTACGCCTCCACTGATTGGAGAGAACTATTACTGACCCAAGGGCGTCCGCAGGAATTTGTCAAGGGGAGGGCAAAATATTTTCCTTTTTGCATTTTTTGTCTCACTAGGTAGGTATCCTATTAGTTATAAAGTATTTTTGTGACATGTTTTCTTTCATATACCTAGACAAGGAATGTAAAAATATTTATGAATTATACGTACATAGTTAATTAAAACTTAATCTTACAGCATTAATTTTAATTAATTGTTATGTAATTTTAAATTATCACTTATATTATTTTTTAATAAATAAAATGTTACCGTTAATTTTATAATTTTAGGTAATTTATAAAATAAAATATTTCTAGCTTATTCAGTCATTATTACCTACCTCAAACTTGAAAAATTATAACTATTGTAGGTAGCCATCTATAAACATTTAATTTTTTTATCAAAAAAGTAAAAACTTGGTTGACACTGCAGTATTGCACTTGGTCCCACCACTACATCTCATAATCTATAAAAGCAATGTTCTTAGAGTTTCGACTCTGAATCGAGTGTAATAAAAATCACTAGGAAAAAAAAAATGTTTTTATTTTGCGATATTTTATAATACAATGGTAATGATTGAGGTTGGGATTATTGCTATACTTTGCATTGTTTTCCAAATCTGCACGATACTCGTTTTATAACATACCTACACTGAATTTTTTGATGATTAAAATTTTTAAATGTTATGATCATTTTTTGCATTCAAAGATTTTTAGAGCATTTTGAAGTTTTTTCTAAATTAAAATTTAAAATCTAATTGTTAAATTTGCACTTATTTTTACATGATTTTTATAACAAATAGATCTTAAGTCTAAATCTATAGGTACAGAAAAAAAAGTTAATTTTCAGATTAAATAAGTAGTCCAAATAATAAATTCTATCTGTAAAACTTTTATACAATCATTTAAAATATATATTAGAATTTATATCTGTAATATTAAAAATAAATATAATTTAATGCACTATTTAGAATTGTTAAGGCATTTTATAGTTTTTTTAAAACATTAAAATCATCAATAATAATATATGATAATCAACCCAGAAAAAGCCCAGGGGGGGCAACTGCCTCTACTTCCCCCCCTGCGGATGCCCTTGTACTGACCGTCTCCATAATAAAAAGGTTAAAATACATTGAAATAACTATCTTTTAGAAGGAACTTTATAATTTTCACTTTAACTCATGTATCACTATACATAACTATCAGCAATGAATTGAAATAGTAAATTTAGCATTCATTAGCAAAGTTGAAAGTAACCAATATTTTATATGAATTGTAGACTTTTGTTGGCACTTAAAGTAATTTTTCTACAGAGTTGATAGTTTCATTTTCCATTTGTTCAAATAATCAAACACATTTAATAAGGGTGGACCTGTCACTTGTAACACCAATCGCGAACATTTTTCTGTTTTTTCTTGTTAATATATATTGTCTCCTTGCTTTTCTTTAAATACACATGCTTAGTTAATACTAAGCAATTTGCATACCATGTACACATACTAAAAAAATTAGGTGATTATTTATTTAAAAATAATAAAACATATCAATACAAAAATATGACCTTATATTTAAGAAAAGTTTATTAATACATACCAAATATAAATAGTTCATTTTTACAGTATTATTTTTTAAGTAGAATTTGTTACAAAAACCAAAAAAATTATTTTTGAATTTTAATTTAATATTCTGAACATTTTGAACAAAAAGTAATTATCTTGAGTATAATCAAGTTAGAATATAAATATAGAACAATTTACAATTAACAACATCTGTTCTCTATAAAAATAAAAATCAATATATTACATACACAATTGTTCGTTTTTTACAGTCTTTTTTTTTCTTAGTAAGAATATAGTATGATCTTTAAAATAATCTTCTATTTCAAATAATTTCATTTTATGTGTCTCGGGAATAAACACCCACACAAAAAACACTGTTAGAATTGATATGAAACTATAGAACCACAAAATGCCTAGCATACCACCCAATAATCTTTTAAGATCTTCGTAAAAATGAACTGCAACAAACATGACTGCATTACACCATGCCATAATGGGTCCAATAAGTAATCCTTTAACTTCGGTCGGAAACATTTCGCTGGGCAATATCCACGGAATCAGCATTATACCGACAGAGCCAGCAGAAATATAGAGTAACATACACAATAATGATATCCATGCCATAATACTTTCATCACCTATCAAAACGAATAAATTAAATTAAACTAAAACTGAATTAGGTATGGTTGACATAAATAGTTATTAAGAAGTATGGGAATTTCCAAACAATAGTAACACTCTAGTAGTAATGTTAATTAGTGGAACTGGGTATCCAGCCACAGTGATTGCACTGATCAACATATAATTTTATATTTATACTGCTTTTGTTTATCAAATTATAATAGTGAATTAGTAAAATAAATCTTAATTATTCAAATTTATTATTTAGTTGCTATTTATTTAGGTACTACATTCCTAGTCAGTAATATTGAAAACTATGTCTGTACTTAGCTGTTCACAGTTTTGAAGTGCGTTTATATTAGAGCTCGAACAGGAACAAATGCTACCAAACAAACCAACGTAAATGGTTTAGCCGTACACAAACAAATTCATCCATTCGCGTTCGTCCCAAGGGCGGTCTGATCAAAGCATTTGAATTTTTTTGGTAGCATTCGTTCATACTGGAGCTTTTAAGTAAACGCACCTTTACATGAACACAACATTCTAGTTATAATAATATTGCACAAATACCTAAGAGACATATTAACTATTAACAATATAATATTCAATTTAATAAAAATATTTAAATTAAATAATAAGTACTTATAAGACATAACTGAATTTTAAATTACCATTAGTTCTTAAACAAAAACATAATCCAGAAATGAACAAGGTAATTCCCATGATAATACCACTAATCATACACAGTGGACGTCTACCATAATTATGTAACATTCCTGTTGCCACAAAACTTAATAAGAACCGAAACAAACCAAACAGGAAAGTGGCAAATTTGATGTCGATACCTTGAGCAACTTCCTTTAATAGTATTCGATGAATTATTAAAAAAGTGTATTAAAATATTTAATATAATTTAATTACTTGCAACATTTTAACAGCATGAAATTGAAATGTATAAATTCCAGTAAATTGTTGTAAAACAAAGAATACAACCATAAAAAGTGCAGGTTTAAAAACAGTTGGCTTAGACAAATGCCAGGCTATACGCCTAAACACATTACTTTTTTCCATTTCTTTATTAATTAATAAATCTTTTTTTTCTTTAATACTTTTCATCTCGTTAAAAGTTTCTTGTACACTACCAGCACACTATAAAAAAATGATTTGTAATGAAAGTTACAATATAGTTTAAATTTAAATATCAACATCCCAGTTCAAAACTGCAACAACTCGAGATATAACAAATCCAAGTTTTGTACACTATCTTATGATGACTTCAGTTCAAGAACGCAATAAAATATAGTTAAATTATTGACCGAGAGCATTTTCAATATTATAATTTATATTACGTTACATAGAGAAACAATATAGACAATATATTATACCCAATAAACCAATATTTTGAGTTGTTGCAGTTTTAAACTGGGACGTCAATATTACCTATACAATTTATATAATATGGACGATAATATTCAATAATAAAAATATACTTGGAAATAACTAACATATTTAGAGTTTCTGAAATATGCTAAAGATTTTAAAGCTTTAACATCTTGCCCTTTATGAATTAACCAAACAGGACTTTCAGGTGTCCAAAATGCAGTCATGAGAACTGGGAAAAATGCCCCAACAAATGCTATCCATGCAACAGTACGCCAATGTAGATATAACCCAGTGCAGTACATTAATAATATTCCTAAATAAAAAATAAAAAAAATTCAGTTTTGATATACTTTGATTTTTAAACGAAAAAATTGTTATTATAATCAATAATATATACAAATAATTATAATTATACAAAATGCAGAATTTACTGAAAAATAATATACATCTTATTGACATTTTTTTTTATTTTTCATGCTATTCATTTGAGTTGAAAATATGTATTTGTTAAATACATACCAAAAGATAACATCACAGAACCTATTGACATCATGGAACCTCGAAGTTTTGGACTAGATATTTCTGCCATATACACATTGGCTGAATTTGTACCAACAGCTAAATTATAGTATCAAATATAATAGTATGGTACAGTGTAAAATATTTAAAATCCTTAATTAAATAACTATCATACACATAGCAAATCCGGTCAATAATCTTCCAATGATGATAATCTTTGGGTTAAAAGCAAGAGCAATTAACATCCATCCAATAAAACATGGCCATAAAGAAATTTTAAACGTGGATATACGACCAATTCTGTCCAGCGTAAAAGCTATAAACAGACATCCAAATGGAGCAGCTATTGAAATACTGCTGGCTACATGCAAACATAAGAACATCTGAAAAGTTATATATAGAAAAAAAAGCCTTGTAAATGTAATTAATGATTTATCAATAATTGTTATTTTTTTAAATTACTAGTAAATGAAATCTCTGAACAATATTTTGCATGAATCAACTAATTAATTGTATTATTCTATTAAAAAATAATTTAATATATATTAGACAAATAATTAAAATCTTAATGTTTTGTTTAATTAAACATAAAATATACAAATACACCATACAAATATACAATTATGTTTATTTACATTTTTACTATCACATATTAAGACATTTTACGCTTACTAATCGTATCTATATTGATTCTATAGATCAGGGGTCAGAATGCGTCCTATGCAGCGATTTCATGAGGCCCGCGATTATTATATAGTTGGTATAAAAATATGGAATATTACATAATGTTAGTTGATAATGTTAATAATAAATTAATATACCAAACAGCGTTGAAATTAAATAAATTAAAGTAAATACTTTGTTTAAAATTTAAACTGTAAAATGTAAATAAAATAAGGTATATGGAACCGTGAACATTTTTTTTTAAAACTTTGTGGCTCTTGACACCAAAAAGGTTGCCAACCCCTGCTATAAATGATTTTAAAATTTACAAAAAAAATATGGTTGAACCATGGTCAGAGATATAAAACAAGAATTGACTATTTGAATTTTTATTTAATACTAAAATTCACATAAAATCTAAAATTCAAAAATATAGTCTAAAAAAATATTTTCTTACCAATCCAGGAAGATTGAGAATTGCTTATCTTGCCCATTTCATCATTGTATTTTTCAAGTTGTGGTATAAGTATTGCAGAAAATCCCAAAGCAAATCCTGTGTGTAAGTTAGTAGTTGCCACAGATACACAAGCTAAAAACTAAACACACAAATACACAATTGTATACAAATATTATACCTTGATGAATAACATAGTAAAACTACCTCAGCCCAATTAAATTTTTTCTTATTTTCATTTTGAAATTCTTCAGCTTCAAATTCATGTTTTACTGGGTTTTCATTTAGTTTTATACTGTAGATAGATACATAGATTATAAATAAATAAATTTAAAGAATATATTACTAATGGATTATAATAATTGTATTACCTTTCTTCTTCCATTATGAAAATGCAATTTCAATATACTAGGTAATATTCAAACTATTTTGATGAAAATAAAATCACTGGTTTTAAAAGTTATAATTGTTACATTTATTAATTCAAATGTTCAATGAATATCCTAAAATAAAAATTATAAAATTAATAAAAGAATTAAGGTAGGTGTGGATTGGGCAAATGTTACTGAAAATAACATTTTATTTTTTGACAAATAATGTATTTGATAATATTAATTTTTAGTACAGAGGTTTGCAAATATTATACGACTCATTACAACTCCATTTATGCAATAACTTTTACAATATAAAATTACAAAGTTGAACTTATTTTTATTCAAATGTATCCTATAAATGGGGTAAAGGGAAAATTTGAAAAATCTTATAAGGGGCACACTGCCACATTTGAATATTAAATATTAATCATTAATAATAAACTAAATAACAAGATAGACTTTATTATTTTTTTGATAATTTCACACCATACCTATTGTAAACATATGAATGAAAAATAGGAAATAAACTGTAAGAAAAATTATGTTTAAACAATATTCAAAACTACCCCATGCCAAACGATTAACAAAAAGCATTGTATTAATTTTAATAATTATAAATTAAGTAGGTATGTACAGTAAAAAAAAATACTAAGCAACGACATCTAGGATAAGTATACATTTATATGTACTTTAGATTTTAGTACTTTGTTTCCAAAAACTTATTACAGAAATCAAGATTTTTTTTTTCTGGTCTTGAAATTATTCATTTCTGCTTTGACAACTAAGGCCATTAGCATTACATTTATGTTTAAATAGAAGAAAAAAAACTAATTAATTAAATACATAGTTTTAAAAACAATTTGGTTATTTTATTATTCATATTTTAATATTTGTTTATCATAAAATGTAGCAAAAATGTCTGATATCGCAATACAATCTGAAAAACTGAGTAACCACTAACCATATTAAATTTTTTTTTGTATTCATTTAAGTAACCCCTAATAAAATATATTAGTATAATTCAAATGTTTTGTCAGGAATAATTAATTTATTAAATTTATATGTAGTTAATGTATTTTTAAAAATCTCTAATGCTATAAAATATTAATTTAATTTAATTAATTAAAGTTGTTTTAGATTTAATTTAAAATAAAATAGTTAGGTAATTAAAAAAAATTTGTTAGAATAATAGTCCTTTACTTATTTATAAAATTGTAAATAGGTACTTTAACTATTTATCAAAGCGATTATAAGAACTCTAACTATCGTCATTATTTGTAATTAGGTTGATAGCAATATAACACTAGATTGTACAATATTAAACTAAATATGATTATTATAAATAAAGTTTATAATTAATTACAAATCCTACATTATAATTTTATAGTATACTATTATATTACAGTAGGTACTAGTGTATTACCTACCTATAAGCAGATATTTTTAAGAGCCTTCACCTTTGCCAATGCATGAGTAATCTAATAATGAGACTAAAATAGTAAAATATGAATACAATTATAGTTCAATGTTTCAGTTAGAGTAAGTATAATATTATACTGTTATTATGATTTATGTTGCATATATTTTTAAATATCGATTCCATATAAATTCTTGTGGAGAATGTTGCAATACAAATTTAACTATAATACTAGAGTAAACATCCTTAATCAAATATAACTTTTTTTTATTGATAAATATCAGTGGTCAGGACGCTACTAGTTTTTTGTAGCCCGCTTACGCTACAGTTACTCCTTCAAAAAGTTAGTAATTCTAAAAATCGCTATTGCTTCTTTTTTTAAATGTAGTGTGCTGCCTTTAATGCTATTGTTTAAATATAACACGCTACTTTTGTGCTATATTTTTTTTAAATGTTCCAATTAAAAATTGTTACATATCGTTTATACTGATTTAACATTTGGTCACTGGACGGGTTTTTAACTATTTAGTATTTATGTAGGTGATTGATTAATAACGATAATAATTTTTATAACATTTATACAGTCTTGTTAAGAATACTTTTCAAATGTATTTAGAATACGTATTTAAATACTTGGTGACATTTGTATTTGAATAATGAATACAAATACAAATACATTTTAAAAGTATACAAAATACTTTACAAGTACTATTTGTAGTATATTAAAATGCTTTTACATTTATCATAAATGTATACTTCAAATTATTAATAATAATTTAAATTAAATAAATAAATAAATAAATATGTTATTTAATTAGTAAAGAATTTTAGTGAGGTAGATATGAATTTTAGGCACTGTGCAATCTGCATATTTAATGAAATCATAAAAATTCTTAGAAGCATTATTAAATATTACTTTAAGGCCAATTTTCAAAATTGTAATACATGAAACAAAAATATTGTTTGTTGAAATATGACAGTAAAAAGAAAAACAAGTAGGTATTTAGTATTCTGGAATAAAATACAAAGAAAGAAAACATATTATGAAAGTATTTAAAATACACTTGTCAAAAAGTTGGTATTCAAATACTTTAAGATCCCGGTGCCAATGTAATTTTGTACATAAAAATAGGCTCCACAGGAATAATGATTCAGGATTCTGTTCTGTAGAATCAACCAAATTTTATTTATTTTTTTTAATTAATAGAGAGTAATATTTTACAAGCTGCATCAAAACCCATTTTTCAATATTTTATCTCAAACTTTATAATATGTCTTCAAAAATAATAAAATCTCAAGCGATTTTTACAAATTATATCATACCATTATTTGAAATAGAATAAAAAATTTTAGTTTAATGCGATCTGTAGAAAGTCAAAATCAGACAATTCTACAAAGTACGCTATCAACCCCCACTAAACCTCACACTTTTTGGGTTTGAAGGCACATTTTATGATAGAAAAAATAAGGTTTAAAAAGCCATGGCTTCCGCAGTTTTTATAACCATACTTTTTGATGATTGTATTGATATCGATCAAACACTTATTAGTTAGAAAAAATAAAAATATACCTAACTACAATAGATTTTCAATTTTCAATAATAGATACAAGTAGGTATACAAACAATAGGTAGGTCTGGCACCTACTAAATACTAATTACTAAATGTATAAATGTCTATCAATAATATAAATTGAAAACATGTGTAATAAATTATAACGCTGTTAAATGTTAATTGTTATAGTATAGTTAGTAATGTTAGTATTAATACTAATATTTACAATCAATGGTAGTACTTGCATTCCTATTTCCTAGTAGAATATTAAAATAAAAACTACTTGGGTAACAGTAGCAAAGAACGCTGACCAAATAACGATCTGTCAACACAATTTTAAAATCACGATGATACTTACGTCGAATCCAATAAGCGAACTCGTCTATACATCAGACGGATGAAAACTAAATCTTCGTGCGCAAGAGCCGGTCCCCGAACCGAACTGTAATATCTTGTACAATTATTATAGCCAATAGGTAATGTTGGAAGTATGGGACGACGAACGAGCGCCCACACGGACACGGCCGACGACTGATCACTGATAACTGATAAGTGACGATTATAGAGTGAAGTTGACTGTCTACAAGACGTTACAACTTACTGTTGAAGTGTTTACTACAGACTCCATGGTGAGGAGTCGTATATAATATAGATAACGAAGTAGGTGAGTAGGAGTGACGCCGGTAGTGTATGGTGCACACATGAATAATAATATACAAAATTTACTATTGTCATTGTGAGTGCACAATGTCAAGGAATTGAGAGTTTAGACATGTAATCAAACATAAATTATAAATACATGTAATATTACCGTAAGTCGTAATAGGTCCATTGACAATTATAATATTTTAGTATACTATAATAATTAGTAATTACTATTTTACATTTTCTCTAAACGGCAATCACCGCGGTGCTAAAATTGGCAAGTGGCAACTGCCAAAACTCAAAAGACAAAAGCATAGGAAAAACCAGACACGAAACTACGAAAGAGCGACGACGTGCACTACGCACTCTCAACGCCGTTTCGGCTTAAGATAAACTTTGTGACTGCCGCGACGCCGCACATCGTCAATCGTCATTATAAAACCAAGTTACCAAGACAAACACTGACTTTAAACTTAATTACTTAAGAATAATATTAAGATGGATCGATGGATCACTGTATATTATTTTTGTATTAGCTAATACTGCCAAATAGCTTCTAACCAAAAGTTATTATAGCTCAACAATTAATTAAGTATAAATATACGTCATGAAAGATAATGAACATAATAATTAATAATTAATAATATTAAATACAATATGAAGATGAACATACTCTAATTTTCGTAATTAAATAAAACATCATAGTAAAAATTATAATTCATAAGCTTCTCTTACGCTTGCCACAATATTACAGTTATCGAAAATACATTGTCACAGTTGTTGTTTTCTAATAGACGTTTAAAATTTAAAAGTTTTACAAAATTCGTGAAAATCACGAAAATATGTAAAGGAATATTTTTACAATAATTATAAATTATGTTGTGGATTTACAGACACGGGGCTTATATGAATAGTCATCTAATGATGGAACTTCATGAATCATGGCATGTAGATTTTGTATTTGAAAATTCATCAAATTTATAACTTTAACACTAAACACCTACAGGCTTAAACTTTAACATTCAGTACACGTGTAGAAGATTCCCCGTAATTTTTAATATTGGCTAGTGCTAATTTAAAAAATAAGTTATGCATTTAAAGCATTATACATTTGTATGAGAGATTATTAATTAAAGTAGGCACACATTTTGACATTATATAGATATTGGGTATTCAAAGTTCAAATTATGTAATAACTATCTTACTATGTATTATTATTTTACTGAGTACAATATCCTCAATATATTAAATAATATTAAATGTTATGTACGATATGAGCGCTATATGCGAAAATAGTCGAAAATTACGTGACTTTTGGATTCGAAATGTTGTGATAACATTTTGCTAATGGGCAATTGTCCGTTATTCGAGTTTTAATAAAAAAATGGCGCGTAAACATTCAGTAAAGATAATACTTATCAATTGTCGTGTTTACAAATTACAAGTGTTCTTATTTTTAAAAATATTATTATTTTTTAAATAGAATAACCTATTACCTATAATTGAGGATTGACTATTGGAATATTGGATGTTTGAAACTTCAAACTTTAAATCCATCGACCGTTCGGAATTCATCATAATTTTTTGTAATACATTTTTATTTTTTGTACTTATTGTTAATAACATGGATGAAGGTTGTTATAATACGTATACGATATCGGATTCGGATGATTCAGTTACAAACGAGGATCGTCGGACAAAATATGAAACAACACACAAAGACGATCATTGTTTATCATCTGAGGAGGAACCAGAATTTTTTCTCCAAGTCTTACAACGTGTATAATTTTAATTTAATGAATTATATAATATCATCATGTTTAATGAACTTATATTGTTTCATATTATTATGGTGGTTTTTTTTAGCAAAAACGAAAAAAATTGATATCTCCAGAAATACCATTACCTCACAGGTACCACAATAAGCAGAAAGATGTCCAGACTAATGAAAATCATATTTCTATTTTCGCTGAAGACCCAGAACCAAAAGTACCTGTAAGTATTTATATTTATTCAACATTATAGAAGGAAAAAATAGCCTTTTAGTGACAACTAAAAATAATGCGAGAACAAGATTGTATAATATTTTGTTTTATACTATTTCATACAATTCCGTACTGCTTGTTGTTACTTGTACACTTTTAATATGATTTAAGTGCAATAAAAAAATATAATTTGCTATACCTCGAAGATGTAATTTAAAAATTATATATTGTTTTTATCTTAAACAGAGGACAGAACCATGTATTTATACTGATACAAACAACCAACAACCAACTGAAAAGGTATTTAAACCAGTTAAGACTTATGAGTAAATATGAAATATTATAAAATTGCTTTTCTTTAAAATAGAATTTTTAAATGTTTTGACATTAATCATAAATACTTACTATATAATATAATTTGTATAATATTATTTATTAGTATTTGTAATCAATGGTTTTCTAAATGTTAATGAAGGATATATTTTTCACATTCTAGATAGAGCCAAAACGGAAAAAACGTTCAACAAAAGAAGAAATTGAAGAAAGAAAAAAGGAAGAAAAGGCTAGAAAAGATGCAAAGAAGAGATTAGCTGAAGAATTAAAACGTATAAACCCAAAAGAATGTATGAAGGTATGACAATTTACTTTCAGTATAATCCTTTAATTTGCTTAATCAATTTTTTGTATTATGTAATTTTAGTATGTAACTGTTCACATTGATATAAATTTGTTGAATCATGAATATAGTGAGCAGTTAATATCTGAAATAGAATCTTCAGATGCAAAATATAAAATTGAGTCAAATTCAACTGTATTAAATTCAATAACATGGTCAAGACAAAAAGTAAATATTAAATTAAACATAGATTATTATTTAAGAGCATAGTATAAAAAAAATTACATAATATCATTTTGATTTTTAGTATAAATATATATTTTTTTATTACTTGTGGAATCTAACACACAAAATTAACAACAAACATTGGTTCATAACTATTAACTAATTATGAATTTGTTAAATCAATATAATTAATTTTATATTTTTTAGTCTGATACTGTAAGTGAAGATGAAAATTTTATGTTGTTAATTTGGGAATTTGATTATGTTAAAAATCTCATAGTATCATATCAATTATTAAACAAAATAAATGATTTTAAACTACATAAAACACAACTCTCAATCATCATATATAGTAATGCTGATCAACTTAAGTATGTATTACCATATTGTCCATACTTCTATTATCATGAAATCTTAATCAAATCTAAATATTACCTTAGTGTAAATGTTTTTTTTTTTTTTTTTTAACCATTTTGTTACAGAAAAACTAAATCTAAGAAGAACGGGAAGAATTCTGGGTATATATGTCTATGATATAGATTCTAAAAATGTGTGTATATCTAACTTTAATATTTTGATAGGCCAGATATGTTATATAGCCTCGAACAGATGATGTTGAGTTGTCAAGTTTCTTTTCGTTTTGTAGAAAATAAAAATGATATAGGGTTGGCAGTTTTTTATTTAACGAAATCTATTGCACAGAAGCCATACAAGTAACTACTTTTATTTTTTTTTTAGTGATAAGTTATAATTTCAAAATGTTACGAGATTTTATGAAATAGTCTTAATCTGTTTTAAGATTGAATAAATACAAAGAAGAACAAGAAGGATGTGATTGGTATGCATCTGGACACACGAAAAGTTGTGTAACAGTAGACAAAAATGGCACAGGTTTAACTCAACTGTGGAGACAAATGTTATCGCAATTCCCACTATGTGGTCTCGAGACTAGTGAAGCAATTGCAACAGCATACGGGTCACCTATTGCATTGATAGAAGTAAGCAGAAAACAAATAATTATTTATCAATGTTATGTATATTATGTTTTACAAACATATTATTCATTATATAAAGACAGATTAAAAAAAAATATTTTATTTTATTGCATTTAATATCCATTTGTGTATTTATGAATAATAATTAATATTACATTTTTAATCTAGGCATATGATAACTGCAGCTCAAGATTAGAAGGAGAAACATTGCTACAGGATATCCCCGTAAGTTAATTTAAAATATTAAAATGGCATAAGATATATTTGCATTTAAATTAGATATTAGAAAAAAATCAAAAAAAAATGAATACAAATTTTAGGTCCGCCGTGGATTCGGTCCATTAGCTTCAAATCGTCGTATTGGACCAGAACTGAGCAAAAAAATATACACATTTTTCTCAGATAATACAGGATGCACTACATTATCCCAAGAACAGTGAACAATAATGGAAAAAAAAGTTATAAATAAATAACATAAACTAAACTATTTAATAACAACTTATATTACTGGTAATTATTTTTTCTTTTCATTATGTTCAGTTTCATAGTATTAAGTGTGCATAGACTAGACACGTCTAATTCATTGTCATAGTAATATATGTATTATGTATATAAATTTAGTTTTTACATTTTTTATACTATTTAGATAATTTTTTAAACAAAACAAAAACTAGAATTTTCTATTCATAAATAGTTGTTAATATAAATAACAAGATCAAATAAATAAAAAGCATTAGTTCATGACTTCTCTCAAAGCATTTAGAATGTAATCAGATTAATAGAAATTGAGCTGAATAAACGTGGAATTATGCAACACGTTTTTTTTATATGAACTACAGTGCAGACAAAAACATGATGTTCATTAAAAATTACTTAAAAATAAAATAAATAATAACAATAGTTAAAAATAAAATGTTCAAATAGAAAAACAAAGATAAATAAATAAACAAGCTTCGGCCCTAAGTTGTTGAATATTGCATCTGTTGAATGAAACAGTTCTGCCTTGTTCCTAACCAAGAATATGAAATTTTCTAGGAAAAGGTTTTTTTTATTCTTCAGTAGGTATTGAGAATAAGTTTTCAATACCTATATTGAATTTTACATAAACGCATTAAAATTGCAATGGTCAAGAAACATGGCAGCAGTTGATTGATTATTGTTGAATACGTATGGCAGTGTGACGACAGAACTGCCATAAACAGTAGATGCCGTACTTGCGTTCATTGGTTGTCAATTCATTCGTAATGGCTGGTCATAACGTTGTCGCAATGCAGCTTCAGGACCAGCAGTAAGTGCGACACCAGCCATTGGGTTTATGCGAAAGCTATTTTCAATAGCCATGGTGTTAGCTGCCATCGCAATAGCCCCTAATCAACATTAAATAAATAAAAATTGGTTTTTTTTGTTAATTATGTTGAGTTAACATTAGTCCTACCATCCTATTGCAAAATATTAAATGAACTTGGTTAATAGAATACCCTCAAAGTAAATATTATTTTAAACTTATCAAAATGTGTACCTTTAATATGTAAATGAATAAACAATAAATAATATATAAATGAATAAACAACTAAAATAACGATATTGAAATATTAAATGTGTCTAATTTTTTATTAAACGATCAGTCTCTGATATTCTATGTATTCAATTTGAATTACATAGAACTACATAGATTATGTATAATTTTTATAAAAATAATTAACAATATACTGGGTTATTCCAGCATACCTGCATCTTGAGATGGATCACGGGTTTTGGTATGTAGAAATGCACAATATGGCTTGCGACATCCAGTTGGTTGTTTTTCCCAATAACATGGTATTGCTTTCCGGTTTTTCTAAAATAAAATAAAGGGTACATAAATATATATAATATTATATAGTGTAACAGGATGACCAGACAAAAAAATTACTACCTACTTAAATAAATGAAAACAATTGTGAACATTATAGGGTAAGTAAATAATTTAAGAAATATACTCATGTCAAGAAATTCTCAAAAATAATATTTTGAAAAAAGGTTGTAAATTAATTTGCTCAAAAAATGCCAATATTTAAAAAAATTCTAAAAAAAAACTACTTATCTTAGATAAATTATTTACCATTAAAACTGTTCTTATAATAAAATTTAATCAAATTTTATTTTCAGTATTAAAAAGTAAAAAAAATTTTTTTTGTACCATACATTTAGTACAAGTGGCTGCTAAATGATATATATAAGAAAAATTTTAATATTGATTAGAATAAAAGTTATTTCATCTGTCAGGTCTTCCTGTTTTACTTTGTATTACAATATTGTATAGCAGAAAAATGATTGTAGAAGATAGACGATAAAACACTTTTCTTAAAACTTAATGCTTATAGTAAGCAAGTTTGGAAGTATTCTAAGAAACGTTCCGGTTTATTATATGAATCTAATAAATCATTACCTTTAATTCCATGTGGCGTAATGTACAGTGATCATTTTCACACTTTCCGTTTTGCCAAAAACTGCACACCATTTCACATCCTAATGCTTGTGGTTCATGGCGAAATGGACATTTGTCTCCCTTTAAAATTACACATATGATATAAATATATTTAGATATTCCAGTAATTCAAATTATAACAATAATATAAATTATAATACAAATGTCAAAAAACACTAGTAGTGCTCTACTATTTTTTTTTTTACGTACTTCAAGTCTTCAACTATTTTTTTACTTTGACAGCCTTAGGGCACGACAAAAACTAATATTCGAAATTATATTTAATAAAATGTGGATTTAAATTTTAGGCGATGATGTACTTAATGAATTTTACAACTTTTAATATCAAAAATATTTTTAGTATTAGCTATTATTTTTTCTATGGTTTATTTAAATTATATCATACTTGTTCTTTACCTAGTAGTGCACAGATATATACAATAAACAATTGTATAATCAAATACATGTGAACTAGCGTTGACAATTGAGAAATGCATCTGAACCACAAACTAAGATACTGTCACTGAAAATTATTATTTTTTATATTCCCAACTAAAACATAGGTATTGTTCAATTATATAAAAATATCTTTTTTAATTGATTTATGAATGTGTAAAGTATCCGTTGACTGGGTAAGATAGCGTCTGGGTCCATGCGGTCGGATAGTTCAGTGGGAGAGCAATCGCCTGGAAATCAAGAGACTCAAGGAAGAAGTTGACAAATGTATAAAATTTAATTGGAAAAAATTTCAAAAAATTGGGCGATTATAAATCCACATTTACTTACATGTGGAATATAATAAAGCTGAAATTTAATATCCAAAATTTAGGAATTGGGGGGAGGCTGAGAATAAATCTCATCATTAGCCTCTTCACTAACCTTTAACAATATAGCACTTGGAATGCAGTTTTTAAATAATTGGATTGAGCTTCAGCACTTAATTTTTCCTAATTTGAGCACAGTTTATAATGCTCTCATTTGTCAAGTAAAAATTGTGTATGCTGAATTAAAAGATAAAAATACACATGGGTAGAGTAATTATTATAAGAAAAATATTTAGAATTTTACTAAATGCTATTGCAAAAATTGATGTATAATATAAGTCTCTTCCTATAAAAATTAATTATTTTAAATAAACGGTTAATGGTATGCATTTAATCAGTGGCGCCAAAATATATATTTACCTATGACAATTGTCATAGGTGATTTTAGTACGTAATGGGTCACCTTTGTCATTCTACAGTTATTTTATGAAAATTTGTTTAATAGACAACATAAAAACTACACTTGGTGTATGGTAAGGTAATAATAAGAAATAGGTGGGTGTCAACATTTTATGTGGAGGTGTTTAATGTTTTAGGTAAAATTTTGGATTTCGGCCACTGTATTTAATAAGGACTGGAACATTTTTTAAAACTGGTTTGTAGTTTGTGGCGTTTACTAGTGACTTATGCAAAACTAAACACACGAACCAACCTTCATGCAAGTCGAATAGTAATAAAAGTAACAGTCGTTGTTTTTCTTGTCGCCCTTTTCCATGGTTTCTTGTGGTCCTGAGTGGCGTCTTTCGTGGATATCGTTGTTCGTACGATCAGTCCTGTCTGCGTGAAAAAATCGTGTCAAAACAGAACGATAAAAAAAAAACTAACAGCTCAAGCGGACAGGGAGGATAAGCACATAGGTGGGGTTATAGGACATATTATTATTAATAACGATATTATTATTTATTATCGTTATTATAGTTTTAGCCGAAGTGGGCGGCGGCGAGACGTGCGAGTGTGTAAGACGAGACGACGGCACGAAAAAAAAATATATCGCGCCGAAACGTCCGCGTACCACACTACCACCCACCGGTCACGGTAAAACACTGAAACACCGGTACACCACCGACGGGCCAAACACTGTCCAGGGACACCTCCGCTGGCGGGGGACACGCACGCACGTTCGTGGAATACGTACCGCGGAGGAGGCCAGGTGAGAGCTGATGATACCAGGCGGTGCGTGGTGCGTGTACTGCGTTCGGTGTCCCGGCGAGGTGATAACGCGTAAAACGGTCGCCGACGGAAACGAAAGATGTGCACAACGTGCGCGCCCCCGGGCCACGCCGCCGGGATTATGCGGCCGAGTTGCGGAGGTGGGCGACATGCGTTATGGTTATTTTTAACACGATTCCCGTCTTACCCGTCTCCTCCCCTGTGATGTCCCCTGTCCAATGCCGCCGCTGTGGTCCGGTGGTTGCTGTTCCCCGGTTTTGAGTACTGTTGGGGCGCGTTCAACTTGTCACAGCGGCGGAGGCGACGTTAATGTTCTCGGCCGGTCAGACTCGACATGAAAACCGCCGGGCCAAAGAGCGGACGGTAAATAAACGAGTTCTGTAGCTGTTGTTGTTTATCGTTTTTATCGTGATTACTGATGAATTTTTGCGTGAAAAATTTGGTTGAACGAAAAATCAGCCGAAGTCGAAATAAGAAAACGAAAAAAAAATACGCCGCTCAATGTTCGTCGTGCGTTATCGGCGTTTTTCGGAAAACGGCACCGCACAGCGCGGCGACACGGATCGTTGCCCGTAGACGTTGAAAACACATGACGCGGACGGAACCTCTTTGTAATTCGCCGACGCTGTTATCACCCACTGTTGTTTTTTATAATATTCTCTCGTGTCGTGATGAGCGCGTGTCCTTAATGTAGACAGTCTGTTAGTGTAGTAGTGTCTACTGTCTGGCGTCGTTACTCGTTAGCTTTCTTGTTTACTTAGGTGAGGTGCCTCAGTGTCTATATACTGGTAGCTTTCCGGTCCAGAACGCCACTGATCGCTGTCGTCGTCTAAATGGCCGATCGTCTTACCCAACTCCAAGACATAGTTAATCAGGTAAGCTACGACCAAGTGCGAACAATAAACAAAAAATTATTTATTAGATTAGTAGGTATACCCATTGTTATATTCTGTGGTATACCTACGGGCAACTGTTTGGTGAGAAATGTGTTGTTTCATATCAATATCGACTATCGTTTTCCATAATTCCCCGCAGCGTCAAACAGTGGAACAGCACGGTGTTGTGATGCCTTTTCTTGATGCTGACCATGTCTGACTCGGTAGTTGACATTACGTATCGTGTCTGGACGCTGCAGGGAAAACTTACCTTTAGGCGGTAAGTTTAAATAATGATCAAATAGGTGACTCTTTATTGACTATCTCTCGACAAATATATTACAAGTGTTGTGTAGGGAAAACTCATGGTGTGTGATGTGAACGCTTTCTTACACTTTGTTTGATAATGTTTGAAATAATTTCAGCCCTATATATATGGTCTAGCCGAGAAGGTTAATTTCATAAATTGTCCCCTCTATTTATGACAATTTTCATATATTTTTCCAAATCTGCATGTTTCCTACACACTGGTATGTAATCACAATTTTGCCTCACATTTCATATAATCGAATAACAATTTTCACATAGGTAAAATCTTGTCAATAAGTCAACAGTATTAAATAGTCAGAGGTAGATTTGATTAATTCAAATCTCACAAGTAGCAATACATGATTCATCAATTATGAACGTTTAAACTTGGTACAATATGTTTAAAAAAGCCTAGAAAATAGTTTTCTATGCATGCATACTCATTGTGTATTGTTGTATACATATTGATTTTAGTGAATCATTTTCAATTATCAACCTAATCATTGATTACATTTTATAGCAGGCGGACAACTTCTGCAACAGCATCGGAATTTTGCAACAGTGCGCTTTACCATCCAAATTTTCAAACTTTGACCGAAACGGATCACAAACACCACAACAACAAGAAGGTATATTTTAATGTTTTAAATACCATTAAAATCTGATAGACACATAAAGTACTAACAATTAACTGTGTTTAGATTATACAAGTTTATTTTCTTCACTTATAACTCGCTGTGCCAAAGATATTGACGCATTAATCGAATCACTGCCCAACGACGATACTTCTACAGATTTACAAGTATGTCTAGCAGAGGTTTTCAAATTGTTTATTTTGTACCACTCATGTGTATTACAGATTAGTCACTAATGACAAAAATTGGAACTATTTAAAATTTCAACACATTTACATGTATAAAAGTGTATATAAATAATAATTTAGGTACATTTACAATATATTTAATTATTTAAAATCTATATTTTACACAAAACATAAAATAATATTAGATTTATTACAAACATTAGTAAAAAAAAATGGAAACTGACAATGTCCATAAACAGCTCAAAATAAGTCAAAATATTTGGAAAATGTTATGGTGTATAGAAAATAGAAATATAAACAACCAGTGAAAATTTCATGTATCAACGGTCATTTGTTCTAAAGTTACAACAAAAACCAAATTGAATTTTGTGAAAAATCGATTTTGCGTAAAAATTCCCGTTTTTCCTTAATTTTTCTTTTGTTTTTCTTGGCGCTTTTGAAAATTACTGGGAATTTTAAATTTTGACCTCCCCAATGCACCAACAATTTTCACTTTCCAATCGAAAAAGATACTGAAGTTGAAAATCAAAGCATTATTTCGACTACTTATCGTGTACACAGACACAAAAAAAAATATAAAAACACACATCATTGTAAAATCAATACATTCATCGTTCCACTCGGAATCTAAAATGTGAATCTATTAATTTTCCATTCTTCACCCGTGTAGCCTTCCATTTACCATAGTTTCAGAACCACTGATTTATAGTATTTAGTAGGTACTATTATTTACAAAAAAAAATCTATTTATTTAAATTTTTTTAATTTTGTAGGTTGCTAGTTTGCGAAGATTAGAGCAGGATAATCAATTAGCTGCAGAACGTTTGGAAGAAGTAGTTCGAAAAGGTGAACTTCTTCTTGAACAGATACAAGCAGCTCTGTCTGATATTGCTCAACAGCAATTAGATATTCAACAGAGTAGTGATAACAACACGTGTTAATAAAAAATTATATAATGAAAGTAAAAAATAAAAAAAATGTAGTTAAAGCTATTTCGGCTATTGGTAAGACACATAAAATTAAAAGGAACAAAATAAAACGATTAACAGAAAAAAAAGGTAAAAAAAAGAAGATATCAAAAAAAGCACTGATAGAAGTTGGTCTGAAAAATGGCAAACCAAAACCTAAAGCTAAAGTGGGAACAACTCAATCTATTACAAATGACAATTTAATAAAATTAACAAATATAAGTTACAAAGGTGCGCCTGAAAGCTCTACTCCTAGTTTGTACAAACAACAGAAAAAGGCAGATGGAGACAAAACACCCGTGTCCTTTATTAAGATGATGAAAGATAAATTGAAAGGTGCAAGATTCAGGTATACAATAGTTGATTATTTAACCTTATAAATCTATCTACTATCTAGGTAGTTGATTATTTCAATTGTTTAAATCATGTTTTTGTTTTTTCACTAAAACATTTACAGATATATAAATGAACAATTTTATTCATCTAGCAGCCAAGATGCTTTGCTATATTTTAAAAAAGAACCCGATGCATTTAAAGCCTATCACAATGGTTATATGCAACAAGTTACTCAATGGCCAATCAAACCACTAGATATTATAATCAAACAAATTAAACCAATGTAAGCTTTATTTACTAAAGTGCTTCTTAAAAATTAATTTTATTAATAAAATTGTTTTTAACTTTTAGTTTGAAGAAGTCCAATGTCAATTCACCTGTTGTAGTTGCAGATTTTGGTTGTGGTGATGCTAAACTTGCTCGGGCATTTCCTAAAGTAAAAGTTCATTCATTTGATTTTGTGGCAGTCAATCAGCATGTAACTGCTGGAGATATGGCTCACACTAGCTTAGCCAATGGGTCTGTTGACATAGCAGTTTTCTGTCTCTCTCTGATGGGCACAAACTTGCATTCATTCATCAAAGAAGCCAATAGGGTTTTGAAAACCGGGTAATATAAAACTAGAATAATATTATGATGAGAAATGTTTTGAATATTGATGTCAAAGAAACTTGGGGATTTGGATAATCGTTTTTTACATAAATTAATATTCTATATAACAGTGGTTTTCAATATTTTTAGGACCGTGACCCAATTTTATACTCGAAAATCCATCATGACCCAAATGATTTATTTTACAAGATTAAAAATTAGTTTTAAAAACAAAATTTGATTACTATTACTATAACTTATTATTTAATTAATATAATATTGGTGGTTTATTATAATGACTAAATTTCCTAGAAAGAATCTATATAATTAAAAAAACTTCTCGCGACCCACCAAGAATTGAATCACGCACCATAGGCGTGCCTGGACTATCCCTGCAATTTTTGAAAGGTGCCGGTCAACCGAGTTTTAAATCAAAAGGGTCACTTTTATTTTTTTTTTTAAAACTTGATTTTTTGTGTATATTGTTTTAATAACCATTTACTAACAAAGATATGTTCAACAAAATTAGGCAGATAATATCTTTATTTAACATGTATTGTCAAATTGATTTCCCGACTTCAGAAATCGGAAAAACCTACTATAAAAACTTGAGACAGGCGACGATGGTACGGTAGTGTACGCACTACAGTATTATTGATATTATTGTTATATTATGTTTGATTTGTTGATTGTTTCTAGGTGGTGTAATCCAAGGCTGTAGATGAATAATATTTCTGAAGTTACTGTAGATTATTATTGTAAATAGATAATTTAGACTTTTTTTGAAATTATATAAATATTTCATTGTAGAGGGGGGGGGGCTTAAAAAGATACAGCTCTGGGTGTATAGGGCTTTTTTCGGTTCACTAATAAGGTAGTGCTGATCATTAGCTAGGCTGCCCCTGCCGATGAAGTCTAGTCACACCTATGTCACAAACTACTAGTGGGTCACAACCCACAGTTTGAGAAATGCTGCTATACACTGATAAGTACACTTTATGCAAGTTTTGTTTGGCTGCTGGGTGTTAATTTGTACCCAGGGCTTAGCTTCACTACATAAGAAGAGTAAAGACTTTATGAGTATGACTGACTGGTGTTCCTACACCATCACCTATCAGAAACTGGACTATTAATATAATGTACATTTCTTCGTTTGAATACTGTATACATACAATTTTAATTCTGAGTCTTATTACGTTCTTAATTTATTACGTAAAACAATATACTATGAAAACATACTTACAATATTTCGTTTTATTTTTAGGGGTTTGATGAAAATAGCAGAAGTTGAAAGCCGATTTGATAATATTAACACATTTGTTGATAGTTTGGCTAAATATGGTTTTGAAAAAACAAAAGTAGATCAGACAATTGAAATGTTTGTCTTTGTGGACTTGAAAAAAACTCAAGATATAAGTAAGACAGCATTAAAAAAGAAACTACCTACATTAGAATTAAAACCTTGTATTTACAAAAAACGTTAATATTTTTTTTTTAATAAAGTTTTTATAACTAATGAAACGATTAAACAAATATTTTGATTGATTTGAATTTGAAAAATGTGTCTTACACCTAGTAATGTGCTTTATATTTAAAAACTGGATTAATCTCACTGATAAAGTGATTCAATGAAATAATTGAATGTATGCACAAAACATTCTAAGTAAAAAATTAGGAATTGTGATTTTTAATAGGACTTACTTTGACATTTTGTACAAGAAATAACACAATATAAATTGCAAAAATAACACAAAATTAAAACAAAAACAGTTGAAACTTTGTTATTATAAATATAAAAGTTATTTAAAATGTTTACTAACAGTTTTGTACACAATCAATTTGTTTGTACATATATTTATAAATTGTATTCTATTTTAATATGAATACTGCATTTTGTGACAAAGCACTTACAATATAATAATTTTAATTCTAACCAGACAACATTATAATATAATATAAACTACAAAAGTTTTAAATTGTGATCAGACTTATTAAAAAACACAGTCGTTTAATAAAATGAAAAGATTTCATTTAAATATTATGTTGGCCACTTAAAATAATACATGAGTAGTTTATTTTTCTTCTTTCAAAGTCGAATGGCAACATTTAGACAAATTAGATGGCACCTTAATTATGATTGAAAATAAAGATTAATAATATTACAATTTACAATATATTACAATGTCAATTGACGACCATATTTCAATATTTAATTTGTACAATATATTCAGACATGTACTTTTAATTTTAATGTAGTTTACAGTTAATATGAGTGTGAAACATCCCGAACGTTAGTTATAGTTCTCGGTCAAATATTTTTATAATTTTCTGTGGTAACAGCAATATCTTGTCAAATTAATTTTGTTTCATTCTTAATTTATTCTTACGATTATGTAAATGTAAATGCAAATTATAATTTGCATTTTATAATAGTATTTGATGATAAATAATTAGATTAAGCAAATCAATAGTAACAAATGACTACTTAGTACTTATATTATTATTTATTATGTGTATCAAAAAGAAACATAAGTGGCCTCTGACAATTATAGCCACTAAACAAATCTGAAGATAAATAAATAAAGAACTGTATTTTAAAATAAGGTTGGATGGGGCATATAATGTTCATTTTTGTTTCTGTTGAAGTACCTAATTATTAAATGGCATTTCCTATAATTTTATTATGTAAGCTGCTTGATACGTTTTACATATTCCATATGCATGACCATAATATTATTTTGCTTACGCAGAATTCAAGAGTATTAATATATTTAAACACTTATGGCTGAAATTAAGATGATTATATTTTATATGAATATAATATCAACCGGTTTAAATCATGGAATTAAGTCTGTTTCGATAAAGTACCTGTATATATTTGTAAGCTACATATATAATATTTATATTCTTTTATATTGGCAAAAAATAAATAACTAAGAATCAAGTATAGCCGTACAGATAGTAATTGGTAATTGTTATTAGTTATTACACAGGCAATAATTATTAAAATATAAGTTACTGGATATGCAAAACGTAGATTTTTACAAACAAATCTCCTTCCACAGTAATTATTATCGTTTGATATTTTATCAACATCATCAGGTCACATAATAGATTTAATCTGGAAAATGTGAAATAGAAGATCAATAAACGTATTTTAGGTATATACCTATGTGATAAGTGATAACTTTGGCAGTTTGGCACCAAGCGGCAGGCACTAACATCGATTCTGGACGAGGGCACAATTAATATAAAAAGTTTTAAAAAAACATCTACAGACTTACGATTAGAGTGTATATTACTTAGGGACCTATCGGGAAAGTTTAAATATAATACTGATACAATAATATAATGATATACCTAATAGTAATGCATATGGGCAGTGTCTTGCGATAAGATCCGTCGTTTATACAGACTGATACTTAAATAATATAAACGTATCGGCGTGGGCGACGATGATACAAACGTAATATTAAAATAATTGGTGCAAATATGATTAATACAGTAAAACGGCTCAAAAACCCAAATTTCAATGTTAGCATAACTTTTTCGTCTTGCAACGGGGATGTCCTGACCTTCTCAAGGGGTCCCACATAATTTAAGTACCTAATTTGCGCCTATGCAATAATAATATTAATTACATCATTATAATATACCTTGTACCCGTTCCACACCGACTTGCGCATTATTTTTTACAATTATTATTCTATACATTATGAGACACACACGTTATATAATATTTATCGGACGGTACCGCCTCGCTGTATATGACCCTAAGTATACCGGGTCATCTATTTAACGTAAGACATTCATTATTTAAAAACTTTAAACTATTGAAGTTTTTTAATACATTTTTTTTTTACAAAATTTTACGTCTTTAAAAAATATTAATACGTTAAACGGATCACCCAGTATACAATCCAAGTATATACAACGTGGCTGTTCAGAAGAAACCGGGATTGGTGTGCTCGATGATGCACCGCTTGCAGTACTTCTTCACGGCCTTGTATCCGTCCGCGGATATCTGACAGTCTTGTATGTTGAGCTGCTGCAGTCCGCGGCAGTAGTACGCGATCAGCTGTATTCCGCGGTCGGTGACCAGGTCGCAGTTGCGGAGGCTGAGCTTCTTCAGGTTGGGACAGCTCTCGGCCAGCGCCCGGAGGCCAGCGTCGCTCACGTCGCACTTGCCGATGTCGAGCGCGCGGAGCCGGGCGCACGACCGCGCTAGTACCGTGATGGCGTCGTCGCTGACCGCCTCGCAGCCGCGCACGTTTAGGTACCGCAGCTTGTAGCACCGTCGCGCGATCACCTTCAGCCCCGCGTCGCTCACCTGATCGCACTTGGCCACCGACAGGTACCGCAGCAGCGCGCCCAGTTTGGCCAGCTCGTATAGCCCGAAATCGGTCACCTGGTGGCAGTCCGACACGCTCAGCTCCTTCAGCGCTGAACAAAAACTCGGCACGAACTTGATACCGGCGTCTGGAAATAATATAAACGTCACGTGATGATAAAACCAAAAACATTTTAACATTTTGTACATCATGAAATATTTTACAAAATAGATATATAAAAATATAAGATCAGGTGAATCATCAATCATGTTCATTCCTATTATTTTCATTTTTATGAATTTATTCATATTCTGGCTTTTGGAACTTTAAGTACCTCTATGACTATACTTAAGGAGCAATGAGCACATTATGTTCAGTTATTTAGATTTTGTATAACACTTAATGAGTGTCCAAATGTCCAATGGTGATACAAACTTAATATTTTAATTTGGGAAAATATGATCCTTAAATAGGTATGTACTATTACTAAAAAATTCCAAAAATAAGAACTTGAATAAATTCATTAGGCAATAAAAGAAAATAATGGGGGTGATCATGTTTGGTGTATATACTATAATACTATAGGTGAGTGATTTACTGATGTTTAATAATATATTATGGTAAATATTATTTAGAATTATAATATATGTAATATGATCGTAATGCCAGTTTTTCGTCTATCTGAGTCCAGATTTATGTACATTTCCATATTTTTTTCTACTTTAACATATCATATTATCGATGTTATTGAAATCAATTATCATATGACGTGTAGGGAAGTAGAAACTATATAGTAAAAGCTTAGACCCGCCTCTCTAAAAAAAAATAAGCAAAATTTTTATGAAAACAATATTTTTATACTCATGCCGAAAAAGTAAAAATGTATGATACCTATTGGCTATTGCCAGGTAATTTACCTATGTACTTATAATACATCACTCTCTGGGAAGAAACGGTTTTAACCACGTAACGCATTATATTACCTACTTATACCATATACGTAGACTGCTCTGCAGTGTGGAAATGCCCACTATATAATATAATTATATAAATAAGTATAATCATAATTCATAATGTCCAAGCCAAAAGGAGAATCCTGTGATATTCGAGGTATTGTATAAAAGTATACCTATACATAAGTACTTATAATATATATTATACATAGTATTATTCTATTATATAGGTGTGGGGACCGTACTTGCCATTAACTTTTCATCGATTTATTTTTATTTTAGAACTGAAGAGGTTCTGCAATAAAATAGTTATAGAGCATAATATAATATAATGCGTTATACCTATATATACTCGTTCTTGGCAAACATAAAAAGCGTCTTAATGAATTAAAACCGGATCCACAGCTCAAGAATTCTTATTTGTGGAGTATTTACCCGAGTATGATCGCAATGCGAATAATTGGCATTCCGCGTTTTCCAGGATGAGACAAAATCTGAATGGAAAATGTTTTACCTTCCAACTACCAAGGATACACATTACCAGATTACCTATGTAATATACGATATGTTATATCTTATATATAAATAACAGACTGTAAAATATAGGAACTTATATAATAATATTTTAATTTTAAATAATGACCAAATATCTCATGTAAAATATTATCCTATGATCAATATCTTAAGTCTTAACTTTGCAGTCTGCCGGTACATATTTAAATATAAGATTGAAATAAAAGTAGTTTACAATTAATGTGTTGAAGTATTGGGTAAGTATAATACTTATACCACGTTCAACATAACGACCGCACTTATTATAAATATTATGTTATTATGTATAATCTACAGTAGGTAATATTATTATAACAACTAACAAGTAATTATAACTACTAAGTCCAGTGGTGCAGTGGAGGGTACGCGGGTACACGACGTGTACACCAACCTTCTAATTTTATATTTATGCGTGTACCCTTAAGGCGCTGGGTGCCGATGCCATTTTGTCCTCAAAAATACACTCTGCGGGAATAACGATACTGCCTTGTAGAATCAATCAAATTTCATAACATTTTTTTTTTTAATTGCTAGAAGGAAATATTCTACAGCCCGCATCGATCTCTGTTTTTCAATATTTTATTCTCAAATTTTTATTTTCCAAATTTTATAGAATTGTGTAAAACTTGAAAAACTGGTCCCGGGGCCCTTAACGAAAATCGTGGTACGCAGGTTAGGCGTAGCCCCCCACGTTATTTTTTACAATGATTAAGGTGTGTACCCATAAACTTTTTTGAAACTACATCACTTATAACGCAATAATAACTATAAAGGGATCAAGAAAAATGCAAAATGTAGATCGTATAGTAGGTACACTTAAATGGTATACCAAAACTATATAGATACCTACACGCATATGATCATATTATTATATTATATTACCTATGTAGATAACTTGCAAATTAAATCAAAAAATTACAAATTGTCTTATGCATTTATAGTAATTTTGACTTATTGACTACATAGTGAGTAGGTTCGTCGTGTCATTACCTGTGACTTTAGTACATCGCCGCAGGTACAAGTAGGCTAGTTGTGGACAATTACTAACTATCACACATAGATTTGCATCGTCGACAAGCTGGCAGTCAGTCAAGTCCAAATACTGCAAGCACAGTCTTAGGGACGGCTCCGGACGGCTGTACACCCCAACAGTGCTCACCTTAACACAACCTAAAATAAGATACATTTCACGGTTAAAAAAGAATGTTATACACTTATAACTATATTAATAATTATAAATTACACACGTTTACGCTTAATTTGTAGAACTATACCTATAGAAAGCAGATTTTTATTTCTATTATCCTGCTTATATATAGTTATCTGCGCAAGTTACATTAATTGTCTATAAATTAATTTAACAAAATAATATTATGAATTTATGACCGAGTTTGATTGGCCATACCTATATAGGTACTATGTTTGCGTACAGCGCATAGGTACTTGTGAAGAAGTAATATATACCTACATATACCCATAATGCCATATAGGTAATATATAGATCAAGGACTATAATGCATTTACATATTTTTTTCTGGTTAACTTTATCTTATTGTATGCTTAGAACTTAGAAGTACAAAATAAATTTCACAAAGTTTGTAATCAAATACTCTTTTAGCGCATTTTTTTTATATAATTCATCAGTTTTGGCCCAAAACTTTTGGGTTTTAAGGTACTTTAATATTTTTGATTTTAAGAATATATTTTGAAAGTTTATCAAAAATTAAGCGTTCGGTAAATATTTAATATTTTTTGTAATTTGAGGTTAACAATTTGATTAAACTGCAGATAATTTTTTATAAAGACGATATAAAAACTAATTTTTAAATGGACCGTGGATAGTTTAGAATCTAAACTATCCATAACATCTAAACTTTAGATATTAATACAGGACAAAACAGAGTTTATAAAATTCTTTTTGATGTCTATTTTTGTATAAAATATCGGCTATTAGGAAATAGTATATGGATAATACTTACGATAGATGTTTATTTGTTTTTTATCTTAGAGCGCATATTTGAAAAATGTTGATACTTATAAGGCCACAAGTGCATACTTTTAACTTTTTACTATGATTTTTAGTGCAAAAGTCCTTGCTCTAATATCATATTATACTACGAATCGTCCCTGTCTTATACAAGTATACTTATATATATTTTTTTTAAATATTTAACCATAGACTGTATATCAAATTAGGTATAACGAATCGGAAAAATAAAATTATAATGATAAATAGTTTATACTATTGTATAACGATTACGATATTGAACTTCCTCAATTTACTCTTAAATCTTCATTACATATTTTAGATAAGCCATCATACAAACAATTTTTTATGATAATGGTAAATTTGGTATTTCCATTTGACAATGTTTTGTCACACTCCCTCCCAAAATCAATTTTGTTAAGTTCTAACTGTTTATACTTGTATACAAGTATACCTACCCTTATAAATTATCATTGTTTATATACCTACATATATATTATGTACATGTTTATTTTCGTATACATACATTAATACATTATATTATCTATAACCAATAATATTGTATAATCTTGTGTGCGTCTATATTTCGGAAGTTTTCGTGTAGAATATAATCAAAATTTGATAACCTTACCTATTTTATAATAAGATACTTATAGCCTATAGGCTTCCGTGGACCGTGTTCTGTCTGTCTATATAAGTATGTAGGGCATAGGTATTATACATATTATCTAGGTACCTTATATGGCTTCCCATAAGACATCGAAGAAATATTAACTGGATCCGTAAAGTAATAGATACGAAATAATTTGTCATACCCTACAATTTACCGAAAATAAGTATACACACGAAATAATTTAGCTGTGTAAAAAAAATAAGTAAATATTTTGTTTGTATACAAATGCGAACAACAATCGTTTGGAAGTTTTTTTTTATACCTATTTAAAAAATGTTATAATCATGTAGGCGAACCGAAAATACCAGGTATAATGTAAATAAATAATAATTTGCAAAATAAAAACGTAGGTATTTGCATAATAGTCGGTCGGAAACTCGGAGATATTATGTAGACACCGCCTGACAGCCCTCTAAACAATATTCTCAGGGATATCATAACTCGAGACGACTGGAATCACCACGCCCTTTTATTCGCATTTCACATTATAGTACACGTTATACGTTGTGTGTGTGTGTGTGTGTAAGTACGATGACGGGAACAACTACATTATTGTATATATAAATATAATAATTATTGTCGTTATAGTAACCACCGCCGCCGCGCGCCAATGTGATTTGCATTGCTCACGGTCGGTTACACATTTCGATTTCTTGAAATTTTTAAACACACAACAATATTATAGATTACAGATACAAAATGTAGAGTCGTCACGAATAGAGGTATGTGATTCGTCGAATGGTTAAAATTCAACATTCACTGCAGTGTTGTCTCTGAATTTCTGCAGGAGACTAGTCACTCGTATTGCAGTGTTCCGGAAAAAAACGTCGTAGCAAATTACTTTACATAATACATATTATAATAAGTAACAAATGTGACGTAGGTACACACAAAATAAATATTTATTTATGAACGTACTTGGAGCCCAATATGCCGTGTTATTTTTTGTATTGCGATTTGTCATCAGTCATCACCATAATACACAAAATGCAGTCTCACCCGCCTTTTCCCGCGGTTAACTACTTTTATTCCCAAACAATATTTTTGAAACATGATTTTAGAAAAAAATTATTACTCCACATTAGTGGCATGGAACCATATGTAGTTTATGTCAAAGTGTTGCGGGCATGCGGCCACAACACTTTTTTTGGTTGAGTGGGGGTGGTACCTATAACTTATAGGGTACAAACATACTATATTATAAAATCAATATTATTAATGGTTTGTTTTTAAATGATAGATCATTATTGGTACGGATATAAACTATAGAGCGTAATCTATGGTACGCAAGACTGTAAACTTCGTATTATTGTGTACAATATTGGTACATATACCTATTTAGTAATTGCTATATTATTGATATATTTACAAATGTTTAACACACCAAAATATATACAGCAAAATCATACAATCCAAAGTCTACATTTTTAGTTTATCCGTTATGTAATAATTTATTTAGTATAATTAATAAATATATGAAGTTATCAATCTAGAGGACTAAGGGAGGGAAAGGTGTAGGCCCCGCTGGTTTGTAAAAAAAATTGTTGTTGAGTGTCTGTATATCATTTATAATTTTGCAACATAATTTATGGAATGAACCTCAACGCAACTGCAGCTGATATGTTTAATTATAAAGAACTAAAAAAGCTACGTTTTATTGTTATAATTCACCAGCTGGCCCGTGCGCAGTACTGCGTACGATTACAGATGCGTGATAAATAATATAGTATGTTTGCGAAATTTGTGAAAAAAATTATTTTTTGGTTGTTATATTAGCAAAAATGTGTTTGTTAGTCCGTCAGATACGGTTTCCCATGGTGTTTGTGAGTTGCGTATCCATTATAGAGACGTTGGCCAATGGTGAATTTTTGTTTCATTTAAACGTAATTTTTAACGAAATAAGGCATTTTAATGTAAAGTGATTAAGCTACTTCAGAAGCGGAAGCAATAACGTATCGTTTGGTGTGCGGATTATTGACTATGGTTGTAGTATTCATTGAGAAAATGGGATGTTGACATCAGAAATAATATATAATATTTTTTTCTCTATATAACTAATATTTAGAAATAAAAACTTAAATCTACGTAAATATTTTATCTTTTAAAAGTTGAGTTATTAATCTCCATTAAGTTTAAAGTTATGGCAGGAGACTGGTAGTCAGAGACGGTATGGAACATCGGTGGGCGGGAATGCACGAGTAGACAGCGGACACTCAGTTTATATACAATAAAAACAAGATGAAAAAAAATCATTGTGATTTATGATAAATGAACGTATATTACACGATACCGTTAACAATATTGTTACAGACTGCGTGAGTGTGTGTGTATGTAGCAGCATAGCGTATACTATAGGTGCAGCCATGCGCAGGTTGCTATAATATAAGGTAGGTACTTAAATATAATATTATACAATATTATTTGATGGTTTATACCACATAAAACAATAATGTGCTTATAATGTCAATTGTCAGTGCAATTGTATGGGTCATATGGCAATGGCAGTACCACTACGGCACTCAAGCACTAGCTGTATCACTGTATAAAATAGCTACGACATCGGGCGTCGGCGCGACAACATTATAACAACAATTTATATACCTAATATACGTATACTATTTCCGAGACGTACCTATAAACTGCGAACGGGCTACGGAATGACGATATAATTTCCGGAACGGAATGATGGAATTAATATTGATGTACGTATATGTAGGTACGCAATTTCGTATATTTTATTACTATATGTTCAGTACATTATTTGCTATAATACGGACGTCGGCAAAACCGTCATCTGAGGGAAGCCACGGCGGTGTACATATTTTGCGTAGGTACACTTGGGTATGAAACTATTATTATAAAAATTATACTCATTTGAATTATGATTTTAAATTAGTAAAATATATTCGTGGAGCATTGATATTAGTGACGTGATCTTCTATAGGCGATCATAGTAGGTAAGTATATATACATTTTCGGCAGGTGAAGAGGGTATTGTGCAGATTTTTCTTTTTTTCACGTGTTTATATTTTATACATTTATCCAATTCTAGTATGTTCAATGTCCAGATGTATTCAGTTCCAGGTCAACAGCTACTTAACTCACAAGGCCACAAACCAATTAGGTACTTTAGGATTTTTTGGCTAGTCCGGTATTAGATACTGCAAAAATTAATCATTTACAAATGCCAGTAGGGCGTAGATATCAAAACAAATTATGTGTTATCATCTAGCGAATATTTTTTATTAGAAGACTGGGCGAATTCAGTTTTAATGTTTTATTATACTATAACTTATAAGTTGCAACATAATATTTGTTTTTAAGCAAAACAAACATTTATCTTTTTGGTTAAGCTGTTTTGGTACTATATGAAAAATATGAACCTCATACATACAATATATAATACTTGCTTACAGCACATGACCATCGCTAAATTCTAAACGACTTCAACGCTAGCCACGTCCGTATTATATATAATAATATGTAGTAGGTTGTAGGTAGGTAGGGTACTGGTTAATAACGAATTCCACGTGCGAGCGTTATTCACCGTACGAGCGGTATATACCAGCTATAGTGGCAGGAAAATATCTGTATAGCTAACAGCCGGTAAGATAAAAATGCGCGCGGGATAAAAATATAAAGAATAGAAAAAAGCGTCCTAATGCGGCGGCGGTAGGACATTTTTCTCTCTAGAGTCTGGGCATACAGCGAGAGATCACTGCGGCGGAGGAGAATTTATATATACAATTTATATACACGTACAATGTACCTACCTACCTACCTATATAATATATACATATAAGCCATATGCGAGTACACGTGTGTGTGTGTGGTTTTCTACGAAATCGATCGGCAAAGAATATAATATTGTAAAGTCGGTAAGTATATAATAATACAATAATATATATTGTACCTGTATCGTATTTATATATTTGTTCGTGTGTGTGTGTGTGTGTGTGTATGTTGTAGTGTAGCTGTCCGCACGTCTAGAAGAGTCCTTGGCCGCGATCGGCAGTGCCGTATTATATAAATTATAATCATTTGTCAATGACCAGCTGAATGTTTAAACCGCTGCAGTTCTTCTCGAGTTTAATTACCGAATGAAATTTTGAGAAAATGTATAATAATATATTGTATTTATATATATTTTATAATTTATATTGTATATGCGCGTGATGGATATAATAGCATATTACGTTCACAGCGTTAAAAGTTATGTCATTAATTATTGTGTATTTAGCTGTGACCATATTTTGTTAGTTTTTTATTTTATTACTATTATTTTAATAACGTTGTAAGCATTTATCAGAAAAACCAACAACTTATAATAGAATAATATTATACACGTTTTATAAAACCAATTATTTTATACAATTTGTATATTCGACGGGTTTTTCAGCTAATTTTTAATCTTATACGATTTCATTTGATATAATATGTAACGTATACATTTCGTACGCATGATATATATGTATATATTATAATATACCTTATGTATGAGAATATATTAATGAAGACGAGGCCGTATTTAGGAATTTTGCGCCCGGGGCCATTGTAACTGTAAATAATTGTCACCCTTATTAATCCCACTCGAAGACCTAAATATAATGATGTCAGAATATTCATCTATTTTATTATATTTATGATTATTTCATTCATATATTTTATAGGTCTCCGTTTACACTGTATAGTTCCTTAATTATGAATTTACGATATATTCATAAAAACATTACATTATACACATATGTTACAAGACACTTTTTTGGTTTGTAAATGTATCTCATCTTTTATACTATTGTATCTTTGGCTTCAGATAACATCCAGTTATCAACAATATTATATTAGGTACAGATGAGTGGGTATTTTTGGAAATAGTTAAATTCAAAATTTTCAAAATGTATTAAATCTAGTTACACGATGAATAATTCATACATTTTCATGTACCTACCTACTGGATTTTAAACTTAAATTACTACCACACTATATTAATTTCCCACTGTATAAAACGAAGCCTAAATTATTTTTGGTCGGAAGTCATGTTTATTCAAATATTATTAACTACAATTGTTTAATTCAAACAAACATGCGATGGATAACGTTTTATTATTTTTACAACATATTTCTTCCTTTGTATAGATACTCTTGTACTAATTTAATTATTTTTTACATTCTACAAATAAATTAAAAAATAATGCATCTGTTGTACAGACACACTAACAATAATTGGGATTCTAACGAACAGTAATCAATGTATTATAGAATGTATGATAAAAGTATATTTAAATTTAAAACCTATAAGAGATGTCAGATGACCTATACCCTTAGGCGTGCCTGCATACCCGAAAAAAAACCTTAGGCCCTAAAGTTGTACAACTATACGGTGCCAGCTATAAGCCCTAAAGAAACCCTATAAATGGCTGGAAATCACTCAAGAAACGCCCATAAATTAATGTCTGCGCAGTGCGCACGTCTATTCACTCGGCATGTCTAAATACATACCATAATATTACCACCCAACGCTGCAGCTTAAAATCGAATACGAGATTTCATATCTTAATATCATAACATTTATCTATATTATATACGAAAACGATTGGCAGGAAATAACTTATACCGATGGTCGATACCGCAATAATAAATGATTTCCATTATACGTTTCGAAAGAAAGCAACGAACGTTATTCCGTCTGCAGTATAATATAATCTATAGGTACATAATATATATATATACGTTATAAATACTTCCTACACATACTCACAGGTTATAACTTACTCATGTTGATTGATGATCGATGGTTATATATACTTGTATAATATTAGGATAAGGGGGAGGTGACATAACAATATTTTCACATTTTTTAATACTTATCGACGATAAAATAAGTTCATAATATTATGAACTATGTTATCGAGATTGATATACAAATCTAACTTTTGAAAAAACATTTTTCACCACCAGTGCAAAAATTGTAATCCATTATATGAACCAATTAAAAGTGGATTGGCATAACTATCAAATTATACTATGATTATTTTAGGTAGCATAGGTACAATGACACGCACAAATCACAGTTATTTACGATGCATAGATTTTGATTTTCAACCACCCGCGAAGTGGTGGTCACGACTGTCACCTCTTCAAATTCCGCGAGTTTACGCTTACCACGGTTTCCGGCATATATGGAAGACCGTATAGGTTAGGTTTATAACTATTCTCGGAGAGCTTAGGTTACAGCAATATTTCTCGTCGGTCATTGTTATGTCAAAATGGTCTTACCAATTGGAGCCGGAACAGTTTTTGAGTCCACGAGTGATTTCTGTAAGTGCGATCTATAACCAACCGTTTTCGTATGTGCGTTCGTAAGTGCATAAAACAATACAGTGTTGTACATTGTACAGAGGCAAAACGAGTCTTGATAACCTCTGGACCGACGCGAAGAATGTTTCCCAAAGAATACTCACTATTAATCGGCGCGTCAATTATATTATTATATTTTATTTTTTATGTATAATAACAATAATACATTATTCTATATGCACCATGTCACATTTATTACATTTTACTTTATAATATAAATATTATGTTTACTTAAATGTAAACTATCATCTATACGTATTATAACTGTAAGCATAGAAAATCGTGACGATTTAAAATGTGTGCGCCCCCTCGACATATTCCATAATAGGTATAACTAATAATAAATTGTGCCGCTTACCGGTGACGTCCAGGTGCTGTAGGTTGGGGCAGCGGGCGACCAACTCGGATATGGCCGCGTTGGTGATGTTCGGGCTGCCATGGAGCTGGACGTGCGTGAGCTCGGGACACCGCCTGGCCAACGCCGTCAGTCCCTTGTCGGAAATCTTGGTGCCGTCGCTGAGGAACAGCCTCTGCACCTCGGGACACGCGCCGGTCCTGGTGCGGCCGCACAGTCGGCGCAACACGCACCTGACCGCCTTGTCGCCACAGGTGTTCTCGCCGCACAGAGCGATCGTCCGCCACAGGACAGGCTCCCACGCAAGGTTCTCCCATCTATGGCACACGGCCGCGCACGCACAAAGGTCCGCGCTGTTGAGGTACGAGAATACTTTGAGAACCAGCTCATCTCGGAGCCGATCAAAGTTCGAACCGATGACCGTCCGCGACTGCGACCGCCGGTGCTTGGTGGCTGTAGAGTGCAGTGGCAGATTGGCGCAATCGCCGACACCGCCGCCGGTCACTAACGTGTGGTAACCTTGGTCCAAACACGGCGAGCTGCACCGTAACGTCGGGCTATACGTGAAGCTAGTCTCGGCTTCTAACACCGTGTACGGGTGGTGGAACGGTACGTTCCGAACCGAGGGTGTAAACTCCAGAGAACCGGGAGACGACCGTCCCAGCTTTGCTAGCGGGCATATTACCGGCGACAAACGGCCCGCGTGCGTCATACTTCTCTCTCGACGTTCGCCTATAAAAATGTAACAATTAAAAATTGGAGTTAGTTTTTTTGTTTATAGAAAAATTTCAATTTTACATGAATCGTTTCGTTTTATTTTCGCAAATAAATACCCAAAAAATATGTCCAAAAGTTGGTCAGTATATAATATAATATATAGCTGAATGATATATTTGTTACTTGACTCGATATATTTTGCACTGTTTAATGTATATATATATAGGTACTGCAAGGTGTGGGGACACGAATATGTATATTGATTAATATTGATAATGAAGTAATGAGAATTTGCGTTATAAATAAGGTATTTACAATCTACTGTACAATATAATACAATAAAATAATATTTTTGAGAGCAATAACTAATGAGTTTTATTTTTAACATATTTATTTTATTTTATAACCAGCTGCATGAATAACAGCCTTACCAAGATCTTAAAACAATTCAAATGTAATTGAATTTAACAACGGACATAATAATATAATAAAAATCGAATTACACGTAGTTTCAAGGGATATTTTATCCATATATATAGGTATACTTGAAATATGTTAGTACAAATTGAGCGGTTCATCTTGAGTCTTGACCGTCGTCCGTCAGCGATAAGAATAATATTATACTATTACTGGCGGATGGGGAACACAATATGAACAATTTAAAATACCGATATCGCCTAACCGTCTAGATGAATTGCATGCATGTTAGGACTTAGTGTATACTTATAAATTAAAATGTTATAATAATAGCTCCGGGGGCAGGGGCAACAATAATTTACTAATTTAAAGCGGTGGGGACAAAGGGGCAATACAATTTGGCTTTGGTATAACCCCGACGCTATATAATACCTTTTAAAACAGTAGCAGATATTACAAGAGTACAATGATGAGCTAATAAACTCGGATTTCACTTAAGTGACGTGTTATTAAATCTTTAACCATACATTAATAATAGGTAATGAACTATAATGAGTGTAGCGTGGGTAATAATATACCGTTAACACTAACCTTTTTCTATATTTCATTCTGAATTTTAAATATTATTATTTTCTATATTATATAATTTCTTTTTTTAGTTCAACATAACAATAAGTTAAACTTCGTTATTTTAAATAAATATCTGTACAAAATATTAGTAGGTACGGAGACTGACCGCGTCGCCGTGTCATAAAGAATTCTTATATAGGTATGCATAACAACGATCGTGCTTACATATTATATAGCAACTCAACGGTCGTTAGATCTCGTAAATCATTTGTCTTTTATACAGATAGAGCATAGTTTAAATATAATATATTATCATAAATTAACATGTAAAAATTATTTGTCTGTCAAAATATAAAAATATATATGATTTTCAAATATTTCAAATCTATCCAACAAAATATTTGTGGTTGTCGGTTATTTCTCATTAAATGAACTATATTCAAGTTAATATATTAATATAATATGTTTATCAATCATTGTATTCTCATATCATTTAATTTTTAACTTTTTGTTTCTGATGTATAAATAATGTATAATAATTTATTAAAAAAGTAAAATAAGAAATTATAAAAATCAAAAACGAAATCTATAATAAAATATGTATCTTTGATATGCTGATTTATTATAATAAAACCTTTATTAAAAAAGTATAGTTTAAAAATAATAAGAATATTAAATGTAATTTTATTTATTGGTATGATTATAAGTTTATAGTAATAAGTAGGTATATTGAAATTAATAATTGTTAATTACCTTCTATAACTTATAAGTAATAAGCCTTCGAGTACTAAGTATTTAGTATATTATACACAAATACAGAACATGTCGAAAACTAATCAAATTGATTTATATGAATCAAAATTCAAAATCGATATTAATTTCTAAACAGTCATAAGTTTTATTGCCTTATTCAGAGTTTAAATCAAATCCTTTCACTCTATGGAGCATATTATCACAGTTTACATTCCATCAAATCTTCAAATCGATTTATTGACTTCCATCGGTTTCTTTATAAGTATCATTTATACAATATTATACCACATTACCGCCTATAATTTCATAAATATAATAATATAGTATAGTCAATACCAAGTCATATTGTCATAACTATATAGATTTATAATTATTCCAGTATATGTAAATTATTCTGATTTCTTTTGTCAAACTAATTTTAATTTTAACGTATGGATACGCGAGTGGCAAATTTATATTACAGTCACTGTCACATAAAATAAAATAATAAAATTACCTATCAGTATCTATATCCATAAATGGTCTAAATGATTACGTATATATTAGTATTATTATTTTGATATAATATTGATTATAATGATCATCGATATATAGACTATAGATAGTATTGTATTTGTGTTTATTTAATTGTCGTGTGGTGTCTGCTATCCATTGTATTTTATAAATATATATGCGATTTTGTGATCTCTGATCAATAATAAGTGATAAGTAATAACTAATAATTATAGTGATACACTAACACTAGCGCCTTACACGCCTAAAACAGTCAATAGTATTTAGCTTGTGGGTGGATATCGGAAAAAAGTAGAACAAATTTTGCATACAATAAAAATAACATGAAAAACGTGGTAGATGGTAAAATTGAGATTGATTGTTTAGTAAGAAATATTGCGAACGGGTTTTCTCCTTTTTTTCCATCCTCGTCGTCGTGACTACGGCGATCGTGGCAAAGCTACTCATGTATATCATGAGTATGTGCCACCGGAGGCAACTCGGTCTAATGAGAGCCAACCACAAGGGAGTAATCCAAAAGAATGCAGGTGCCTAAAGGCCAAACCGATTTTTCGCCAGGTTCAAAGATCTCTACCAATACAAAACTCGACAAAAAACACATATGTCTATATGCTAGCGGTTTCTTTATTAATTACTGCCGATGAAACAAAATAATAAACCAACGTGTGGACAATAGTGATGAATGCATCCTTGGAATTGTTATTTTTTTTAAATAATCAATCAAAGCTTAGATAACTAATGTACAATGTTTGTTTATTACCAGTGTTTTAGTGTTTTACAACAATATTATAAATTTAAGCTTAAAAATATTCTAGGTATTATAATTAAAACATAGGTAGGTACTAGGTATCATTAATTTTACTTTTTTTTTCAAAATGTTTTATTTCTACTAGGTAATACAATAGCATTTACAAGTACCTACCTATTTTTACATAATGATAACATGTACGGACCCTTAGTATGTATTACAAAGTGCAGGGTAGTACATTATAATACATTATATAATATATGATAGTCGCTAGATCCCTATGTATACAATTTATACAGGTATAAAACTATGATAATACAGTTGGTATATTACATAATTATATACCTAGTAATAATTTTGATCGTTAATTTTAGATAATTAATTATCAAATACGATTTTACATAAAATATTATTTGGTTATAGTAATAATATTCGGCCATTACTGTATTTATTTTATTATTATCATTTAAATTAATATAAACGTGATATACTAATAAAATAAATTTGCAACTTAGAAATAAACGATTTAATTACTAAAAAAATTGTATACCTAAGCTATTTGATATTCGCTAGATAAAAATAGCAGTATTGAAATATAAAAGTTTTAGTTAAGCTGTAAGTTGTAGAAAAGAATATGTATAAACAGTCAAATATATATTAAAATAATATCAAGAAATAAATATCAGCATAGACTTTTCTTATAATTTATGTAAAATATAAACTAAGTATATAATTACTATAACTAAGCAGAATGTAACAGGAAGACCTGCCAGATGAAATAACTTTTGTTCTAATTAATATTTTTAAATTTTTTTATATATAATTTATAGTCACTTGCGCTACAGGTATAATATACAAATAATATTTTTATTTTTTAATACTAAAAATAAAAAATTTTAAATTTGATTTAAATTTTTTTGGATAAATTCAAAATGGCCAATTTGTGAATTTGATTATAAAAATAATTTTCATGGTAAAACATTTATCTAAGTCAAGTAGTTTAATTTTTAGAATTTTTTATGATATCAATATTTTTTGATTAAATTTAAACGTAATAACTTTTTCCAAAATATTATTTTTAGGAATTCGCTGACATGAGAATATATCTTAAATTATTTACTAATCATATAATTTTAACAATTTTTGTCATACGTTTAAGTAGCATCATTTTTTTTTTTTTTTTATGACAGTTTTTTTATGTCTATTACTACCTTTTTATAGTATCATACAGTTTCTTCAAAATTAGAACAGTCAAAATAAACGCCTCAATAACATTTGCGATCTACGAAATATATAAATATGTAATTTATAAATAAAACGAGTAACAAAATGTAACTATTTCTTAGTTGAAGAAGTTAAATATTTATTAATGTTATTTATTCATTTTAAGTAGGTATTTAATTTTTAAATAGCATATAGTTCCAACTTGTTGACGTTATGCTGCTTAAATTGTAGTGTTAAATAAGTTTTGTAGTGTAGTGTTATAAAATATAAATATGCAAGGTAGGTAGTCATGTAAAGCTAGAAGAAGTTTTTACATTTATATTAAAACGATTAATTTACATTTTATGAAGAATGTATACGAAATCTAATTTTAATGTATTCCGTTAATTACTAACAATAGAATAAACACCTGTAGCTTGAATTTAAAAAAAATTATCATTTTGTGTATTTTAGTGCTCTAAAATATTTTGTTATATGTTTTATTTCTGTAATATAATATTAATATGCGAGAAGAATTGAACAAAGATTTCTTGCTTACTCCGGCTTACGAATATGCTTTCATTTCAAACATATTATATAGCATTATTCTAGTCCTTCCATGCACACCACTGCCAAACAAAATATGTATACAACCTATACCTATTATAATATTACTCTGTATAATGCGCAGTGTGTTATTAAGTATGCAAATGGACTTTATAACTATAAAACATTGACATGATGGCTTGGTTTAGATTTAGATCAAACATGCTACTATTCTGATAGTAAGCCGACATTTATCCTTAGAGTTCTGTCACTTCTCGCTCATATTCTAATAACAAAAATATGAGATAGTCGTTTTTTAAATAAAAATAACCGTAGGCCTTACAAAAATAGTAATTTCTTACACAAAAAACGATGAGGATTTAATAAAAATAAATAAATATATGTAATATGATTATTAGTTTATTTTTAATTCGATTACATTTTTGACACGCAATGTGAATTTTAAGCAGAAAATATAGTTCACAAAATTCAAAATTATTAATGTATTAATTTATTGTACCCTAAGTTAGCCCATTCAAAAATATGGTAATAATTATAGCCAGCGGCTGAAATGTCAACATTTTATAGTAGTTGTGTAGTATTACAAAATATAAACATTTCAAACGAAATAGTTAAAAACTAGGCATTAAAAATCGTTTTTAAAAGAGTTTCTTAAAGAATTATCCTAGTTTATTAATACTCTAAAAAGAAACAAAACAACCGGTATTCAATACGATAAGTGGCGAGTAAATTATCAAACCAGATTTTAAATGCAATTCAACTCTTTGTCAAAAAAATTATATGTACTCCGTACTTACCAATGTATTTTAATTTAGACATAATTTCTAGTTATCATAAAATAAATATTATTTTTTTATCAAATTAAATATACCAAATTATTTAAAACTGTTTTTAGTGTATTTATATATTTTATTGTATATTTTCATACGTGAAGATTCGCTTTCTCTCTCACAGAAAATAGTGGTGGGTGAACCGGCTTCTTAATAAATCACACAAACGCATGCACACTAATAAAACTTCTGCTTTCTAGTTCCAACATTCTATAATACTTAACCTAAATTCCTTACATGTTTTACAACAACTAAATTCTTTATATAATTTTATTTCCTCGAATCTTCATTTTTATGCGATAGTATTATATACGTTTATAAATGTATTTATTATTATTTATTTCGTTTAAAATCTCGAGATAGAATATTTTTACGTTTATCTTTATGACAAAACCATGTATGGTTAGAATTCCGCAGACTAGGAATTTGTCGGAAAGTCGGTATTAGAGGTGTTTAGAAAAAAAATATCAGAAAAAAATACCTAATAATGGTTACCTATAATACAAATAAAAAAACGAAAAACAACAATGACGCATAGACACAGTTGATTTTGAATGGAATATGAGAGAAAAACTTATAGGACATTAAAAGAATTGCATCGCATTCCTATTTTGGTGGTCCACTGGGGAGTTTGGGTACATGAAAATGTAATTTACCATATGTGGCTACTAGTTGCACATTAGTAATCGCAATGCTGTTAAGTAACAAGTCACTTTTATGTGCGAATGTGTAAGTGTGTGTGCGTTTTGTGCGCGCGCGCACACAAGTGTGCGTGTGTGTAAACTGGTTATTTACTTAAAACATGTCAAGATTTTTTTGAGTTCAATGGTCGTGAACACACGTACACTCGATGGAAAATGCCCGGTCGATAGCAAATTAATGGGTGAATATATTATGGGAAAGTAATTAATGCGCAACGGGTAAAGATTGGATTTTTATTATGTGTCGCGGGACGGACGGAGTTAAAAATTACGGCTACTGGATTGCAATAAACTAGTTAACTATATACAGAAGATAATGTATGAAACATGTGAATGAACGTGAGTTTCCTATTCTCAAAGGAATACCCGATTGTCCGTAAACTTGCAGTCACGACTTCAAGTAGAGCAATATTATTGCTTTTTAGTGACATTTAAACGATATTATAGATTACAAGAAACATTCACACAATATAATATAATATAAATATTATAATAGTAGATGTAGGTACTAAAAAAAAAATAACCTATAATCTATAATCTATAAAATTGAGAGTAAAACCGAAATTACAGTTGTAACTCTCTAGTATATTATATACTATAAATATATGATACCACTATACCATTATACATATATAATACACTATAGTAATAATACTATACATAATTGTAACACAACATGGTTGGCTGAACCTTTGTGACTAATACGGAAAACATGTGCGAGACTAATCCAAGATCCCTTCTATCAAAGAATTTATTTTTTCGTTTCTCATGTTCCTAAGTAAGTATATGTACCCGGCACCTGCAGGTATCACATGGTTGTTCACCGTTTCAAACAAATTTACTTTTTACGCTATTTTCAATTGTTCTCCTCAATTACGAAGTTCTACGTTCGAAGCTTCATCTTATTATTAACCATGAAGTTAAGTAAAAAAATGAAAAACAGTCATTGTTACGACTTATACCGGATGTTGTACTAACGATTAAAATATTTCGTGAAGATGTATACATATTTTTTAGATTATAAGTATACTTAGTTATCGATTATACGCGTAGTGATGATATATATTTGTTGTACTTGAAATAAAACAACTAATATATTAATGGTGATATAGTGACTATTAAAACTATCGCCAAGTATATTAAATTATAATTTATAAACATTTTGTATAATAATTTAATTAGTTATAGAGTATCAAATATTAAGCATTCAAGTCAAGATATTTATGCTATAGAAGTATAGAATGTATAAACGGATTATAAATATTAATTCATGTATTTTGAACATATTCTAAAATGTTTACGTTTTGTATAGGTATATCTACTTAAGCTCGTCCAATGTCGTCAATGCCGTGGGAAATACAAGTTAAAGAATGGAAGAAATATTCGGTTTTTTGCACAACGCAGGTATATTTGACATATTCGAAATCATACAGTTCTTTCGAGTGGGGTTCTTAGTGAATCCAATGAATTCTGGCTGACAAGTTTCTTTATGTTATACCACAATGTACGACAAGAACAGAATGCGTTCGTCATCTCATTCATGGCTGTTTTTATTTTTTTAATGTTACTGGAATAGACTTTACATATTTTCGATGTTACCAAAAGAAAACAGAGAACAACTTGGGAGGTTTTACATATTATATTTTATTATTATTTAATCTGTGGAAATAATGTATTTTATTTTATATATTTGTCATAAAAGTAAATTTGTTAACTTTTCAGTAATTATGTATAGGTTATATTGTATTATGTGTATTTATATATAACATAATAATTGTACAATTCATTTAAGAGACAAGAGTATGAAAGACAAGAAATGCGTATACGGAATTTCATCGTTGAATATTTATTTTAAAACTTTTATTCTTGAATTCTGTTATGGGAAGGTTAAAAAATCGTAATTGATCACAAAAATACATAACATTTTTTGACATTTATTCATACATTTTGGCAAAAAAATTAATAAGGAATCGCCTACACAACACAAATAACAATGGTTCTTTTATATTTCTCAAACTCCTCCTTTCCTCCAAGCGATTTGCTCTCTCATTAACTCATTGGAATACCTAAGACCACCCAAACTACAAATCACAGTATATCAAGATAACATCTACCTACGTATGTACGTTCAATGTGCGCCAAATTAATCGGAGCAGTATAATAAATTAATAATAACATAAAGTCGTAAAATAGTAAAAAATAAAGTTTTAACACAATGTAAAACACCCGAAGGGAATGCGTCCACAATGTAATAGCAACATGTTCTTTCTTATTTTTTTTATTATGTTTGTCGTTATTATTTAAAGTGTTGCTCGTGCAGAGATTCAAAAGATAGAGCGGTCATCCTACGCAAAACTACAGGAGCGATCGGTATCGTGTGGTGAGTCGAACTCTATGGTTGTAAAAATTTCCGTTCTCATATTATATAGTTTTCAGATTATAAGTAGTTGAACGTATATTCCACCGATGCGTAAAACTTGCAAAGATCAGCTGCAGTCTCTGGCACGCTATTACGGTACACTAAATTCTATATATATATATGTATATGATGAGTTGGCCAAGTCCCGATCATGGCAATGCACTGGTATCATAGAAATTCATCAATGAGCATTTTTTCTCGGCAAGTCAGAACTCAGAAGCAAGATGATCTACATTATGATAACTGTAAAACGTTTTGTGTTCCAGTATGAATACGAATAAATGACGTCAAACTTTATACAGTGGTTATTATACTTTACCTTTAAATATTATTAAATATTTGTATGTATAAAACAAATACCTATTCTACACTGTGCACCTAGGTACCGCTATATTGTTTTATATAATATCGTAATGTTATGCACCAGTCTCTTATTCAGGAAAAAAATTATTATTTAAACACGTCTACGAAACTGATGGACATATTACAACTCGGCAACCGAAGTTTTTTTTCATATTATATGAACTAATGAAGTATAGAATTATTATTGTAAGCTATCGACATCAAGAGTCCCCTCCCTAATAAAAACAAATGAAAAATGGGCACTGCTACAAAATCAACGACTTTGTAAAAAAAAATCATGAAATTATTCAAATATCTCATCGAACACAAAACACTTCTGTTCTGTTATATAGATAAGGGAATAAGGATAATATGACATATTATTAGGTACAAATGTACAATAAACATTAATTTTTTGATTACATACATGGATTTATCAAAGCAAAAATAATAAATAAACTGCCACTAACGCCGAAATAAATTAAGCTAATAATTATTAAATGCATATTAAACAAATTAGTATAGGTCAAGTATAGGTACCTAGTCAATTGGTTTTAAAAGATAATCATTCTATGAACGCAATACACTAGCCAGTGTGTTTTTGCAGTGATGGCTTATAGAGAAGGTTTAGTATGCCACATGCATGGTCAAGTTTGCATGGTCAAGTTTGCATTTACGGAATAGTGTTGTTCCGGATATATCTAACAACGGTGAAACAGACCTGGATAATGGAATAAGAAATAAGAAATAGGTACAAAGACATTGCAACGAGATGGAGTGACGTTTGGCGATAAATCGATCAAAAGCCAAAGACACGACATTCACTGTTACCTCACCAGGTCTCATCTGCATTCAGTTATATTACTCGAGTCTCGAGCATCCGGTTTTTACGCCCATGCGTATAGTTACAGGTAAATAATTGTGGAGGTGATCGTAATATTGATTATAATTTAGTATATAAATATATATTAAATGATTACCTTATTGGCGCTAGACATCTGGGTAATCAATCACACATCCGTACAAGTCCAATTGTCCATTGCAATATATATTATAATAGGAATTTATTGTAATCTAAAAAAAAAAACAAGTGTAAAAATTAATTACTAAACAGGATTTACAATTGGATTTGAAGTAGGTACTCGTACTTGTTACTATATAATTTATAGCCAATAAATTGTCCTACGCAATATATACATAAATATACGGAAATTGCCATGTTATTTATTGATATATTTCTGATAATATCCTTATATACGTTTTTCATTCATAATATTATTATTATATCTGTTCAATTACAACTGAAATTATAATGGGACAATATTATAAAAGTGGAACTATTTTTTAAGAACACAAACTTGGAAATTTTTAGTTCTGTTTTAAAAATGTGTTTTTGTTATTAACTCTGGGATTCCTACACAATATAGTATAATAATATGTATATATATTGACACATTGTATACATGGAAATGTAATTTGTACTTTTTTCGAATTTTAAAATGTTTATAAATTATAATCAACCGTCATTCAGGCTGTAACAGACCATTACCTATAATCTATATTAACATTGCTATAAAGAAACACCGCATTATTATAACACGGTCAGCAGACGCGCCTGGATATTTGCATATCTTATGGCCCAACGTCCACAGTATTAATTTATCACAACAACCTGTACTTGACTAATAATTAGACCTTTAGGATTCTAGATATTTATCTGTACATTTTTTCTCTCTCGCATACATACATACACACACACACACACACCATTATCTTGTAAATCCAGGGGCCGCACGACGAGTATAATAAATCATAATTATAATTCGTACGCCATATCATTATTCAATTATACAAAATACGGTTGACAAGAAGAAAAATGTTTTTAAAACTATCAGGAATAGAAAATTATTTTTTTCAGCTTTAAGATAAAGTACTACAGTAGTCTGTAGTAGGAACTTATATAATACCTATATTATTTAGCATATTTCATAATTTTATAGATCATTTTTTTTTGTTTTATATCACAAAAGAATAAAAATATAAAAAACACCAAAAATTATTCTGAAGAAGAAAGGATGTGTATGGAATGAAGGTGGTGGGGGAATGGAGATCAGGCGAAAATGTTGTTTGGGTGCAGTGGCATTCCATAGGTTAAAATGACGGGCTGCCCACGGGTGTAAGTGTGTGTGTGTGTGTGTGTGTGTTGTGTGTGCGCGTGAGTGCGCGCGCGTTGCGTGTGAGTACGTGCGTGCGCTTGTGAATGTTGGAATGATGGATTATTTTATGCGCGTATGCACATACATATGAGCATACAACAGCAGGCCTTCCCGCGATCCGATCTCGACACTAGGAGCTTCGGGCTATCAAAACATAAATACACGCTTGGGTTCTGATTTTTATTTCTACTTCTCTCACTTTGTATTAATAATAATAATAATATGGTTTTCATCTGGATTTTTTATTCGAATATAAAACCGGTGCAAATAAATTTAGGGGACGATGCTCAAGAAAAAAAAAACACGTCCGTATATTTTATTTCTTACACGAATTAAGAACTAGTATTGAAAACATTGAAACCTTATGTAAGACTATGTATTGTCATTCTTTAGGTATCTATCATTAATGTATAGTATATAATATATATTATACAATATACAAATACAAAAATAAATACATGAAAAAAATCATGTCTACAGTCACTTTTTCAAATTTGACTAATATATTTTATAGTAAAACAATTGGTGACATTAGCACAACCAACATTATTTGTTTAATACTATTTAGATACGGAGATCTATAAATATCCGAAATAATATTAAGAAAATAAGGTTAAAAAACATCACGTAGTTCCTCTACAAAAGCGCCGTCTTTATAATACGTTATCTTTAAACTTGGGCTATATAGCACAAGATATATTAATACTACTTTTTTCTACTTAAATCTAAAATACAATATTTAAATTATGAGTATACTATTGTATATCCTTGGCCGTAAAGTATTCAAACAAAATACTTAGAATTGGTATAGGTTATATGTACGTTATGTTTTAGTCTAGAATTTAAATTTTGTTAACATTTGTTATGGCAACAATAAATTGGGTTCATACTACTGAAAATTAAATAGACGATATTGTATTTTTCTTTTTGAGGGGGGCTCTCTGATTTCAAATTTTTTTTTATTTTACTTATTTTTGCTTTTAAAAACTATTCGAAAAACTTTTATTACAAAATGAGTACTAAATGTCTAAATCAACGCGTATTTATTGAAATATTTAAAAGGTCAGTATACTCACTCAGTATTTATATTTATATGCCTTGGTTTCAAGAGTTAAGTCAGTGCAGGGCTGATTCTTGACTCAAACCATCAAGTTTAAATTACATCTAAACCTATTTTAAACTTATTACACAAAATTGTACACGTTTTTTAACCAAAAATGGTGTGAATGTGTGTAAGGTGGATCAATCGGTTTATCCCGTAGTGTTTGATTTAATTCGTCACTGGCAATTTGAAATATATAAATATTTTTTATTATTTCATTTTCATTAAGATTATACTGTTAAGTTTTTGTAACAGATAACTTAAATAAAAAAATTTTAAATATAAATATAATAATACTTAATAGTTACACATTTTTAACTTACTCTGTAATGGTCAATCATTGTACAATAAATTCTAAAGTTAAAACAAAATTAGAGAGTCTAAAAATGTTTATTTTAGGTTTCAAAAAACAATTTTTAGTGTATTTATTTAGATTTTTTATGTTGTTTTTAGTTATAAAAATCTACAAAATCCTTAGTCTGGTATAAACTAACACACTATTATGTTACTCCTGCGCCTATATAGTATACAATATAATACAAACAGTAAGGATGTTATTGTTTGTAAATTATGTAATTCGTATTGTTAATTGACACTTATTTTAATAATATTAATTTATCGGCCAACAGTCAACGGAAAAATGAAAACTGACACATTATTATAAACACATAAATGAATATGAAAATTTTTTACATTTTCTGGAATGTATTAGAAACCTTGAATTAAAATTCCATGTCATAGGTAATGAGCTAAAACCGCAAGGCTACAAACAGTAAATATAATAAAATATGTGAACAGTAATGAAAACAAAAAGTTTAAAAAATTTAATTTTAATAATGATTCATAAACTATTATAATTTACATTATTTAAGATTTAACCAAATATATTATATTTTCTATTCTGAATAAAAAACCGGAGGAGTCACTCTATTGTAGTATTGTATAGTATATAGGTAATCGAAGTGTAGCTCATCATTGGGTTAGGCCACTGTAAATTGTAATGGTGTATCTATCTATTGGTGAAATGAATGTGTTAAATTCAATAATAAATCAGTGCAGCATATTACGCAAAATGATTTTGAGTGGAAAAGATGCAATGTCAGCCTCTATTTCTAAGAAAATTTTATTATTTATTTATATATTAGTAAATTACTGTTAGTAAATTATTTTTCTATTTAAAATACCTACACGAGGTATCTGATATGTTGGACAATTTTTTCCAAAAATACTGCACATATTATATAATATACTATAGCTGGGGCAGCTACGACGTTGTCCAGCCCAAAGATTTGTATTTGTTAATAAATATATTTGTAAAAAAATGTATGTGCCATATTTCTTCTAATTACAATCGTATAACATAATATGTAACCAATGGCAACTATTTAGATACTTATAATATGAGCTACCTATATGAGTTGAAAAAATAAGATATAAACACTCTTCAAGTCTCAAATGAAATTTGTTGATATATAACTTTTATTGAAAACGGTCCAGTAATTTTTGAGTCTATTAACTCCGGATGAATCAACATCCATTTTTAGCTGTACAACCCGACTTCACCCGTCAAAAAATACAAAATAATATAAAATATATCGCTGTATTCACGGGCATATGAGATTGTCATTCGGTTGCGGTGGAAAGGATGTAGCACTTGATATAAATCGAATGTGGTTCAAACTAATCTCTAAATTTCCTTGATATATCCAAAAACGAATTCAAATTTTAATAAAATCGGTTAAGTAATTTTCGATCAGCTATATTTGTTCTAAGATATAATTTGCTTATTCGAAACCATAAACGAGAAGATTTTATGCTGCATCTAGGTACCTCTTATGAGGGACCATGTATTAAATGTTTAAGATTTTTAACTGAGAAAAAAAATAATTTACAAAAATGAGAAAAATAATAAAGTACCTAGAATGTTTAAAATGTCTATAAATAGGCTAGTAAATAGTTGTATTAATATTTAGAAAATTTCAAGTAACTGTACGTTTATTTATATTTGAGTTACAAAAAGAAAACTAATTCGATTTCGTCGAAAACTGTTATGTAAATCTCCGATTACATACGCTTTCCGATTATTTAGACATGTACATGTATCAATTTTAAATTTTGATGTATCTTCAAAAAGTATAATCTAGATCAAATTTTTTACCAGAAATCTTTTTCAAAGTTAAAAATGTTTAACTACTCGGTACTTCTTAAGGTTACGCCAAACACACATCATTACCAATGCATTCATTCTACCCAGAATCTAGAATACAAATTTGAAATGTATAAGACTAAACATTTAAATTTTTAAGTTTTATATTTAACCCATAAACATCCAAAATATTATTTTTTTAATTTGATTTTGTTTATTTAATCCTTGAAATTATCAGGAATTTGTCAAATCTTATACAAAAAAAATAACTGATAGGTATAATATAGGTTAACGGAACTTCACTATTTGTTAATACTTTTGCCAAGGTGACTTCTGAGAAAAATACCCAAGATGGCAAGATGTTTATTGTTTAATACGGAAACATAATATTTAATCTATAGGTATAAAATACAGAACATATATTTTTATACCTACGAATAACGATACTATTATAAAAATTCTTTGTATTGCAAATTGTATAGGTAAGTTCTTGTCTTCACTTAAATTTTAAAATCTATCTCAAAGACTTTAACGGGGGTATACAATGTACTCGATTTTTGTCATGTATCGTAAATTTGGTCAAAATCACATTAAATCTCGTAGTAGACACATGAGTGCATGACCGTTTTCGAACGAAATCGTACTCTCCCCTTTTTGGCCAAAAACAAAGTTTAATATATGCTTCGTGTTATACATATAGAAAATTATTAAAATTATATGTTGTATAAAATCTGTATAATATATTAATATATAAATAAATATTTTTTGTCAATAATTATTTAAATATAATATAGACAATTATTAAAAATATAATAATTTTATATTGTATTAAAATTTTTTTCTAAGTAAATATTTAACTTTTGACTGGCCGAAAAGGGAAGGGTATGATTTTGGTCGAAAAGGGAATCTACCTTTTTTAAATTTGATCGAAAAGTGAATCGGCTGAAATGGGAAGCATACGATTTTGGTCGTACGGCAGTAAGGGTCTCATCCAGTGTCCTCCACTAAGCAAATTACCCTATTACCTACTTTACATTTTGTGCTGAATACATCTCACATAAATAAAAACTACCCCAGAAATTTTATCATCAGGGTATCGAATAAGGTTGGAATTTTATTTTTTAAATGTTCAAACAAAAACTAATTTTAAAACAATTCACTATTTTCGATCGAATTTGTCCAACAGATGAACCAAATTAAAACTAGTTGAACCATAGAGTAGGTTTTAATAATTTTTCTAATACAGGAAACGAATGATAAGTCTGATGTCATGATTATAGTGTTATTGTTTACAAAAACCTTAGGTTTTTTGGTTATTGCTCTCATACTAATATTGAAAATTATAATGCCTACCTATATAACTCAATTATAATTTATAAGCATTGAATTGATTAAAAAATAATATTCAAGTAGGAATAAAACTATTTTATACCAGGACATACTTTTTCGTTATGAAGTTTACAATATCTATTTAAAGTTATACGCTGGTTTCTAAATTTAAAATATAGAAATATTAATCCCAGTAAAAATCGATAAAAATGGTTAAATTTGACTGTTTGAGCTTCGACTTTGGCTGTTTGAGATTAAGCTTAAACTGCATATTTCTGATATACCCGGTTAAGAGTTCCCTATTTTTATAGGCCCCGGTGTTTCAAAATTTTACCTACACCCACCGTGAGTTGTTACAGCATATCGCCGAATATTTTTAAATTTATTTCCTACCATCAATAGGAGATATAGCCGTGGCTCTGTGGGTTCACAGCCTACCTTTGAAGCCATTATAGATTATATTTTACAATTTTGTGCTATGAAAACAAGAGACTATTCTAGTAATACATACGATATACACTCTGCTAACTTTTAATTTCAAAACAGAGAATAATTTCGATTTGCGGAACAAAGGGATGGCCTTGAACATCTTTAAAAAGCATACATATATTGGTATATTTAAAAATGTACGAATAATGGATGACCAGGAAAGTAGTTCCTAAAAGTATTTTTATGACAAAACTGCCTAGCCTTATTACACCACTGAGATCATAAATGTAATATATATATATATATACGAGTAAGTATTCGAGTTGATAATCATTTAAAAATGACAAATTATTTAAACAATACAAATTACCATATGACATTGACTACATGAGATATAAAATAAATGTTGTAAAATCGTTAAAATGCCCGCTATAAAACATTTTTGTTATGAATGTTAAGCGGTTAGACTAAATTGCTCTAAAATCTTGTTAATTATAATATGGAAATAGGCAATGTATCACGTTCATAGTTATTACTAGTTAATTGTAAATATAATATAATTTTATAATTATTTGAATTAGTTCACTATGAGTAATTTATCATTAGACACCTAATATTATGTATATGTAATATGTATACGGTCTGTTATATTATATTATAATATTTCTTATTTTGTTGCAATTCAAAAACGAATAATAATAATAATAATAATAATAATAATTAATACTTGAAATTTACACGGAATGTTTATTTTACCATTTTCTATACTTGACTTGTTTTGAGCTGTTTACAGACATTTTCAATTTTCAATTTTTTTAGTATTTTTTTCTATAAATGTCAATGATTATTCGTTGGGTAAAAAGCTTAAATATTTAATATAAGGCTCCTCATACATTTTTACAATAGTAATTTAAAAATATTAAAAACACATATGCACGATTAAACCAATTTTACCCATGGGCATCTTATGCACAGAGAAGAACCTGTAATGTGCCAAACCTATACGGAAAACCTCTTACAGTCAAGCACCTCCTTGTCTACTATTGACACCATATAGAAACCATAAAAGCCTAGTAATATCTGACACCTTTTCGAATCCCTTAGCCCAGTCCAAGACAACACCAACAAAATCATCACATTTCTATAACTTATTGATATGTACAACTTAATCTAAGGAAACCACTGTATTATTTATATGTAACTATTATTTATTTATATTAAGACTTGTATTAAGCTAATAACCTAAAAGTTGATGTTGTACCATGAATAGACATTTTAAGTTTAAATTTAGATAAAATTAGATATTTAAACAAAAAGTAACAGTTTTAGTTGTTTTTTGTAATTTAAAAACATTATTCCTGGGTACTTGGAAACTTTTAAAATATGTATTATATTTTATATGCACAATGACATTTTATAATTCAATATTTTTGGAAAAAATTAATTTAAACAACATCGACTAAATACAATTATAAAAATGTGCATCGACCCAATCCCTTGTACATGTTGTGAAAAATTTTAATATTTTTTCGGAATGCAAAACTAGGTAATCGTTGCGACAAACTGTTGAAATTAGAGTTATCTGTTTGAATGAAAAATAAAGAATTTTAGATATCACAAAATTATTAATACATATATTTAGATTTCGTTATTAACGTACTATAGTACTAATGTCTAATAGTAAAATAAATTATTTCAGTCACAATAGTATCATATAATATACTTGGTAATATTATATTGGCTGACAGACCGTTTTCGCTCAAAATCTTTTTTCGTAAATACAATGATTTTATATTATTGAAATCAAATTTAACCCATCAATTACAGTGATTTATCTAGACACCTATGTACAGCAGAGCGTTGCCAATCACTTTCCCGGTTTTTTACTATGAACACTATACAAATCATTTAATCACGAATTGTTGAGATTTCTCGATCTCGATTAAACGCATAAACTTTAACACAAGTATAATGTTATTACTCAAATTTTTATTTACTCATAATTCATAAACTTAAATAAATTATTAGTTATTATATTTATCATATCTAATTGAAAAAATGTATATTATTTTTTAATATAATATATATATTATACAATTATACATACCTAAGTAATATTAATTACTATTAAAATGTTTTAATATGCCAACAGGCAATTACACTTTAATATCGGTAATTTTAAATAAAACTTTGAACACTTCCGCCTTTAGAAAAATATTCAGCGTATGTGATTTTTACACTTAAGAGGACGCATTTAATTCTGTTAAGTTTAATATAAGAGTAAGTTGTCAAATTATCAAATTTTTTAATAAGAATATTATCTGGTGGATCTCATAGGTTTTTTATATCTTAAAAGCTAATATAACTCATTTTAAAATTTCAATATAAAAAAAAACCTATGAGATTTACTAGATTATAGGTATATTCTACTTGAATATTTGATGATATGACAATTCATTCTAATATTAAGAGAATGCCAACGCACTATTTATTTTCTCTCTCTTACCAACGCGCAACATATCAAATTTTAAATTCACATAGGTATTAATGATTATAATTATGGTTGCCAGATTTTGAAATTACCAAACACTGGGACAATCATATTGAATAACTCTTTTTAGATTCTGAGCGGAAAAATGAATATACTGATTATATAATGATGTGTGTTTTATTTTTAATTTTTTTCGTTTCTGTGTACCTACACGACAAGTAGTCGAAATAATGCTTCGATTTTCAACTTCAGTATCTTGTTCGATGGAAAAGTGAATCTAGTTAGTGCACTAGGAGGTCAACATTTAAAATTCCCAGTAGTCTTTTGAAGTTTTCTCTGAATGTTTATATTATCATTTTCTATACACCAAAATATTAAAAAATATTTTTATTTGTTTTGAACTGTTTACGAACATTTTTTTTCCATAAATGTCAATAAAATTGTATTCGTTTAAAAGCTTGAAAGTTTAATGCAAGGCTCCTAATATATTTTTATAATAACAGTTGAAAAATATTAAAAATACAGACACAATTTTTTTTTATGCATTTAAAGTTCGAATTTTGACAAAATACGTAAAGATTACAAAAAAGTGCAAATTCATTGAATTCAATGAACATTTTTCTTTTTAAATCTATGACTTGAAAATGTAATACAATATTCCTCATAACCTTTATCAAAAAAAAATTTCTACCAGAAAGTCAAATTAAATTTTTATGAGCGTTTGAAGCTCAAATTTTTACAACATTCACTCGATTTCTCATGTAATGCATTTCTTATTTCACTGTAATTTAAAAACGAATAACTATAGATACTTGAACTTTACACCATATGTTTATTTTATCAATTACTATACTTGATTTGTTATTTTTATGTTAGATAAAACAATAATATATATAGGTAATATGAATAATAATTTTTAACCTGTTATACAAATTATTTATTTTCCTGTATAGATTATTGTAGAACCAATATTTTTTTTTTGAAATAAACAATCTATATATTTGTATGCATAATACGCAATACATGGTAAGCTGAGTATTACAATGACTTGACATTTTGAGTAAGAAGCCACCCATTGACGACACTTAGCAAAGTTTATATTTAAAATAAGAACAACTTGTAGGTACAACATTATATTATCACCGGGTCCGTATCTATAATAGTCTAATAGGTATAGTCTAGTTTTCTCTCAGCTTCTATTAACTGGGACAAACTTAATGACCAGCCGGGACACTGGGACATGGTTCGAATAAGGAAACCATACGAATGATAACCCTAATTATAATCATAATAACTTCTAAAATTAGAGTGAAACATAGATTAAGGAGGACTTGGGTGGCTAAGCCCCCTCCCCCTGTTTTATCCGTTGCCTACAGTTTTTTAATCATATTTTAGTTTAAAATATTAACTGTCAGGGTTTGTGATGCTAGTACAATTTTAGCCCCCCAGAGTGGCCTATAGAGTGAAATGGCCTCTTATAAAATTAAAGGCAAGATTATCCAGGGCATCTTACAGGCATTTTATTATATTTTAATTTTAAAGCGAGTTATGAGTATTTTAAAATTTAAAATTCTTCGTTAAAAATACTCATAACTCGAATTAAATGGATTATTCAAAATGTACATTTTGCTATGTTATGCATTTGTAAGACGGAGAAAATGCTTACCCTCGTTTAGCGTCTTCTTAAGTAAATGCCTATTTTTTTTACATATCGTCAAATAAATAGAAAAACATAAAAAGTTAGTACGTGTACATTGCAGTTATAAATAAAAAATACTGAATAATGAATATTTTATCTAATTTGAGTTATAGCGCATAGTTATTATTATATATTTTTCTCAGTCTTGTTTAGCTTATAACTTTAGATAATTATAATATGTTTACTAAATACTTATTGTAATAATAAATTACATTTTATTTTGAAAGGAGCATTTCATATTTATATTTATGTATAATACCACTGACATACATCATTGTTTTTTTTCTTATACATTTTTAAATTCTTATTTTATTTTATGGTCTACTGCTGTTCAATATGTGATCGTTTCCAGACATATCTTTACCTTAATTTAAAATTCAAAACCGAATTATTCAAAAAGCCAAGGGACGTCCTTGTATTTAATACGAGTAATCTCCACGTGGCGGTGAAATCTTATCGGACTAAAACACAACGGGGAGCCCAACATAACATTTACTACCTATATACTACATACAATTATACAGATTGTTATGTGGACATCACTTGGAAATGAACCTGAACAAACAACTCAAGTAGATATTTTATTATTTTTATTTTGTTTTATTATAGGTATTACCCCTTTAGACTTAAAAAAATATTTATTTATATATGCATGTAGAAATATAATATCCCGATGAGACTGGACTTGCTAGACATTATACAGACGTTTTCCATTGATTATAATTACCTTTTATAACGAATAAATAATGCTACATACAAAAACTCTGTATCTACCGACTACCATCGCTACCAATTATTTGTCATTATTATATTATATTAATGTTAAATATTTTATTTTTTAAATACCTAATAAATGTATAATTCACTCCTGTTTACTGAAGTATACTATATAGATATATTTATAAGTAGGTTACCGTATATCTATAACCTATATATAAATTAACATTTTTGTATTAGTACCCATACCTATACAGCGGCTATACTGGATTAGTTAATAAATAAAAGTATGGAATATAACTGATAATCGACTTATTTTACCAAGTTTAAATAAAAAAAAAACAATAATACTATTATGTTAATGATTCTTTTAGACAATTTTTAGTTAAATTAAATGGTTTATTTTATTGAAATTATGCGTAAACAATATATTATAAATACATAGAATTAAAAGGTACCTATTATTATAATTTATAATGAAATTATGTATTTTTCTATCCAGTGAAATATTTCGTCGAACAATTATTTACCTATACCCATAATGAATATTGAATACTGATATAAAACAATTACCTAACTAATAGTTTTTTGTGGTTATATATTATATTGTAATAATGTAAAATTATATTGGGTAATATCTCGTTTCGTTGCACAATCTCCTAAAAGACAGTGGGAATAATATTGTTTTTAACTTTAATGTGACAATTATCATATTGAATCAGGACCGGATAAGTAGGAGAATCTCGAAGGGCCGCTAACATTTTGGGCTGGTAGGATAAAATGGCCTCAATGCAGCATTACGATTTATATTACAGCTGTCAGCTATAAAATAGTATACTATCAACAAATATTTCTCGAAGGGCCGAGACTACCCGAACCAGCCCTGTACTGAAACATAAAGCTACGCAATAATGGTGACTTTTAATAGTTTGCATGTCACATATATATGTTTAATAAATACGTAGTTTTTAAATTGTAAGTTTTTCAGTAAGTCGAATTCACGTAAAGTTTTCAAAATGTATTGAATGTAGGTACAGTAGGGTAATAGCTAAATACATAGTTATATGATTAATTGTGTTCTAAAACTTAAAGGTCCACCATAAAATTATTAATTGTATGCGAAAGACTATAAAAATAGTTTAGGTATCGTAACTATAATATATTTATTTATTAATATGTACGTCACATTTATGAACCATAATCAATTCAAACTTTAACCTATAGTAAATATCAAAAATATATAGACACCTTAAAACCCCTCATTTAATCATTTTAATCGGATTTTTATACCTAATTTTTATAGCAGTTTTTTGTTTTAAATTGTTTGTACATCTTAAAATACTCATAACTCGAATTAAATGGATTATTCAAAATGTACATTTTGCTATGTTATGCTTACCTAAATGGTATAGTAAACTACGTGGTAAGTACATAAAAAAACGAATCTCTTTTAACTAGTGTCATACGGTAGATTGCTATTAGAAATCTGAGTACAAATCATATACGATTATAAGACATCGAAATTTGGGCATACAAACTTTCAATGGTTTACCCGCCAATTTGAGCCTCTCAGCTGACCACCACGTTGCGCTGAACTTTCCTCCTTGGAATTATTTATATTAACATTTAGTTACATTTTAATAGTTAAATGTGCAAAACCAATTAGGTCACCGAATAAATGAAAAAAAAACCAAAAACTATATTGAGGGCAGACCTGGACACCTGGTTATTCGCTATTGCCAACCACGGTCACTCTTGAGTTTGAATAGAAAAACAAAGATGACTTTTTATGAAAATCTATTGTAAATCATAAAAATTCAATCGAAGGTTGAAAAGGAGGGAAAATATTATCCTGGTTGGAATAATTGTCCTATTTATATATATATATTTATATAACGCGGGTAATACCTACACGGGAGAAAATCACGGGGAGAAATTTATTGTCCGAAACCAAAAAACCAAAACATATCATTGCAAAGTCAATATTTAATGGTAAGTACCTATGTAAAATATCTTAAAACAAATGTTTTCATTTTCATGTTACTTATTGAAAATAATAATACCTACCTACCTATGAAGTTACCTACACCCTTAATACGAGTAGGTAAAGCAAATTATTAGATTGTAAGGACAATTGTGTATCTTTATAATAGAATCACCATTCTATCCTCATTGTTAATTAATAATTTTGAATAGTTAAAATAATGTAAATAGTAGGTAATTAAATCAATCATAATAACTTGGTAATGATATGCACATTTACGATGTATAGGTCTACAATATTTCATACTACATATTATATAAGTAATACCTAAACTATTGAAGTAAAGAATAACCAATTATTAAATAACATTATATTATCGGCAACACAATATAAATACGTAAAGATACTTATAAGCTGATATTGATATATATAATATATATTAGTACCTATATTATAGTGCGCAGTAGGTACGTAATATATCAACTCAGCAAATAAATAAACAAATTTAGTTAATATAATAATGAAATTAAGAAAGCTACAAATGTTCGCAATTGCTCTGTAAAAGTTAATATTTTCATAGCATGTATCTACGATATAATTCTAATAATTCTATATATTTACTATATAGGTAGGTAAGGTACCTGATATGTTTGTAGTACGACATTGCAGTTTTCATCATAATCATTAATCACTGTATAAAAACGATAATCACACGAACACACGAATCAAATATTTATTCTATAAACATTTCTAAATAATATTTGATTTTAATCTCGCACTAAAATTTGTACAGGTACAACACGCACTTAAAAACGGGTGACGAACTACTGAAATTACTTCGTGGAATGAACGGTGAAACTGTTACTGCCTAGCGAACGACCAGCACAACAAAATGGAACAGGTATACGACCATGGCATCTGACGACTGCCATTGCAGTCTGCAGACTCCTGTAGTCCTGTTGTAAGGAAACAAGAAGGAGAGGGCCAACGAACGTTACAGTGCTGCCATATAATACCAAACGATAATGACGGATACCTTGATTTTTTTATGCACCTACCTATTTCTTAAATTCCCAACATATTATTACTATCGGAATAAATTATATTGTCAAATAATTATTTATTATTATATCAATTTTATTTAAATAAGAAAAATAATTTTCTGTATTTTTAATAAACAAATTATAATGCCTATAATCTATATATTATCAATATTCAAGGTGTATTATTTCGTATCTGTCAACATATTTTTAGTTACAAAAGCCATCGATAGACAAATATAGTAATCGTAGTAGTATTAGTACATAGGTACTTACGGATAGTAACTATATAGGTGAGGCGTGGGCTTCGATTCTACACAACTAAAAAAAGGATAGGGCTTGATGGACTTTTGGGGGGCTAAGCCCAAGCCCGGATTAAGACATTTTGAGGCCCAGGGGGCAGAGGCCAACGTTTTATGTGAGGCCCCTGTACGAAAAAAAATAATTATATAAATATTATTAATATTAGATACCTGTTATAATAAATATATATAGCATATAGGTATTAGGTACATAGCAATAAATAATGAATAATATATCATTTTATTTATAAATTATAATTTACAAGTTTTTTCCTCGCTACATGATCATCAATTTTTTTTAGGTGACTTATGCATTGTTATAGCCTATAACGAAAAAAGTAATAGACAAATCTAAAGGCGCCTAAATAAATTCTAACTATCGAGGCCCCCTCAAGCCTCCCGGATTACCACCAATATATAACTATAGTGGCAGAATGCCTGAATGGGGAAACATCCCAGGCAGCATACTATTCAAAGGGTGCTATTCAAAGCTTTAAAAATTATTTTTTTATTTTTTTTTACGTACTAACCCGTCAATCTATTACTGCAGCCTAAAGCAACAATAATTTTATTGAAATTCCTTCGGTTAGATACTGAATTATCTAAGCTATATACTATTTAAACAAACCCATAAAGAAAAGCTATAACTAAATATTTCCACTAATTATTTAGTTTACAGCAGTTTATACTTAATAGTTATTAGTTAATACCTATTTAAAAGAGTGCTTTTACGGGTCACGAGTGCCTACTGCTAAATTCCTATAAGTGCGTAGGTACGACCTTAATGCTATATTGATGAATAATGATTAATAAGTATATACCTATTACATACATTTTAAATTGTACATTTAGATTTAAAAGCATCATAAGAGACAAGAGTATCAAGTATAGACCTGAGCCCCCCCCCCAAAAAAAAAAAAAATAACCAACTAGAGATTCACTTTCCATCGGAAAAGATACTAAAATTGAATGTTCAAGTCGTAAAACAGAAAATTTTGTACATTTTTAACAACAAAATAATTTATAAGTTTTTGTGATTTTGACGAATTTTGCAAAATTTTATCTTCAGATAATATAAATAATATCACACTCTTCACCCATGTGTTTCTTAAAAAATATTAAATAGCTTTTATAACTTATGATTGGTAGCTTAATTACAGGGGGGGGGGGGTGGAGGGTCTTATACCCATCGTAACTTTTTTTTAAACTGGTGAAGCATATTTATTTATACCTATTTATTTAGTTATATAAATATTATTATTTATAGGTACCTATACTATTCAACTATTGTACCTATACTAAACGGCCATTCCTAATCACCATATGCGATATCGAATATTTTCGCTATTATTTCGATACTTTAACGATAAAATTCGTTACAAATCTGTTACAGAATTATCACTCTAAAGATAACTTTTCGATAGTAGTCGTTTCGTTAGCTTAACGAACCGAAAGTTGTCGATAACAAATCTTATAGAGTTACAGAATCGTAACTAAGATAACATCAATTGGTAATAACTAATAAACATTAATTGCAATATTGCACAAATATATAGGTAATGCAGTTTAGTTCGATTTTTGGGAATTTTTTTCTTGAACTCATAGGTATTAATAAGTGGAAATAGTAAAATTCAAATATTCATGCATTATACAATTATGTAAGTAAAATATTAATATCACAGTCCCCAGAATAAATTAAGATATATACTCAGTACTCCATAAAATCACATATAACTGGCTTTTTTGGTGGGGGGGAGGGTCACGATAGGGCAGTTGTCCCCCTCAAAAAATATATTGAGAGTATAATCTTATCATTTTAGATGGGTCAGTAAATTGTGATTAATTTTTGCCCTCCCCCCCGCCTCTCCACAACAATTAGATCCAAGTACCGCCTATGAAATCACATACCTTATATAAGAACATATTTTTTAAATATACATATTATTTTACAATCGGTGACCTAGGGCACAATAAGAAATAAGAATATTATATCATATATTTATTATTTATAGCATTATATCTATTCTGTGATGATATCACATACCTACGTCCTATAATTACATACACATAAAAAAAACAATTGATAATTGATAACACTATCCTACTAACAGCAGTTAGCCTACTCAATTTCAACCGGCGAATGACGAACCGATCCTCCCCACTACATCTAACCTTAAATATGGTGAAAGGCCTTTATAGCTTTGTTGCCAATTTATGAATTAAAAAAATTACATTTTCGTTTTAAATTCCGTTTGTTATGGTGTAATATTTTTATAAATAATTGTTATGATACTAAGTACATTATAATTATTTCGTCAATTAAATTCTGTGCATAATGTTACCTAACGACCAGGTAAATTAAATATATTTGTATAATGCAAATTGTATATAAATTATAATTACATTTACGATATTATTTAACTCAATTTGCACATATAGTTCGTTTTATACAAATACGTTCTACAACTTATTATAATTTAAATATAAATGTATTTATATATTTTTCTTGTATAACAGGGCAACTGCAGTCCTGCAATTAATAAAAAACCAACCGACGGTGATAATAATGCTTTAGAAAATGGTCATCAGTCAATAACTAACCCTGGAGTAAAAAAGACTTGGTCTGAAATTCGACAAACAGTGTGTGACTTTCGCCATCGTCTTTCTACTGTATCAGTGATGTCCATCTCGCATGTGTCATTTAGACGGTTACAAAATGGAAAAACACGGGTTTATTTTCTTAGTGCTCCTGTAAATGAATTTGAAACTCTTCTCTATGTTGATTTACCTAATCAAAGTGTTGCTGGGCAATTACCGTGGCAACCTTTGATTGAATCCAATTTCCCAAGTGTAATAATGAGCGGTCGATATTCACGAGAAGAACAACTATTATCCGAAAGAAAACGATTGACTACATTTGGAATTACCTCCTATGAAATCAATAGTGAATCTGGTAGAATTGTTTTCCCTGCTGCAAGTACATTATTCCAATGTAATGATAATGAATACTCAGTAAGCAATCACATTAACTTATTTAAAGTATTGTATTATATTCAATTTTATTTGATAGACAAATTCATTATATCCAACTGAGTTAAGAACAAATGCTGCTGGAGCTAAGCTTTCACCTCAAATTTGTCCAAATAATATTGATATTATTGCATATGTTTGTAACTTTGATATTTGGGTAACTCATATAGCTACAGGTAAATTAATTATGTTTGTATGGGTTTTTAAATTTATTTAAACAATATTGTTTCCAGGTAGTACCAAAAGATTGACATATGCTCATAAAGGTGGACGGTGTTTATCAGATGATCCGTTGGCTGCAGGTGTACCTTCCTATGTAATGCAAGAAGAATTTAATCGTTATCATGGTTATTGGTGGCAACCAAAACAACATAAAGGTATATTTCAATGAAAATGTCTATTTATTTTCTTTATAATATAGACAACCTAATTGAATATTAATAATTAAAATAATTGAGTAAAATAGTAAAATAAATTATTTAGTTTTTTTCGCTTTGAACTGCTTAGTTTTGATGTTTATTACTAAAAATAGCTTGCATGTAAAATTTGAAAAGGTTTTTTCTTTAAATAAAATTATAATGTTGGGTGGTTTAAAATTGTCTTGAATAATGTTAAGTAGAGATGTTACAAACTGTTTGATTTCCGGACCGAACCAAATACCTAATAGTTCGATTAGATAATCGAACCAGAGAAATAAGAATAAAAGTCAGTTCTATATGTAAGGTTTCTATTAGATATCACTAATCTAAAATCTTGAGTCAATAATTCTGTGATATGGTGGCTAAATTATAAATAAATATTAAATAAAATAATTTCCACTTTTTTAATGTTCGGTTTGAGTTTGATAAAATATTTGAAGAGTTCGGTTTGGGTTCGATTCGACCTTAAATATTATGGTCTGTAACATCTCTAATGTTAAGTATCAAACGTAATTCAATTTCATATAAATTTAAAATAGTACTAAAACTTAAACCATTATTTTTTTTTAATAATGTTCTTATCATACCAAATACAAACAGTACACTATTTTATTTATTTATTTATTTCAAAATAATAATGGGCCCTACTGAGCATGCCCGTCCGTTTGTAACTATTGATACAATATAGATTAATAATTTACTACCTACATTTTGAAAATTTAAAGTTCTTGATTTCTATACATAACTCAAGTCTAATATTAATTTTGGAGGTGAGTTCTCAAACTAATAATACCTGGACATAAAAAAATTAAAACAGTTTGAAAGGTGAGTAAGACTAAAGTTCAAACTCAAACCGTCCAAATTTTTTTAGCACAATCAACTTCAAAATATAGTAGATACATCAGATTTCTTTAATTTTGCTTTTTGTTAAGTGAAAACACTGTCTTACTATCAGTAGATTTTCTAATTTGTTATATTAAACATTTTTAAAAGTTCAAATAAGAGTCATATTCATGTTTGAATAGTTAGAGAAAAAAATTTAGCAGAAGCTCAGACTTGAGTTGGTAAAAACATAATCCCTAACTAATTTATACTAAAAAATAATGGTGGCTATATAATCATATTTAAATTTTGATTGTTTTAACATTGCTAAAATTGTTTTATAAGTTATGATATTTGGAAAATATTCTATTATGGGAGCTGCAGGTGTTCGTGTTTTAAAGAAATTAATATAGGCAATTTAAAATGATGAAATTAAAGTGACTTTTAAGTGTGTGTAAAGTAAACGCACATAAATGTGTGTGAATTTAATCTGTAATCGTTTGAAAATTAAAATCCATCAAACCAAATTCCTTCATTTTTGTCTGGCTTTTTGGTCTTAAAGCCATTTTTTTCATCACCTGCACCCCCTTAAGTAATATTATTATACTAATTTTGTTCTTACTGCTTGCATCTAAGTAATTAACAGTTGATTTATCAAAAAAATAAAAATAACCTACTAAAGGAGCTAAGAAATTATGGATTCCTACCTTTTTAATGACATAGTTTTAATAATTATTTTATTTTATACAATGTAGAAGATAATGTCTACAGGATTTTATATGAAGAAGTTGATGAAAGTGAAGTAAAAATATTCAATTTTCCATCATCAAATTCAGCTGGTAGTGGTGAAATTGAACAATATAGGTATGATAATTACTAATGAAATAATATATTTTATCATTATTTATTTTGTTGAATAGTGTAACAATATTTGTTACAGATTTCCTCGTGCTGGTACTGCTAATTCTAAGTCTAACATAAAACTAGTAGAATTCCAACTAGATGGAGAATGTCAAATTATTAATATAAAAAATATGGAACTTCAATATCCATTGGCACATATGTTTCCTTGGATGGAGTACTTAGTAAGAGTTGGATGGACGCCTAATGATGACTTGTTAGTATAACTTCATAAGAATAATTGAAACATAAACAATTTATTCTGAAATATTTTGAATACAATGTTCTAAGATATATAAATCATTTTTATGAAGGCGTGTTTTAAAAATCTAAACTTGTGTTTTAGAATATGGCTTCAAGTTTTGGATCGTAGACAACAAAGACTTGAATTAATGGTTCTATCAATTGATAATTTTATTGAACATGCTTCTTCTAATATAATAAATTCGTCACACAATTCAACTTTTGTTCCACCTCAAGTTATATATTCACAGACTTCTAATGTCTGGGTCAATGTAAGAAATAATATTTATTATAGTTCGCAGTATCATTTTTAAACATAAAATATTAAATTATACATTATAGGTTCATGATCTGTTATATATGTTCCCCATTACAAGTAGTAGTGAAGTAACCATGATTTGGGCTACAGAAGACACCGGATTTCGACATTTATACTTAATTACTAGTATAATAACAAAGGTATCTCATGAAAATGGCATACAGAATGTAGACCCCAGTGAAAGTATATAATTTGAATCATATATTTTATAATTATATTAATGCGTTTGTTAACTTTACATTTAATTATTCATTAGACAACATGATGATGTCCAAACTAGCATTGACCAGTGGAAATTGGGAAGTATGTGGTAAAGGACTTTGGGTTGATTTGAAGTATCAAATAGTATATTTTATGGCTGTCAGAGAGTCACCTTTAGAAAAACATTTATATGCAGTATCGTTAAAAAGTCCAGGAAATATTAAACTACTTACTAAACCAGGCTACTCTTATGAAATTGATATTGATAAGGTAAATCATTTAAAAATAAAAATGATTAAGTTCAAAATTAAAATACTTTTTTTATGTCTTAATTGTTCATAGTACTATGTAACTTTTTTTTAATACTTATAGAATAAAATTAAAATGATAATGAACAATAAGTTAATTAATATATTGTAAGGTATTGCATACAATTATAAATTAAAAGTACATCTAGTCAATTTAATTTTAAAATTGTATTATTGTTTAACTTTTCTTATTCATTTAGAATTGCGAAATTTGTGTGGCTGTCTATAGTAATATAAGGAAACCTCCTTCTTGTCAAGTTTTTCGGATAGAACATAATGATATGACTGTTGATGGAATATATTTACAGTCAGTTGGATTTTTAGTAGAAAACTCAGGTAAATGTTTTTCTTATTTAAAATTTAAAATTTAAATGTTTTAATTTTTTAATGATTGTTTATTTTTGAATTCAGAAATTAATAGTGTTCTTCAGAGCCCAACTTTAGTTACACACCAAATTAGTTCTGGAGATGTATTATTTGCTATGGTGTTCAAACCACATAATTTTGTACCTGGTCAAAAATATCCTACTATTCTCCATGTATATGGTGGACCTGAAGTACAACTTGTAACTAATACATTTAAGGTATATTTATATAATAATTCTTTAATATTTATTAGTTAAATGATTAATTAATGTTAATATTTTAGGGTGCACGGCATATCAGAATGCATATGCTAGCATCTCAAGGCTATGTAGTCATTGCGATTGATTCTCGAGGCTCAAGACATAGAGGTTTAATTTTTGAAAGTCATCTAAAAGGAAGATTGGTGAGTGCATTGGAATGTTTCAATATTTGAATGAACAATTAATAAACTATTTTATGATTAAAGGGCACTGTAGAACTTTCAGATCAAATCGAAGTTCTTCAATGGTTAGCTGGATACCTTGGATATATAGATATGAATCGGTTGGCAATTCATGGATGGTCGTATGGGGGGTATCTAAGTCTTATGGGACTTGCTACTTATTCAAATATTTTTAAAGTAAAATGTGTATTCAATTTAACAGTAGATATTTGTTTATTATTAATCAAATAGTATATAAATTAATTGTGTTTAATTCAGTTAGCTATTGCTGGAGCCCCTGTAACATCATGGGCAATGTATGATACTGGGTATACAGAAAGATATATGGATTTACCTCAGTACAATTCTGTTGGATATATGAATGGTTCTGTCTTAAGTTATGTCAGTCGTTTACCAGATGAGTAAGTTTTCCCAAATATATTTAATTAATATTATAATATTCTACCTAACCTTATTTTCCAGGGAGAACAGATTACTAATTATACATGGACTAATTGATGAAAATGTTCATTTCTCTCATACCAGTTTACTGATCAACACACTTGTAAAATATGGAAAACCTTACCAACTTCAAGTAAGATAAATACAGTTGTCATTTGAAAGTCAAATAACGTCCGAGCAGAACATTAATCTATTATTAGTAACCAGTAGTGAAGGGTAGATAAGTCAAAAGGTTACACATTAAAAAAAAAAAGAAAACTCCAACTTCATTTAAATTTAGAACATTCGGTCTTTTCTTTGTAATTTGTCTCTGCAAAAACCTTCAGTAATCTGAACAACACTAATTGTCTTGGCCTGAATTCATCTGGATTATCTAGATTCTACTGTAAATGTTATTTTAAATAATTTTTATATTAATTTCAATTTATTACCTTATTATTTGTTCATGTTAGCTAACTTATTATGTTTAATTTTATACTTTTTTTTTTTAAATTACATTAATATACTATTAAGTTTACTTTCAATAATTTTAATTCTATACATTTAATTAAGACTCTAAAGTGAAGTGAGAAAACTATTTGTCTTACCGTAACTTATTTTGGGTGGTAAGGGTCTTATCTTAAATTTTCCTTAAAGAGCAAAACTTTAAGAAAAAAAAGTAGAAACCCTTTCTGTCTCTGGAAGAAATAGAGGGTAAATCTTCTTCTGTTAAAAAAATTATGGTAAAATGTCTTTAATAAAACTCAGTCCAATCTAATTCTACAAATCATTTCTAACTGTGTTTGAAAACCATTATATATATATTTGTATGGCAATTAAATGTAAAAACATTAAGTTTTTTGTGTTCTCGTTGTACTCGTCTAACATTGAAGATTATTATAAGACACATTTGATTAATAATGCGTAATAAAATATTAATAATATGCATAGACGCAGATTGACTACATTTTTTGGAGGACTCAAGCCCCCCTCCCCATATAAGCTTAATACCACAGAATATAAAAATTAGTACTAATTATTAGAATTGGAACTAGGGGGGACTTGACCGACATTACCCCTCTCTATTTACACCAATGATAATATGTAATAAAACTTTGTACTTGATTTATTATTTTAGATTTACCCAAATGAAAGACATAGCTTAAGAAGTTTGGATGCTACAAAGCATTATGATGCTACATTTTTATCATTTTTACAAAACTATTTATAACCTTTTACTTAAAAATATATTGTTTATTTATTATTATAATTATTATTTTGTTTACAAAACTAATTTATTGTTAAATCTAGTTAATTTTTTTATCAAAGCACATATTATATACAAAAAAAAAAAAAAATACTAAAAACAACTATAAAACTTTTGTATGTCTAATTTATATAAAAATGTATTACTGTATTATAATAGATTATATTAAAATTATAAAATTAAATGAGTATTAAATAATTATTGTACATTTCTAAATATATGGATACTATAATTTTATACAACCATTTTTGTATTGTACTTAAAATTAAATAATTCAGAATTTTTACTGTGATTTTGTTATACCTATATAAATTACTATTAATTAGATATAGCTATTGTAAATAACTTTAAAAAAAATTGTTATTATTGTTTATAAATTCAACATATTACTTTTTATTATGTTTAAAATAATATTAGTACATTTTGTAAAATTGCAGACCTAGCCAGCTATTTATTAGGGGCTTACTTAGTGATTTAATTATATAAATAATATAAATATCAAGCATAGTTTTATATTTTAAAGATAATCATTATTATTTATTATAATTTATAATTAATAATTATTATTATAAAAAAAAAATTATTTTTTGTAAGTTATAAACAATAAAATTACAGTGAACTGCAAAAACAGTTAACTATTTAAATGAGAATAAATCACACATTAAAATTCGGGGTAAATACAATTTGTATACTTATAGAAATGTACACACGTTAGTGTCAAGTTTAATAAAACAATATTTATAGTTAAATAAATACGTTCATGTTAATTAAATAATGATTTATACACAAGACTTACTGTAGAGTTTGAGTAGCTAGTAGTTATAATACTTTAACATCTTAAAAGGTAATTGGTAATTTTACTATTAGCAATAAATCATTTTATTATTCAATTATTATTCATAGCAATCATGCCTGATGTTTATGATTACAATATATTGTAATCAGTTTCTGTATAATAAAATACACAATTGAGAAATACAGAATTACTAATATTTAGCCCCATACATATATACCTAGTTATTATACTTTTTTTAAACAAATCATCCTTATTTTATAACAAAATTAGTTAGACATAAATATTGTAATATTTATTTTGTAGATTATTGATGTATATTTTTCCAAAACTATTGGGAAATTCCAAAAGTTATATTTTAATTAAAAAAACTAATTTATCAGATAAAAGTATGTTAAGTAGGTATAGAATTCAAGAAGTGTATGCAGAATATTGTGGTCTTATGGTTTTGATCAATAAAAAAGTCTGATTTTTGAATAAATTTGACTATAAAAATAATATAACGGCCAGCAGACGAATAATTCATAAAATCAAATATGATATAAAATAAAAACGTTTAGTTTTACAATGATGTATTTTTTGTTGTTGTGTGCGTCGTCATGTCCTGGAGCACTATGATGGAGTGGCTTATGGTACCAAATTTAATCTATTTTGTAGGTACCTATTTCAAAAAAATAGTAAATAGGTACAAATAATAATTTAAATTTTAAATATACTATTACATTAACTAGGTATTTCTTATCAGAAAATATAGGTACTGTTCTAGATCTGTCTTACGCGTTCTGCGTTACCATCGCTCAGAAACAGCAGAGCGAGTTCCCCAGTTTTATTTATTTTCGACTATTAATTATTATTTATTATGTTATAATATAACTACGTATTTTATCAATACGTCATTATCATGTGTCTTACCTACGTATTTTGTAAACGTTGCGTAACATAATATGATTATAACTGCTATAATATTGCGCTATAATCTGCAAATAAAATATCGACCTTTATTGTTGTTTTCAAGTTTCTTCAACATTTCATTAAATTAAATGTGGTTTTGAAATAAATAATTATTGTTATCGAGTATTGACAATTAAAATCTAGCAGTGGCTACAGCAATGTATTATAACTTATAGGTAGCCGGTAGGTAGGTACCTATACTTAAAATTTGGATACGTATAAATAGTTATAATTTTAATAGTCCCTTCATATATGAATATATGATACAACTTAATAACTAATAACTTATAAAAACAATTTATCTATATTATGGTCTATTATAGACTATAAGTAATATATACAACCTATATGGGCTATGCCCCTATGGTAATATGTAGGTATATAAAATAGTAAATACCTAAGTAGTAAGTAGTATATAGTAAAAATAAAAAGAATCAATAAAATCACTTATTAAAATGTATTCAATAATTTCATTTTAGATTCTGAGTGGAGCAATGAATGTATTGATTTTACAATGATGTATTTTTTTTTTCGTTAGTTATTTTTATTTTTTGTGTCTTGACAAAATTCGTTAGTACCATGAATATATATAAAATTATTTTTAGTTTGAAATCCATAAAAATATTTATATTTATATCTAAGATTTTAAAATTTAATACAAGATTCCCACTATCATTCTTACCTTTAACAAAAAAAAAAGTACCGGAAGTCAATTCAATTTTTTATGAGCGTTTGAAATTCAAATTTTTTCAACATTGGATATTCACCCCATTTTTTATGGAACGATTTTCTTATTTTGTTGTAATTTAAAAACAAATACCTAACCTTAGATACTGACTTGAAATTTTCCTACACTTGATCAAATTTTCAAAATATTGTCCAAACTGAATCCGAATGAGCTATTGTGGTAATGTGATCAACTAATTTTCAAAAACGATCGTTCCACTCACTTATTGATTGTCGATTTGATAACTTAATATCCATTGTCAAGAGTGGTCTGATGGACATTCCCGCACGTTGTTACGGTACATACTTAACAATTCATTTTATAATGACCAACAATTGATCGACTCTGTGTATTGAAATGGTGGTAAATAAGATTTTTTTTGTAAAAGGAAGAAATTTCAGGGGGGGTCAGAACTTTGCCCTTGCGTACACCGCTGTATAAATCGTATTCGTGTCATAAATAATAGTAGATAATAAAAGTAATGTCAGCAAAACTTATCCTAAACGTAGATATCTGATAAAACATAAAAATACCAATAGGTAAATATGTTTTTTTCGGGACTTGTACCTTGTTGCGTGACGTTAGCTATTGTCAAGGTGACGCATTCGTTTGCTGACATACTTAATTATATTTTAAGTTATAACCATGGACCGTGGTGATTATTAATCATTACCTATGTATAATAAATAATTGTACCATACATTAAATACATTATACTTAATCAATAGGTAATCTATCATTTTATTCTAGATATATTAACGTTTATTAATTATGATAGTTAATATTATTAGGATTTAAGAACACATTACATAATATTATTATAATAATTTATAACCATTATATTTATATAGGTATAGTTAGTGCAATAGCAGGCAAAAAAATAGTATTGCGCATAATACAGTTTATTAGTAGGTACCCATAACATAGATTAAATATATTAGAAATATTCAATCTATACCAATAATAACTATACGCTCAAAAAGAGTCGCAATATTTCAAAAATATTATGATGCATGGAAATTGATAATATAAAAATTCAGTGAAAATGTCATCAATAGTGTAACAATATGTCAATATTCTTATTTTAATTATTATTGATTATTAATTTTCCATTTTCCTACTATTACATATTGACATTTTAAATTGTATGTTTTTATCAATTATTATTTATTATTATCAATGTAACTTTTAGAAAATTGTATTTAACAATATTAAATTGTTTAATAAATAATAATACATTGTATTTAATTGTTTTACCACAAAAATATTGTACCTATAAAAAAAGTTGATTGTGGAATGCAATAGCGATGAGACACTCGGTATAGCAGGCCTACTTCGTGTCTTTTTCATTTTAATACCGCCACGATTTAATATATTTTCTAAAAAAAATGTCTCTAATCCTCGTGGACAGTGGCTAAGTATAAATTAAATCAAGTTTTTTACCGTTTTGGTATATAAAATAATATGTATTTTTTTAGGGGAAATGTCAATTAAACCTGCCGCTCGTGGACATAGGTATATAGATAAGTTATATGAATATTTTCCGCGGTTTTCTTAGATTAAGTGATTCACTGAATCACATTACTAAAACTTTAAGATATAATGTCTATTTTAAGCATAGACCTTATACTACAATAGTATTAGCACTATTAACTACTAATATAAGGTCTACGATTTGTCTATTGTATTATGATAAAAAGTAAAAACATAATCAACATTGAACATTGTATGATATGATATGATAAAATTGCACTATCGAAGGATGGATGCTGTAAAAAAATAATATTGCAACTATAATCACAGAATAGACATTATAATCGCATAGATTACATTGGGTTTATTTTATTGTTATCATTAATCATTTGAGTGTTTTCACTTCTTAACAAGTAGTAACACCACAGAATAAAAATAAATAAATGGTAATACGAACTATAGATAAAGATTAATCAGTACTCACTAGTTAATCACAACAATAATAATAATAATGAATAGATTGTTCATAAGTTCATAATTAATTTACTCATTCGACATTAGTATTGGTCATTAGTCATTACGTACTAGTTACTAGACAATTAACTACCTACTACTTTAAAAATACAGAAATACTATTTTGTACTTAGATTTCCTTTACAAACGTACAATTATTTCTATACTTTTTAGTTATTTCTTAGAGTGTGTCAGTGTGTCTTATAGTTCAAATTTTAATAACTAGAGTTTTTATCAGATGTACAATTTTATTTAAATTAATATAATATAACACAATTTAAAAAAAAAATGTCTGACATAACTGAAAATAAAGAGGACACTTCATCCAGTAATGTTATAAAAGAAAATTCGCATTCCCAAATTAATACCACAGGTAAATATTTTATGTACATACCATTAGTTATTTATATGTATTTTATCTTGATAAAAAATCACGACTTCTTTTTCTTCGTTGACATCTTATAATACTCCAAATTAAAAGTAAAATTAGAAGTAATAAAACTATGGCTGATAGAACTATTAATGAAATTTCTGCAAAATTTAAGTATTCTGCAACACAAAAAAGTAGGGCAGGTAAATTAGTAGTTTCAGAAAAATATGTTAAAAAAGTTACCACTTTGTCATTAGGTACTAATTTCTAACTGTTCATCTATCAATAGCAAGTAATATGTCAAACCTATTGAATGTATAAACTTAGTATTATTATTATTATATTTACGTTTTTCTGCATCTATTGTTTTTTTTTGCGTATTTCCTCGTAGGTCTGTGGCAATGATTTCAAATTTTGGAAAACAACATGTTGCTGTATAATATGCTATTACCGGTTCTTTAGTCCCGATACTAAACTCACTACGAAACCGTAAATTATTTGGTATTGATGAAATCATAGCTAATCCTAAAATACAAACAGTTTATTTTAAAACATTAATATCAAATTAATCATTATAATATCAAATTGTTTTTAAAATTCAATGGCTAATTTGTAAAATCTTTTCTATAAGACTTACATGACATATCTTACTTAACTTTTTTTTGTTAATTTGATATTGTTATTTAGAATAAGTAAGGATCTACAGATTTTTTTAACATAAGTTTTTAAAAATAATAAGAAAAAATCTTATTATATATAACGGATCATAAAAGCATGACATAAAATTAAATTTTCTTAATTATTTTTTAAACATTCACCTGAATTTTCATCTTGAATAGTTACTTCAACATTCCATTTTTCTGATGCACAAGTATGTGGAGTATCTGCAAATCGACAATCCCCATTAAATATATAATCTATTGTAGGACGTGTAGTATCTCCTGTCTGAAAATATGATAATATATTATATTCATTATTCAATAGTTAATGTTTTTGAAGGTATATACTAGATCTTACTAGTTTTCCAATGTAAAAATTAACTTTTATAGTTTCAAATTCTGGTTGAACAACAGAAAATGTAATTTGATCAGTTGATCCTTCTGGTCCTATTACCTCCAAAACTACCATCACATCAAATGGACTATTTGGAGGTAGTATTATACTAAAATATTAAAACATATTTTAGGTATAAAACAAATTAAAGATAATTTATAATTAATGTATTAACCATGTATAATAAACTAAAGATATTTTATTAACATCTATAATTTTAAAGTGTATCTTAAATATTACATTGTAATAAAAATTGTTTATAATAGTAATTTTGTTAAAATTGTTATTAAAAAAAATCATAAACGCAATGTAAAAATGATAAATTTAAATAACAAAAAGCGGGTAAGTGCAGCAGGGTGGAGTATGTCAACTGTGTTGATAGTTTTTCCATCGCCTGTTCGGTCCTTGGACAGGATAGTGAATTATTACAGTATTCGTTTTGAATGCAAAGTTATGAATGCATTTGATAAAAAAGATTTTAAGCGGATGATCAGTGTAAACATTTTAAGCGGTTATTTATAAATTTTATTCGTTTTTATGGGGATAAACAAAACGTTAGAAAAATAATAGCTTAGCAAAAAGGTATTTTGGTGGTTTTTCCCGTGTCGTTAAAAAAAAACTATTGAGAAAATTGAAAAATGACCTCACTGGCTTCCTAAAGTACCATCTTTATCCAATTTGCTAAAAGATAAGATACTATATGTTGAAATCAAAGCATTCATTCTGGTAGAAATTTTGTTTACAGGATAAAAATAAATCAGAAAAAGTGGGTAAGTGAATGTCGCTCTGCTGTAAAGTAGGTAACAAGTGGGTCACTGTAATGGATGGTGTTAAATTTGAATTCAATGATTTAAAATCATTGTATAAGAACAACAATTCTAAGTGAAAACGGTCAGCCTATGATATATTGCCAAGTATATTTGATAATATTATTGAGAATAAAGTAATTTATATATTTACCTATTTATGTGGAACCTTGTTTTAAATTTTCAATCCTTAGCTACAAAAGTTGAACATTTTATAAATTTTTAATCACAAAATAATTATTAAATTTTAAATTTGATAAATGTTGTCAACATTTGAACTTTAAATGCTTATAAAAAAAAATTGTACCTATGTATTTTTAATATTTTTCAACTACTATTAGAACGATATATCAGGAGCCTTGCATTAAATTTTCACCCAACAAACAAAATTTTATTGGTATTATAGAAAACAAAACTAAAAAAATTTAAAACTGACAATGTCTGTAAACAGTTTAAAAAGAATCAAATTATTTTCAAAATTTTATCGTCTATAGAAAATGAAAATATAAACATTCAGTAAAATTTTCATGCATCTACAGTTATTCGTTTTTGAATAACAATAAAATAACAAACGGCAAAATGAAAAATATTAAAAATCCTTAGTCACAGTTTTTATTTATAAGCATTTAAAGTTCAAATATTGACAAAATACGGAAAAATCACAAAAATAAGCAAATAATTTTGAGTTGGGATTCATAAAAATTTTTCTTTTTAAATCTAAGTTTTGAAAATGTAATACAAGATTATCCATAAGTTTGTCTACCTTTATCAAAAAAAAAAATGTCTACAAAAAAGTCAAATTAAATTTTTATGAGCATTTGAAATTAATATTTTTACTACATTTGATATTTACTCGATTTCTCATGTAACAATTTTCTTATTTTGTTGTAATTAAAAAACGAATGACTGTAGATACTTGAAAATTTCACTTAATGTTTATATTAGCATTTACTATACACCATACAATTTTGAAAATATTTTGACTCTTTTTGAGCTGTTTACGGACATTGTCAGTTTTAAATTTTTTTTTCTATAAATATCAATAAAATTTTATTTGTTGGGTAAAAAAGCGTGGAAATTTAATGCCTGATATATTGCTATAATATCAGTTGAAAAATATTAAAAATACATTGGCACAGTTTTTTTTTTAAAAACATTTAAAATTCAAATTTTGACAAAATGTATCAAATTTAAAATTTAATAATTATTTTGTTGCTAAAAATTTATGAAATGTTCAACTTTTATAGCTAAGAATTGAAAATTTAAAACAAGGCTCCACGTAAATGGGTTATATCATTAAATATACTTGGTAATATCATAGGCTGACTGACCATTTTCGCTCAGAATCATTTTTCTTATTCAATGATGATATATCATTGTATTCAAATTTAACACCATCCATTACAGTGACTCACTTGAAACCTACTGTACAGCAGAGCGACATCCACTTACCCACCTTTTTTATTTTACATTATTGTTATTACTTATTATATCAACTATCCTATTATATTATTATAATAATTATAAATATAACACTTACCTCGTAGGTAAAACTGATCTTATAAGACCCATTTGATCATAGCAATTAAAATTATATTCCATAGGTGTCCAATTTGTATTAATAACTCTGAAATATAACTTAACTGTTTCTCCTGAAGCCCCCGATAAAACAGAATAAGGAGACAGTTCCAGTCTAAAATTTTTAGCTCCATCTATCATTTCATCTGACCATGATTTATCAGAAGCTTTATCTATAAAATATGATAATAAATAATATTTAGGATGTCTTACTCGCATGTTAATTGTCACCGTCTAACTAACACATAAAATACAAAAATGTACGTTCAACAGCTCCAATTTTACTAGTTAGCTTAAATTTTATAGTGAATTGACCTATTAGCAAATTTAAATATTAGAACATAATCTGTGTTTTCTTATTGAATTTTTATGATGCTTAAATTTTTAATCATGTTAGGAAAACGTAGGACTGTTCATAATGAGGTTCATTACTTGCTTAAAAATTTAAACATTGTAAAAAAATAGTGAACATAGAGAACATCTCAGTGTGTTTTTATTCTATATTCAGTGTTTACTTTTGTATTTGTAGGCGACTTGCACATTCTACTTGATTCTTCTCTATCTCTCATTAGCTCATTCTCTCATAGCTCTTTCCCATTATATTGTCATCACTAAGTTAGGTTAAATATGGGTTTATACTTTAATATGATCTAAGTTGTAAATACATCACTGATTTAAGAAAATAAAAAAAAAGTTGGAACAACAAATCGTAAATATGTGTATGTTAAACGTTAGTAAGATGCCATTTTTTATAAACTAAAATAAATTTCATAATATGCCTATAAATAGCTTAAAATCAGTTAAAATGGTTTTTAAATTTCTTTGTACTTAGAAATTAAAATAATTCAAAGTAATGATAATTTTTGTGATATGTACTAGAATGTTTTAAGTTTTTACCATTAATATTTTTAAATTACTACTAAAGATCGAAAATTGTTTGAGCAGAAATCGTTTTTTTTACGTGTGAATATTCAACCACTTATATAAAATGCATGGGTTTTAATGTATCTTTTAACGCTGGACTTTTTTTTGAAATTTCTTATAAATAATTATAGTTATTAAAAATTATTATCAACATTTATAGAATACATTAAAAAAAAAAAAAAATAGTAAATTTCAAATGTCTATAAATAAATAGCTCAGAGTCAAAATATTAGACAACATTAAGTCAAATTATACCATGAGTATGTTAATATAAACAAATTGCGTAAACGAATTACAACTAAATAAGAAAATCAATTTTGTGCAACACTTATTTAGAGTAAATATGTCCAGTTTTTGACTAGAATTACTTCTCTATCAGAAGAGATTTTTAAAGTTGAAGAATAACGCATTTCTACGACATTATTGTAAAATCCATACATTCATCGCTCAGCTCAGAATATAAAATGTATACTGTCATTCAAAAAAGTAAAAAACAACAATAATAGCAATAAAATTTTTTTTTTTTTAACGTTTTTTAATAGATTAAAGTTATGTAAATTAAATATTTTCAAAAAATTTAATACTTTTCGATAAAATGAGAGCAAACTGTAAAAGAATCACGTTGTATTGATATAGTTTATAAAAATGTATTTAGCTGTAACTAATTAGTAAGTATACTAGTATAATATAATTATCAAACAATTCTTGTTGTTCAATGTTTGAATATGTAATTTCTAAGTTATTACGTCAACTTAAGAGATACCAGTGTATGAATGAGTAACTAATACGTAGATGTTATTATTATTTAATTGTTACCTATTAGTTTGTTTCATAGTAACGTCATTTAATGAAAATTTCATACGCACTTCTTGGTCAAGGCTTATACTCTTATACATCATCAACCATCATATTTTTATAATTAATCACCCATGATAAAAATATTTTCAAAACAAATACTTATTGCTGTTTGTTATTTAAGATCAATTTTATGTATTAATTATATCAGTCTACCAGTTATGTTTTCAACATCATGTTCCTTATTAAATATAAGGTATGTAATATTTATATCACTAAATTGATCACTTTCATTATCTAAAGTTTCATCTGTATTATTTAGCATAATCTCTGATGAATTTCAGTATTATAATTTATCATAAAAATAATCTTATTCAAACTGAATTTAAAGGATATTCCATGTTCAAATTACAAACAATTTTATATTATTTTCATCTTTATCGAATATTATAAAACATTAATTTAATAAATTTCAATTAATGCATTATTTAATAATTCGTCTTTACTATTTCTAGTTTTTTAAAAACCAATTTATATACATCATTAAAAAAATTATCAATTCTTTATAATTTAAATAAACTATAAAATAATAAACACATTACACCTTACATAACAGTTATTATGGCAACTCTTAATATTATGTTGTGGAACTATGTGTGAACACTATCGCATTTTAAAGGTCAATAATTTATGTTTTTTACTGAGATAACATTATAATATGTATAGCAATTTTTTTTTTATTATTGTTTAAACCTGCGTCGGCACTGGCCATTGGGTAATATATAGAAAACTAATGTAGAATTACTAATAATAATGATTAATTAATTTGCTTATCTAACTTATATACTTTCAAGCATAAATTGTTTTGTAATTTCTCTATTTTTTAATAATAATGTTATTTTTAATTTTTTTATTAGTTTAAATTACTTTTTGATTGATTTTGTTCATCATTGGTTTTAATTTCTGAAACTTGATTCACGATTGCTAATGGTTTAGGCATTTTTTCTTTACAATTTTCACATTCACCGTTTTTACACCATACAATTTCTACCTGAAATAAATATTTATTAATATAGATGAATTTAACAATTATGTTGTATTATGCTGAAGCTACATTTGTATGGTTTTGTAGAAAAAAGTCTTCATCAATAAACATTGATTTTTCACCAAACAATAAAAATTGAGTCTTTGAAATATTCAGAACATCTATTAATCTAGAATAATAGTTCTGACTTTGTTCTTGAAGTAGATAATCAGTTTTATGGTACTCAGACATCAATTCGTTAAAATTTCTCAGAACTATATTATGAACCATACTCTCTGTAAACAGGAAATGCAACCATTGAGTAAAAGAGTTTTACATAAAATATATCCAGGAAGTTTTCTATTGCTTATTGGTTTTTATGCTATCTAATACATTTTATTAGATAAAAGGTGCACAAGTTTACAGGATATGTGTTGTGTCATAAAAAATAAACAATGACTCATACAAAAAGTCAGAGCAATATAAATAATTGTAATTCAAATTTAAAAGTTTAAATATTTACTTATAATTGTTTTAATTACATTTTTAATTCTTGTTAATGATAATTATTTCCCAAATTGTATTTATGTTAGGAGTCTGTGTATTAATATTATATTATATATAATAGATATTCTAATAAATAATTTATTAAAAATGCTTTAAAAAAATACTTTTCCTGAGGTCAATCCAAACTTTATATTTGAGACTGAATGACTGATATCTGATAACCAATATTTAATAGGTATAACTTTCTATGAATAAATTGTAATAAAAGTTCTATTTTTTTTTTTATAGTATGACAATTATTATTGACAAACATAGGTGTAGTAATATATACTGGTGAGAGGGCCAATCCTAACATTTTATTACGTGGACAAATATATCTAAGAAACTGTTTATTGTATATTAAAACACATTAATTAATTTTTTTAAATCATTGTGCTTCAATATTATTTGTTGTAAGCATTTTATGTGTTAACTAATTAGTAATTAAACAATTTTATATTGTATAGGTACACTTAAAGTAATACACATTATATTATGGATAAATTCTATCTATATATATTTTTAGTAATTTTACTATTGTACTAAACTTCAAGGACTGCTATTTAGTGTTAACATGTATTAATTTATTATTATTTGTTAATTATTTGAGGTATAATTAGAAGGAAGTCATCTCCTCTATTATACTTTAAGACATAGGTTATAAATACTTGTATTCTGCCCCAAATGTTCACCCCAAGTTATGCTACTATGGACAATTAAGGGAATACCATTTTAAAAAATTTCATTTTTGTAAATTTATCCATGAATAACACGAGCAAATCTAAAAAAAAAACTTGTAAGTATACCAACAGCTTACCAATTTAATTTTAATATAGGTAGTTAGAAAAATGTTAAAATGTTTAGGTATTAAGTAAAGAATAATATTATAACACTTTTTGGACCCCCTCTCCCTAATAATTTTACATATTATAGTGATATGACCTCAGGTTTTTATTTATAGATTTCTCTGCTATGTTTTACTATATCCAAATATCCAATAATGATATAAAATCACTATGAATCCCAAAGCCTGGCATAAATAATAAGTAATAATAAAAATTTTTAGTGTCTAATATTCTTTTTTTTTATGTTCAGGTAAAAAGTAATAACAGTTATTATGTATTATTCCAATAACTTAATTTATTGTTTTTAAATATAGCTTAATATAAAATATACGTACCTTCTTTTTCATCTAGTCCACATATAGTCACATTAGTATCATTTCTTGTCAAATATCCTGTATTTTCAAAAAAGTTATTCATACATTGTAAAGTTGCTTTTTTCCAATCAGTTAAGATTGTAATATCATTAGCAATAATACACGGAACTATACAATATAGTAAGAACAAGTTTAATAAATGCATGATGATACAGTACAGGATCAATAGCTATTGAAGATTATTTAGACTTATTTTTGCTTATATAACATTTCTATAAATTGTTATCTGTGTCAAATATTTATCTATTAAGGATAGGTTTCCTATAGACTATAATTATCTAATATGTATCTTTCCTCATAAAAATTAACCAAATATTTTTGTTTGATTTCAGATAAGAATACTGCTAACCAATTCCAGGAATCTTTAACTTTTTCTCTATTACAACAAAATATTAGTGAAGTGAATTTGGAAGAATCCCAATCCCAATGTTTAAGAACTGCAGGTGAAAAACTTAAACAACATTTAAATAGTAGTTGTGGATTTTCTAATCTTGATGAATATAATTCTCATATTGTACCACCAAGGAGAACATTAGGAATTAATCAACATACTGTCACTACACCTCTTATAGGTTATTATATTACTATTATTGTTATTAATATTATTATTATTACTACAAATGATCAATCAAAATATTATGATTTTTATAATTTAAAAATATAACCAACATTTTTGTATAAATTTAATAATTATTACAGATAATTCTGAATTACCATCAGCTAGTAATTTTGTAAACGACCAAAATTATTCAACAGTTACGGAAACATCAAACATGGTTATAAACAAACCATTTAAAACCATGAGTGCTCCAGTAAATATATCTTCATCGCAATCGCAATCAGAAGTATTATATAGATGATTAAAATAACTATTAATTGAACAAATAATAATGTTGGAAGTATAATTACTTATAGGATTTATTACTATACATATACGAACCTATAAAATGGCATTGGTTTTATTGCAAGTATGCTGATAAAAATAAATGGGTGCCATTTAGTCAAAAAGACTCTGATGCTATTGAACAAGCCTTTATTTTAAGTAATAATTTACTCAATATATTATTTAAAATAAAAATATTTTAAGTTGTTTATATGTTAAACATATTTTAGATGATCAGTGTAATGAATCAGTTATAGCAACAGATGGTAGTAGATTTGATGTTTATTTAAATCAAAGAATTCGTAAACCAGTTTATTGGTCTGATAACACGACTAATGTACGTCGTTGTTCTTGGTTTCTCCGTAATAGCAACGGATCTAATTTTATCCCTTATGATGAAGTCATAGCTACTCTTCTAGAGGTAATAGACATTAGTGTACTATCGCTTATTATAAATATGATATTAATACAATTACTAATTATACTTAGGAAGAATACAAAGCAGCTTGGGAAAGTAATGAATGGGGACGTAGAGTTCCAGTTGGTAATTACGAAGAAGTAGTTTTTCATAGTCCTACAGCTATCATCCACAACGGAGTATCTATAACACTTTTAAACAATAGTGAAGAAACTCAATTGGATCAAATAGACCAAGCAGCAAATATAGTAAAATAATAATATTACAAATTAAAACAATCGTTTTAGAATGCTGTATGATTAAAAATAATTTACAGTCTTCATTAAAACAATGTATAGTCAAACGAGGGTTTGAAGAATTTGTAATTCCTAGTGATGAACCATCAAAAGTGGATCATTTATTATTTATTGTACATGGAATTGGGTCTTACTGTGATTTAAAAATGAGACCAATTTATGAAGTTGGTATGTCATTTTCTTTACTTAAGAAAAATATAAATTAATTAAACTCAAAAAGTAAACTAGGAACTACAATTTTGAGCCAGGTCCTTATAGAGACAGAATTTGTGTGCCGCAAAAGTGTGAGTTGTGTGACATCACAAATCTGTTTCCTCGCATAATTTTTGGATGCCAAATGGCAGCATTTTGGATCTGACAGGCGAGTGGTCTGAATAAAAAAAAAACTGCATGGGGTGAGCCTTGCAGAAAATGTTGCCTTTATTGAAAACTGGCTTTAGAAACTTTTAAAAGAACCCACACATTCATACATTAATAATATATATTTTACAACAGTATATTAATTTTTTTAGTGGATGATTTTCGAAGTTTAGCTCTTCAGTTAACACAGTCACATTTTAAAACATCATGTCAATCAGAAAAAATTGGTAGAATTGAAGTATTACCTGTTTCGTGGCATTTAGCTCTGCATAGTGAAGATATTGATTGTAAGCTCAAAAGAATTACATTGCCATCAATTCCACGTCTCAGGAACTTTAGCAATGACACTATATTGGATGTTTTGTTTTATACAAGTCCCACATTTTGTCAAGTGATTAATTTGAAAAAAAAAATGTTTTATACTTATTAACAAGTTTATAATTTCAGACTATAATAAATGCTGTTGGAAATGAAATGAATCGAATGTATAGCCAATATCTATTAAGAAATCCAAATTTTAATGGTCATGTTTCAATAGGTGGTCATAGTCTTGGATCTTTAATTTCATTTGATTTACTGTGTAATCAACAACCACCAAGTCCAACAAAACAAACTGTAAGTTTGTAATATACATATATTATTATTTATTGGATATAAAGGTGGTTATTACTTTGTGTTGTCTGTTTTTTTTTTTTTTAGGAAAGATAATATAAATTTTATTAAAATTAAACATTTCAAATAATTATAGTGGTATAAAATATTGAATCATTATTATGACTTTATAATTATAAATTTAAAAAAAGCCATAAAGTAGTTGTAACTGCTCTTTTGTACAGTAGGTGTCGAGTGTATCTCTTTGTTGAATAGGTCACTACAATGGGTGTGTTAAATATTTGAATTCAATGATAAATCATTGTATACAATGAAAAATTATACTGAGCCAAGACTGTCTTAACTTTTTGGTAACCAAACAATTATTTCATTAATAATATTACTACTAAAGTACTAACTATCCAATTTTCTAGCAGAAACCTTTGAACTTAATGATGATTTTTCTAATAAAAAAAATGTCATTAGACATAAAAAAAACACATTGTAAAATTTATACATTTACCGCTCTGTTCAGAATCTAAAATATATATATATATAATCTAACATTAAATTCAGCGTGCAGCATAATATATTCTTAAATAATTGACAACTTATATTTTATTTTATTATAACAGGAATCATCTGTAGCATCGATTGTTCAAATGCAAAAGCCTAAATTAAACCGTGGTGCATCATATGTAACATTAGGAAAAGCTGGTACTGGACAACCATATATCACGTATCCACAACTAAAATTTGAACTTGATTACTTTTTTGGTTTTGGCTCACCTATTGGTAAATTGCTTAATATTTAAGTACACTATAACTATCCTATTACTAATATTTATTTTTATTGCATCATTCAGGTATGTTTGTAACAGTGCGAGGTATTGAAAGCTTAGGAGAAAACTTCAAGTTTCCAACTTGTCCCGGATTTCTCAACATTTTTCACCCGTATGACCCAGTTGCCTACCGTATTGAACCATTAATTAACGCTGCTTTTGAAAATATACCTCCTTTCCAAGTGCCACACCACAAAGGGCGTAAAAGAATGCATTTAGGTAATTATATATAAACTTATTATAGTATATTTATATTATAACATATTATATAATATTTAGAACTAAAAGATACTATGGCACATGTGGGAGCAGCTTTAAAGACGCATCTTGTAAACTCTGTAAAAAATACTTGGAATACTGTTTATCAGTTGGCTATGTTTTCTAAAGTAACTTCAGGTCGTTCAATAGAATACGAACCTAGGATTGTAAGTATATTCACTATTCAATTTGCATAAGTTTTGGTTTCATGAGGAATATAAAATTCTATTATTCTAATATTGCATTAACAGTATCTTATAATCAAACATTTTTAGTTTAATACTCAATTAATCTTTAACACCCATTGACAGATCTCAAATACTTAAAGCCATCTCTTTAAGTTAAAAAAAAAGCTGCTTATAACTTATAAATTATAACTGTTTATACAAATATGTATAACATTTATTAGCACTAAGTTATTTTATCATTGACTCCAGTGGCGGCGTGAGCTTTTTTTTTTTCTATGAAACTTTTATTTAAAATGAGTGTCCACTGTCTACCCACTAATTTTTCCTGTGTTAATGTTGATGGCTAACCCCAACACCAAAACCAATTCGCAAAAGTACATTAAAATGAGTCTATCAATAAGATACCTACCCTCACTCTTACACAAAGCAGTCACTTCATAAAATTGCTAAACACGCCTCTGCTGCTTGATACATACTTCTACTCAATGTCTGATATTTTATATTTGATTAATAATCATTTATATACTTTCTTATTATGTAATCTGTTATTAAATTAGTAAAAATATTTTATTTTTATTATTTTCTTAAGAAATTAGATCAGAAATCACAAACACAACAAGCAGATTCTACAAGTGCCTCAAAAGCGTTTCAGAGTACGTCTGAATACTTTAATAACAAACCTGGTATTCTGAACAAAGGAAATAGAATAGATTGTGTTTTACAAGAGGCACCAATTGAAAGTTTTAATGAATACTTATTTGCTGTAGGCAGTCATTTATGTTATTGGTACGTGAATGTTTATTTATCAAGACAAGAATAATACAGAATGTCCTGTGAGGATATACCCATTAGCCGCCTCAGATAATAACCGGTTTTTTGCCGTTTTACCTATAAACTAAAAAAATGATCAATAAAAATAAAATGTTGAAAAATAAACTATTAATAGTTATTAAATAGCTATCTTTAATTGTTTCAAAAATAAAAATAATTTTTTTTTAAATTTTTTTACCAAAAAATTAAATTAAATTAAAAAATAAAATATATGTAGTCCTTGTCTCTGTGGGTCTAATAAAAAAAAAAAATACTTTATGATATATTTATTATCTCAGGAGATATCGCAATGGGTAAATCCTCGTGGGGACGCTGTATATTTAATTTGATAAATTAATTATGTATTAAGTACAACAATTTAAACATTTTGTAGGTATTATCAAACTGTTCATTGTACAATTTTTTAGAGTTTAAATAAACAACATAGTCAACTTTCAATAATTCAAAATAAGTCGAGAAGTCCCCTGAGAATCTCCCATTAATTCAAGGAAAAACAATGTATTTATATGTAAATCAGATGTTACTAGATGTAACTCATTAATTCAAAGTAAAATTTAGTGTTAAAATTCAGAAATAAGTAACAATTTAATATTACTTTCACTCAATTATTTGTTATTGGAAGTTGTTTCACTGTAGTCTGTGATTGAGTGTTCAAAATAAACATTATTATTATACATTTTTTCTCGCTCAATTTAAAAAAAAATGTTTTCAAAAAAAACAATGAAAATCAAGAATTTTCCAGGTATGTTTGTCTGAACCCATTAGACACAATAAAGTGCTTATTTAGTTGAATATATAAAAACATAAATTATCTATTTATTAATTATTTATAATATATTTTAAACAAAAATACATTTTCTGTCAACTAAAAATAAATATTTAAACCTACTTATGCTTATACCTATTTACACCAATGCATCTAAATGGATAATATAGCAATCAATAAAAATTAAATAAAATTAATCGAAACTAATTTAAAAAATACATAGTTTTAATAAAGAATAATAAATTTAAAAACCACAAAAAATTAATAGTATTACATTACAATATTACATACATTCTTCATAACTCTAAATAATTAAAATATTTATTTTTTTCCTCGTGTTATTTAAAACTTCTTTGTAATTCAAACACTCGATAATTCAGGGACCACGAGGAAAAAAATAAATATTTTAATTATTTAGAGTTATGAAGAATGTATGTAATATTGTAATGTAATACTATTAATTTTTTGTGGTTTTTAAATTTATTATTCTTTATTAAAACTGTATTTTTTTAATTAGTTTTGATTAATTTTATTTAATTTTTATTGATTGCTAATAACTTAAAATTATTGAAAGTCGACTATATTATAATATTTAAACTTGACCCCATGTAAGATATAATTATGTAGCATTGAATATTCATTCTTTTTTTTGATTATAAAGTTTATAATTTATTATTTTTGTAGGGAATCTGAAGACACTATTTTGTTAGTATTGAAGGAAATTTATTCAATACTTGGAGTATCGCCTGATAATCAAATTCAACATGCTATTCTACCATTTGATATCCACGATAGCGAAAATTCTAATTATCCAACTAGTATGCAATTTGAGGAGCCACCAGGATTTAACATGTCTTTCGGATCATTATCATCACTTTATGATGATAACTGTTAAGCATAACACTATTACAGTTATCGGAAAAATAATCTATACAATAGTTTTAGGAATGTTATATTTTATGTAAAAAATAAATTAATTGATATGTGTTTTAATTTTTACTGTGATATTTGATATTTATTAGTTTATTAAGTGTATTCAAACTAGGTAGCAATATTAAAAGCGTATAAACACATTCAATAAAAATTTAAAAATAATCATGTTGTCTTATTAGAAATTCTATTTTATTATATCACTGTCAAATCACAAATTAATATTAGGCTTATTAGTTATTATTTAGTTTATTTTATTTTATTATTTTCATTACAGAATTTTTATAAAAATGTTAAAGAATAATTGCTTTCAGAGTCAATGTCTTAACTTATATTTGTATGCACATGTATTATAATTTTATTAATATATATTACTTGTATACCTAACTCACCAAACTTATGCTTTTCTAATTTTTCAGAAACAATAATTCTTTTTACTTAAAAATAATATTTAATTTTATTAATTTGTCTGTTAAATAGGTGAACATTTTGCACAAAAAAATCATGGGCCTTCCTATTCTTTATAGTTCTAATATACTAATGTTTTTGAATTTTCATGTTATAAAAATAAGAAAGTTTAAATATTTAATTGTATCAATGTTCAGTAGAAAAATGTATCCTAAAACAACAATTAGAACTATCGAAATTAATTTTAAAAAAAAACAAGCATTTTATTGCCAACTTGTTTTTTCCCTCAAAATCAAACATATCAAAATTATGAGCATGTATGGATACAAAAAAAATGTTTGTTATGTTCCATGAAAATTCTTTATATAGTATTATTTTAACATCAATTTGGGTGAAACATTGATTCCTAATTTTTATCTCTTCTCTAAAATTATTAATTAATCATTTATTTGTACTAAATAATCATGATTCTTGATTAACTTTATTATAATATATTTCAATAAACTTTTCTTAATGATATCCTATCATCTTCTTGTCTAAGTACCTCAAGAACTTAAAAGTATAATTAATGCGGTCATTTTATTACTAAAAAGTATACATATGAGAGTGGTTGTTGGTGGAAAATAACATTTTCATGATACTACTGACCCTTTGGAATTTTAGATTTTTATTCCAACTCAGCTAATTAAATAAACAGACATTATAAACAATTTTGATTCAAAAAATTGATACAAGTAAGTAGCCTTACTGAATTTGGTAAATTTTATTTACATTATATGAAAGTGGTGTAGGTTAGACATCAATAAGGATCATATTCTACACATGTCATTAACAAATGAAAAATTAGTAGTTCTTATTTAAAATGCTCGATCTCTGTTTGTCCTAAACATTCAAGTTATAAAAAAATTAGAGAAAATAAGTTTTATTTTCAAATTTGTAATCATTTATTTTGTTAAATGCTTAAAATATTAATTAAATTTGTGTAAATTTAAAATATTATAAATATTACAACTCAGTTCAAAATTATTATTATTAAAACTAAGTAAGTAAAATTAAACAGCTTTAATTTAACAAGTTCCCTACAGTTTTTATTTATATATGACACAATAGTCTTTGATATTGATACAATAACAATTATTTAATAATTATAAAATTGATGATCTAAATGTTTTCGATGATGATATTCTCATTTAGATTTAAAATATTTATATTTGAGTTATTCATTAGCAATTAACACTTCCCAAATGGGTGTAATATTAATAGCCATGATTAGCACACATATCACAACATATATAAATAAATAATTTTACTTAAAATATGGTAATTAACAATAATAATATAATCCAAAGGTAAATTATATTTTTTCCTTTGTGTCCTTCAATGTTTTCTTTAACAAAAACCAGGGTAGCAATAATAAAATGCCTCCAATGCAATATGTAATCCTTGGACCAATAGACCAGTATACTAAAATCCAAATAAATATATAAAATAAAATATAACTCAAATCAAAGAATACTTTAAAATTATAAAAACTAACATATTGAAGCAAACACTGGTCCAACAGCTCGAGCTAAAGCACCTAAAGAACGGAATGTACCCATTGCTTTGCCTTTATGGGAGTTAGATCCATAATGTGATGCTAATGTAGTCATGCACGGAACAACAATAGAGGTAGCTGAAAAATAAAATACATTTTAATAAAAAGTCTAGTTTAATTATTTGAAGAGACTAATTAATTCCTTACAAACGGCATAAAGAAATAAACCAAAAATAAAAAGTGGAGGAGATTCAGCCATTCCAACACATATGAACGATGGAGCTATGAGTAAAAGTCCCTAAAACATTAAATAACATTTATTGAAATAATCAAACACTGATAGTTAAATTAAAATTAAAATTTTTACCAAAGTGGCAGTTTTAGCTGTACGTGCTGGAGGTATTCTTCGAACCCAACCACCCTGTAAAAAAGCCATGGTAATACCAATGCCAAAAAACATCCAACCTTGTTGCATTGAGGTATATCCAAATTTGTTATGTGTCAAAAATGTTAATGTAAATTCTAAACCAGAATATAGGAATAAATAAGTAAAATAGACAGTACCCAAAGTGCGTAACTTTTTAACATCTAAAAATTAAAAAAACAAAATAAATACATATATTAGTAAATGCAGATAAATTACAGTAATAAAGTTAATAACTATTACCTTTAGATGGAACAACACCATCTAAAAGCTTAAATTTGAATAAATCTATCACATTAATGTATGTAAATGCTTCTGACAATTTTCCAGCAACTGAAGAAGCTCTATTTTTCTAGAAAAATAAAATTAACAAAAATTGAAAAATTATATCAAATTAATGTATTAAAAATAATAATTCATTACTTTTGGAAGTGATTCGTTAAATGTGAAAGTTACAAAAATTATATTAATAATAGTCAAAACAACTGCAAGTAAAGCAGGTTGAACGAACCAGGCCCCTTCTTGACCATGAGACCATTTAGCATATCCTGCTCCTATCATAGGACCAAATACAAATCCCACTGAAAATGCTATTCCAATCATTGCCTAAAAAGTAATAATTAAACAAAAATATAAATATTTATACATGTAATTTTTATAATATTATTTTCATTAAATTATTTAAAAAATAATATGTGATCAATTTATAATGCATGAACAACATAAAATTACAATTCTATACATTTAAATTGCTTAAAAAAAATAAATAGTTGAAAAAGTTATTTAGTAGGTACTAATTCTATATTTCTATCATCATGCAACTAGTTTCTTATAAAAGTGTAACAATAATATATATAATTAATAATTAATAATTATACTTTATCATATTATGATTAAATATTATTAAATTTAAATAGAATATTATTTAAAAAAAAAATTGCTTATAATATTATATAATATTTAAACCAGAAATAATTGTAGCTTAGATCTTTTGCTTAAGACCAAATTAAAACATATTTGTTATTATAGATAAAAATTAAGTTTTAATAACTGACAAAAATGTATTTACCATTCCTCTTCCACGCTTTTCTGGTACATATACATCTGTAACAATAGCCATCGATAAACTAACATTGCCTTTACTGAGACCACCAATAATACGTGACCAAACAAATAAAGAAAATGTTGTTGCTTTTGACCATATTATGTAAGAAGATAAAATGCCTACCTAAAATATGTATTACTTCAGGTATAAATATGCAGATAAATAATATAAGGCCATTGCAAAGAACTTACCAAACATAAAATCATGACTGGTTTACGTCCATAAACATCACTTATTCCACCGAGAATAGGTGATGAAGCAAATTGTAAAAATGAAAACAATGAACCTAGTATACCTATATGATTCAATTTTATTATTTATGTTCCAAATTATGTTTTTAAATTTAATCGTATTACTTACCGCCAAATAAAACTCCATTAAACTTATCTGGTACACCAATAGTTTTTTGAAAGACACTTATATGTTGTTCCAGCCATTGATACAATCCACCAGAGTCATTTTGTTTATAATAGTCTAGTAATGATGGGAAAAGTGGTAATATCATGGTAAATGCCAATAAATCAAATAGTAATGATATAAACACCACATATCCGGTAGCATTTTGTGAGCTTTTTGTCGCCATATGGACGTTAGATACAAGTTTTAATACAATTCACATTAAATAGTTAATATGAGTGAATAATTGGATGTAACAAAATTCAATTGCAGTATTATGTATTCATATGTAATAGTTGTTTATTGTGTCAAGTTTATGTTCGAGTAACTCAAAATAAAAATAAAAAGTTAAAAAAATGGACTTTACACCTGTTACATAATGATAATTACACCTACACACTAGTGCCACAATCCACAGGTACAGAACGAAATATCTACTTTCACTTTACTACTAGGTACCTATTAATACTAGAAAGTTGTTTATCAGTTTTTAATTGTATTTTACGAAAACTGTTTCGTTAATATAAGAAAAAATAACAGTATTTACACAATGTTTATGAAAAATACACAAATACATTACAACATTTTCGATTACATTTTCTAAGAATTCCTAACTCAATAAATTATAGGTAGTTAAATTTCATATTTTTATATTTTATTTAATCAAGATTCTTATTTAAAAGTTGAAATGCGCGTTTTAAGATTGATAAGATAAATTTATTCTTTAATCCATGTTTCCAAACAATTTAGTATTTACTATTTTATGGCTTATCAGCTGTTATCTGATTATAACAATCGATGATTTAAAATTAAAAATTTGAAATAGAATAATCATAAATGACTAAAGACTTGAAAGTTGAAACTTCAATAATTGACAAAAATTACAAATAACTATATATTTACTATAGCTTGTCCGATGATGATGTTGACATATGATTTTAAGCTCTTGTAGTTTGTCAATCAATATACATATTGTTCATCGATTAATAATTAATATGTCTATTTTAAGGATGATAAAGTAATAATAATATCTATCTTTTTAATTTATAAAAATTAAACAGAAAAACCAACAATTATTTTAGTTTAGTAGAAATAAAAGAATAATATATTCATAAATTTTATTTATCTTTTAGAACAAAATTTAAGAAGTCATGGTATCGTTTTAAAAATTATTTCTTCAATTATGTATATACTCAAAATGCAACCTATGAACATACGTGTGATATATTACTGGAGCCCTTATTTAAAATTGTTGACAAATATACTGCAATTTTTGGAAAAGTAAGTTATAATTAATATATTTATGAAAAGTAACATTTATTCATTTCTAAAATGTTATCTAATTTAAATTATTACTTTTTTTTAGATTATGGTTATTCTAGTGATTGTATTAACGACATTTGTTGTTGTCATAGCTTACTGGATTGGTGTACCTTATTGGTGGAATAATAATAAACTTTTAACAGTATTCTTGTTAATATTTGGAAATTGGTTATTAATAAATGTTATATTTCATTATTACATGGGAGTCACTACACCACCTGGATTTCCTACTTCAGTATATAATTTTTTTCTGTTTAATAACCGGCTAATAAATAAGAATATTAATTGTTTGTGCATTTTCAGAACTGTTTGATTTATAATGATGTAACCATTTGTAAGAAGTGTGATTCTCCAAAACCACCCCGTACACACCATTGTTCAATTTGCAACACATGCATCCTCAAAATGGATCATCATTGTCGTATCCTTATATAATATTAAATATAGCCGTAATATATTACAAATTATTCTTACTATAATTAACTGAATTTATAAAATATACTCTTGTGTCCATTAAGTAGTACATATTGATTAAATTGGTTGAATATATTATAAATGTATAATTTGTATGTAAATGTCTACAATGTTAACACCCCCATAGTGATTTTTTCCCATGGTAGGATTAGCGTAAACTCCATTACCTACCTCAAATCTTCAACTTTTTTAGTAAATATATTTTCAGCACCTTTTTGTATATATATACAATAGATATTTTAAATATTATTAAAATATTTTTCTTAAGTATATTTTAAAGCTTGGATAAACAATTGTGTTGGATTTTATAACCATCGTTACTTTTTTCTCTATATGGTCTACATGACATTAGGTTCATTATTTTTGATAACATTTGGAGCTGACATAGTTTTCACAGAAGTTTTCTATAAAGAAGAAGATCCAGTAGGGCATCCAGTTAAAGTCAATACATCTTTACCAAAAGTAAGTTGAACTTAAATATTAAGACTATGTATGGATTAAAAATATTATTATTTAATATTCAGGCAGATTGGGTTTTAACATTTCAAGATGAATATGAAAACCACAATTTTGATATTGATCATGTTGCAGAATGGAGATTTTGGTGTATTATGGTCATAACTTTTATAACATGTGGTAATTTTTAATCAACTTAAGTTACTATTTATATTTTATACAACAAATTATTTCAGGAGTATTTATCGCGTTAGCTATTTTAACTACGTGGCATGGTCTATTAATAAGTTATGGCGAAACAAGCATTGAAGGGCATATAAATAAATTTGAAACAGAAAGATTGTCAGCTATAAACTTTGAATATGTTAATGTTTATGATTATGGTATGAAAATGAATTGGATTATCTTCCTTGGACTACATAGTGGAAGGTAAATTTCACAAGTACTAACTGTTTTAATTTCAATTAGAAAAACATATAAATAGAATTATATTATGTAAATGCTCAAGTTTAGATAACCCTCGTGTTAAAAGTTTTAAAATGTACGTCATATACAATAGGCAAATAGCATACTTGTATTTAGCAGAACCAATTTTGTATTGTTAACTTTAATAGTAGAATGAACTGACTTATTATAAAACTTGATAGTAAGAAAATTATCTGTATTTGAACATTGATTTTGTAAGATATTTTAATTTTTATGCAAGTTATGGGCATGTAAAATATTACAGTTCAAAAGAATATCTCGCTTAAAAATGAAAATATTGCAAACAAGTATGGATCAACACGGAAAATGAAGTACCTTCAAATTTGATAGTTAACTACAAGCATATGATCTGTGCTACAAGGCTAGGCTTTAGGATGTTCTTATAAATTACCTTTGTATTTTAAACATGTAATAAAAAAAAATTTGTTCATAAAAATTACAGATTACAATAAATAAATTAATTCCTTTTTTAGAAATTGGAGACATATTGTATTTCCTTCAACTCATAAACCTATAGGAAACGGATTCATATGGCCAACCAAAAATGATATATTTGAAGTGTTTTATTATTACAAACAGTAAATATGAAATGTAAGTGTTCAATATATTTATGAAAATAATTTATTTATGATAATGTTCTAATTAATAATACATAATGACTAATTTATAAAAAAAGCATTGACATGATTCTAAGAGTGGGTTGTATGTTAAATTGGAAGCAATAATAAACTAGGTGCACATTTAATTATAATTTTTAAAAAAGTTTAGTTTAATAAAGTTGTTTCGATATTTTTTCAATACCAAATGATTATAAAAAAAAAGTATTAAGTTGTTATTAATAAAGATAGTGATATACATTTATTAGTGTCTTAATATTAAGCTTATTTAACGTTTGTAATGGTATATAGTTTTTAGAACAACCTAATTAATAGTATGAAACGAAATGAAAGGAATATAGTACATTAAATATTTCTACACTCTTCAAACATTGCAATTAGAGGACAATATATATTTTATACTCATAGCGAACTGATGAATGTATTTTACAGTGATGTGTTGTTTTTTTTTTTTAAATCTACTTAAGCATCTTTTCTGGTAGGAAAGTGAATCTAGTTGGTACTTTGGAGGGTCAAAAGTAAAAAATTCCCAGTAGTTTTCATAAGCATAGTAAAAAACAAATTAAGGAAAATAGGGAAGTCTTATGCAATTAGTTTGGTATGATTCAAAAATGAATAACTTTAGAATTTTCACAAATATTTTATCACTGTGATATAATGCTGCTTATAATGTCAGACAAAATCTAAAGGTTTGCTCGCTAACACGGGACAAGGCTAAATTACCATGTCAATCAATTGACAATCTAATTTTTATATAACGCCAAGGATAAGACGTCTTAAGCGTCTGAAACCATATAACATAGTCTATTATTTTAAATTAAGGCAGGAGCGAAGTGACTTCATCAGTGTGTAAAGTATATATCATTTATACCTAGTATGTAACATAATATATGCAATAATTGTTAAACATATATATAAAGACTTAGGGTTATTAAAATTTTTTTATGTAATCAAGATTTTTAAATTTTCAAAAAAGATTTTTTCTAGATCTTTTTTTTAAACAGTTTTAAAAATATAAAATATATTTAAATTGAATGAAAATCGACCAAGTTAAAACAAATTAAGTTGTTGAATAAAAGTTATGTTAACAAGACACGAATCACATGATTTAATAATTCACTCTATCACGCAGATATTTTTAAAATAATCTACTTTATTTTATATCTATTTTGTTTTACGTTGAAAAAATGATTTATACGTTCTCAGTACATGATTAAATCGACATGGTAAAAAGTAAAATGTGTTATAATCATTGGCACAACTAGGGGGAGGGGGGGTACTTTGGGTCCTTAGCACCCCCTAAAAAATCATTTGATGTTAGGTCCCATTGAGTCACAAAAAAACCTGGAGCTTAAGCACCTCCTAGTTCAAATGTCTAGTTGCGCCAATGGTTATAATGTTGCAATTAATACATTTGCTAAGCTCCACTAATACTTACAGACTGTCATAATGAAATCCGCGTTTCATTTGATACTAATTAAATTGAGTTATTCGTGTTTTGTTATATAACTACCTATTAACTACCAAAGTATATTATTTTAACGAAGTAAACAACTTAATTTGTTTTAATTTGGTCTATTTTCACTTTTGCTCTTAAAACATTTTTTTCAAAAGTGTTTTAAAAATAACATCAAGAAAATGACCATCTTGAAAATTTAAAAAACTTAATTGCATACATTTTTTATGAATTTTTGAAAAAAAAATTTAACTTATGCCATTCAATTAGAATTTCAATACTTATTACTGTAAAAAACTGCATTTAAATATATTGATTTTCCATTAGTTACTAACTATATGGGTGGTATTTTTGAGACATACCTACTGTATTATTATATTTTATATTTTACACAATGACATTTTCAAATGCAATTTTTTCGGCAAAAATGAATTCAATCTACTGTATTATTAATGTTTAATAGTAAAAAAAATTACTTTGATAACAGTAATATCATAAAATATACTTAGTAATGTAGGCTGAAAAACTGTCTTAAGTCAGAATCGTTTTTTTTGTGTACAACGATTTTATATCTTTAAATTCAAATTGAACACATTACAGTGACCCACGTACACATAAAATACAGTGAAGCGGTGCCCACTTGCCCACTTTTTTATTTATACTTCAAGAGCATAATGGGCCCCACTTAATATGTTTTGAATATTAATATTAACATACTTGAATAATATTAAAAATATGAAATTGAATAATAGTTTTAATTATTTACAAAAATCTTAAATACAAATATAAAAATAAGCTATTATTATAATAAATTATTTATCATAATGCATAAGTTATCTTATTTTTAGGGCCAAACAATTTGTTCTATCCAAGGTAAAAATGCTGAAACTTTAGTGTATACACCTGGTGAATTTTCTGTTGCACACAATTTTCCAAATGATGTTATCCCAATTAAATTGAAAACACATGCATTTTTCTCTGATTTAACTACGAGTGGTCCGCCAGAATCACCCTAAATAGTAAGTAATAGTTCAATTAAAAATATTTATTCATTCAGTTTAAATTCTATTGGCTTGTGATAATTTAATACATAATTTCACTTACCAAACAAGTATCATGTCCTCCTGCCAAATCTCCAGCACACAACATAGAATCTATAATACCTCTATTTAGGGTTCTTGTTTTGCTTTCTCCTTCATATAATTTACCACACTGCCGATTATTTATTAAATTTAAATCTACTTTTAATAAATGATCACTTGAGCGATCGCCTAAATCAAATAAATTAATATTTAACATGTTTTAAAAAAAAAACTGAAATTACACATTAAGTATTGAATGCCTTAAATTACCATATTCAATGCTTCCCCACCCAGTCGCAGTAACTTTTTGAGAATAATCGATATTGTCATTATTGTTAAGACAAGCTGGGCGAATGTGGTTATTTAACTTAACTTCATTATCTAAACGTAATAGTGCAATGTCATTGTACTTAGATGTATTAATATAATCAGGATGCACAATGGTTTCATCCACCAAAAATTCTACTGGATGAGCTCCATCATCATTAGTCTGTAAATTCAAATCTCCCAATCTCACTCGTTCTGGAAACCCTCTGTCAAACATTATTCATTATTAAACGTATATTTTGGCATAATATGTATAAATACATATTGTAGAAAAAGTATACTTGTATAATTCTACAAATTCAATATTGATAATGATTCATATAATTTATTTAATTGCCAGTTGGTAGGTCTTAACACCAAATAAGTTATCAACTTACAATGTGCTATGCGTACAATGAGCAGCTGTCAACACAAATTGTTCACTTATTAACGTACCACCACAATTCCATGAAGTTCTAGAGCCTGTGCGGTATCCTACTGCCACCTACAAATTATATAATTGTATTAATTATAAATTTATATTAAAATTTTATTATTTCAGCCACATTATACCATATGTGGGAATTCTCCTAAATCGGCTTTAGTTCCACCAACAATTAACCCAACACTTTTTGAATCACATTTTTCTATTGACACTGGCTTTGATGCTGTGCCAATTGATAGAGGTAATACAGAAACAGTTGTTCTCAGTGTTTTTGAATATTCTTCGCATTCTGTGATAAAAATTATTATTTAATGCTTATCATTATTTTTGCTAGCCTAAATTTAATTTTACTTTTTTCACTGATACGTTTATTATCTTCGTTTGGGCTATTTTCATATTCATGATATTTTTTGGTTGTGGTTGTAAATTTTGTGTCAGTTAAATCATTAGGAAATAATATACTGCTACTAGTTCTATGATTAGTATTTTGACTTGGCCTCTTATTTTCTTCATAACCATTATGATTGACTTGACTGTTTGAAAGTGGTGAATTATTTTCATTATTCCCTGTGCTATAAATATGCTTTGGTTTCTTAGTGGTTGTATAATAATTAGGATTGTTATTTTGATTTGATTCATATGTTTCTTGGTTTGGTGGATTATTATATTGATTATAATTTGGACTTTGGGGTACAGAACTTTGGTATTTATTGTTATTTTGAATTTGTGGATATGTTTCATAGTATGGTTGATTGAAATTATTATTTTGATTCTGACTTACAGGCCTCTGTGTTACATAATAATTAGGATAATTGTAATAATTTTGAGGTATATTAGTAGTTTGGTCACTGCCATACATAATATTTTCATTGTTTGAATTTGGTTTATTATTACTGCTATAAAACCCATATTCATTTGTAGGACTAATAGGTGTAGGCCTATTTTTATTAGGTTTAATAACTACACCTTGTTCATAGTTTTGATAAGGTCTATCTTCAACAAACTCCATAGTATTTGAACTTTGATGTAAAACATTACCTACAAAATTGGGAGTGTTTTGTTTTTGATAATTGAAAAAATTTGTATTTGCGATTGGATTTGGTTGTAATACAGGTGCATGAAAGAAGTCGGGATTAAAACCTAATGGAAGTTGTATAGATCGATCCTCTTTTTGATCGTTACTTGAAGCAACATTTTTGTTATTTAAAATATTTTTAGCACAGCAAATAATAGTCTGTTTAGAATTACATATAGCTCCTAAATCAGTATCTCTTTGACATTTGCTTCTATATTGACAAAATCCAACAATACCATTTTTGTTTGTACATTCATCACCAATTTCTGTAAATAATAAATTATACACATCACTGCATTAGTATATCACATATATATATATACATAATACATTTGCATTTAAAACTTTAAAAGAACAAAACATAGAAATACATTTTTTATCATAAAATGTAATTAATTTCTACGTTAATTAATCATTTGTCATTTCTATAAGAATTTAAAAAAAATTAGTTTTACAAATATGAAAAAATGAACTTTAGGTGAACCTTCAGATAAATACATACTGTTTCGCATATAGAACTTTTTTTTTAAATTATAAATTATTTTGATTGGTAACAGTTATCAAGTATAATTGAACTTATTAATTGTAGACTATACTTACACAGAATATGTTAAATTTGTTTTTACCCCCGAAGTTGCTCATAATAAGTATCTATAAGAGGATTATTATCAAAATAGCACCCACCATAAAAAACCCTAGATCCTTTACTTTTTCGACAGTTTATTAAATAATGTACTATTGTTATTCAATATGATCAATCTGGTAAACTTTGGGCTGAAGTATAACTATTCGGACAATACCAGATATTGTTAATCGTTGTCAATTATCATCAATATAATATTCAAATATGTTCTCAACAAAATTAAATAAGTCTTGAGATTTTTCATTTTACATTTTCAAGTATATATTTTATACAATTGTACATATAATAAACTAATTTACTAATTTAAATATTATAATAAGTTATTACATTAAGACTTGTCATTATAATTGATTTATTGTTTAAAAATCTGAACGGAAAGAGGTTAGGTCTGGACGAATAGCCGTCTTGACATACCGATTATAATATTATTATACTCAACAATTATCTCAATTATACGTTATTTCTACGTATATAAATAATCTACGGAAAGATTGAGAATCGAATTCATTTTTTTCAGTCTAATAACGTCTATTTAGATCCTAGAATCACGATGCCTCTATATATGTTATATATACTTATATATAAGTAGACTTGATATGGACGTCATAATATAAACATTACTGGGTAATAACTAATAACTACTAACTAGGTAGTAACCCCCATGGCAGTGGCACCGAAGTATTTAATATAATACTTTGACATTATACATTTATACTTTGACATCGTACATCAAGAGGCCCCCTATCATCCCCCCTTTTAAATATAATAATTAGTTCAATCTAAGCACCTACATATAATGCAATGTTAAATCATTTATTTTTACGTTTTGATGTAAATTTTGAATTTACAGCGGAATCCCCTGCAGTACCATACGTCTCAACGGCGCGTTCCACATCTAAAGAATCTATACTATGACATATGTCAGATAAATTAGGACATTAGATGATAGGCGCCACTCCCCCATGGTACTCTCTTGCAGTTGTGTAGGCCGTGACTAGGTAGTAATAAATAATAATACTAATGCAGGTAACGCATACCTATAAAACTTTATTACACAACACAACCTCATGACGGTCTAGTCATGATTCCATAATGTGATTTCAGAATTTCAGAACGTGAATCAACTATGCTTATACCACTCACTAAGATAAAATTCTATCTTTGTCCGTGGTTTGTACAAAATAATTAATATTCCTGTACCTAATTATTTTACTGTAGGTATTTATATTAATTAACGCCATTTGGATTTTTAAAAATAGTAGTAGGTATTTAAGAAATATTACAAAATTTACAAATTTAACAATATAATAAAGTCAAACTGTACCTACCTATAGGAACATTATATTTACGTGATAGAATAATGTATTAGTGTGGCCTTGCTACCAAATACCAATAGTTATTGGTTGATATTGGGTAAGGATATTATTATTATGAGGGAAATTTTTTGCGATATTAGACCGATTCACTGGTAATTATTAAGACTTCTGAAGTCTGGTGTTAGTGTGTTACCTATAAGCTATAAGACAAAAACACGAATGCAAATTCGCTCTAACAAGTGTGGTACATCAATGTGAGATTGTGACCTTCAACTATTAATCTCCGAGTAAAGTTAACCCAAAATCAGATGCGACATTTGGATAATGGTTTGAGACTATTATTTATTATGAGCTACCTAGCTATGTATGGTAAAAATTAAACCCAAACTTAACGTATACAGTATACGTAACTTAATAAATGCGTATATAGTCGTTTTTATGAAAACCATTATAATTGTATACCTATTAAACGAAATTACCATATAAATGGATTTGTTGTTCTATAAACTCGAATAATTATAACCACTGGAATGCAGTTAATGGCATATAATATTAAAATGTATGTACCTATAGGTAATAGGTGTATCCGTATAATATATAGACATCAACACTATTATGTTGTTATATATTGTGACACTTAATAGCTGCTTGAATTAACGTATCTAAAAATTAACAGTTAATAATAAAGACAAATGAACATCGAAAAAGGGTCCGCGACCTCCCTAGACGATGCATGATTAATAGATTTTTCACAAAACATTTAATTTTTTAGTTGTACCTAAAGATTGCAGTGTTTTATATTTAAGCTTTTTTCAGTTATTGGGAAACTAAAAAGTGAAATGATGTTCTAAAAAGTCTCCTGCAGGAGGTATTATTGGTTTATTTTCGTGTATTTTGAACGTATATTTTACTTTGTATGCAAGTAATTTTAGCATTTTCCCAGTACTTTTGGGGAGCACCTACAACGTAACCACCAGCTTTTAATTAAACCAAAAACTTTAACCATTTTTAGCCTCCAAGATTTGGTAAAAATAAATTTTTGAATTCGATAGGTTGTGTTAAAATTAAAAATATTGATATATCTATAGGTATACCATGTGTCCGTCTGGCCCACCCGGCTATCGCTGGGGGCCCCAGCTAAATGGGAAAACAAATTAAGTTTACTCGCGATTCCCAAGAATTCTTTTTTATGTAATATATGACAATTATATATACTCATATATTAATAATATTATGACTATACAATAGCCCACCTTTGCTAAAAAAAATAGCAAAATAGCCATTTTGTAGTGTTACCTTAGTATTACCTAATTTATAATTTGAAAAAAAAAACAATATTGAAATCGGTTGAATTTTGAATAAATATAAACAACTTTGAAAAACCTGGAAAAAAATATTAAGCTGTTTTTGAAATCTCCATCACAATAACTTGCAACGGCACTGTATATAGGTGCATATTATAATATATGATTTAGTCCTATAATACAGCGTGTCCCACGAGGATTTACCCATTGCGATCTCCTGAGGTATTAAATATATCATAAATCTGTTTTTTATTAGACTCGCAGAGACAAGGACTTACGCATATTTTATTTCCTAATTTAAAAAAATGATTTTTTTAATTTTGAAACAATTGAAGATAGCTATTTTATAGTTTATTTTCGTGAACATTTTGACTTTTCAACATTTTATTTTCATTAATCTCATGATTTTTAATATTTTTTTTGTTTATAGGTAAAACGGCAAAAAAACGGGTTTTGTCCGGGCGGCGAGTCCCCCTTTACGGCTTATGGGTGTATCCTCACCTATAGGACCCTCTGTATATAATATTGAGATGAGCTAAACAAGACAATGTCTTTGTATCTAATTTTTTTAGATTCTAAGCAGTTGTACTAATTAGAGGGAGCAATGTATTGTGTAATATGTAACTTATTAGCTTTAAACAATTTTATTCAGTAAAAAAAAATTGAATAGGTATTTTTATATTTATTTATTTTTAAGTTAAAATATTTGTTGATACATGTTTAACAGCTTGTTAAAATAATTTTAATATTTTATTAGATATATCATTAAATTGTCACTAACAAGTAGATAATAATATAGATATGTATATATTGTATATAAGCTAAATTATTTCCTGTGTGAATCATTTATCGAAAATTTGCAACTATTTACTATACACACTTCTGTATCCTAAATATATTATAATACATTACAGGAAACTGTGTGATTGATTTTATTTTATTTTTAAAAAAAAATTTCGCAGTTACAACACAAATGGCAAATCCCGTTTTTACCAAATGATACCATGGTACCAAACATTCAGCTAGTCTTATATAAATATAAACCTTAGTCCAATTACAATGTTAACATTATCTAAATATAAAACAAAATGTTCAGCAATATTTTAATGTAGCTATTAGTTATTTACATCATCACATATATCTACGAATATAATATGACAGGTATGAACCCTGCTCAGGGATAGTTTATATCAAAATGACCAAGTGAATCAGGAGAATCAGTAATTGAATTTTTAATTCGCCACCAATGTAAACATTAAACAATTTGTTGAAACTTGAAACTCTACTTAGCTTTAGGCCAAGGTTATTTACGAGTTACGTCATAATAATAGCCTATATACGTTGTACATAAAAAAAAACCATTTCTGGAAGATATAATTGATAAAAAAGTATCATTAAAGCAAAATCCACAGAACTAAGTAAGGTAAACACAAGCGATAAGCCTCCTTCGTATGCATGTTTATATACAGAGGTTGCTTGACTATAACTGCTCGAGTGGTTAGGTACTAGATAATATGGATATACAATATTTGGGAGAATAGTGCGATTTGTTGAACATTTTCTAAACGCGATTTATAATTTTAATTTCAACAAAGTAACTAATTATAATCGTGGTTTAAATTCGTTGAATAATCAATAAATTAACAGTTACTTATATGTTTTATCACAAATTTGGCTGTAGGAGAGTGAGTTTCGATGATTCTTGGCTAACTATAAATATAGATACGATCAGGGACGGATCTATATTCTAGGGGGGGCCTAGAGGCCTAGGCCTTCCCAAACATAATTTTTTTTATAATTCTATATGTATGATAATATAATATATTATACATAATTATAGACTGTGAATCCAATATTGTATAATATAAAAATATTTAAATTAAGAATAAAATGTATATTTTAATTGTATTTGTGTTGTAAAAAAAATGTGCCCCCCCCCCTAGATCTTTGTTATGGATCCGTGCCTGTTTCCTATAATAACAGAACACTAATAAGCTATACCTAATACTTTTCAAATCGCTTCTGTGTAAGTATGTAATATACTAATATGCATAATGTATATTGTATAATATGTGTTTATATGTGTTCGTGCATTCAACAATAATATCAGTTCAATATAATATAATATATGATGATAATACATAGATGATAGATATTGAACTTCATAAATATCTTAGAAATTATTGATTCATTTTCCGACTAAAGGTATACTATAATTTCATAATTAAATAATATTCTTCACATGACGTACCTTGCTCAAGTGCCTGACAATAATTCACAAAAATCAAAACACCGATTGTTTTCCAGATATGTATACAATGCATATTATTATGTTCGTTACTCGTACAGGAACAATGATATAAACTATAAACTAAATATAAACTAAGTTATATTTATGTGTGAGTAGTATAATATTAAAATATGTACATACTGCACTTCGACACCACTAGTTTGCCGACTTATACAACGAGACTAACGATGACCATTTGGAATAAATTGATAGTGAATAAACAAAATGAACAGAAATCCATACTGGTTTCCCCCCTTAAACTATTTCATACATTTTATGTGAGGATATTCATTTATACTGGATGCCCTACCACCTGTTCATAAACTAGGATAGCATGCATTAAAGCCTGTTATAATATAGGAAATGAATTATCTAATTTTTGGAAAAACCTTGAATATTAATCATCATAACACAATATGTTTGTTTTCAGAAAAAATTGATTTAAATACAAAATTATACAAAACATACATATATATATATATACCAAATGCTGTATTATGTTTGTTTTATGTAATTAATAACTAATTATGTACCTATTATTATTTGTTATAAAATGCTAGAAAAAGAAAAATTTCGTCTGGGATGTAAATGACACATGCTTATACAATTTAATACCACTTACAGACCTAAAATGGTACAACAGGTAACAGTGTATAATGAAATTTATTCTTCTGACTTGTAAAACAAGTTAATACACCTTAGGTATAAAATATTGGCCTCAAATCTCTAAAGTAATCTCAACTTACAATTTCACAAAAATAAACCCAAGAACTTGTAGGTACAAAATAAGACACATTTTATCAAGAATTGTTTTTGACGTCAGTTTATTTAACACGCAATTCAGAAATTAAGATAAATAGCATGTCTAATGTCTACAATCCGCATATAATGTATAATTGTATACATATAATAGGACAATGATAATGTTTTGGAACTTATGTTTGTGAAAAGGTTCATGATCACGTAAAATTAATGAGTGATTAATTAGTAACCGTTTGAGAGTTTAGCTCATATTATATTACTTATTAAATTTATAAAAATAATAATGAACCATTTGGTCCGTGCGCAGTGATAAAATTGTAAATGATATAGTATGTTACTATATGTTCCTTAGGTTTGTGAAAACATTTATTTTTCGTTTGTTATATGCGCGTATTGCATATCCTTTAGACACGGTGGCCCATGGTGTTGGTGAGTTGCGTATCCATTAGATACGTTGGTCAATACTTCAATAGTGAATTTTTATTTCATTTTTAACGAAAATAGTGATTAAGCTATGTCAAGCGGAAGCAATGACGCATCGTTTGATGTGCGGATTCTTGAAAATGGTGCAATAGTATTCGTTGAGAAAAATAGATGTTTACACATAATATATATTACGATTGCCTCAATTATAAAATAAAACGATTCTGAGTGTAGTCTAATATTGCACTTGCTTCTATTTCTTCAATATTTTTGGACGGTTGTGACTTGTGGATAGTAATTTTATTTCGCTTAGATACATGTCGCATGCCATGACGGTGCGTCAACCTTTGGCAGCCGATCATCTCGTACCCAGCTGCCAACGTGCGGAACTGGGAGTTGAGTATGAAGCACACGGGGAACAAGTAACTATCGCGAATATGATCCAGGTGAACACGTTGATCATCAACGTAACTACCTCGGTGGCATAATAACGTTTAGACGACCCATGCAGACATGAGGACAGTTGTAAACGGTTTCTGACATATTGGGCAGCCACAGGTTGTCGATGGTGGTTAACGTCGTGACGTCGGCGAACAACAGCGTGATTATCCACACGGCTAGCGTGCAGTAGCTGACCACGGCAAACGTCCGGAGCAGCGCGGATATTAAAATGTCACCAGTCAACCGTTGCAGGACGGCCGGCCGCACGCCGTGTACCGGTACCGTGTCACGTTCAGAACGGCCTGCACCGAACGGTGTTGGTGTCCAGCACGATGGCGTTGAACGCCACCACGGCTGAGGTCGCGTACCGCCGCAGGTCGTTGGCTGACGTATACAGCCTAGCTACCAGCTGTTCACGATCAGACGCGCGCGAACCAGTATGCTGTCCGAGACCGGCGACCCAACACAGTACTACCGATCACCTTGAAGAGCGGTCAGGCCTGCAGCCGTATCGTCCTCATTGCACTCGTCCGAGGTTACGGTCACGGCCCTATGTAGGCCTATCGTGGTCACGGCCTGCGCAGCGGATAATGTGTCAGGCACGTTTTGGAGATCGCCTCAAGTTTTTGTTTTCGAACTGTGTAATGTTTTTTAATAATGAACGGCTTAAAATCATTAATTAAAATGCAAGGTGCTACCTATAGGTATTTTTAACTGTGGTCAGGTGGTCTTACTGTCTTAGTAGCCCTTATTCCCAGGAATAATATTATTTTTGAATTACAACAGAATATCTAAAAATCTAAATTTTTCTTTAGAGTATCCAATTTTGTCAAAATTTGCATGAACTTCAAATAGTTACCTAATGACCTCAGTGGCGCAAAACTATACCATACCCGGCCCGCTACTGACATGAGGGAAATGTTCACTTTGCCACTCCAAATGACGCCTCTGTATGACCTACCCATAAAAAAGATTGCTTTGTGTTTCAATATGCAATACTTATATCAGAAAACTTATGTTGGTTATTGGTATTGGAGTGAATAAATGTACCTATTATCAGACATTTAGGTAAGAACATTATCTGTGCTTATGCGTCGGTGATTTTTCAATATTTTAATTTTCAAGCGGGGTATGATCACTTTTAATTTGTAATATTTCACATACCCATATATTGCTTGAAAATTAAAATATTGAAAAATCGCCAAAACTTAAGCACAGATAATGTTCTTACCTAAAATTTTTATAATAGGTCAATTCACTCTAATATCAAAACTAACAGCACACTATTGAAACTGCTGAATGACAATTTTCTATGTCGTATGCGTGTATAAGACGGAGACAACAAATGCGTGGGTAGCAATTTTCTATAAATGTGATATAAATTTGACTTGAATGCTTATCAAAAAAATTGAAACTTGTTTTATTCTTGTATTTTCATTTCTACGTTATCAACATTTGTTTTTGAACTTCTATAATTTGCTATACAATTTGTCATTAATTGTTTAATACATTTATTTGCCTTATCTTGAATTGTATTCTTTTCAATGATTATTTTCATACACTGTCAACAATATTACATTATTTCCCATGGTCATTAGTCATTACTGAATATAGATAAAATATATATCTAAACTCTCCAAAAATAAACATCATTGGTTATCCATTCGTCCCTATATATAGTATATATTAATATGGCCATTATGTAACGCCATAACAACCGATAAAAAATAGCATATAAAATATATGATGTTGCCGGGACCTTTAATTCTAGGTCATTAACCCTGTAACAATATGTCACTACAACCGGTCCTTAAGTATATAAACGATTTCTACAGTGTACGGTGTTAAAAGAAATATTGACTTTTCAAATAATTATAAATAGGTATTAGCCATTAGGTACAAGTTAATTAAGTAAACGTTACATTATAAAAATGTAAAACAAAAATAAACCACAAGACCAATGTAGAACTGTAGAAGTGAAAAATACTCCAAAAGAAACATAACGAATAATGGCAAAAATCAAAATAAAATGTCTTATATTATAATTTATGCAATATAATTATGAGTCTATTAATCTATATATAGCCAAAATATATTTATATTAAACCGATCACCGAAAGAAAAAAAAGTAAACGCCAACAAAATTAAATTGATGTTTTTAAGTTGAACTAGTATGAAAAAGCTGCTCAAAAGTCTTACCTTTAGTGATTATTCCAAGAACTCATACATTTGGAGTGGCTGTTTTGGCGTAAAAACACTTAATATTGTTATCTATATTTTAAGCTATTTCTTATAGTCATAGCCCAAAGGCCACACACACACACACATATATTTATTATATATGCTTTAGTTTACCAATGTACTAAATTCAAAGACGAAAGAATAAAATGAAATGAGTACGCATAGTCAATTATTTTAAGTGTTTTCTCAGTGTTAGAGATACAAAATCCTTTGCTCTAGCGATATATAATACGGCAATATATAATATTATATATTCATCTCTTCGCTTAGAATATAAAATGTATTAAAATATACATTAAACGCAATTTTGTTATTTCACAGGGTTTTTTTTTCAAGTTTAAAGTTGGTAGTTAGGTATTAATTATTAAAACACTTGATTTGCAAACAATTTTCTGTTAATATTAAACATTTCAATAAAAAAATAACATCAAAAATATTGTATACATGCTATAAGAATAAATGTTTTGGCCATTATATTTTTATTAATTTGGTATTACTGGCTACTGCAGTAATTCAGGCAATTACCCGTTTCCGTCAAAATTAAAATGCTTATTTCCGCAATCCCCTGTTTCCACCAATATTAAAAAAACGTTTGATTTCCGTTTCCGTCAATTTGCTTGCTACTCGTAAATTATCAAAATATTGTAATACAAATAAAAATCAAAGAAAATTTGTTTTTTCTTTTACCTAATTAAATTTAACACAGGCTGTATAAAATCAAACACAGTTCTTACACATAATTTATTATAATATATGACTTATTATTATTATTCTGAATAAAAACTATGCTGAACAAATAAATAAAATATTATAATATATTGTGAATTTTTTTATTTGAATATTATTATTTATTTAATTTTTGAATATTAAACGTTGTCATATAAACCATGTACAGTTATTTCAAGTCCACTTTTCATGATTTAAAATTTAAATATATAAGTAACTTAAAAAATAATCACGTTTTTCTTTTTTTAATGCAACGTTCAACATAATATTATACAGTGTAAATGTGTAATACGTAGTGTAGGTATATGATAATGCAAAATTTCTTCCAAACATAATATGGAATATAAGTAAAATAATTTTACCAAAGCAGGTTTAACAGGTATATTGGCGGAAACAGGAATCAAACCTTTTTTTAAATTGGTGGGAAAGGGCGATAACGAAAACAGTCATTTTAAATGTTGGCGGAAACGATACATGGCCATATTTCATTGATACATTTTTGTTATTCTTTTATCTTAAATGAATTTAATACACTGTCCATTCTCTTAATGATATTGACTAGTGGCATCATGCGTTGACTATCATGTTCTTTTGCTTTTAATTTATTTAAATATCCATATTCTGCTATCTGGTGATTAATATGCCCGAACACTTTTTGTTTATGTTCTATTGGAATCAAAAACCTCAAACCAATGTCTGTTTCATTTTCTCTGTAATATGATCCAAAATTTAAAATGTCTCATGATAATGTAAAAAACAGCCAATAACTTACTTTTTATATTGAGCAACATAAATGGGTGAATTTTTATTTTGAGTATACACCCCAAATACTATCATATGATCGTGTGGATGATAATCTACTGCGCCACTAGTGGCAGCTGATAAATCTTGACGATTCGTATAAAATGCCAATTGTTTAGCAGTATACGCTTCCCAAACATTAACTAGTCCGTCTTCGCCGCAGCCAAACACAAGATTACCACACGGGCTTAATACACATCCTGTTTGAACTTTGTTGTTTACACCGCCCTATCAAAGATAACTTTTGTATTTATCATGACAAATGCGAATCTTGTTATATGTAAATACTTACCCTGAACCACTGTATGATTGCCGTCGTATATAAATCCATCATACGTAAAATACTATCTCTGGTTTGAATGAGAAGTCGTTTACCGGCTGGATGTAAAATTATATTACTTATTATAACTTGTCGTATTTCGGGTACTGATATAATTCTTTTAAGTTCTAGTCTAAAATTTCATATATATGTATCACATATTTTAAATGTTAAAGGTTATTGGGCATGTGTATATTTCTGGTAGGGACCATAAGTAAAAAAAGGTGGGCAAGTGGGTACTGCTCTTATATACATTAAGATTTAGGTGCCGTGTGGGCAGGCCCCTCATGTCAAATTTTGGCCCCCTGCAGTACCTACCAAATGTTTTTATGTGGGCCCTATACAAAACTTTCAATAATATACAAGCCGTTATACAAGCGATACGAGTGTCCCATACACAATATATCTACTTAATATATTATAACATTACACATTTGACATTTATATCATATAAAATAAGTACCTATTTCTATCAAAATTTCAAAAATTACAAATTACTTTCAACGAACATCTAAAATAGCCGTGCCTCTATGGCTTAAATATACAAGGTTATTGCAATAGTAGCCCCACTATATCATTTTATCACGTTAAGATATTAAAATGACAGCGTAAGGGGACGACCTATAGATACTGGCTAATTACTATGATATATTCTAATATATGGACTCAAAGTTGTAATTGCGGCACCGGATTAGTACTTACCCCCCATCCAGACCCCCCTATACGTAATATAATGTTCATAATTTTTCCAGCCATTTACGTATTTTAATAATATTTAATACCGATTTAAATGTTTATATAAGTGTATATGACCTACCTACAATTTTCGAGCGTCCATTCGATAATAATCCCATGGCTATCGGATGAAAGTACTATAGTTTCTAATTGAGCAATACTTGATATGAAACCTTTGTGGTATTCCATTTCTTGGCACAATGTCCATTTATTAAAGGTGGAAGTCCATAATCGCAATATACTATCGTAACATCCAGTTATTATAACTGTGTTATTATATTCAGCACAATATACATACGACGGATGTGGAAGAATCTAAAAATAATCATTTTTCAAGTACATACTTTGTTTTATATGTATTTAATTGTTCATACTTGGAAGTTTGTTTGATTATTATTCTTCAGTGTCCAAACACACGCAGTATAATCGGAAGAAGTTGTTAATAAATTATTATTATCATTACTCCACCTTAAAGTATATACCAAACCTGTGAATGTCAAAACATAAAAAAATTATTGTAAATCGTAATAGACTATATTATACAATGTAATACTTTTATCGTAAACCCAGTAATAAAGTAGTTTCTTAAGAAATTCAAGGCATTTTTAATTTATTCTTTAACGTTCAATACTTTAATAACATATTAACTATTTTACATTTTTCTATGATTATCGTAATTAGCATTTGTTAGTTGTTTTTAAAATAATTAAAGTGTTTTAACAATTCTTTTTATTTTATAAGATGTTGCCAGTGCCGGATAGACCGCCGGTACAAGCAGTGCATTGCACCGGGGCCCCGATATTGTAGATATCGAGTACTATAAAATAAAATTGGTACTTGGTAAAATATATATTTTGTTTTTCAAAGGATGTATAATTAATTATACTTTGAAAGTATATTTAATTTATTCCCATCGTTGGTGAATTATAATTGTGAATGTTTGATTGATTGTTTTGTATTTATTTTTATACACATTATCGTGTACGCTGATACAACAATTTACCGAGACACGATAACATAAACGTCTACGTTGTGTTGCATTCGGCGAAGTACAACTGAATCCAAAAATAGATGTATTGAACATTTTCTAATATATAGTACATTTTATAACATTTTTAAATTAGGGGCCCTAAGGCCGGGGCTTTACACGTCGTATTCCGCGGCGTTTTCCGTCAAATTAAAAACGCATTTGTTTAAATCGGAGTAGCTATACACGAAGGCCGGGGCGTAATACGCCGCGTTTCTCGCGGCGGCAAAAAACGCCGGTCGGTTTGCGTTTTCCTCCGCGGCGTATTACGCCCTACGTGTATAGCTGCTCCGATTTAAACCAATGCGTTTTTAATTCGACCGGAAACGCTAGAGTTCAAGATCCGGCACTGGATGTTGACCGGTTCACGATAAAAGGATCACTGTATTGATACCTATTACAATTTAAGTGAAGAGAATTTTACAAATTTACAATGATTATTTTATTTTGATTAAAAATTTTAATATTTTAATACGAAATATAACATTCAAAAATTGTTTTTGTATTACAGAGCCAGAATTATTATAATATTAAAATATTTTTTTTCACATACCGAAGAAAAAATTTAAATATTAGTGTTGATTATTTAAAAATCTTCGGCCTTAGTCTTTTCACTATTTTGTATAGACTAATTGATATTTGGTAATAATATTGGTATAAAACACTATATACAGGGTCGAACCCATTGGTGGGGGGGGGGGGGTGGAGGTGGTGGTAATAATACCTCCCCCCACCATAATAATTTGTTTTATTAATTTTTCAGTTGGCCATTTATGAAAAACTGAATAACTGTACATAATGGCCAATTGATTTGAAAAATTGTAATACTGATGTTGCTGATAAGTTAAGGGGATTAATATTATCAATTCCAATGTATATATGTATGTATGTATGTTCTAGCCAAGCAAAACATAGTTGTTTTGATGTCTCCTATGAAAATTAATTTATTATGTTTCTATGGTTATAAATAAAGCATTAGAAAATATCGGTTAAAAAATTAAATATCAGTAATAGTACCCACTACCCAGCCCAAAAACATATTTATGTTAAAATATTAGAAATAAATATAGGTATAATTATTTTTTATAATTATTTGAAGTTCAAATATTATTAAATAAACAATATAAACTTAAAATAAACTTGGAAAAATCTCCACCAAATCACAATTCATAAGGAAAAAAACATTTTACATATTTTCAAAGTTATAACCATGACAAATTAAAAAAAAAATTAAATTTTAATTTGTCATGGTTATAACTATGTTGGCATAATAATAAAAAAAAACTCATGAAAATTTACCGCCCCCTAAGTTCCACTAGGAGGCGAATGGCCCACCTTGCCCCCCCCTAAATACGGGCCTAGGTTTCTAATTCTGTCATACCGTCGTCCATCAACCCAATAAAATAAAAATAAATCTCAAAAAATAACATCGTTAAATAGTTTGACGAATCTAAAACCAATTTAAGGAAACACGTCATATAGCATAATATTATACCTCCTATAGTGACTTAATCGGATATTTAATTTTAGGTCATTAAATCCGATATTACTGCCACAACTGAGATACATTATTATTTTTATATATACCTACCTACAATCTATACCAATAATTATATGTATGGTTAAAAAAACTTAGGTATTTTTACGTGGAAATAATGCCGAGTCTACAGGTTTGTAATAAAAGAATAAAACTCATAATAATACGATTTTAAATTATACATTTTGATTTGACAAGTAGGTAGGTATACCTAACCTAACCTATCTTATATGAAGTTATATTATATTAAGTTGAGATATCCATATAAGGTGATATTATATATGTAACATTATAACTTACCTTGATGACCAATTAACTGTTTAAACAATTTATATCCGGGTACTGAATAGATATTTATATTTTTTCCTGTAGCAACTGCTAGCCTTAAACCATCATAACTAAATTTTAAATACATACATCCTTCTAAGTTTGGTTGAAGTTTCACAATTTCAGAATTTGGTATTTTACATTTTTGACCAGGAAAACGTTTCCACTTGATATCGTATTCCTATAAACACAATTAATACTATTCATTTATTTTTCGATTAACATTTAAATTAATTTATACTTGAAATGTTTCTTGACTTGAATTGATTGAATCGGAATTAATTTCATTTGGTGAACTAGAGTTAATAGATTTTAATTCTTGTTGATTGTGTTCTGATACCACTTCAGTTGCCCCAGAGTATTTTACTTTATTCAAACTAATATAAAGCGTGCTTGGATATTTTTTTAATATTCCTTTTATAAACCAATGCATTGCCTAAATATCCAAGCATAGACTTTTTTTTTTTAAGTTATATTTCACAAGTTTACTTCCAAATTATACCATATCTGGTAATACCTACCGTTGGATGACTTTTGTGAAAAGACTTCGGCTTTGGCCCAGGTTTATATAATTGTAATCGTATTTGTTTTCCTACATTAGTAATTCCATTTGATCCAATTGGTCTTATAAACGCCCAAGCTATTCTATGCCAATCATTCATTGTTACTAGAGGTCGAATACTTCCAGTAAAATCTACAATCTCAAATAATATTACTGTATTCTCTGTTATGATGTGTTTATAATTTTCAGTATAAACCAGTTTTTCATCCCAGATTGGTAATATTGTTCTAGACATACATTTTAAGTTTATTTTTAGTGCATTTAAATTAAAATATTCAAAATAAATATTACCTACTTATGAAATTTGAAATCAAATTCTTTTGTCAAAATTGGATTGATATAAGTTTTTTCTTGATTTGTTACATCTGCATCGCTTGTTCTTAGATATTCCCATGTAGTTGTATCGATAATAGAAATTATTACACTTGGATGTTTTATTCTTGTATCAACTTTTAATGCATCTGTTTTATGAATATAAATTTCTAGTTTAATGTTTTCATTTTCATCTAAATATTTATTTTAAAAATTATTAATAATTATTATTTTAAAATTCATAGAAGGATTGTTGTAAAATAACTCCAAAAATAATACTTCTTGTTTCTTCATTAAACATGTTTAAACTAGCAACATTATTTATTACAGCTGACAGCTCCATGTCATTTGTTTCTCTGTTTTCTTTCATTTTAACTCTAATAAAATATATATTAGAAATTATACTATTAGAAACTTCAAACTATGCAAAACCGCATAATATGTAGTATTTTTTACAATCAATGCATTCTATCAATAAATATTTTCTACTTTTTATGAATGAATTTAAGTTTTAAAGCTGTATATTTATTGATTTATTGTGTACTATACTTTAATGGCACTATTCTGCTTGAATTATCTGTGATGTCACTATCACTTAATTCAATAGATACACTTTCTGGCGTTACTGATCGGCTGTTTTGTAAACTACTCTTGTTTGATATTGGACTAATAGCAGATATACTTCTTTCACTAGATCCATTAGTACTTGCAGACTTTTTACTAGATATTGAACGCGGACGAGGGACAGGTATTGGCATACGTACATCAGTGTTATCTGTTATTTCAAAATTGTACGATAACTAAATTAATTCAGACAAATTTTATTTGACTCTTAAATAATTTATAATAGTAGTATTACAGAAATTACTTTTAATTTTTTTCCAACTTTGTGACAATGGTGATGAATCATGGCTAATTGATGATAATTCTGATCCATCCCTGTATACAAATTACCCAATTCATCTTTTAAATTAAATAACAAACATTGTAAACTTCAATATATGACATATGATATAAAATACTATGACTGTACTCAGGGGCACGAAAATTCTCACTGGGAAAACCAATATTTTTAGACTCCTTTTCAATATAACCTTTACTAATTACTTACATTGACGTAATTTAAATTTTTGTTTGGAAAATGTCTTAAAATTGTTGTTGTTCAATCAACTTATGGGGACACTAATCATCATGACATCTGTTTTTTTATATTATTTTTGGTTTCAATGTACACTAGTATGATATTATATCAATATATTACTTTAGTCTGTCACATTTGTCTATTATTTTTTTTTAAACAGGTATGTCGTTTCATTAATTTTTTGGAACTTCTTATCTAAAAACTATTAATTTAATTTAATTTAGCTTTGAACAATCTACCAATTTATTGTTGTTTAATGTTTCAAATAAATAACAAATACAATTTTAAGCATGTTCTTTTATTCAATATAAATTAAAACCAGTAAGACTTATCCTTAAGAAACAGTTTACTACATAAACGCATAACAACTAATAATACCTAATTAAAATAATTATAATAACAATTTACTTAAAATATTTCTTTTAGTAAGTACCCAGTTCATTTATTATTATATCATTATCTAGTTCTATCAAAATTAATTTTTCTATAGACATTAATATAAATGATTTTAGATTATCGATAGTCATTGAGTTTCTCAATCTATTATTATTAGATATTGAAGGATATAAAACGATCTACTATTATCCCTTTATCATACTAATTTAGACTCATAACATAATAAAGTCAAAAATTTAATTCATGGCGCTACTCGTCCCCTGACTGTACTTAAGACAGACATAAATCAATAGCTAAAACTGATTATACTGTTAGTCATTACATCAAGTTAATTCTTAGATATATAAACCTAAATTGTAATGGCCAATGGGTTATAATTTTATTTATTTAAATTAAAAATGATTGTAAGATTTTTGTGGTTTATTAAAAAGAGTGCTTATTGAAAATATATAAGTACCTCTCACTACTGCTGGAACTAGATCCTGTAGACTGAATATCATTTATACTTAATAATTTCTTCTTTCTTGGTTTAATTTCTGGTGGTTTCTAAAAATTAAATTATTTTATATTTTAGTTTTAGTTTTTAAGACTTGAAAAATTGTATTTACTCAAGATTAAACATTGTCTGTTATTCTAATTTCTGACGATTGCAATACTGCATATTTGAAACTTGTCTAATAACTTAAGAGATACCCTATTGCTTCTTATTAAAATTTAAAGACAATTAATAGTTTACAAGAATTTTATAACTTTTTCTTCTACATTATTACTTTCTGACTTTATAATAAAAAATATATTTGTTGGCTTAAGCATAAATGATCTATAGAGATCTTCTTAATAATTAAACCTATTTTTCCTAAATAAATAAATAAAATCTTAAAAAAAATAAATATTTTAAGTATCAAGGTTAAAACAATATCACTTATATATATATCACTTTATATCACTTTAAACAATGTATTTTATCTTATTGTATTTACCTAGTGTAAATAAACATATAAAAAATATTATTTAAAAAAAAAAAAAATAATGAACCTATTCAATAGAAAAATGTATCAAAAACAGAATCTAAAATACTAGATATATTACTAATTACTACACTTTATTATTCAATATATTATGAACCAATATTTAATGAATTTCAACATCAAAATTAAAAAAGAGTTTCCTTGATATACTTACACGTTATGACAAATTCACAATAACATTGTAGTTCATAGGTACCTATCGTAATTAATAATTATCTTATTTTCTTAAAAAACAAAAACAAATATAATACATTTAAACTTACCTCTATTAAATTTTCTCTAGAATCTGATATAGGGCTATATAAATTATTATGAAATTCAGTAAGTTCAATCATTGGATCTTCATCCATTACTTATTATACCAAATTAATTTTATTGAAGAAAGATATTTAATTTGTAATACGCTATACTTTTTAAAATTTATTTTTCACGTTCATTCTTTTTTTTTACTATTTTAATATTACTATCAAAATAACAACAATAACTATCTTCTATATTCTAACCAAATTATTGCATTGAATAATAGTTGGTTTGTTGTTTTTGTTGTGTATTGTGTAAACTGTAGTCATAGTGGATATCACCATAGAAACAAACTGATTGTTTACATTTTTATGGAAGTAAATTTGAATAACAAACCTTTTTTAACCATGTTTTTAGTCTACCTTTATTACATTATTTATAAAATAAATACTTATTTCATTATTAAAGAGTAGGTAATTCCATTCTTAGATTCTAATTTTAGTGAATAGTGTTTTTAATAAATAATATTCTTTTTGTAGTCTGTAGGTAATCTATATAATTAATATAGCTATATATAACTAATCCAGCTATAAATTAAACTAAGTTTTTACAGTTTTCGTATATAAGTAAATAATGCAAATAATATAAATAATAATATAATGTAAATAATACATTTATTAGGGGGAAAATGTCAATGGGGGGTTTTTACACCCAAAACTCCCCTTGCCTACGCCACTGTAGACACATAGTAACTAGTAACAGTAGTACCTAAGTACTAGCTACTAATTAATTATATTAACGTTATGTATTATAGTATAGTTATTAGTTGGATTATTGATTTTATAATATTATATTAATATAGTATATTATAAAATCAATGGATGGATGTATTAGATTTGTACAATATTTATAATAATTTATATTTCATGGTAAAGAAGTTTTAAGTTATAACTTAAAAGTAATATGAATCACATTTTTTTATGTGTGGTGTAACAACTTAGAGGTGAACTGAATCGCGGACGTTCCGTCCCCGTCTATTAAAGATAGGACATTTAGCCCCCGGGAGTTAATATTATCTCCGTAGTCGTCGTCGTCTTTGTCGCCGAACAACGCAAACTAAATTGGTAATATCACATGTTAGAAAATTCCCGAAAATAATATTTTAAAAGTTAATAGTTTTTTTTTGTGTCTGTTTACACGATAAGTAGTCGAAATAATGCTTCGATTTTTTAACGATTTTCGATTTTCGATTGGAAAGTGAATATCGTTGGTGCATCGGGGAGGTCAAAATTCCCAGTAATTTTCAAAAGCGCCAAGAAAAACAAAAGAAAAATTAAGGAAAAACGGGACTTTTTAGGCAACATCAATTTTTCACAAAATTGAATTTGGTTTTTGTTGTAACTTTAAAACAAATGACCGTAGATAGAAATTTTCACTCGTTGTTTATATTTTCATTTTCTATACACGTTAAAATTTTTAAAATATTTTGATTTATTTTGAACTGTTTAGGGACATTTTCATTTTCCATTTTTTTTTAGTTTTTTTTTCTAAAAATATCAAAACAATTTTATTTGTTGGTTAAAAAAGCTTGAAAATTTAATAGAAGTATTTTGAGTTAAGAATTCGTAAAATTTTTCTTTTTAAATCTAAGATTTTAAAATGTAATACAAGATTCCTTATAAGATTATATACCTTGATCAAAAAAAAAATGTCTATCAGAAAGTCAAATTAAATTTTTATGAGCGTTTGAAATTCAAATTTTTACAACATTGGATAGTCACTCGATTTCTCATGTAGCGATTTCCTTAGTTTGTTGTAATTCAAAAACGAACAATTGTAGATACATGACAATTTCACTGAATGTTTATACTAGCATTTCCTATACACCATACAATTTTGAAAATATTTTGACTCTTTTTGAGCTATTCACGGGCATTTTCAGTTTTCAATTTTTTTTTCTATAAATATCAATAAAATTTTATTTGTTGGGAAAAAAAGCGTGAAAATTTAATACAAGGCTCCTGATATATTTTTACAATAGCAGTTGAAAAATACTAAAAATACATAGACACAATTTTTTTTAGAAGCATTTAAAGTTATAATTTCGACAAAATTTATAAAATGTTCAACTTTTATAGTTAAGGATTGAAAATTTAAAACAAGGCTCCACGTAAATAGGTATATACCTAACCTAGGTTATATATAAATTTCTTTATGCACAATAATATCATGAAATATACTTAGTAAGATCATAGTCTGACTGACTGTTTTCGCTCAGAATCGTTTTTCTTATACAATGATATTATATCATTGAATTCAAATTTAACACCATGCATCCATTACAGTGACCCACTTGTAACCTACAGTACAGCAGAGCGACATCCATTTACCCACCTTTTATTAAATCAAATATAAATTTTGTGGGCATCTCCACATATTAATATAAATTATATTGAAATTGTACGTTTTTTAAAAATAATTGAAATTTTAATTAAAAAAAGGTTGGTAAGTGGATGTCGTTCTGCTGTACAGTAGGTTACAAGTTGGTCACTGTAATGGATGGTGTTAAATTTGAATTCAATGATATAATATCATTGCATAAGAAAAACGATTTTGAGCGAAAACGGTCAGTCAGCCTATGATATTACCAAGTATATTTGATGATATTATTGTGAATAAAGTAATTTATTTATATCCTATTTACGTGGAGTCTTGTTTAAATTTTCAATTCTTAGCTATAAAAGTTGAACATTTTATACATTTTTAACTACAAAATAATTATTAAATTTTAAATTTGATCAATTTTGTCAAAATTTGAACTTTAAATACTTATAAAAAAAATTGTGCCTATGTATTTTTAATATTTTTCAACTGCTTTTGCAACAATATATCAGGAGCCTTGCATTAAATTTTCACGCTTTTTCAACCAACAAATACAATTTTATTGATATTTATAGAAAAAAAAACACACATCATTGTAAAATCAATACATTCATCGTTTCACTCAGAATCTAAAAATCCATTTAAATATGCTGATTTAAAATACAGGGGGCCAAACTTCCTATTGGGTAGGTAAATAACATCACATAATTCACGGGGGCCAATTAATGTCCTATCTTAATAATAGACGGTAGCGAAACGTCCTTTTACAAGGTGAACTATGTTAGCATTACTTCCCCCTAAACTAATACTAATTTGGATTTGAAATAAACTCCAGGATTTGACTATATTTGGCCAAAGAAATACTCAAAACAATTTGTTTTGAGGACTTTTGTGAGTTTAAGTACCTAATTAAACTTACTTCTAATCAAAAATGTTTAACGGTAGGTATGCAATCCATCACTCTTTTAACCTAAGTGAGATTGCACCATAGTAGACCTATAAAAGAATTCTTTTAATTTTATGGATTGCACCAAGGATGGATTTAAATGATTATCACTAGGTACCTTGCCCGTTGCCCATTACTGGTACCTTAGATCATAATTCATATTCATATACTAGTTACTCAAATTACTGTCTGCTGAGGTGGATATATATATATAAATCCACCTTGATCACCCATATACCATTACTAGTATAGAAGTATACAAGTATATAACTATTCAACTATAGTACCATAATAGTACATAAGTATATTGTATACAGTTGTATACACGATGTACAGATTACATCGTGATTGTATATTATTATATTATGACGTGAATACGTGATCACCACAGAATTCTGAGTTATCACCAAACATTATTATCAGTACGGTTATCACGTATCAGACTATTATTAATTATCACATTTTACATTTTTTTAATAAATAAACTTAGGTATATCGGATAGAACGTGTTTTCTAACTTTCTTAAATATTTATGTTTTAGAAATCATCAAGTTATTATATAGGTATATAAGTATTTATTTCTTTCAATACAACAGCAATTTACAATGTAAAAGCTTATATTTTTCTAGGATATAATTTAATATATATTATTATTTGTGATGCATTTAAATAATTAATATCTACATTAAAACTTTGATGACAATTATATTATTACTAAGGTCAGGAATATGATTTATTTAGTTAATAAATGTTTTGATTTCAGATAAATAATGATGCAGTCTTTAGTAAATACCCTGAAATTTTCGTATTCAAAAATCAACATACAACCAGTTCGTTATCGGTATTGGAAAGATCAACAAGGCGCACAACCATTAATTAGACGATATGGTTATAATGATGATAAAATTCTCCAGTCAGGATTATTGCCACGATCAGCCGATGAAAAAATAAATTACCAATGCCCATATACAGACCTAAAGATGTTTGGAATGAACGCAGAGCTCTTTTTGGACAAAATGATTACATTGATATTTTAGGAGATGATTCTGTGCATCCTGTCCGAGTATTATACAATGTACCATCTTGGTTGAGAGGAGTAAAAGGCAATGAATTTCAAATATTATTAAGAAAAAGAAAAATGTTACAACATGGTGTATATCCATTGGCCAGACCAACAAAGTGGAGCCAAATGCAAAAGAGAATCAAATATTTGTATACTTTCTTGAATAGAAAAACTAGAACTGGAATGGAAAAATAATAACTTAATATGTTAAATAATATAAAAAGATAGTATTTAAAATGATTTGTATTTTTTATAAAGAGGGAAAAACTTAAATAATGGACACTGAGCATTTATGAAATCATTTATAGTTGTAGATACTATTAATTATCATTACGCCATCTTCTATTAAAAATTTGAAAAAATTCAATTCAAATTTCTCAAAAAAATTACAATATTAGTTTGATGTAAATATATATATATATCTATTTAAAAATTATTTTTGTTTTGGTATTAATGTTATAAATGTATTTAGTATACAGTATTTTATATTTGTATGTATACAAATAATATTCTGGTTTATTTACAACATTTACCTAGATATGAATATTATAATAATTCATTCCAAAATATTGTATATAACATAAAATACATTTTTATTTTAAAGAATATAATTATTATAGACAAAATTGTCTGTAATAGCCAATAGGTTATGGCTGAATTAAAAAAAGAAACTCAAATATATCATAATATGTCGTTAAAAGTGATTAAGAAACAAGTGGTAATGGCTTATATAATATAATGTGGGTAATATGAGTTTTACTGTTAATAGGCAGTACTGAATTCATTATGTTTAACTATATAATGTGCATCTAAATATAGCCATATAGGTATTTAAGATTACTATCCTCTAAAGATTAAAAGATAGAAATTGGACATTTTATTAGATTTAATAACTAAATTGAAAATAATTAATGTATTTAATTAGCAACACTGTTCAATTGATACAATAATCCAAATAACACTAATTTAAATTGATACATTAAAATATTGTATTATATTATTATATTATGTTGTTACTATTTTACTCATAGATATATACAACTAGATAACCGTCTCATTCTTGTCGCTATTTACAAAATAATATTATTACAGTATATATGTATATAAATAAATGTTAACATTGCCTGCTTTATAAATGGCGGCCGATTTCAACATTAGTCACAACTGTAGTATAAAGACGGCTATCTAGTTGTATACATCTATGATTTTACTTTTGTAAGACACTTTAATCTCATTTATTGTGCTATCATTAGATAATCAAAAATAACACATCGTACAAATAAATATTTAATTTCACTAAAAATTAAATTATGAATTTTGTGATACATAGTAAGTAAATGACCAAACATACATCACATTCAGATGAACCTTAATAGAACCATTACTCCATTAAATCAATCAATTTTTGATGCAATCTGGCATGCTTGTAACTGATTTTTAATAATTTTCTATAAATGTTTTAATAGGTACAAATTACACAGAGTGTAACAGGAAGACCTGCCAGATTAAATAACTTTTGTTCTAATCAATTTTTTTAATTTTTTTTTATATATGTATATAATTAGTATTTAGTAGTCACTTACACTACAAATCTAATATAAAAAAAATATTATTTTTATTTTTCAATACTGAAAACAAAAATAATTAAAATATAGCCAATTTGTAAATCTATTATAAAAATAATTTTGATGGTAAAAGCATGATCTAAGTCAAGTAGTTTATTTTTTTTATAATTTTTTTGAGTAAATTATTTTAGAACATAATAACTTTTTTCAAAATTGTTTTTGGGAATTTTCTGACATGAGTATATTTCATAAATTGTTTATTAACCATATATATATGAATTAATAATCAATGTTACAGGTTAAGAACGTTAAGATTTTCACCTCTGTATTGGATACAATATCACCTGATGTTCTATGGACTATGATGACTATACATTTCGGATGTCTATATCTTAGAAACTCATAACACTACTATAGAATATAGATAAACCTATATTAAAGCTATTATAGTATTATAATACCTATTAAAATTAAATATTAATTATTATAAGTACTCTTTTCAAATAAGAAAGCACCGGCGGCGGACGAAAACCGGTCAAACTCGCTTCCCTTCTACATGAAATTTTTCCGCTACATATTAAACACGGCGTCGTAAATGATGGTACATAGTGTAGACTGTAGACCACAAATTAAAATAATAATATATTGTATATTATTAAGTACACAGACTTTAATATAATAATATAATAGTTTGTAAGGGGGCCAAACCAAAAACTACATTTATCCCGAGGATGGCTAGATGATGTTATTTTATTAACAAATTATTATTTTTGTACTCAGTTGTTAGATAAGCGTCGCGGCGATCGAACACCGTGTCTGCCGATATATCTAATCTATCTATCATGGAGGATCTCATGGTGGAAAAAAATAGCGCGACCAATCGCGTACCTTCGCCGCGGCGGCGGTCGGTTTTAAAACGTTTTCGAAAAATGTTACGCATTTTACGCTGTTTTTCGCCTTTTCGCTTTTTCTCACTTCACATACAGTTCGTTTGTTTTAAAAGCCGCGTGGTTTGTACGCGATATCGGTCCATAGCCATCGCAATCGACGCCAGCGTAGGTCGTTATTATTGATTTTTTCGTGTTTACCGATTCGTTTCGTCTTTTCAAATGCCGTTTGTGCTCTATTTGTTATGTTCATTTCTTTTGAAAACAGTGGAAATGCGGTTTGTACGCTTAAAAATTCGCGTTCACGAAATGTCAGTCGGTCTTCGTTCCAACGCACAAGTGCACAGTAGATATATATTGTTTTTGATCCAATAAATATTGCATTATGTGATTGTAGACATATTGTTTGGTCCTTAATAACGTAGCTGGTATATTGCTTAACGTAAATGTATTATTCAAGCATACATAATAATGTAATAATAATAATAACGGTCAGATAAGTGAACTGAATACAATTAAAGTTTAAACAGTGTGTAGATACATAGAATTATATACGATTACATCGATGTAAATCGAATATATTGGTTTACATCGCTCCGTAGACACACAGCTTAATTGTTGCAATTTTGTAAACGATTAGCATTACAATCTGTGGCTCGATAGGTTAGGCGTAGGATCTCCAAATGTAGGATATTAGGTAGGTCCCTGTAATGATATGCTCACACACCATTATTATAAATTAAATAAAATTTTATTGAGTAATAAAATAACGTCCAGACTGTCGCTTGTAGAAATCGAACATCCCTAATAAAACCGTTGTCATCGACAAATAAGTACAATATCCATTATGCGATCACGAATTAAGAGATCGGCACGCACCGGCGCCTAGCGGGGCGCAGGACGTGCGGAACTCTTATATGCCGCTAGAGGAAATGTACGGTAAAAAGGTCCTTGCCGCCGAAGAGAAATTTAGTTCGGGGAAGTATAAAAAGCCTTTGATAAAAACCGTCTACTTCTCTCTGGTCGGCATATCCGTGTCGTCCCTTAAATCAGTGCATGAGCACCTATCACCAGAGTAACAACCTCTCAAGTACCAAAAACCGATTTCGACGAGCGACAACTGGACTCCTTATGCGAGCAATAATCAGTGCGTTCTTTAATTCAATTTTGTGTATTTGAAGTTTTACCTTATTTCATTTAAAAACCTAAAACTCCTACAATATCATACAGATACAACTGCGAATCAGGTAAGGTATTTAATATAATATTTTATATTGATTGCAGTTATAAAATTATACATGCTTTTTACATAAAATTATATTGTACGGTGTATTTGATATAATTCTCGAATACACGATCTCGAGAGCCCTCCGAACACCTGGAGGAAGGTAATAGCTTATATTTAATATCCTAACATCAGATTTTAATATAAGTATCGACAGGAGTCGTACTTATATATTTTTCTTTTTTCATTTTTAAGTTATTACATCCCCGAGTACGAACCCGTCGAAGCACTTTTCGGGCGGCTACCGGCTGAGTCGTATTCTACAACACGGCTGCTCTCAACACGATATTTTTTGCATTTTTTTTCACGTTATATTTCATAAATAATTAATAAAATAATATACGTTAATATTACAATATATGACTGTATATTTATTATATTATATTATGTTCCTATATGTTTTTTAAATTATTAGGAATTAAACACATATTTTCTTTAAATTGTCATTGTTATTATATCATACAATAAATACATATTTGTTTTATTTTTCGTAAATTATTTCGAATGTTGTGTGATTGGGTTTTTGGAAAAAAACTTTTCTCTTCACTTATAGCAGCTAGACATACTAGACTGATTGCTGCAGTACATTGTTCGCTATCCAACGAAGTCCCAACCTAATGAAGTCGGATAGCCTACCTAGGTGGCTAACTTGAAAGTTAATAGATTTTGACTTGAGATGACTGACTTTCTAGACACTCCAACATGGTTTTCGACTTTACACTTTTTACATAAGAAAAAGCACTGGACATGCGACGGCACATACCTACCATTCTATCCGTCGTAGACGGATTGCTCATTTTGGTTTCGTCTTAGACGGTGATGACCGACTTGCTTAACACTTAAACATGGAGGTTTTTACATTTTTTTTTTTGTATATAAATATATATACACTTCAGGTACATGTTTATATGTATTGTACTGGTGAATATAATATTATGTATCTATATTTTATTTTTTTAGGAATTATAATTGCACATTTCTCAAAATGTTCATTGTTATATATCATACAATAAATACATATTATAATTGTTTGTATATTGTATATAGTTTGTATTTTTCGTAAATTATTTCGTAAGTTGTGTGATAGGGTTTTCACTTATAGCCGCTTGAAGTCGGGTCTGCAATCCACCGCAGGTGGATTGTCTACCTGATATGCTGTAGCACATTTTCCGCGGTCCGACGAAGTCGGATTGCCTAACTAGGTGGCTAATTGGAAGCTAATCGATTTTGACTTGAGATGACTGACTTGCTAGACACTCCAACACGGTTTTTGACTTTACAGTTTTTACATAAGAAATAGCACCGGGCATGCGACGGCACGTACCACTCTATCCGCCGCAGTTGGATTGCTTATTTTATGTTTTGTGTTAGACGGGTAATGACTGACTTGCTGGACACTCTAATATGCAGGTTTTCGAATTAACATTTTCTTACACAAACAAAAAAGCACCGGACATGGGGGATAGTATCATCATTGAATTGCCGGTTTTTATGGGCCATGGGAGATTTCTAGACACTGAAACTTGATTTTCCCGCCTTCGAAACGACACCACCAAAGAGCCAGGCCATATCACAAATTCACCTTCTATAGAAGTGCGACATTTATAATTCGAATGTTTCTCCAAAATCGGTACTCACTTACAACTAACAAGAGGGTCCAACAATTTTTTCGATTATTCACCTATCTACGCAACTAACTGGTGATTACGTTTCGCATGTAGTCGGATCGCCTACCTATGTGATTATATGACTGATAGCTAGAAAATCAAATAAACCTATCGACTCTACACTTTTTAACATTTTTAACAACCAAAAGCAGCGAACAAACGGGAGGTGATCCTGGAGATCGTATCCAGCCTATCAATTTACAACGTTTGTAACCGATCGCTGGACGCTCAAGCTTTTAAACATTCCCGCCAAAGTCCCAAGCCTTATCTCTAATCCATATCACTAATCCTTATCACAAGTCCTAAACTTTTGTCTTACAGCATTTGCGACTTTTATAATTCCAACGACATTGTCTCTAAAATCGGTACCCACTCTCAGCAAGTCCAACCCTCTCCAAGTTTCACTTAGAGCTAGTAATATCATAAAATATAGATACTTACAGGCTGACAGACCGTATTCGCTTTCAGAAACTTTTTTTCGTATCTACACATTGATTTAATACCATTGAATTCAAATCACATCCATTTTAGTGTCACACCTACTGTACGGCAAAGCGTTGCCCTCTTGCCCATTTTTTTTTATCTAAAAGAAGATTTCTTACAGGTTATAGGCGGCATGCAACTCCGACTTTTTTTATTTCAAAAAATGTTATAAAATAATTTGTTAAAAAAAACTTGTCTTATTTTTAAAGACATTTTACTATAAAGTTTGAGATTAAAATGTTTAAAAATGGTGTTCAAGGCGGACACTAAAATGTAATATTACTCTCTATCAGTTTAAAAAATAAAAAATAATCAAATTTGGTTGATCCTTCAGTAGTACAGGATAGGATAATTATTCCCGTAAGGCGTAAAGTGTATTTTTTTCGAGATTTTAGTTGAGAAAATGAAATTTTCTCATAACTTAAAAAATCACGTTGGTCCCCACCCTGTTTAGGTCACAACACATTTTAGATTCCGATTGAAGCAAATTATATTAATATTGAAATATTAGCTATTATGAATTATATAAAGATAAACCAAAATTTGAATTTTCCTTTTTTCTCTGTGAAAATAGTGAAATAAAATCACACACACACATGGGCTACGCATATGTATAAATGCTTATTATAAACTGTACAATATTTATAATGATGCATAGTTAAATAAATCCTTTAATAATATGTTATATGACGGATGATGTAACAACTGATGCGCAATATTAGTCATAATTTACTATCATATTATATTTAATCATAATTCATAATCCGTTTCTGAAAATGTCCAGAATTTAGAATCGGAGTTTGAATCTTCGTTCTAAACTTTTTAGTTCTTACAGTCCTTTTGGATCTAACAGCAGGTAAGTCTTCATAACGATTGAAAATCTATTTAATAAAAGTTTATGATTATTTTGTAATAAATATTATCGAAAATAAAATAAAATATATTATAATTATTGTAAAATATTTAATACCTAAATATACTCTACGAGTATAGTCTGCGCTGAAAATCGTAGTAAATACTAAACAAATTGAGGTATAAAAAAAATAATGATATTTATCTACCTGAATTTTGTGTAAGCATTAAGCGTTGCTCGGCGTATTATATAGGCAAAATAGGTACATTACTGCAGTGTTCAATATTAACCATAATCATTAAATTTTAGATTATCGCAACTTCGTTCGCCGATAGAGTGTGGTTGCTCACAAACCAAACCACATCTTACTTCACCGTAAATACCCAAATACTTAACTTGACAAAAGTAATGATATTTTAAAAATAAACTACATTATCCAAGATGAAAAGTTTCTATTAGTTAACGACTATGAAAATAATATATTAGTTTTTTCAACAATAACTAATTTGAAGTTCTTAGTTCAAGTTGACACAATATTTGTTGATGGAACTTTTAAAAGTTGTCCTAAGTTATTTCCACAATTTTTCACAATTCGCGGTTTATCAAATGGAAATTACATACCATTAGTTTTTTTTTATTAATTGACAAAAATCTTGAAACTTACAAGAAAGCATTTCTTCATCTAAATTCAGAATGTATAAAAAATAATATTAATTTTTTACCGAAAATGTTATAAATATTCGAAATAAACATCGAACATAAAAATTCGCAGCAGTAGTCAAATAGAGAAAATAAGACGTGAAATATGTGAAAAACAAGAAGTTTTAAGAAAACAAATGATTAAATACGACTTGAACGAAATAACACGTTTTGATTATGTAAAAACTGTATCGTTCAAATTTTTACCGAGCTATAAATAATTGTATGATAACATATTATATACATAAAACTTATACTTTTTGTTATTTTTTTAATTATTCTTTTATTTTTATATTTAATGATGATAACAATATTTTTGATGTACATAATTACAAAATGATAAAAAAACAATATTTTTAATTTTCCTTTAGGAATATAATATTTAATGTTGCTATTGACTGTCCTAAGTCTGTATTTAATGGGAAAGGAAATAATTTATTTTTTGAAATATTAAATTATAATTTATTTATTTATTTAATTATTTAATTATAATTTATTTATTTATTTATTATTTATTTAATTATTTAATTTATTATTTATTTAATTATTTATTTAATTATAATTTATTTATTTATTTAATTATTTAATTATAATTTATTTATCACCCACAAATTATTCTATCGTTATATGTTTGTTGTTCACTGTATTAAAAATCTTTTTTATTAATTCAACTTAACATTGTTTGGATTACTTTGTTAATCTCTTCCATTCAACAGTTTATACATCGGACGCAATTAGTATAGTTGTTAAATATTATCGGGACGCAATTCGTTTGCTGCGAATTTATTATGAACATAAATTAATTATCAACTTTAAACTATCGGAAAAATACAGATATCGATTTAAATTTTTACATAATAGAATAATTTGGACAGTTCAGCAGCACCTCCCCCTTAAATTTTACATGTAAAAGCATAGGCAATTCGTAGTACATGCACCTCTCAAACTTGTATTAATTACTCAATATGAGTATGTTTGTTCGTATGTATGTATGTATGTATGAATGTATGTGTGTGTATATGTACCTATGCATGTTTGTACGTATGTGTGTATGTGTGTGTTGTAAATATTATTACATAAGTTGAGAATGAAAACTGATGAGTACCTACTGTATGGTATCGTGTGTTTGATAGTATATTAAAGTTTGTAAATTATGGTCATATCATATTTATATATTTAACATACCTATGCATCATATGCTAACGATGTGTTTTATTGATATGTAAGTATATATTATATACATTTTATAATATGCAAGTATGTGTGTGTGTGTGTGTGTGTGTGTGTATGTGTAAAGTGATGTGATATGAATGTATGATTTTTAATACAGTGAACAACAAACATATAACAATAGAATAATTTGTGGGTGATAATTAAATAACTAAATAAATTATAATTTAATATTTCAAAAAATAAATTATTTTCTTTACCATTAAATACAGACTTAGGACAGTCAATAGCAACATTAAATATTATATTCCTAAAGGAAGATTAAAAATATTGTTTTTTAAATAAATTATAATTATTATATACATTGTAACTTCAACCGATGCAACAGAGTTGGCAGAAAAAACGTTTTGTTTTTTTCCATGCTGAACGCTTGGGTTTGGCCGCGGTCGCCCGTTTTGTTCCTTCAAGCTGTCGGGAACTGTCCGGCCGCAAGCTCACGGCTTGTCCCGTCGTCCGTACGGGAACCGTTATATGGCCGAACTTGGACGTATCGCGGACAGTGTCTTGTGACGACGGCCCGTCGTCCTCTACGACCGCCGACGTAAATACAACCGCGATATCCGGCATTGAGCAAACCTGCACGTCGTGCAACGATCCCGACGGCAAAAAGACGGAGGCGGGTGGCGTCATCGCCATATTGACTAGCGACACATAACACAAGAATTTCAGACTCGCTACACAGTAGTTATTATCCACGTCAATTTCGGCCGGCGCCGAGTCGTCTGCTGCGCGTGGTGACTCAATTGGCTCATATGCACTGGCAGCAGACGGGGCTACATGACTGAATGTGATTTCGACCGTCGATCCTTTTTTAAGTTCGTAATAAACTTTTCTCAATAATACCGCCGACGGCGATTGGTCCTGCTCGATTTCAGACAAATCCATGATATTTTTCTGTATTTCAGCGACGTTGGACATTATCTGCAGACTATGTCAATTATTATATTATAAGAAACAAAAAAATGACTAATAATACGCGAAGAATGAACGGTAATAATTGTTCGATGCAACAATAATTTAAAAACTTTTGTCCCGGAGATAAAAATATATTGCACTAGTTTATTAACCATTTAAAAATAATAATTGCACCAAGAAATCAAACAAGTCAGGAACAAGCTCACTATGCGATGGTGCTAAATTCCCGGTTTCTAAACGTATTATAATTCAACCCATTAAGCTATAATTACATATATTATATTATGTACAATTTAACAACGTGGTAAGTTTTATATTTTGTTAAATATTTGTTTAATACTGGCTAGAATGAATTTAATTTGATCAGAACCTCTATAAAAACTTAATATGAAGACATATGTACAAATAACTGTGGACAAAAAATATACTATATTATACTATAATATAACTATTTTCTGGTAACTAACGGATGGATGGACACGACGGAGATATAAGGTGTTCTAAAGTTCTAAACTAATTTTTAGAACTCTAAAACAGATAAATCATATGACGTACCTATAGAAATCCAATAGGTTAATTTTAGACTAAACAAAATGGTCATAGAATCCAAAAACTGTACCTAGGTTATAGGTATATAATTGAATAGGTCAATATAATATAATATATGGTTTCAAGTTTATTAAACTATTTTTTTTCTTTTTAAATAATTCATTTTCTAAAACATTCAATAAAAATATAGAGTGCGTACTTTGGCACCTTTATTTTTTCCGCGTCTTATTAACTAGTCATAAAATGTACAAACTCGCGATGACTGATGCATAAAAATTAAAATATATTATGAAAACCGAAATGTGTGCAATATAATATATTATGGATGCAGATAATGTATATATTTATTATTTATAGATGTGAGACGTAGGTTTTAGTATTTATTGTTGACTTGGTGGTCGGATGCAAAAGACTGAATAGATCAGTGAGTTTGGGGTAATAAACAAATAACTATAACGCAAATTCCAATCACCGTACAATATACAAAAGTGTAGGTTATAGTACTTGGCCCATGATATATAACAAATAAATAGTGAGTTATATTGTATACTTCTAAGTTCTAGCCTATTTATATAAATACTCGTTATTTAATAAAATAAGAATATAAATAAGAATGTGTATAATTTGTTAATAAAATAACATCCTCTAACCATCCTTGGATAAACGTAGTTTTTGGTTTGGCCCCTAACAAGTTCTAATATAGAACAATTAATAATTATAATAGTAAGAATAATTAATTAATCGGTGATTAAATAATATATCTTCCGTGGTGTAGTCGGAGATTTTAATTTTTAAACAAAAATTCACAGATATATGTAAATAATGCATTTTTATATATCTGTGCAACAATTTGTTTAAAATCCCTGGGTGTAGTCGTGTAGACGATAATTTATCGATCAACGGCCACCAATCATTAATCAGTTAACATTTTTCATTGGTGTAAGCAGTAGCAGTAAAGTTGTCGGGAATAAAATATTATAGTACAACTGTACAAGTACAAAATATCACACTATTATATTATTATTTTTTCATTGGTTTAGTTGATGATAACAGCACTATCACAGCATCACTTTTGTTCAACTTTTGGGTTTTGAGAGCAATCGCCAATCAGCACTCAGCTGCCTATTGAGCTATGTGAGATTTTGCAAATATTATAATTAATATTATTTGTTAATATTTATTATTTAATTTAAAGCAGAAATAGTAGAAGTTCGTAAAAGTGTGATACATTTCAGATCTAATTAATTTGAAATTATTATAATTTATCTTTTGTCTATTTAGAAAAATGCTTGACGTAGATGGGAAAACTCATGAAATGTTGTTAGACAATTACATTTCAAACCTTAAAAGAAAGTAAGTTTTATTACCTATTTTCTTTTAAACAAATTAGTCAAATCAGAATCAGGTTAATTGAATGTTCAAATTTTAATATTCATTAAATATATTTTAGGAAATGGGAAAGTAACCATGTAATTGCGGAAAAAACTGTTCAGCTTTTTAGACATTTTATTGATACAATCCACTGGTCAACAACTATGTAAGCAATATTTATAATAATCTCAGTTATTTTTTTTCTTAATTTATTCTTACATGTATAATCAGTAATCTAAATTATTCAATCCAACCGAATACTAAGTATATAATATATAACAATTATACAATTTACTATAAAATATGGTGTATCATTTTCTTATATACTTTTTGTATGAATAAATAAAACAAAAACTTGTTTAGCATTATACCTACACATTTGTATTTGTTAATATAAGCTGTTAAATTTTTTTTAAATTCTTTTTAGAGAATTGCTAAATCAATTAAGAGAATATGGATTCCGAATCACATCAGCATTACCATTACAGTTTATTGTTGGCAATATTATTAGACGTATATTAAACATTGTTCGAGAAGAACACACTGCTGCTAGAAAAGTAATTTCAAATTTTATATTATACATTTTAAGCAAAAATGATTTTGTAACTAATAAATTAAAAGTATTTGTTATATTGAAAAAATTACAGAGCTCTGAAGAAGAAATTGATGTACAAGATTCATTACATAAAATAGTTACATCTGAAGATGATGTTGATGATTATAATACCATTGTCCCTGAACTTAAGTTATCAATTTTTGAACATTTAGATGAATTTCAAATTGAGATAGAATCCAGGTAGAAAAAAGTTGTCATATAGTATGCGGTCTACTGGCAAATACGTTCTACCGGCCATTGTTGTCTGCTTTAGGGTCTACCTGCAGTCAGCCGGTTTTTACAATGGCTTATGATCTTTGATAGATACAGTTTATTCTCTTTTCTTTGGTTAACACTTTATGACCTTATAATTTGATCACTTTCAATATCAAAGCTTCGACATTTCGTAAAAGTATAGATTCAGACGCTCAGTATGTGACTTATTACGCGATACTATAGTCTGTCTCACGAAAGAACGGGATCGTTTTGCGCATGTAGACTGAATCGATTGGTGAGTGGACAACCACGTGATCATGCTTACAACGGATAATTGGTGGAATGCGTGGCAGCGAACGAGTTTTGGTCGACCGCCGGTCCCGTTCTCTCGTGAGACAGACTATACAATTTATTCTACATATTATTTTGACACTCACGCAGTGACAGACTAATTATGGTAAAATATTTTTTTAAAACCATAAGTTATGATGAATCAACAACCATTTGTTTAATTAATAAAAATGTTTTGTCAAACAATGAAAATGATCAATATAATAAGTGTGGAAGTGGAGATGAATTTGTACAAAAAAAGTAAAGAGAGTATTACGTTGCAAACGAAAGGGACCGAATATTATATAACAGCCGTGGAAAAAAGTGTATTTAACTTTTTTTGTTAATGGTTATGTTGAGTGTACATCTTAATTTTGTTATTTTTAAGTAATGAAGATATTTCTAAGCAAGCATTAGAACATATTCATTCAAATGAAATTATTCTCACTGTTGGACAATCATCTGAAGTTGAAATGTTTTTAAAAGAAGCTGCTAAAGATCGAACTTTTGAAGTATTCATAACAGAATGTTCCCCTTTAAATCATGTGAATTAAAATTCAATTCAATTAAATAACTTGAATGTTTTATTTGACTTTGAATGTTACTAGGGTAGACAATTAGCACTAAATCTTTCAAAACATAAAATTCAATCAACATTAATTCCAGACTCTACAATGTTTGGCATAATGTCTAGAGTGAACAAAGTAATTATTGGGGTTGATTCTGTTATGGCCAACGGAGGTCTTAGAACATTCAATGGATGTCATGCAGTTGCTTTAGCTGCAGCTCATTACTCTGTTCCGGTAATAGTATTTTTTTTTTAGTTTTTTTTTTTTTTACTAAATTTGGTGAATTGGTTATTTAGGTGATAGTCTTAGCACCAATGTATAAACTGAGTTCACGTTACTTATGTTCATACAACCAGGATGCATTTAATGAATTTGTTTCGCCAGCTGGTGTTCTGAATTATTCAGATTCAGTTGTATCAAAAGTTGATGTTTACAATCCTACATATGATTATGTCCCTCCTGAAAATGTCACTCTATTTATTTCAAATAAGTAAATACTAAACAAAATGATTGCTTTTAATATTATCAATTACATTTTTAATTTTTTGTTTTCTTATTTTTAGTGGTGGCCATTCTCCTTCATATGTCTACCGATTGTTATCTGAAATATATCATCCGCTTGATTACGATTTATCTGTTCACAACAAATAAAATATTACTTAATGATACCCATGTTATTATGTTGCGTATACATTTTTACAATTAATTTGGTGTATTTTCATTTTTAAGTGTAATATTGTATCATACAAATTATTTAACCCTTAAGTTGGCTTATACTAATTTCATAGAAATATAATAATATATTTAATATTCTCTAATAATACAAACTTTTAAATTTTCAATCAAAGCCAAACCAATGAGATCAGCATTCATACTGAATTTAAAATAAACAAATTGTAATTGTTAATAGGATGCAAATTATTTTTCCATAACTTTACAAAATATCTTTTTAAAGTTTTGCTTGGGTCTGATTTAAGATTTAAAGTTTTTAAACAGTTAATATTAAATTGCAAGGTTCGTCTGGGTGGTACGCCTAAAGAGTTATCGTCACTAAGAATTGTAATACATTTTAAACTAAAGATCAGGTTGGTAATTTTGTAATATGAAGCCACACTGTTCCAAAAGAGATTACTTACTCTCTACACATCTTGACTGATTTATACAGCAGCGGCAAGGCCTAATTTTTCCTACCTTTCCTCGTGAGGCTGTCACACATGCGTGTATTGTCTCAGTTAGACACTAGTATGACATAGACTAAACGCATTTACGGAGTCTACTGAATTTTGGTTCTAGAGCAAAAATACCTATTATAAAATTGGATTGTGACAATATTTTTAAGTGCATGTTGTTGCATTATTTTTAAAAGTTAAAGGTATTATAAAAATATTGAAATTTTTGGTATTTCTAAACTATATAATGAAAAAAACGCAGACTTGTCCTCAGAAGTGTTGGCACAATTTAATTTTATAATTGGTATTTTTACTCTAGAACCAAAATCGAGAGAGTTTTATTCAGCTGCAAAACACGTTTTGGCATGTAAGACAGTGACAACAAAGTGGGTGTGACGTCCTCTTTAAATAGAAAGCCGATTCTTTCAGAAAAAGTACGATTGTACAAACTACCATTGGCAGCTGGGCAACACAGTCACTGGTAGAAGATGCACAGTACAAACTAAAACTGGTCAGCTTATTATCTTTTCTGAACAAAGAATAATGAAAGATTGTAGAATATAGTTACTAGTTACTATAATAATTTGAATGCATTAAAATAAAAATACTAATATTATAATAGTTTTTTGATAATATAAATAAAACACAATTTTTAATGCATGTATTTATTTTATTGTACTAATATAAATTTAATTACATTTTGTTGTTTTTGTTATTCATAAACAAGATAAATTTATAGATACTTGCATTAAAATCCTGAAAAAAAAAAAAAATAAAAAATTTTAATTATAAAATATATTTTAAAATAATGCTATAGTATTTTTAAGATTATAGGCAGCGGTGTAATGGAGGGTATAGTACCTAATGTACCTTTTTTTTTTTTAATACATGTGTGAACCAAAAAACCAAAATTCTGGGGTTAATAGTAGTGCAAAATTTAAAATTTGGAAATTACAATACGATTTAAAAAATAATTAATAGTTATATATAGTGTGTATCAAGAAGTATAGATGTATTTTACTATATACTTTGAAAATTTAATATACTTAAAATATATTTCTTATTCATATAAATTATATCGATAAGCAGGACAGAGGATAGATAAAAGGTACCTTTAACAAATATGTGTCATGTAATCATTTAAAAATAATATTTTTCGCTACAATATTTTACTATTGGTATCTTGATTTTTAAAAACATTAGAATAGGTAAAACACAAATTATTACTTGTGCTAGATAGTTATATGAACTGCAAAATGTAGTGTTATAGCACATCCGACTCATATCAATATATTATATATAGTAGGACCGTAGCAATAAAAATGATATTATAGTTATTATTTAAAATGTAATGAATAACACTACGTATTGCAAACTCCCCAATTGTGATTGTGGCAAGTTGATTTTATAAATAAATCGGTATATGATCACTATTATTTTTACGACTATATTACTGATTGCCGGGCTCAATCCATGTATAAGCTGAGGATCATTGAATGTATTTCTCTCATAATTGATTAGTTCATAACAAAAATAATTATATTAATAGTAACGCTTACATTATCGAAGTCTTCTTGCTTCTCTTTCGGATTCGAGGAGTGTAAGTATATCGCCTTCACGGACGGGTCCTTTTACGTTTCTGATGATTTGACGATTTTGTTCGCCAATGAACTCCACTTTGACTTGCGTACATTGACCTTGCGACCCTGTACGGCCCAAAACCTTCAAAACTCTTGATAATACAACTGGTTTATCCATTTTTAAAAGTCCTGTACCAAACAGATAAACACATCAAATAAAAAGTACAAATTATGTAAAGAAAAATTACTTACTGCCAGTTGACAAATAAAACAGAAATATTTGTAATTTGAAGTATTTCAGCAAAAGCCAAAAAATCAAATTCAAAAATGAAAATACAGGCAGATAGAATGATAACCTCAAAAGAACAGAATCGCACGGAACGATGGAAACTAAAGTGACTTGATTATTATTAAAAGAACCATGGTTAGGGTATAAGATGTATTAAATTGGTGTAACCATGTGTAACCACAGAACATGCTCCGTTCAGTGTAGCCGTTTCAGAAATACTACTACTTTGATTTAGGAAAATGAATGTAGTTACTGGTTATTAAAAATTTTATCATATGATTTTATCACAGAATACAAAATGAATATCATGATAAATTAAATAGGTATGTCAGCGATGTACAGGTTTTAAACAAATCGCGCATCCACCTTCTGCCAAGCAAAAGACGTATTGTGACGTAGACATTTATCCGTTTTTCATTGGTCCGCTACCGTCAATGAAGATTCCACAATCACTCCACCGCTAACACATTTGGAGAAACGTAGTTACGTTACGTCATAGCCATGCGTACCACGAGTTTCTGACATACCTATTTAATTTGTCGTGATGAATACTTAATTTAATTTTTTTCGGCCTAGTTTTTAAAATAAAATAATATGTATTATACTATTTTTAGTATTATTGTATTCGTTGAATAACATGAGCACGAGGCCACGAACGTTAGAGAAAGGACGTCGCATTGCTAAATATCTATTTAGCAATTTATTCCCAAATTTATTGCAACCATCAGAATGTATTTAGGACAGCTACTAGTGTAAATTACGTCTTTTTAGTCTTTTCATAATGTACTAAATAGAACTTTTTCTACTAATCCATAATAGTTTATAGTAGAAACTAGACATAGGCCTTTTTTTTTTTAGAGTCGAGTAGTCGACTATGTTTCTACTATAAACTATTAAACTAGTAATATTTGTTTTTTGTAATGGATAAATATTGAATTTTACTCATTATGAGTTCAAATTATGAAATGTATTTTTGCTATGAAGTATTTTAGTGGTTCATAGAAATTCTTTAGTCATGTATGTAAATAAAAAACACAAATCAAAAAATAAAAATGAAATTGATTATTTATTTTACCATATTTTTAATTTAAAATATAAAAATTATTACAATACAGATTTATTATAATATTTTATTTAATCCCATTTACAGTAGATAATATTAATTTAGTTCAAGAATTATTTTAAGTAGTCATTAGTCAATTGAACATTAAACATGTTGCTTTTCACTAAAAATAAAGAACTGGATTTAAATAATACTATATTTTTTCAAGCACTGAATGTGACAAATTTCAGCACAAACATAATATTATTTTGAATATTTAAAAACAATAAAAGTTAAATTGTATTTAAATATACTGACATTAAATTAAATACCATTTACTAGAAAAAAAACAAAATACAAAGTAAAAAAACTAATATAGCATCTTTAAATATTAAAAAATATATAAATAAAAACATTGAATTCAAACATAATAATTAATAAGTAACAATATTTAAATAAGTTTAGAAAATATTATAAACAATTGTTATGAATAAAATGTTTATCTTAAATACTTTCCTTAACACTTGAGGATAAAATGTATAAGGAAATGTATTTTATAGCTTATAGATATTAAGTTTGATCATTTAATTTTGTACTTTTATCTATTTTTTTGTCAAAATACAATACCACGATCAGTAATACAAAAAATGCATTAAAACATATGAAATTAAGATAAAAACTTTAAGTTCAATACAAAATATAAATTAAAATTATTCAATAGTAAAATTATAATGCCATAACAGTTTAATTGTTAGATTTAGTTTTAATTATGTAAGAGATTTTGCATAGATTAGATAAATGTTATACATTTTATATTTTACAATAATATTTTTTTATATAACATATCTACAAAAAGAAACTGACAGTGTAAGCATTTAAAACTTCACAATAGTGTTTATTATTGGAATAATTTTAAGTTTATTATAGGGTAACCAATTGAAGATAAATATAAAAATTGTGTCATTTTACTGGAAATTCTTTAAAGCGTTGAATTAAAAATAAAATATAACGAGTGAAAATGTATGTAATATCAATATTTGTTCCTATATGGATAAGCATATGTTGATAAACAATTAACTATTACGAAATGATAGCAATTAGAATTCAGCTTTCATTTGTTGGTTCAGGATTAATGATTACTTGAATTACATAACTTGGAAGAATTCTAGCTTCATCTATATGTAATTTATCACCCAACAGCTTACCGCCAAAAAACCATCTTTGATGTAGAGGTTCAATGCCCTGTTTAGCCTGGAAAACAAATAAAAGTTTAAATAACCATTTTAGACGTTTTAGTTGTAGATGTACAATTCAAGATGTTTTAGTTCATTTTAACATCACACATACACAAAAAAATATTTTATATTTATGTTTGTTAGTTTTTTTTTTAAATGTATAAATATTGTTACGATGTTTAACTATAAATATGAAAATTAAACTTTTTAATACAAAACATTATTTTAAGGGGGAATATCCGATTGAGTTATTGACAAATTCTGTCAAAGCGTGTTGCTAGTAATCAAAATCGTGAAATATCCCAACTCTTATTATCATCAACATAAAGTTATATGACGGTGCACCAGCGACTCCAGCAAAACAAAATTGAAAACACCAAATCTTAATTCATTCCCAAATCACTTATTAGTTAAAATATTTTTGATTTGAAGAATAATACCGATTTAAACTAGTAATACTGTCGTTGAGTTTTTTTTTTTGAATTTTAAATTATAAGAAAAATATTTAAGAAAAACCAATTTTTGACTTAGAGGTAAATTTGAATGCTTTTAACTATTTAAAAAAAATGATATGTCAAAAATCCGCCAATTTCAGAATACCAAACAATAAGTTTAGATTATATATTCAAAGTTAGAGACTCCTAACTATAAAACATAAACCAGTGAAAGGAACTTATTATGCAAAATTTCCATTTTTAAATGTTATGAACTTTACTATTTTTGAGTTTCACCTGAAGGCTTAAACCTAGATTGAACTATAGGTATTTTCAATTTTACTACTTAATCAAAAAAAAAAACTTATTACTCACTTGTAATTTCTTTTTAGCTTGTGCTATTGTGTCTCTTGTCATGAGTGGCATTTTTATATCTTGACAATTGGATGATAGACGAAGTTTTAACATAATTTCAGAACCTTCATCTGAGGATTCTATCCAATACAAAATTATACAGACGTTAACTTAGAGTTTTTTAGTTATAAATACGATTTAATTGATCTATACCTGTTTGATCAACTGGAGAATCTCTTCCGCTTCCTTCTTTCACAATATTTATAGGATAAGAAAGACAGTACACTGGAACTTGGTATCGTGTTCCTAGTTCATCATAGCACTCAGTTAGAAATCCTTATAACAGATAAATTACATAATAATATAATATTTTTTTATGTTAGAAAATAGAGTTAAGATTAAAATATCAAAATGAAACCTACAAGGAGGACCAATGGATAATATTTTTGTCTTTAAATTTGATAATAGGTCAAATAAATATCTTCATGAAAAAACATTTATTATAAATTTCAAACCTTTTCCTGACGGGTATTTTAACTATACAAAATATATTTACCTTAGTACACATCAAATGTTAATGTTAAGATATGTATATTGTATATATATCTATTAATGTTTTATACTATCATTGTTAAATACATGTTATAAGCTATTTAAATTATAACATTTTAAATTAATTATTATTGACATTACCATCTATCATAATAAAAATAGAACTCTATTAACTGGCTATCACAAAATAGTATTACTAGCCTATATTTTTTATTTTATTTTTGCCGTTCCAAAATAATTAAATATTTAAAATGTTATAATTATTTAAGTAATGGTTAATTTAAGTGTTTGTATTTTATCAATACCAGATGAAACGGGATTGGGACTTTTATAAGTTAATTCTTGCACAAATAATGGCGGATCCAAAAATTGTTCCAAGACCAGAGAGATGGTAATGTAATGTAATATGTATCAACACAATTATTCAAAATAGAGGGACCTACTAATACTTTTAATAATTACTGTTTTTGGATTACAACAAAATAAGAAAACTGTCTGATGATAAATTGTTAATATACGGGTGAAATCCTATGTCATAAAAATTCAGGGCTTCAAAATGTTATTTATATGTATAATGTTATAACGGAAAATAATGATAAAATAATCTAATATCATTAATTATAATTAATGATTAAAAATAAACGTTATGCTCTTTTTTACATTGAACTTAACATTATTATTGTTTTTAAACCTTGTAGTCTATATAAGTATGTATCTTAAAAGTTATAACTATTAAACAATTCAAAATTGGCAAACCTATGTTACAGTAATTTATATTTTTGAAATACTTCATCCCTGTATGACTTATAAATATTGAATTTAATTGAATATTATTTTATTTCTGTAATTCAAATTTTAATAAGATACAGAACTGCGAGCGCGTGGTTTGGTGTACCTTCCAAATACTTATATAACATTAACATTATTATGCCATTTTAAGTTGCATTATTGTTATAAATATATTTTTTTAATAAAATCTATTATTCTATCTTTTGTTTATGCCATAATATTTAACTATTTAAGTGATATTTGACACCTAAATTAACACCAACTTGCCAGTTATAGCTTACTAAAAACTTATTAAAAACACTAGGATGATTGAAAATATTAAATAACTTATCTTGGACAACATATTCTACTAATTTGATAGTTATTACATCAAAGTGTGGTTACCATATAAGTGCGGTACAATATAGCTTATAAAAAAAAAATTAAAATATAATAATGATAAACAGAAAAAATCAAATAACATTTGAAAGTACAATAACGAAGAATCAGAATAACTTGCTAAGCAAAAAATTAGGTTTTCTAGACCTCTAAAATTTAAATTATTCAGACACCCTTAGAAACTAATTACCAACTCCTAGACCCCGGCCTAGGTATTGAAACGAGTTATAATAAGTTGTCTAATTTTGATTTTTAATTTGACACTGAAGAAACTTAATTGTTTTTAAAATAATGATATTATGTCGGTGATTGGTAGACTCAACATGGGTTAAAAATGATTTTCTTTAAGTTCTTAATTTTAGCTTTGTTGATAACATATCATTGGATGAATAAAAATATAAACCTATTTACCATTAGGAACTGAAATATTAGCGCCATCCAATATAGCTTGTGCCAATTGAAAATCAGTCGTTTCAGCAGCTGCAGTAGCCGCTCTTAATGCATCCCATATTTCTTTACGTCCTTCAAATGCTGGAGCTGTATCCCAAAATTCATCTCGTTTGCTTCGTAATTGACCTTCAGTTAAGGGAACATCAGACTTCCAACGTATAGTTTCATGGCATAATGGATGATTTTTTCTATTTGTACCTGTAAAAAGAATTAAATATAATGAATTGCATAGTAAACAATGAATTATTCATAATCTCAAGGCTAATTGTGAATATTAATAGGAAGAAAAATGAATTAAGGAATTATTAGGTATTTAATAAAAAAAATCAATTGGAAAAACTATAACTAAAAATACAAATTATAACTTACTAACTAACGCTTGTAATAATTTATTTGCTATACCTAAAATGTATAATCAGTTTTTTACATTTTTAAATAATATCATAAATAATTTTGATATGGATGTTGATGGGGTAGGGGGGATGATTGTGGATAATTGTACACCAAGAATAGTAATCACTCATTTACTGTCTAGAATTCAGAATGTAATAATTTCTTAGATATTTATTGTAGAATAAGAATAACTAAGATACTACCCATTTAGCTGGTATCCAAACTTATGAAAAGTTTCAAACTGGAAACAAAACAATAGTTAGATCACAGGTACAATTTGTATTTTAAAAATTAAACAATCAGAGTAGATATATTTGTTTGGATAAAAATAATTGTTTTTATTTATAAATATGACAGATAGGTCACTAAGAATCACCCTATTTAAAATAGGAAATAAAATCTTGTTCAAACAATGAAGACATTAACTTAGTGCTTATTGACGTTAAACATCTAGTTTAATATTTTTGTACTTAACTCATTTAAATAATCTAGATGCATATAATATATATATAAAATATAATATATATATATATGATAAATACCTACATATTATTATATAATGAATATCAATTGCAATATGTAATAATAACGACTTAATCGATGGAAATGTTACAAGACAACAATATAGGTATTAGGTACAAACAAATAATAATCTACCAGAACTCGGGCGAGATCCATTGTCCGAGGATGCATTCCTTCCCCTGCGATTTCTCTGTAAACCTAAACAGCCTCCCATATTGTTCGAACAAGCTTTGGATTCATGGCAGCCTTACATTTATATTGAGCTAGTCGGCGTTCTTAGGAATAAAATATTAATTTCCAATTACACAATTTGTGTAGAATGTTTAACGTTTAAGAAAATATGAAATATAAATATAAATCAGACGTAAAAGAATAATTATGTAAAAAATAGAAAACAATAAAATTTTGTAGAAAATGAAAAACAAATAATTATCAAACATTCAAGCCCTGATAAAAATGAACACTTTCATCATGGAAATCATGTTTTTTATTTACTCCATGAATGAGCGATATATGAAGCACTTATCAGTTATCACTAGGTTCTAGGATGTAGTGTTTTGATCGGCGGTAAATGGTAATGTATTAGATAAATCATTAATACCAATGTGCATTGTGAAATACATCCAAGTATGTAGTATGAACGCACATTTTAAAAAAAAATCTCTCAAAACCATTTAACAAATTGTACGATTTCATCTTCTAAAGTTCAAAATGACGTATGTATTGAATGAAATTGTGGATGTTGTAAAAAATGGGAACGATATTGATTCTACCTGTGAATTAGTTGGCAAAGGTAATAAAAAAATTAAATACAATTAACAATGTTTTATAAATAAATCTGTAGACCGTGGTAAATCATTTTAAGAAGATGCCTATTATTTTAAACATATTATACAAAAATATATAATGAAGGAAAATAGGAGACAATGTGTCAATATAACTTAAATATTTGAATTGTCACCATAATTAATTAATTAATTACCAATATTTAAATATATTGTATTAAATTTAATTGATAATATGAAATAGTTCACTAAATATAATATTTTTGTTTTCTATTAGGTAGAAATAAAAAAATTGTTATTTAAAATAATATTATTTTCTTGTCTATATTTTATGATTATTATCTTTTAATGTTTAATATATTATATAATATTATATTAAAATTAAAACCATAAGTATTTACTCTGTTATATCTATAATTTAATTAAAATTAATTTTTATTAGAATTAAGTAACTGATAGAAAAAAAATATTATTTTTAGAAATATCAGAGAAAAGGTTAACTTTTCTTCAATTTGTTGAGAGTTTGGAAGAAATTTTGACTTCTACAGATAAAGAAATTCGCCTAAATGGAGTTAAGGCATTTGTAGCTGTTTTAAAGAAATTACCATTGGATTTTTTTGTACCTGAAGAGTTGGATTATATAAATCAATTTTTATGTGAACGTTTCATTGACCATCATTCCTTTGTACCAGTGGTGTTAATTGGAATTGAATATACTGTAAGACTTAAATTAATTGTATTTTTTTATATAGAATCAAATTTTGAATTAATTTAACATAATTAAGGTACGAATGAAAAATATCACCAAACAAATGATTGTAAGGTATTTTAATACAATCATGCCTCATTTTCATTGTCAATCGCAACTTCAAAATGACCGAAATACATTTTATTGTATATTACAATATATATTTTTGAATCGACTAGATGGTAATATCAAATTTCTAATAATTATTTTAACCATTTTAGATTATTTATTAATTTTATAACAACAATCATACTTGTTTTAGTAAAAAAAATTGTTTTTTAATTGTTACAACTTTTCTCTGCTGAATTCACATAATTTCATAATTAAGATTTTTTTGTATAAAATGATCTGAATGTTAATTTTTATGTATAAACTCTGGTAATTTAGAAGAATTAGGAACTAAAAATGAATAGTGAAAAAATGTTATAAAATTATTAAATATTCTACCACAATTATATCATTAACTAAAATATAAAATAACAATAATCATTTTTTTTTAGATTTACGTTTTATGGGACCAGATTTTTTATATTTTGTTATTTCTTCAATGGACGGTGAACGAGATCCTAATAATTTAATACTGCTCTTTAGAATACTACCACAATTTTTAAGACATTATCCATTAGGACATTTAGCAGAAGAGACTTTTGATGTTATTGCCTGTTACTTTCCAATAGATTTTTATGAAGTAATTAAAAAATGTTATTTATAATATTTATTCAATTCACTTTTAATGACAATTTTGTTTTACAGACAGAAGAAAGTAAAATAACTAGAGATGAATTAGCAACCAACTTATCTCGATGTCTTACATGTGTAGAAGAATTTGCTGATTTTTGTATTCCTTTGGCTTTACAAAAATTAGAAGCTAGTTTGAAAGTTGCAAAATTAGATTCATTGCATTTATTGGTAAATAATTATAACAATTTTGAATAACCTATTATAATTTTATAAAATAAAATAAAATAAATGTATGTCCCTTCACAATTTATATTAACCTTTCAAATGTTAAAGTAGCGGTACTGGACACCCTTCTCTCAATCCATCAAGCCTTGTAAATGCTATATGTATTAATTATTGTATTGTTTATACAAAAAGTAATTATTCGGTTTTCTTAGTAAAAAATACAAAGACTTCATTTTGATTTATTTATAATAATATTTCATGAGAAGTATTTAAAAAAAAAGTGAGTAAGTGGATGTCGCTCTGCTGTACAGTAGGTTACAAGTGGGTCACTGTAATGGATGGTGTTAATTTTGAATTCAATGATATAATATCATTGTATAAGAAAAACGATTCTGAGCTAAAACAGCCAGTCAGCCACATGATATTACTAAGTATATTTGATGATAATATTCCAAATAAAGTAATTTATATATTTATCTATTTACACAGATTTAAATTTAAATTGTCAATCCTTAGCTATAAAAGTTGAACATTTTATACATTTTTAACTACAAAATAATAATATTATTAAATTTTAAATTTGATACATTTTGTAACATTTAAACTATAAATGCATATAAAAAAAAATTGTGCTTATGTTTTTTTAATATTTTTCAACTGCTATTGTAACAATATATCAGGAGCCTTGCATTAAATGTTCACGCTTTTTTACCAAACAAAAAAATTTAATTGATATTTATAGAAAAAAAATTAAAACTGTCCGTAAACAGCTCAAAAAGAGTCAAAATATTTTCAAAATTGTATGGTGTATAGTAAATGCTAATATAAACATAAAGTGAAATTTTCAAGTATCTACAGTCATTCATTTTTTAATTACAACAAAATAAGAAAATTGTTACATGAGAAATCGAGTGAATATCAAATGTTGTAAAAATATTAATTTCAAATGCTCATAAAAATTTAATTTGACTTTTTTGTAGACATTTTTTTTTTGATAAAGGTAGACAAACTTATGGATAATCTTGTATTACATTTTCAAATCTTAGATTTAAAAAGAAAAATTTTATGAATTCTCAACTCGAAATAATTTGCTAATTTTCGTAATTTTTCCGTATTTTGTCAAGATTTGAACTTTAAATGCTTGTAAATAAAAACTGTGACTAAGGATTTTTAATTTTTTTCATCTGCCTTTGAAACATAACCTAGGCGCCTATTACATTTTCAAGCTTTTTTAACCATCAAATAAAATTTTATTGATATTTATAGAAAAATAAACTAAAAAAAATGGAAACTGAATATGTTCAAAACAAATGAAAATATTTCGTGTGTAGAAAATACAAGTATAATCAACCAGTGAAAATTATAATCATGGGTTGCACAAACAATCACTAATCATTTAATAAGTTAATAGCGAGCTAATGGTCCCTTAAACAAGATTTATTGACACATGATTACTCAATAAAATATTAGTGAACTAATAAATTTATCAATTTTGTATGCAACACCATAAGAATTTTAAATACTTGACTGATGTATTTCTCAATTTATTTTTAAAAATGTTGATAAGGTAAAATATAATTTAATGTAAACAGTTAATATTTCAAAAATATATTTTGGCACAAAAATTACATCATTTGCAAATAGCCCTTTAACGGTTTTTGAATTTACTTTATGTATAAATACGAATGCATTTTATTATTTTAGAAATTATGTTGTGAGAACTTTGATCCTATCAAAATAAAAAATCACATTGAAGAAATATGGCGTATTTTAAAAATGATAATAATGACAGATACTGAAGATTCGGCAGATGAAATTAGAGAAGCTGCTATTGGCGTTTTAACTGCTTTGTTGTATTCTCTTACCATTATTAAAGGAGACAATCAACAAGAACAACTATCAAATTTCTTGGATATTGTTCTTAAAAGTTTGTGTTTCTGAACTTATTGAGAAATTTAATTATTAATTATTTTTTTTTTTTAGGTTCTAATAGATTTTTGGTGGACACTCAAGCAACTCTATTTATACCTTCAATCAAACTTCTTTGTAGTGTTGGAAAAACTTCCAACTATGCTTCTCTTAAGATAGCAAATAAAGTATACTTAATTATTAGCTATTTTTTTTTATATACAATAATGAATGTAACTGCATAATTTTTGATAATTTATCTGTAATTAATACAGGTGTATTTAATTTTACTTAACAAAAGTGATGTATCACGAACAGAAATCATAAGAATCATAGAAGCTATGGCATTAATTACAAATATGTGTATACAAATGTCTATTGATTTATCATGTAAGTTACCAAATGGCAAATATACATAATTAGAAAGAATGACATGTTAATAATTTTTTAAAAGGTTCTAATATTTATTTTATTGAACTAAATTTAAAAATTAAGTTTTTAATAAATGTATCATTAGGATATACATAATATTATTATTAATTGTATGTTTAAAATCTTAATTCAAGTTTATGTAAATATGTCACTGATTGGAGACTCCGTATAATATTTCTTAAGTTTCGATGTTGTAGAAACTTGTTCTTTCATTTAAACACAGTTCTATTAAATTATATCAGCCGTGACTTTTATTTTACAATTTTTTTATTCATTTTAAACAATTTTTTATAATTGTGTATCTTATTTTGCCTATCAGAGTACTCTTATTTCTAATTGTTTATTGAAAATAAAATCATGGTTTTATTTTTAGCTATACCAGAACTAGAAACAAGATGGGAAGAAATATGTTGTTACTTTTTACTTTATGCTCAAAACGAATTGCCTGAAATAATAATGTCTGCTTTGAGAGCATTAAAAATATCGACTAAAATACTAACTAATTCTCAACGTACAAATTATTACTGTATTTTAATTAAATTAATCAAATCTGATACAACAGATTCTATTAGAAAAGAGACATTATCTTGTTTCAAAGAAGCAGCAACACATTTTAAAGAAGAAGTATATAGAGAAATCATACAATTTAACTTAAACATTTTTAACCGTAAGTAAATATTAAAAATAAAATGTAATTAATACATTTGACTATTTTATGTTTGCCTTACTTTTTCTAGTAAATTTATTGAAGTATTTGCTATTTCTTTATTATTTCTAGAGTCTAATGATATTGTATTAAAATCAAAATGGTTGAATGCATTGTGTTGTTTGGGAAAAGAAGAATATTTTTTTACATTAATCAGCGACAATCTATGTGCTAATTTATCTGAAAAACAAGCAGAAACTGAGATTACTCTTAAATGTTTAAGGTGAATATCTTAATTATAATTTATGAACATTTTATTTTTTATTTTTTGCACAACTTAATAAATAATGTTTTATTTATTTTATTTCAGAGATCTTGTTAGAAATGTTGAAAATATTAATTTGGTACATCATTTTGCTTTAAATGACGGACTCTTAGACTTCATATTAACAACTTGGATCAATGGTATCAAGAGTTGTGCCGATTTCAGTATATTTAGAAATGAAATTATTTTAGAAGATGTTTCTTTTGTTATTAATTCTATTATAAAAGTAATCAATAACAGGTAACTTTTATTATTGTTTTAATATATTATCACTTGAAATATAGTATATTTTGCGCCACGTTTCGCGCATGCAGACTGTTGGCATTCCACCACTTTGTGCCATTTAGTGTATGTCAAATACGTGGCAATACGCGTATTCAAATGCGTTTCGGTCAGGACACGGGTTCCTTCTCTCCTAGTGCGGAGTGTAGTAACATACACACACACACGTCTTGTCTCTGTCTTTGCTTTCATACACCATAATTTAGAAAGTTGGTTAATTTATGTTCATCTTGAATTATGATATGTTTTTTTTTTATCCATGCCTATATTATTAACAAATATCATTTATCACACGTAAAAAATTAACACTAACTATCATTATTTTATTTATTTTTTTTTTACATTCTCATCTATCAATGAAATTGACTGCCGTAATACTCTATCAAAAATTCTATATCTAAAATAAATTTTTTTATTAATTTTAATGAACAGAAAATATATTTAATTAATGGTAAAAATAAATAAATATGAAAGGGATTATATTGTAAACAACATTTGTGATGATTAAAAAAAAAATACCAAAATAGTATTCATACTACTTATATGAGTATACTCAAACGCTAACAGAATTTTGTATATTCCGTCAGGCCATACACATCTATTAAATCAGTTTTAGTCTTCAGCTTTTGTTTCCAATTATCAAGTGCAGCTGATAAATTACTTTACCGTTTTAATCTTAGCCAAATGCTAACTATTTGTTTATTAGAATATTAAAGTGACACTTCTGACAGCGCGGCACTTGGCATGTGTTAGCAACATTCTTACCACCGTGTTCAGAAGCTTGTTGTCTGAGATCACTCTTATTTGAGACAGAGTACATTAATTACAATCTTAAAAATTTCCAATTTATAAACAAATTAAGATAATTTATTGATTTAGGTTTCTATCATAAATATATAGTTAAACATATAAATTAAAAATGATTTATAAAATTATAGTTTATTGAATACATTAGGTACAGTAATTAATAATTATATTTATGTTAAAAATAATAGTAACCATATATACATATATTTGATTTTAGTGAACAACTTCAAATACTTGATCAATTCAGCCAATATTTCCATGACATTATGAATACAAAAATAAATTTTAAAACACTTTCTGATACACAACAAGACATACATTCATATATGGTAACTAATGGTTTTAATTCTTTTAAAAATTGTAATTATTATTAATTTGTTTCACTTTATTGTCCTGTAATTAATATGGTAAAATCAAGTAAAATAATTATTATTCATATTGAGAAATTTTAATTTAACAACTTATCTGTATTTTTTAATACACAAATTTGATTATACTATATCTAATGTTGTATAGTGTTGTAATCACTATTAATAACAATAATAAGACCATTAAAATAACAACTCTTAAATTAACCGCAAAAACAGTTTAAACTAAATGGTTTCATCTATTATTTACTATTACATTTTAAGCGAAAGTGGTTTTTTTAGAGCATTATAATTACATGGGTTTTTTTTATAACACTATTTGGGAATTTGGATTATAAAACTTCTATTCTCTATTAAAATAAGTTTGGAAAAACTGCGCAACCTCGGAACGATATGACCGCTGTGATTTGCCAGTAATTGCCAGCAACCAACAGCAGCCAACAGACTGCACATGTATGAACCTCGACGCATATCTGACATAATTTTTTACCAAACTTATTTGAAATAGAGTATAATGGTTAAGAAATATTAATCACAAGTTGTGCTTTAAACATTCTAGATTTTACATATTATTACAGGTTATTTTATTAGAAAGTATTCTAAATTCATTAAATACAAATATACAACTGAACAATGTGATTTTATTAATTGAAAACTGCATTGAATTATCAACATATTCTAATAATTCAATATGTAGTTTATCTGCTTCCCGATTAACAGCAACATTAATTAATAAATATATTGATGGTAAGTTCATAATTAACTTTTTTTTATTGACAATGTATAAAAGCTATTTATTATCTTAATATTTAATTTGTAGGCGATGAAAATGATTTCCTTATAGATAAATTTAAATTAAATTTAGAAAGTCATTTAAATTTATCAAATTTCAATAATGTTATAATTCAAATTTCATGGATCACTAAGTCTTTATCTCTTAAAGGTCATAGAAGAATGCTACAATGGATTGATTGGGTAATTTAAAAAATAATTATTTAACTGATTAATGTTTACCTAATATTTTATTTTTAGTCATTGAATTTACTGGCAGACCCTTTGTATGGAAAGATGATGACACAGTGCTTTAAAATGTTAACACAAACAGATGATGGATATCTAAATAAAGAGTGTTTTTGTTCAGTAAAGTTAGTACTTTTATAAACCATACTTTAGTAATTGGTATTTATTACTATTTAATACCTTAATGTATTGTCTCAAAAGAAACTAGGAAACTCGTTTTACTATATAGAACAGCGGTTCCTAAACTGTTTTGGCTCGTAGTGCCCTTTTTGAACTACGGTTTTCTAAGGGCACCCTTCTTAAGTAATTCTTCTTTCTTAGCTTAACGGCCCCTGTAGAACCTGAGCTGCCACAAGAAATTCTCTCCATCTTTCCCTGTTCAATGTCAGGTCAACTGACACGTTTCTTCCCAACATTCTGTTATCTTTCTCTACCGCATCTTTCCACCTCGTTTATGGTCTGCCTGTTGGTCTTATCTTATGTATGGTCTCTGTTAGTACTTTTCTTATGATATCATTATCAGCTCTCCATACATGTCCAAACCATTCCATTCTCTTAACTTTTATATATTTTGATAAAATATTGAGTTTCCATATAGTCTGTAAAGGCCGACATTTTTCCTTTTTTCGGATGTTCCTAAATCTAAACCATACATTTAGTCTTCTTCTAGTTTACACACAGCCCAATTTTTTTACTAGCTGCCAACAATTCAGTTATAGTTAGGGTAATTTCTTGTCTGGTGTTACCTAAAATGACTATTTCGTCTGCGTACTCTAATATTTATTCTTTACCAACTATCTCCATTTTTTGTCTTTAGCTTAATTTTCTTATGGTCTTCTCTAGACCTATTTTAAATAATGTCGGGAACAGGGCATCGCCTTGTTGTAGTCCTGAGTTAACTTTGAATTCCGACGATAGCTCTCCTAGAAACAGTACTTTAAATACTGTCTTGGCATTACACAGTTTGACCATATCATCGTATTTCTTTGGTATACCAAAGCTAATCATGGCTTTCCATAGTTCTTCTATGAATAATTCTTATAATAGGTAATATGAAATATGTATTTAATCAAAATTATAAATAATTTATACATTTTTATTTACATAATTATAATTGTTTCCATTGTTACCATCTTCGGTTTTCAAATATATATTTGGACCATATAAAATTTTATGACAGCACGGTGCCCATGTAAAGACACGGTGGTCTACACTTTGGGAAATAGTGGTATAGAAGGTTTTGATTACTTTAATGGTCGTGTTAAACTTAAATTCAATATTACATAATGTTCTATAATTTATATTTTATATTATACATAGTTATACAAATTATGGGTTAAAATAATTTTTTGCATGTATATATATATATATATATTTAATATTATATTATATTAAATTATAATAATTATTTTATAATTATTTATCAAGAACAAACTAAATTTGAAATATCAATAAATAGTTAAATACCTTAAACTTCCTCTAAATATTTTCAACATACCTACCATAAATAAAAATTTAAGTTCAGTGGAAATAATTCAAGTTTTTACAATTAATATTTTACGAATTACAACAAAATAACTAATCGTTTGTGTAAAGATTATTGTAACATCCAAATTTGTTAATATTTAAACTTCAATTGCTTATAAAAAGATTTATGCCAATGCATTTTTGATAATATTTATAATTTGCTACAAAAACCTTTTCCAGATCATATTCATATAGGTCCTGGGACTTTTTACTTTTATCCCTAAAGTACAAACTATACTCCATTCACATTAAGAAGGAACCTCAGCGGCTACCAGTTTTTGTCTGGTGGGGGTTAGGCAACACTTATTTGTCACCCCCACTGATCAACCATCTATGTGGTTAAGTCACGCCTCTGCGCACAAATTGGCTGCCGAGGTTCAGTCTTAATGAGAATGTAGTGTAGATCCTACCAGAAACCACCCTTAATATTGAAAAATACATGATTGTTAAACCACTACATTCATCGGAGCAATGCATCTAAAATATGTTATAACTAAAAATTATTTTTCTTTAGATTGTTATACAGACAAAGAATATTCTGTTATGTTATTGAACCACTCATATCTAAGTATAATACATCTCCTGAATCTGTTAAAGAAAATTACCTCATTAGTATTTTATACCAAATGGATGGTAATACATATGTGACTCTTTCACCATATTTTTCGAAGGTAATCTTAAAAATGATTAATATTAATAATTGCTTATAATAAATAAATTATATTTTCACATTAATACCTATATAGTGTAGACATATAATAATTTAGTGGGTGCATTTATTTATATATACACATGAATTATTTATTTATTTTGTCTATTAAACAATTAAATTGTTGCAGATATTACCTCTATTACTTCAACTTTTATCTCCAGAGCAAGTTTATGTCTTACAGTCGTTGCAAACTTTTCGTAATCTATTAGAATCCAAGACTCCAGTATTGGAAGATTATTTGCAATCTTTTGTTCCAAAATTGCTAAACCTATCTCAAAGTTCAAAGTATATGAATATAAGAATAGTAGCTTTACAATGTCTTTACAACTGCTGTGACTATTCTTTAATCAAACTTTTACCCTTAAAAAGACAAGTAATAATCCAAAAAAAATACAATATAGTTTATTTATATTACAAATAATGATTATTTTTAGGTTATTTCTGAACTGACAAAATGCTTAGATGACAAAAAACGATTGGTTCGAAAAGAAGTGGTTAGAACAAAATCTCGATGGTTGTCTATAGATGTAGTAAATGATGATGATTAACATTGAACACATTTAATTATATGTTTATTGTTATATTTTGTCAGGAAATATGTTCAGATTGTTAAATTTAATGTTACATTTTTACTTAATTAGCAAAATATTGATATTCATTTTCAAATAAAATATACTTAGAAATAAATAATCACTAATTATTGTTAGATTAATTATTATTGGAATGAATTTAAAAATACTATCAGATTTACAATATGATAGTTTTAATTGTTGATAGATTAGCACACTATAAATGTTGTTAAATGTCTAATAAGATTCAAACAAAAATTGAGAAGATCGTCATTTTTTTTCCCCATTATTTGATCCTAAAACTGAAAATAAAAAATATATACATGATGATTTATAACCATGTTTAGCTTATTTTATTGGTGAATACCAAGACAGTATAGACATTAGATAGCTATGATCACATAAAACGGTTCAGTCACTGCATCTCAACTCAAGCCTATGTTATGGATCTTCTGGAGAAGGAAAGTGGACATTAGTCCTATCCGCTTATGGCCAGTCAATTTAAATCTGTATAAAGGTTGTTGATGATAATATGAATGTATGATACCAGATGACAGATACACTAATGTACACATAAATAATTACTTCTATAAGGACCAAAGCTGTATGTGCCTAGATAACCCAGGAATATTAACTATGAATAGCAGTGAATTAGATTTGAATTGTGATATCAGATCACAGAGCACACAGAAGTAGACAATTATACCAGAAAATGATTGGGATGAGGAAAGGATATAAAGGACACGGAATATTTATAAGAAATAAGGATGGAGAGCTGATAACAAAAAAGATGGAAATGGCAGAATATTTTGAACAGTTGCTTAATGGAGAAGACCCTGAAGTAAATTGAAACCTTTGTATACAAGAACAACCCAATAATTGCAGATATGAAATACCTACGGTACAAGAAATTAAGTCACAAATTAAGAGATTAAAAAATCATAAATCACCTGAGGAAGATGGTATACAAGACGAAATCCTAAAATGTGTTGATGAAACAATGATTGAGATGAATCATAAACTAATTGGGGAAATATGGAATTTTGAAGAGATCCCTAAAGATTGGAATATGGCATTAATATGTCCTATACACAAAAGAATGTAACGACTATAGAGGGATTGCCTTAGTGAATGTGACTTATAAAATTCTAGATAGAATCAAGCCTTTGGCGGAAAATATTATAGGTGACTATCAAAGTATAGTTCGTCAACTAAAATAAAATACGCGTGTCATAGGTTCACACATATCATATTTCACCATCTCTGGTGTATATAGTTAAAAATGTATAATAGGCGATGATCTATTTTAAATTTTGATTATACAGTAGGTATATATTTGTGGTCAAACGTATTTTGTATTCATATAATAATAATTTTTTATTCAGATTTCTAAATCAATAGACATGTAAAAAGAACAATTGTTTTGAAATATGTAGAATACAAGAATCGCGGACATTTTTCCCCCGACTGTTTTCGGTGTAGTAGGACATTTCCCCCTCCCCTTTTTTTAAAGTTTACTATTTAATATGAAATTAATTTATGTCTATTGTCTAATATTTTCAAATATTTTGATAAATATAATAAATTTTAGATATATATTTTTGATTGACTGAACTACTTGAATCAAATTCACTAGCAATTATTAAATTGTTAAATATTCAAACTATGGAATATTTAACCATTTTTATTAATTATAGTTTACTTTATACCCACCCACCTACTTATTTTTTTTTTTAAATTTTTATTGTTTTAACTTCCAAGTAAGTTGTAACTAGTTCAGTTGATTAAACATATACATTTATAATCTATTTATGAAAATAAAATCAATGTTTTATATTTATATTTTTAAAAAAAAATTTCATATGAAATAATAAATAATATTATGTTATTAAATTCAATACTATTAGTCGCAATAATTAACTTTAAAAAAAAATGGGGAGGGGGAATGTCCATTTACTGGACTACAATAGTCTACAAAGCGTTAATAAAGAATACACTGTATAAATAAATACTATACATTATTCTTATTTTGCGCTTTAGCTTTTACGGTATTTTGTGTTTGGTGTCGGAGTATTAAATTCTTATTATTTTTAACTAATTATGATTTGTAAAGACTTCACAATTTAGAAATTTTAAAATTCCACACGAATCGTATTAAGCCGGCCCTGACTATATTCTATTGAGTATTAACTACTGTATAATGCAGGGGTTTTCAACCTTTTTTTAAACACGGCAGTCGGCAGTACATGTCTCGGCCATAAAGTTTTCTTCATATAATTAGATAAAAAAATTATTGTGTTTTATTACATATACATAACTATATTTTATTAATTAATATTTTATCATGTTATACCTATATGTATTAATATAAAAAAACTCAACACGTCTAGAGAATGCTTGAGCCGCGGCACATCGGTTGAAAACCACTGGACTATGCTGTATGGGGCCATGTTGATTATATATTAATGTTTTACGTTGTGTAATTGCGGTATCCCTACCATCTTAGTAATAATAACTAATTAAGTAGGTATCTCTATACTTCAATGTCATTTACCGGTATTTCAATCATTATACATAAAATGCATTGCGACTGGACTACCTATAAGACTGGCTCCTATGGTCTACAAAAAATTGATATTATTACCGATCGTATTCGATAGATCATATGATAACCACGTACTATAATATGTAGGTATATTTCGCTCAGTCAAAAAACTCAAGGTTTTTTATTATAGCTAGGTATTTAAAAATATTAAAGGTAGACAGGTTGTACATAATATATGTGATATTGTTATTTACAATTGAAACGTTAGGTACACAGTTTTTGCGTTTATCGTTATTTAGAACTAAAACGTTATACCTACAAGTTCTGCGTTCATCTTTATTTAAAATACCTAGTGTTAATACCTATTAAATTTAAAAATAATAACTGTTGGGGGTAGGTAATGGCCCGGATACGTAATATAATATAATCAATTCTTAGATTGTTTGCATAATATAATGTTTCTACAAAACCAACTGACCTTTGTTTAAATAAATAGATTTTTAAATATTTCGTTTTGCGTTACCTATGTTTTGTTTGTGGTATTTAATTATTTTTGATTATCGCTTTCCGTTATGATTACGTTTACAAATTTCAATCGTTTTTTTGTCAAATATATAACGTTTGCAAGCCCTGTATGTAAGTGCAAATGATTAATTTAATTAAGCATTTAAGCTTAAAATGTTGACAAAATTACATTTATTTATTTTAGATTCTGAGCGGAGTGATGAATGTATTGATTTTACAATAATGTGTTTTGTTTCTGTCATCACCTTTTACTAAGGGAAAGTAAAAATGCTTGTATATTCTTCAACAGTATCTTTTCTAATAGGAAAGTGAATCTATTTGGTACTTTGGGGGTCAAAAGTAAAAAATTCCAAAAAGCGCAGGGAAAAAGAAAAAAATTAAGGAAAACTGGAAATTTTACGTAAAATCGGTTTTCGACAAAATCGATTTCGGTTTTTGGTGTAACTCTAAAACAAATGACAGTAGATACATAACATTTTCACTGGTTGTTTTTATTAGTATTTTCTATACACGATAACATTTTCAAAACATATTGATTTGTGTTAAACTGTTTACGGACATTTTCAGTTTCTAATTTTTTTAGTTTTTTTTTTCTATGAATGTGATAAAAATTTAATTCGTTGGGTCAAATTTCTTGAAAATTTAATACAAGGCTTAAAATATATTTTTACAATGGTAGTTATAAAATGTTAAAAATACATAGTCACAATTTTTGTTAATAAGCATTTAAAATTTGAATTCTGACAAAATACGTAAAATTTACGAAAATGTGCAAATTGTGTTGAGTTAGTAATTCCTAAACATTTTCTTTTTTAAATCTTAGATTTTAAAATCTAATTCAAGGTTCCTCATGAGTTTGTCTACCTTTAGGTATCAAAAAAAAAAAATAAATATCCATAAGAAATTCAAGTTAAATTTTTATGAACGTTTGAAGTTTCAAGTACCCACTAATACAATATTTAATTACAAAAAAAATACTAAAATCGGTGTCCCCTATTTAAATATTTATATTTTAATATTTTATAATTTCGTCCAAATATTAAAAAAACATATGATAATAATTTTAGAAACTGAAACAAAAAAAGTGTACCGGAACCGTAAAGTGAAATTATTTGCAGTTTATGAGCGTTAGAATTTAAATTGTTTTTGACATTGCATGGTTATTCGCCAGTAAATAAATGAATTCTTGTCAAACGATTTTGATGTAATTCAAAAACAAAGAACCGTAGCTACTTGAATTTTACAAAAAATGTTTATATTGACATTTTAGATTCTGAGCGAAGCGATAAATGTATTGATTTTACAATGATGAGTGTTTTATTTTTATTATTTTTTTTTATTTTTTTTTGTGTCTGTCATCACCTTTTAGGACAGTAAAAGTCCTTCTTTCTTCTTCAATAGTAACTTTTCTGGTAAGAAAGTGAATCTAGTTGGTACTTTGGGGAATCAAAAGTAAAAATTTCCCAGTAGTTTTCAAAAGCGCCTTGAAAAACAATAGAAAAATTAAGGAAAAACGGGAATTTTTACGCAAAATCTGTTTTCGAGAAAATCGATTTTGGTTTTTGGTGCAACTCAAAAACAAATAACCTTAAATACTTGAAAATTTTACTAAATGTTTGTATTAGCATTTTATAAACACGATAAAATTCTGAAAATAATTTGACTCTTTTTGAGCTGTTTACGGACATAGTCAGTTTTCAATTTTTTTAGTTTTATTTTCTATTAATATCAATAAAATTTTATTTGTTGGTTAAAAAAGCTTGAAAATTTAATAAAAGGTTCCTATAGGTTATTGTTTCAAAGGCAGATGATAAAAATTAAAAATCCTTAGTTAGGGTTTTTATTTATAAGTATTTAAAGTTCAAATCTTGACAAAATACGGAAAAATCACGAAAATTAGCAAATTATTTTGAGTTGAGAATTCAAAAAAATTTTTCTTTTTAAATCTAAGATTTGAAAATGAAATACAAGATTATCCATAAGTTTGTCTACCTTTATCAAAAAAAAAATGTCTACAAGAAAGTCAAATTAAATTTTTATGAGCGTTTGAAATTCATATTTTTGCAACATTTGATATTCACTCGATTTCTCATGTAACGATTTTTCTTATTTTGTTGTAATTAAAAAACGTACAACTGTAGATACTTGAAAATTTCACTGAATGTTTATATTAGCATTTTCTATACACGATAAAATTTTGAAAATAATTTGACTCTTTTTTTAACTGTTTACGGTAACGTAAGTTTTCAATTTTTTTAGTTTTTTTTTCTGTTAATATCAATAAAATTTTATTTGTTGGGTAAAAAAGCGTGAAAATTTAATATAAGGCTCCTGATATATCGTTCTAATAGTAGTTGAAAAATATTAAACATACATAGGCACAATTTTTTTTAAAAGCATTTTAAGTTTATAATTTAATAATTATTTTGTAGTTAAAAATTTATAAAATGTTAAACTTTTATAGCTAAAGATTGAAAATTGAAAACATGGTTCCACGTAAATAGGTTATAATATTATATAAATTACTTTATTCACAATAATATCATCAAATATACTTGGTAAATGGTAATATCATAGGCTGATTGATTGTTTTCGCTCAGAATCGTTTTTCTTATACAATGATATATCATTGAATTCAAATTTAACACAATATCCATTAGGTATACAGTTAAAAGTGACCTACTCAATTCAAGAACTACTATACCCACATCGGAACTCAGAGCAATTACATACTTACAAAATCATTTTTAAATTTTTAATCTGACAAATTTAGTCAAAATTCAAACTTTAAATACTTTAAAAAATTGTGCATATGTATTTTTAAAATTTTCCACTACCTACTATCGTAATAATTAGAGCTCGGATTTATATGCGTTAAAAACCAATCAAATATGCGTTAAAAATCTTAAATATGCTTAAATATATGTAGTGAAATGTTGAAATATGCATGAAAAAAACTGCATAAAAAATTAGCAAACTAAAAAGTTTCGTTTTTTAAATTATGAATGATATATACCTAAATATATCATGAAACAAATTTTATGCTCACTTAGAATATCATACGATCAACCAGAATAAACATGCAAATGCATATACTAATCCACGCTCTAGTAATAATATATCAGGAGCTTTGCATTAACTTTTCACGTTTTTTGACTCAACAATTAAAATTTTATTGGCATTTAAAGAAAAAAATTTAAAAAATTTAAAACGGAAAATGTCTGTTACAGTTCAAAACAAATTACATTTTTTTGAAAATTTTTTCGTGTATAGAAAATGCTAATATTTACAACCAGTAATATTGCCGACCCCTGTGCTATAATTGAGTATATTATACGATTGTGATAGTACCATACAAGATATCACTGATATCAGCATGTCTTCATAAAGAAAATAATAATTTGGTGGGCACTTTGTCGGAAGTATCATTATAATTTTGTTGTTGTTTAGAATTGAAGTAGGTACCTATATAATGGTATTACTTAATATTTATCATAAATTACAATATTGCAACCACACAAAAAGATATACATAGATTTTGCGTATTCATTTTGTTAATTTATCAGGTAGGTACGTATAGGTACGTTAAGTATGGAAGTAAATTATAAGCTTTTATGCTCATCGCGATACTAAGAGCCAAGAGGTAACATGAATAGAGTAATTTATAAATTATTTAAATTATTTACAAATCATTACTATACTGTTACTGTCTGTCTATTAAAAATAATAAATAATACAAATTATATTATAGGTAGGTTCTTTAATTCATAAAAAAAAAATAATAAGTTGACTAATTAGGCAACATTTTCTATTAGGTATTTTACTTATATTTAATTTTTTTCAATGTTCAAAATAATGGTAATGTTTGATAGTCGATATTGACTCATTGAATTTGTATAGGTGATTTTTGATAAGTTTCAGTTTAGAAAATGATCTTTCAGCTGATGCAACTGTTATAGCCAATACGAGATAAATTAAGGTTAGACTTAAAATATCACATTATGATGTACCTAGTGTCCTAGTACCTACTATAATAATTTTTAAATTATATATAATGTCAATTGTTCATTTGTTTCATACTTTTGGCATCAGATATATTAATTAGGTAATAATTCATAGTTGAGAGTAATTTTGCCGGCTATCTGAGCTTAAATAATATAATTTTTGTATAATTTGGTAAAATCATATTATAAGAAGATTTTATTAAGTCATCTTCTGATAAATTAACTAATGTAATTACCTATAGTTTTCAATTTTTTTTTTTTTAAGCGCCCGGTGCCAACGCAATTTTTGTACACAAAAATACGCTCTCCGAATCTTTTTATGTTTATTATATTATTATACCCACATTATGATAATGACCGACACTTAAGGGGGGCTTCTACTTATTTATAGTTTAGGCCTATGAATTTAAGTAAATAAATAATAATAATAATACAAATTTCATACAGGTAGTCATAGACTGAATAGAATAACACAGTGCCCCAACGACGAAGCGCCATCTGTGACGAGATTTTAAAACCATGATAACTAATCCGGATTAGTCCGTGACAGACAAACAGACAGTACATATGCATATACATACAGACAGACATATACATACAGACCATAGACCTATAAATTAGTTTAACTTAGTTACAGTTAACTATGATACAGACAGACAGTCATGACAGATATACCCACGGTCTTAGAAGAAACTTCTAAGACCGTGGATATACCTATAGGCTATAATACAATCATGTCCTCGAGATTCGAGTGATTGCTGAGTGAATCATAGATGATAATACATACCTATAGTGTGAATACTGTTTTCCGTTATCTGACAAGTGTTAATGGTTCACTCTTCTTATTATTATTTATTATTATAGTTTTTATTTTGGTGTATTACGTAAAAATAATTTTTTTCGTCTTATTTTTTTTTAGTTTTACTTTATCATAGGTGTTTGGTTACGTACACGATTATAAATTATAGTATTATACCGTCAGCTGTGTAGGTACCTAAATATAAATGACCATGAAATGGCCGGTATATAATCATTTACGTAATTACTGCTTACTATTTGCAGTAGTGTAGCTAAATAGTATTTGCTTTTTAGTTTTAGTCGTCTTCCTATATTGGAGAGAGAAACAATTTAATTTTTTTTAATCTTGAACTTCTTGATACTTTTTCTTTTTGACTGATTTAACGATATCAATATGAGAATCAAAATTAATTACAATTCAATATAATAACTAAGTCTTCAAGTAAGTTAGTCTCACTAGTTATACCTAGTCATACGAAAAACGGTCAACTATTTTATTTATTTGGTCAGCCAACTTGACTCAAGTCATTTATTCATAAAAAAATTATCCGGTTTTAATATACTCTTTGTAAAATGAGTATACCTGTGGCAATTGGCTCTACATTTTTTGGATGTATGAGCAATGTTGTTTTTTTGGAACTTTTAGTGAAGTATGTATTGATTTAACAATGTTATCTACCTATACAAAATTTAGTAAACTATGTATGATTTAAATTTTAGAGAAGATCCCGGCATAGGAAATTTGATTACGTTTTCCCAATTTTTTCTAATAGCGTTACATGGATTTATATTCACTGCCAAATGTGGTACCAAAAAACCAAGCATCAGTGTCAAGTATGTATAAATGTATATATAAAACAATTATAAGTACAATAATATATTGTAAGCGTAGGCTTATAAATCTTTTTTTACACAATGTTGTTTAAATATTATGTAATAAATTATACCAAATAGTTATATTGCCTATAAGTTATGATTTTTATTGCTTTTTAATTATATAGGTACCTATACAGTATTTAAATACTGAATGATGAATACAATTAGTATTTATGATTAATTGCAGTTTTGCTCCCAAGTGATTTTTGGAAACTTTTGTATTTCAACAAGTTAAGAACAATGGTGCAATCTGAATTTGTTAGTCAAACTTATTTTCAAAGTTATAATCTTTTGAAGTCGTCGATTTTGTATGTTTTATGCATATGTCGGTTATGCCATGAATCTATATCAAAAAATAAATATAATTAAGCTCCCAAGTGATTTTTGCAATTTTTCTCTGATTTAAACTGCATTTATTCTCTATAATATCTTATTATACTCCATACTGCTAATAAAATATTTTTATTTTGGTTAATACATTTTGTAGTACTGTCTCAGTAAAAAAAAAACTGGTACCATGATACAGTGAAACCTGTATATACACCTCTTTCAAATGGACAATATGATAATGTCCCGTCAAAAGTATAAATATTCAATATAATTGGTAGAAGCATGTCTATAATGGATACTTTTAATGGTCCCGCCTGTCCGTTATATACAGATTTCACTGTACCTAATACAGCTATATAGTATAAAAATAAGTCAACTCTGTTGAATTAATCATTTGTGTTTTTATTTTTAAATACTTAATTTTAATTGCAGACTAATTGTTTAATAATTTATATTTATTTTAATTTTTTTTCAGAGGGTACATGATCTTAGTGGCGATGTTCTTTGTAACTAATGTTTTAAACAATTATGCTTTTGATTTGAATATTGCTATGCCACTACATATGATCTTCAGAGCGGTATGATTTTTATACAACTAATTTATCTCTTTTATATGACTAAAGATATAAAATCTTATTCACAGTTTAATTTCAGTTAAATAAATGTTAATGGTACCTATAGTACCAAATTATTAATCCTATATCTATTACAATTTCAAGAGTTTTTAGATTGGAATTTAATTTAAAATAACTACAACCGATAAAAATAATGTTTGTTTATTAGTATCATCGAGGAGAATAAATACCACATCATAACTATTAGCACAAACTCTATAAAGACTCATCTTAGTGATACATATTTTGAATGATTACATAACCACTTTTGAGATACAGTATTACTTATTACTTTTATTTAAACACTTACCTTTATTGTTTGATTATTTTATGCTGTAAATTTAATCAATAGTTTACCAGCCTATCCTAATGAGAATATGAAATTATCTGTTTGTATATTATCATGTAGATAATCAAAACCTTTACTTTTCAGGGCTCATTAATAGCAAATATGGTTATGGGAGTGATCATATTAAAGAAAAAGTATACACTTGATAAGTTCATTTCTGTGGGTATGATCTCAGCTGGAATTTCAATATGTACAATCGTATCAAGTCAAGATGTTGTAAGTGTTGCTTAATACATAATTGCTAAGTAAAAACTTTCAATTTTTTTTTTATTAGAAAAAAACTGTTGTACATGGTGTTGTGCAAAACACATCAGAGTTGGAAGACTTCTTTTGGTGGTGCTTAGGTATGTATTTTTCAATATTGAACACTATAATAGTATGTTATTTAGTGTAAAAAGTCATTCAAAATATTATAATTAAACATGTTTGGTAAATTAACAAAAATAATATTTTAGGAATTGCATGTTTGACTATTGCGTTGTTCATTTCTGCTCGCATGGGTATATACCAAGAAACATTGTATAAAAAGCATGGTAAACATCCACAAGAAGCTTTATTTTATACTGTAAGTATTTAACTATGATAAAGAAGTGAATAAATAATATTATTTTGAAAAATATACCACAAAATAAAACAGTCATTAATACATTTGTTAGGGTTAGATTAGTTTAGTAGTTTTAATACAGTTTAAAATGAGTTGTAATGAAAAGAAAAAAAATAGGAAAATTAAGAATAATAGAATAATAGGCAATGCCTCAAGTTTAATATTATTAATACTCAGAATTATTATAGTTTTGAGTTTTAAAACTAGTATTTTTATCTTCTAGTGGCATTTTAAATGTATTGAAGCATTGAACAATTCTTGTTGTCTGTAATACAAATGTATTTTTTTCACAAGTCACGGTAAAATCAGTATTATTTATAAATTTTAATATAGTGAGTATCACTCAATGAGTCATTAATTAATTGAGTCGATTGGTGTTTAGAATAAATTACAAAGTTACCAAGACTGATTCCATTTATTTATTTATTATTTTACACGCTTAAATATTTTTGCTTTTATGAAATTAATGGCTGATTAAAATTATTATTATACCTCCTTTGTATTAATGTAATCATATTACTTAATTAAGTAACACAATGTTTAGTTTAAATGGTAAAAGTTCAACTTATTAATTTTATAAACTTTGACTCCTATGATTGAACTCCACCTGTTTATTATAATATAACAGTTGCAAACATTCTCAAAAAGTTTATTTGTCCATTATCTTCATAAATTCAAAAATTTTAATTTATATTATAAAGTTTTTTTTTAAATTCTTCATTCATCATATTATAAATAAATGCATTGCATGTAAAAGTTAATATTTTATGTTTTATTGTTTTTACATCTACCACTAGTACCTATGTTTTAAATCATTTTTACAACTGTAAATAATATATATTTGTTTAATTTTAGCATTTGATACCACTTCCATGGTTCCTGTTTTTATACTCCAATCTTAAGGAACATGCATTAATGGCTTTTGAAAGTGAACCATTGCCAATCATAGGATTTGGTATACCGAGTACCATTGTTTATCTTATTGGTAATGTTTTCACACAGTATCCTTTATTATTTTTTGGTATTTGATATTGTATATTTATATTTGTATGTATGTTATGTGGATGAGGGAATCTGTTTTTACAGAAGATTTTTAATACCTTGGTTATTGTGGGATATGGTATATGAAAAGGAGTATGAGATAATTTTTACCAATTTTAATTTATAAAATAAATATAATATTATTTTGGACTCTGAGCTTAGCAATGAATGTATTCATTTTACAGTGAAGGTGCGATTTTTTTTTGTGTCGCTACCTTCTTGTGCAGTAAAAATGCTATTTTCAAATACAATACATTTTCTGGTGGGAAAGTGATTTGGAAGTTAAGAAGGTCATAGGTCAAATGTATAAAGGAAAAATAATAAAAAGAAAGGCAAAACAGGCATTTTTAAAAAACTATTTTGTTATTCTGTTGTAATTTAAAAACAAATAACTGTAGTTTTACTGTAGATTTTTTCTATAGATTTCTTAAAAGCTTGGTTAAAAGTTTAGTTTATGCATATCACACTTTTATTTTTTATTTTTATATCAATGTAGAATGTTAATGTTAATATTTTGTAAATAAGTGCTAAAATGTAGAATATTTTTATAGGCTAGATTTGGCCATCGAGAAATAAATTTTAAATTTTAACAAATCATAAATTTTTTTTCATAAATTATAAATATACTATGTTGGGGGAATTTATAATTTTATTAAACAGCATAATATATGTACACTGTACAATGAAAACCTAATAATCAAAGACATAGTGATCAACTACCTTGTACCTAAGCGGCTATGCGTAATTTTTAAATAATGTAACAATTTAGTACATTTTCAGAAAATAAACTCAAATAAAAAACGTTCATTAACTAATATATTATAACTTGTATTTACTTTAATTAAAAAGTGGCTAATAATAACCTTTGATGTTGAAACATTAATCAATGAAAATATTTATAAAAAAAGCATGTATTTATATGCCAAAATAATTTACATACATTTAAGATATTTTCTTTGAATTTTTTCTTAACAACATTTTCATAGATATGTTTGCATAAGTTCAGTTTACTTTTTAACAACTGAATGTTCGTCGTTGACAGTAACACTGGTTATAACATTGCGAAAGTTTGCCAGTTTATTGTTTAGTATATTGTACTTCAGCAATCCATTCACTTTGTACCACTGGATTGGAACTCTTTTGGTATTTATTGGTACAATCATATTCACTGAGATACCTCAGAAAGTACAACAAATGGCGGCGCCAAAAAAGGCAACAAAAAAGTCAAAGAAAACGAAAACGAATTAAAATTACCCCATTATTATGATGTTGGATTCATGGCTATTAGTCTATTACAGAATTATAATATATATTATATGTTGTTAATTTTTAATACTACTTGTTTAGAATAAATAAAAACTTATTAATTTATTTTATTAGACAATAAACAGAAATAATTTACAAACAAATTAAAAGTCTTTGTTCTAAATTTGGTGGAGCATTGTAATGTGATTTCCTAACTTTTAAATATATACTTAACTCAACAATATAATAAATATAGGTCATAATAATAAAATATTTAAAAACATAACAGTGCATTTACTAAGACTATTAGGTGATTGAGATTGGCAGCCATTTCAATCAATGGAAACCAAAATCTTTGCTAAATGCAACGATAATATCGTGTAAACTGAAGTATGTACCAGTTACGAATCCTAATAAGCCTAAGACTATAGTAATGATATCCATGTGAAGTTTCCAATTGAACGCTCCAAATCCTTCGTCCTTCCAGACAACCATATGGCATATGGGTGGGAATATTAGGGCCAAGAATGTGCTGGCGATGGCCCCGACCAAAGATATGAACAGTGCCAGATGAGGTATCACTTCTGCCGCCAAAACTGTAACAAAACACAAAAATCACACATGATAAGGTTTTAAAATCACGTTGTGATACAATAATAATTTATTATAAAATGACAATATACATGTAGCAAAAACTAGTACGGCGCGCAAAAGATATTCGGCGAGGGCGGGCGATTGGAACGGTCCATATTTTTCTTGTACCGATGGCCATAAGATAGCGACGGGCACGTAAAACTGCAGTGTGTAAGTACAGATGATTGCGAACACCATCAGACCGACCACGATTTTTGAAAGGCTGAAAAAAGTGTATTTTTCATAGGTATCAAAAACAGCGTCATCTCATCTATAACGTGTAACCATGTGGGTAAGTGTTATTTTTATTTTTACATGAGAGTGGGTGGAAGGTTGAGCGTCAGACTTCCTTTGACGTCGTCGCCGAACCGCCAGAATCCCACAAAGCCCATGGTCAGATGATAAAGGTCACGATAGTCATGCCGACATTCAACACTCCCATAGTTGACGCAAATCTATTGGGTGTTTTCATTTCCAATTGCAGGGGCAATACCTGTGAATATATAATAATATAACTGATGTTAAATAAGATCAAAAAATGATCAGATCTGGACATCTGGTGGCACTGTCTACTTGGTGGATCGTGTTATTAAGACGGAGTACACTTACAAGACTAATTCCTTCGAAAGCGTAAATGGCCGTGCCGAAGAACAGGGGGATTTGCGACCAGTGGGCCACGGCCGTTCTGGAGTTGAGGGTCGGCAAGTCCACTACGCAGTATGACAGAATAATGCCCAAACCAATGGCCATTGATATGTTGGCGGCCGTCGACAGGGGTGCGATGAATTTCAAATTCCTAATCATGGCGCACGACATTATAGGCACTAGAGCGAAAATCATGTGGATGTGAATGTCCAGCACGGTTCCATATTCGTCGCAAAACTGTTGGGTAAAAAATGTATTATTAAAATATGAAAAACATTCGGCGGGATACAAAGTCGAGAAATTATCCTTGAAATAAGTAATAGTGGGTACTTACTGCAAAGGAGTGGTGATTAAGTCAAATTTAAGGCGGGACCCTAGATGACATTTTTCAAATAAAGCTTACGTTTAAATAGACAAACAAAAATGTGTATATCCACACTTCACTATCATTTATCAATGTTTTAAATATTTGTTGTTACTTTTATTAAATATTATTGGTATTTAGTATTAGTCATATAAAAGTAAAAAAATCAAAAATATATTTAACTATTATTATTGAATATATAAGGTTAATAAATATCGAATATTTTACTTCCGGAGTGATGAGATATACAATCTTTATTGATTCTAAAAATAAAATCTTGTTTGAAAATTATGACAAATCGTTTCAATATTACAAAATATACATTTTTTTTAGTTGTGAGGGATCAAAGCCCCCCCCCCCCACTCACACTGATGTTACAATGTTAGCCCCCCCAGACATTTTAATGAATTTGTGTCTATGGGCCTATGTCATATAATGGGTGTGATTTACGGGATGAATTGAGGTCTGTATTTATATTCAATCCATCCTCTATATTTTACAGTTGATTTTGAAATTTATAGATAATTTTCTAACAACTATTAACATTTTGAGGGTTTTAGATATTTTTAGTGATAATTGTTTTGATTACATGGAAAAAAAATGTGGTTAAAAATCATTTAAATAGTTATTGACACCAAAATGTTGGTATAGTATAGTGACAGCCAAACACCATATGTAAAGTTACCATATGAATTCGATTGATGCATTATGGTTATTATAACTATGTAATATGTTACCTTAGCTGTAACTTGGTTGTCTAATTATCGGAAATATTTAGTGTACATATTTATTTAGTCAATTTAACTATAAGTTAATTACTAAAACTACATAGTATTTTTCACCATATAACAGTTTAAACAGTTTTTGCAGTTATAACCAATATATTATGGTAATATCGACTATACTATTTTTAACCATTTACTATAGTACAATTATTTTATATAGGTATTCGTATGGTTTCGCAACATTTAGCATTAAAAAATTTGATTGGATAAAAACTAGACTATTATTTAAATAGTTTAAGTATTTAACAATACTATTGTTTTAATTGAATTCCCTCTTTATATTTTGTGAATATATTATAATTAATTTTTTCTGTGGTTTTAATTTTGTTAATTTATCTTCTAAATTTCCTTCTGCCAAATCACTTTAAATTGAAAAAAAAATACATAATATTTTTATATTTTGTATTTAATTATGTATGTACATTTTTTTTTAATTTGTATCTAACAGTCAAAGATAAAACAATTGCTTGTAATTATATAGGTACCAAGGTAAACATATGTTTAACTGCAGTTTTTATTTCTAAGACATTTTATGAGCGAAGTGATTGCGATCGGCTCTGACTGGCTATTGATAAAATATTTTGCATTCCGCGCTAAATTCTAAATTGATCCCCTAGTGGCCTAGATACTTATTTTTTTTTAATCTTTTATTTGGGCGTATTTTCGTATAAGTATCTTGTTTTTTATCCGAATAAATAGTTATCTATTAGCAGTATTCAGCATAATACAGCACAGCATCTTAGGACTGTACTATAATATTATAGGTACCTACTTGTTTAATTGAGCTGGACACAAACAGTATGTACACGCAGCAAAATCCCAACTGAGTGATTATGACAAATACGTTGACCGTGGTCCTAAAAAATAGCATATCACGGTTATTATATTATTATGATGCACTCTATCCCATGTATGTCTGCTGCACTACACACATACCTAAACAGGTCCGCATGCTTTTGCAAGCTCTTGGGTCCAGTCGCAAAGGACAGTTCGACAGTCTCCGAGAACGTCGGGCAGTGTTCGAGTTTCAGTCGGCTCTTCAGCTTATGAGCGACGTTTAACTGCAATAAAAACAAATCTAATATTATTATTTATTTTATACAATTACACAAACATGTCGCATCATTATTTTATTGAATTACCGCGATGAGTAAAACATAATGTATATTGTATAGTCACAGTTAAACACATTCCCTGTAGAGTTGGGGCGGGAAAGGGGTGAGAGAACAATTTGTCGGGTACAAAATGTATTGCCAATCAATACAGTGGTGCTAAATGGTGATTTTCAAGTCTTATTGGTGTTACAGCAGACATCCAGCTGACCCCATCCTCCATATTTCAACAAACTTAATTGTCCTCGTGCTAAAAATATAATATACCCATCGCGGACCATATATAGCAACTCGATGTCTTGCAAAGTTGTAACTTGTAAGTATGGTGACTGTCATACATGTATACTAGTTACACCATATTATATTAACCGACGTAATATTATTATACTTAGTTCAGCGCATATATGTGCCATTTCAATATTCCCACATGGTCAAATGGCCCGTTACCGACTTTTGTTTTCATAACTTGCACTTGAAAACTTCAACTATAGGAAAATACTACGAATGAAATTTAAAATAATAACATCCATTTAGACCTTGGCACGTTCATATATCTGCAGTGGAATGATAGAACACAACCCCCAAAAATCACCACCCGATTATGTTATTAACAGCTATCATAATAGTATTCATCGACTGAATTTAAGTCAAATCGATCGTATTAATTATTATACTTAATTTTCGTGAAATGTGAATCTACGCACCAGTATGTGATTGTTGTAAATGCACACGGTTCCAATGAAAACTGTGAGAATCGGCGCCATCAAAAGGCCTCCGTTGCGAAATGCGTCTCCCATGGCCAACATACCACAACCGATGTTGCCTTTTAAGAGATGCATTAATGTCTCACAGTATCTGCAAACAGAGTTATATTGTTTAAACAACGGTAAATTTGTTTTAATTATCTACTAAGTTATGACGTTTTATTATTAATTGGTCATGTGACAATAATCATATTTTATAAACAGAAAAACAGTGCTCACGTGGTTGGATGTTCAGATACCGGATGGCCGTGCACGGCTTTAGCCACAGCTTCCACCTGTTGTTGTTGATCTGATGTGCCGTTAGCCTCCACATCCTGAGTGGCGCTGTTTTTGCGAGATTTGTCTCCCATCGTTTAAGTCACTGAAAAAAGGAGATAGGATGAATATCACATAATATAATATAATAATTATTATTATATACTTCTGGAGTTCGATTGATGGAATACTATAATATATATTACAATATTAGGTAAATATATTTTGTAGAATTTTATTTGCCGTTCGTAAATTTTTTCATTATGATTAATAGGTAATAGTGGCGTAGCCAGAGAGGGTTTAGGTGTTTAACCACCCTCCTTATTATCCCCCCCCCTGATAAATTTATTATTTATATACGAAAACTGTAAAAAACTTGGTTTGATTTATACTTAACCTCCCCTCATTTCATAATCCTGACTACGACTGCACTAATGAGCAGATACATAAAATGATACAGTCAATAATTATGCACTTATGTACAATGGCTCGATTTTTATTTATTATTATTGATAATTGCAATAGATTTCTAGCATTCGGATAATATTTAATACATAGATTAGTCTAAATTATTTATTAGATTATAATTTTTTAATATACCTACCTAATGTTTATTTCTTCTGTTATAATGATCAACAATATCGAGATTAATCACTTCAAATTAGAAAATAATACCTATGAACGTTACCTCTGTTGACTTCGTTTAAACTATATTTAACACCTCAAATATAGTACCAGGTATGTAACAGGCAGGTAATAGTGATATAAAACTAATTTGTATGAAATACTATATATTGTGTTATTTATTTTATTAAATATTTAAACGTATATTATACGATATATTTTAGCTATATGTACGGGGTTTTTTAACCCCGTTTGAGTTAATTCATTTTTTTTACCATCTTCATCGCTCGGATACTATTGCTCACTGAAAACTCAAGTTTTGTTTTTGTTTAAATAGTATAAAATCTTATTATGAGTTATGAGTATGGCGTAAAGTAAATAATTATGGTACGTTATTTAGGCAATTTAGTCTTCTATTGGCAATTTTAATGCATCTATGCAAATATCTGTTTTGCTTTTTTATTCAATATATTGTTTGAAACACCATTTGAACCATTTGAAAAGTATCATCGTTTCAGTCGGTAGTTTAAACTCTGTAGTAATTTATAAACAAATAATTTGTCGGTAAAAATGTCAAGGCAGCCGGATATATCGAGATTTTACATTTAAATTACGTTTGACGTTAAAATAATAGATGGTATATTTTATATATTCAAATATTTTATTCATCATTGAGTTTGTGGGGCTAAATATTTATTATCATTGATACGTATTTTAGCTTCTATAACATATAAAATATATGTATTGAATGTGACATAACGATGTAGTTTTACATTAAAAAAATATATAAATATGATAAACTATAATAAATAAAAAGAAAGTCGTCACATAACGTTTGGTGAAACGTATTTTATTTTTATTTTAGTCGCTGTTGTTAATTCGGTAATCATTAAACATCAGAATCAAATACAAATTTATTACTAGTGCGTGTAAAACAATAATAGTACAAACGAATCAGTTTATTAATATAATTGAGTGTGTGTGTTTAGATTAACTGGTTCACGAGGTCCTTTGGTAAGTGAATCTATTAAGCTAACCTATCCAGCTACACAATTTGATATATATATATGCATATATATTACATTTATATTCACATATACGGTATATGTAAATTTGTTATTATTTTATATACCTATGTTGGTTTAATTTATTGAAACGCTGTTGGAACTAAAACCATATAAAGTAAACAATTATATATTTCCGAAATCCTTGAACTTTATAGGTTTGTGAATTTTTTGTTGAAAATATGTAATTGATAAAATATATATTTAAAATTTTTTTTTATTTTTGTTACATTAATTTATCATACAATCTGTAAATTTATTTTTTACAATGTGTACAAACGCTGTGGGAGTTTATGGGTTTGTAGGCTTGAGAGAAGAATCCATCCAGTGATGGATCTTCTTGACAGATTTATTTAGTAAAATTAAAAATATTTAAGTATTAACATTATTTTTTTAACATTTTGCTTTAATAAACTCATGAAAATTCAATACCTCGTGGATTTTATATTTTTGATTTATATTTTCATGTTTTGGTGTATTTTATTAATGGTGATACATATTGTACGTTTACCCAAATGGACACAGCATGCGTTTTTCTAATTTAGCTTATATAGTGTATTCTATACACTGTATAGGTAGGTCCTACTGCAGCACCATCTTAAGAGGTTTTTATATTTATAATCTTTCAATATTACACAAATTATATAGTAATAAAGTAAGCGTCATGCAAACTATTTTTGATAGTTATTAATTACTGGTTATAGTATACGTTTATAGACAGGCTTTAGGGGTTAAAACGCATATTATCTGTGTATAAGTATGAATCTTTTCGATTTTTAAGAACTTTATTTATGACCTAATTATTATTAGCTAATTGATTACGGCAATATGAGTTATAATTGTCTGTAATAAATAATAATATTTATTAAAGTCGTTTAAGAGCAGTACTAATACCACGGTCGAGGTCATGGATCCAGTTCTGCTTTAATTTAATTTTAACGATCTTTATACGATATCTGGTTACGAAATTATTAGTTTTGCCATTTTTTATTAAATAGATCTACCTAGTGCACAAAGAAACACGATTTTGGCGTTTCAATTATAAGTTATAATGAATGATGCTTTTTGTTTTCGGTCTAGAAATAAATTATACTATTAAAGGAGTGGCAATTCTTGTCTATTAAACATTAATGTCGGTTTCGATGAGTTTAAATTTTTTTTATTCCAAAGTTCAAAACGAATTAAACTGTTATTTTGGTGGTTATTTGTTTGTGTAATAAATAATTATAACTATAATAGGTATGTATTAGTTTTTTTCATTCCGTAAACTTTATTTTTAAGGTTTTATTTTTTTAATGAATCCTATACCTACGTCGTTAAATGGTACTTATAAATTAGGTAGGTATAGCCATTAAGGTTATTTTTATTTTAGCTAAAACGTTATTATAGGTACGCGCGAGTTACAATTTACATTTATAATTTATTTTATACTGTATATAGTGTACATGCTGTCTCTATAGTGTACGGCATTGTCATTGATGTTTTTCATACACATTTATTATTCCATACCCGAGTTGATTGGACTGATTAATATTCAATCCATCCACTCACATGACCTGCTCACGTTCTTTATACGTATACCTATGTGGCTATGTCCTATACGCATCATATTATTTTAAATTGTCGTTCATAGAAATAACATAAACGAGATAAAATAATATAAACCTAAAATCACTAATAATTTGTACTAACGTATTTATACGCGTTAAAAATTGTTAATAAATATGTATAGGTAGGTACCTATTGCAAACAAACAGAAACATAACACTCGTGATTCACCTGTAACATTTACTCAAAATGTGGGTGACTCGTTGTTTATATTATACTTGTTAATCGATTGCCGCGTAAAACAGTTGAATAAGTATTTGAGAATCTTAAATTGAGATACGCCTTTACCTATTGGCTATATTACAAGCCTATTCAGCTTTTACAAAAACGGTGTACCTTTACATATAACAATGTTTTTCTTATTATTGTATGATCGTCTATTATATTTATTTTACTTGGTATACCACATGCATTATACCCATACATTTTACTACCGTTAAACTTGGGATAAACGATGTATTTTTTATCTAATATTATTTATTATAAAAGAATTAGCCGATAACATTTATTTTGATTTCTAAATAGTAAACGAATACCACTTGTAGATAAATTATGTAGAATATAGATGTTAAAGTGGTTGGAACATGTGTATAATACTAATTAGTATGATGTATATATATAGCCATACAGGTACTGTGGTCAAATCTAAAATTTAATAAACACGATCAAATTAATAATAAATATTGTATCCTTAATAGGTATAATTTTATTATTATATTCAAAATATTCAAGATCGACCATTATGTTTCACTACTATCATCATCTACTCTAACGGTACCCGTGTACATCGTAGATGTCTTGTTCACTCTTAAATTTTGAAACGGGGTCGAGTGTTCGCGACATCATTGCATATTTTACTTTTACTTCAGCGGGATGATATCCAAGTATCCAACTATGTGCCTACATATAACTTCTATAGTAACTGTGTAAATACTGACATTTATAGATACATCAATATATCATATAAATAAATAGATAAGCTGTATTTTATCATTATTGTGTTTATCGACGTGTGTGTGTGCAAAATGAGAGTTTTAGATATCGACAGACACAGTCGATACTCGATATTCGTGTGGCGAGTAACATTAGGTATAACCAAGTGTATAAAAATTAAGTAACATTTCACTTAAATTTAAGGTTTATTTATTTTTACTAACAAACCATTCGGTGATTTATGACGAGAATAATATCTACTCAGTACTCACAATGTAAGGCCGTGTGGAGTATTGACGAGTTTAATAGGCGATCGTAGGTATATAGGCAAGGCACGGTCGGAATTCGTTAGTTTCCAAAGATAGAGCGGCAATGACGTTTCAAATGTAATTTCCTGGTCCCAGAGATGCACGCATTGTTTTTCGAATGCACACCGATAATTTTTATTGCGCAAGCGATAAAAATGTAAATTTAATTTTAAAGAAAAACACCGACCACCGCACGTGATGGGGTTAGGTAAGAAACGAAATAACAACCGGCCGTTTGAAAAAAAAAAAACAATATACGTAAATCGGTCGTAAACGATGTGTATATTCACATTATTATTTATAAGAACGGAATAAAAATGTAAGACCGAAAATGACGAGATTTCGCGTGCATATATTTTTTATGTATATAATTATGTGTGCGCTCGTGTGTGTATAATATGTTGTTTTTATGTGCGTAAACTTAAAATCGCGTCGTCGCGGACTGTACAGCGGCGCGTCGAGACGATTTGCGCGGTATGTGTACCGTCCGCCGTCGGGTTTCGAACTAGAATGAATGGGGCATGGGCGCACACGGCACACGTCGTGAAACCAGTTCAAGTAAGCTTTCCGTCATCGTGCGCGTGCGCGCGTAAGTGCCACGATGGTTGATTTAATAAATTAGCAGTAATTCACACATTATGCACATTGTATATACATACATATGATATACACCAGAGTTATTGCCATTATTATGGTGTGTCCTATCATTCCTCTTCACTTTCCTCCCGACGAAGGGACACCGGAAGAACTCCGGTCGTCACATGTTTTCCAGCGTCGCGTCGTCGGTAGGCACCGGTAACGTCGATATTATATTCTCTTAACCCGGGAGGAATGTTTAATAATGACAGATCATTAACCGTATAATAAGCAGAAAGATCTTTCAGCTAGTTGAGATGATATTCGTTAAAAACTTGGTAGACCATAGACTCAGTGGTGCAAATAGGGGGGGGGCTTAGCCCCTCTTAACATTTTTCCTATTTGCACCACTTGATAGACGTTGACGTCTATTAGATCTATAACATTTAAATCCACGTGCAGCTCGTATATCCATTGGCCACATGCACCTATTAGCTGCAACGATCAACTTTGATGATGTAATCGACGAGTTTTCTCATTCAAGTGCACGAACAATAAAAATATAATATTTTATGTCACTATTATATATACCTAAATCATATGTATTTTTTTTTCACCATTACATGAGGGATGAACTTTTTGCTGATTACATGGACTTGGCTACAGCATATTATATTAGGTAGGTACCTATATATTGGTTATAGGAGGTATCTCAGCGCAGTAGTGGTCAAACGTTGGGTGGGCGGGGGGTGAAGAAGTTATATTACTCATGACTTCAAAAATCAGCAACCCCCTACTTTTTTTTTGTTTTTAAATGGTTGCTATTTATGAAATAAGTATTTTTTTGGCTTATAAATAAACGGTTGCTATTCATGAACATATAAAATTACTAGCTGTATAACGCGACTTCAACCGGGATAAAAATGAACAAATATAAAATACACCTACATATTATATATATAGGTGTATCTCAATTTTAGTACACATAACATCATTTGGGAAATCGGCATCGGTGTACCTATCGGCTATCGTTTTGTGATATAATTTGATTTAGAATGGCAACCACATGCCATAGATCTGATTTATTACTTGGTATATTTTTAAGATGGTTCAAACGACTCCTTAAACTTTTCTGGTATCTCTAAGAACTATCACTGAATTTTGATCAAAATCAGTCTAGTATAGTTTTTGATTATACATGTTATTATACAACGTACAAACTACAAACTTACATTTGGTTTTAAGTATGTTTAAGATATTATAGTTTGGATAAGATATCTCTCTACTATATTACTATTATAATTTGTAGCTAATGGCAACAATTTCAAAAAAAAAAATCTGACTTCATGGTGAATCTCAGAATCCTTATGTGAGCACCTAGTCTTTAAAATGCATTTGCGGAAATTGGTGGGGGGGCTTGAGGAAATTTAGGCCCCTCCTTTTTAGTTTTATTTGGATACTTTTGCAGTTCTGCATTTCACGTTCCTACAGGTCCATGTGAAATATCATAGTCTAATCATGAACCAGGAGAGCTTACACTCCCCTTTGGTTTACCTAGAAGTTCTGGAATAAACAATTATGTTGAAGCGTGGCATAACGGTTTCAATAATTTATTGAGTTCGTGTAGGGCTTAAAATGGGAAAAAATTCCAGGGGGATTAATGTCTCCATATAGATTTAAGCTTTCCTATTATAATTTTGTGTATAATGTATTTATGTCTAATATGTATATTATGTAATGTATAAACAGTGATTATGTAAGCATCCTCGTCCCATTTTTAACCCTGAATAATGTTAATCCTAATTTGTTAAAGGGGACGATTTATAATCGCCATCAGGGGTATAGTAGGGGGATTGAGTTTATGGAGACATCGAATACAGTATAGAAATATATTGAATCAATTCAAAAGGAAAAACATTTAAACGAAATTAAAATAAATCAATCAGCATATATAATATTATAAACTAGTTGATCCCACGCACTTCGTTGCCTGTAAAAAATGACAACTCCTAAAATAATTGTGATTTTTCAACTCGTTTTGGGTGTAACTATTGCTGATTGCAGTCAGTGAAACTCAGCCACCCTGGTAGGCAATCCGACTACGTCGGATCGCTGACAACGGCGATGAGTGACTATAAGTGCAACTCAGGTAGGCTGCAATGTGTGAAAATATATACAAAAATAATTTTTCAATTCAAACCAGTAGTTTCTGAGATTAGCGCATTCAAACAAACAAACCCTTCAGCTGTATAATATTAGTATAATTTTATGTTCCAATAACTCACAAAACCTCTTATAGGAAAAATCATACTCTACATCGCGTGCTCAGAGCTGCAAACAACCAATAGCTAGTCCTATAGACCACTATTTATACTTTTACTTTTACTAAAATTCTACTAACCATATTATATGTATAGGTACTCTGAATTATCGCTATCTAACTTATTTTTGTATTTAATTATGTAATTATGTAACTATATATAATCACGCCTACACATTATTACCATATTTATAAACTATGAAAAATTGCCGTTTTGGCGTTAAATAAACAATAATAATAATAATATATAGCGGGTATGATCAAACCATCTAGAAAACACAAAAGGGATACAGTTGAACAATTAGTTAATGGCTACGAAAATAGAGACAAACTAGAAAACCTATAGGTTATTATAAGAGGTATTGCCTATACTATAATTTGTCATATCAAATTGCTAAATTTCATTTTATAGTATTGTGATAAAAATTTTTTTTTATATAAGTACTTATATCTTGTAAATTTAGGAAAAATATATCGAATAGAATTTCTACCTTTCGCTACTATTGTTTTCGCTGTTAAAACATTTCGTGATTTTTATTTTCACGATTATTTCGTGGTTTTTTTGCAATTTTAAGTGGCACCTGCTTGATCGTACGTAGATAGGACACCAATAGCAGATGGTATGTACTACTACTTCATAGGCGCAATTTCAGTTTTTGACTTGGAGGAGCTATACATATTTAAATGAAACAGATCTGTGTGTGGCTCTTCCCCAGTGGCGTAGCAAAGTGGTTAAGGCAATATTTATATTAAACGTATTTACGTATATATAATTATGTTCTGTGGGTGGATCCGATAATCGATATCTTCTATGAAAAACAAGCAAATAATGAATCATGGTTTAAACTTCATAAAATAATTCTTCAAACAACGTTTACTGCAGTATTAGTAAATTAGTTAATAATGAAGGATTTTTGGAGAGGCTAAATTTAATATTGGAGGGGCTAAGCTCCTACCAATCCCCCCCCCCAAATTGCGCCTATGATGTGTCTTGACTTGGGGGGAGGCAGGGGAACGGAGTACCCCAAATAATTTTTTAGGAATTTTAGCGTACCTCTAGCTACTATTATCTTAAAGGGGAACGTGCTGGACGTTTCATCATTTTTCATTTTTATCGAAATCTCGCGAGATATCATATTATAAATTGTCTTATAACCACGGATCTATAAATTAATAATTAATTAATATTAACTAATTGTTACTAAACTACTAATTTATTAACTTTTAGTATCCCTTTCAGTTTATAATTGTTATTATTTATAACTATATAATATATATAATAATATAATAGGTACAGTACTTATGTCTTATATTAAATTGCACTTTTTTTTAATTGATTATTTATAAATATTTTTTACATAATTTAAAGAGCTGTATTATAGGGTGTGGGGCCGAGGGGGCATGGCTCAATAACGTTTAACAAGTTAAACGGGGACGCTTTTTTTTTTAAGTTACTTAAGTTTTTTACAGAGTACTAATTTAAAAAATTTATTTAAACAATAACGTGTCTTTATTGTTATAATTTCAGAGATTTGACGCATGTTGTCTATTTTAATTAAATATCTTAAGTTTTTTATATTTTTTAGCATTTTGACATATAAAAAGTTATTAAAACTACTTAGGTATATAGTATACCTAACTAGCTATATTTTTATCGTGTTTTTGTATTTTTTGGTTATAGCATGAACTACTTATGAGAAACATTGTTTTATATTTTTAATCCTTAGCTTTATAAAGATTAAACATCTTCTAATTTTTAGCTACAAAATAATTTGCAAATTTTCGTAATTTGTATGAATTTTGTTAAAATTCAAATTTAAAATGCTTATAAAAAAACATTGTGCTAGTGTATGCCAGTAAAACTAATATGGATTTTTTACTTTTGATCCAACAAAGCACTAACTAGAATCAATTTTCTACCAAAAAGATGTTGAAGTAGAAAATTGAAGCATTTTTACTGCCTCAAAAGGTAATGATAGACACGAAAAAAACCACATATCATTTTTCATCAATGCATTCATTGTTCCTTGCAAATTCTAAAAATTAAAATAATGGGTTTATTGTATTAAATATATATTATTAGGTAGATATGTAAAATAAGTCATAAAATGTGAATAAAAAATTGGTAGTTTCGTCTATTATTTTTCTTATAGATTAAGACACATGTAAACGACATTTTTCTCTCCAAACTTTTTTTAAAACAATTCCGATAAGAATCAAATAATTATAATATTTACGATCTTATTCCTAAAAATAAGGAATCAATTTCAGGAATATTTTTCTTCTAGGAACGCGTTATATATTGTCTAAACTAGGCCTTATCAAATGTTGCTCTATTTTGAATAATCAAAATGTATTAAAAAAAATAATTATTTTTCTTGTCCGTGTAATTTGATTTCGCCACTTGAATATTATGGTCTCCTAACATAAATCATAATAACCTAACAAATATACTAGAGACTAAAATAAATTCAAAAACTTATTTTTTCATTTGTCTTATAAAAATTTAGATTTCAAAAGATCCCCATTGTTATAATTAATCTTAAATATTTTTTTAGTGTCCTTATAAAAAAATTGAAGAAATGTTTTAAATCTCTCCTTTTTACATAGATTAATATTAATAATAAAATATACTATCTAGTGCTTATATTAACTGGAAAACTTAACTTTAAAATTAACAAAAGAAAAAAGTACAAGAATTAATAAAGGCATTTACTTAACACTATAAACAACAGTGGGCGGACAAACTTAAGACTGTGTTGTATTAACTTGTTTTGTTTTTATTGTAACAAATTATTTGTAAGTACCTAATGAGTAATGAATAATAAATAAACAGGCACTATTATGTAGTTCTAAATTATCCGTATAATTGTATTCCACATTCAGCGGCTAATATATAGTTTAACGTAAACCGGTAACTTGATGTTTATATAGATGTTATATTTGATTGTACAGCGGGATACAAATATTATAATATTTTCAATATGATAAATTTTGTAAAAAATTGAACTATAAATGTTTATAACAAAAAATTGTTCACAAGATGTATTTTTAATTGTTGAAACTGATATTTTAATAATGCGTGAGGACTGAGGAGCTTTGTATTCAATTTCCAAGGTCTTTAATCCAACAAATAAAATTGTATTGATATTAAAAAAAAAAATACTGAAAGAATTGAAATTTAATAATGTTCGTAAACAGCTCAAAACAAGAAAAATATTTAAAAATTTTACAAAGTAAAGAAAATTAATAAACATATTAAGTATTTACAGTTATTCGTTAGATTAAATTAAACCAAATAAGAAAATCACTCCATGAGTAATCGAGTGAATATTCAATGTTTTTAACACTTGTACTCATAAAAACGTAAGTTATGACTGTTATGAGGAATTTTTATGAATTTCAAGCTCAAAATGATTTGCAAATTTTCGTGATTGTTACAAACTCAGGCTGTAGCAAAAGTTAAGACCCCGAATTGATATCAATATAGTTGAGAACATAATCTGTGAAATGTAATTTTATTTTTTGATATCACTTATACGAAAAAAAGTTCTTTCGTTTCAGAATCCATTATTTTTGGTTTTTTTCAAACTTGAATACACCAATTTTTTAGTTCCAATATCGAAAAAATAAAAACAGCTTTTCACAGCCAAAGTGTTCCTATTAAGTGGTGAAAATTTCATTTCTTAGTTATGACTGTATAGCCTTCTCGGTTCTTTTCTACGATAAACAGTTATTGCTATTTTTTACATTTGTCCGTCTTACAACGCGAATGTGGCGGCGTCCGCTTAAACTTGTTAACCAATTATATTGCTAAAATGTAGAATTTTTTTTATAGATTTTGTGTTGTAAGTATAAGGGGTACAAAAAGCAGGGAGGAGCTAAAAAGTGTCTGGCTACGTGCCTGCGTGGTTATCACCCATCAGTTATGTCTAAAATAAAATGCGTTGATTATATTATAATGGAACATAATTTTGAATGTCCAATATCTAATATTATAATAACTTCGGTGGCGACAATCCTCTCACCGTAAATTTTTAATCGAAACTCGATGGTGGCAGTAACATCGCAATTCGTACATCTTTAATATTTGTCTTTTATAAATAAATTATGAAAAAAAAAATTATAATATTCTTACGTAATTACGTATAGTGAAAAAAAACCAGGGTGGGGGGGTCAAATGGGTCAAACCCCCCCACAAAACACACATACACACGACCGTGTGTACGCGAATTAGATATAACTAGGTACATAGAATCAGCGTGTTCTCTCGCCGGGCAGATTGTAATATGCGTAAGTGCCGATGACATTATTATAAGTTTCCGTTGAATCTAAATTTATTAAACGGAGATTTCCTTTCTAGAACAAAAATAAACATTTAGAAGATATTCGCATGTGAAATGATGTGATGTCATATTTTCGTGCCTATATACGATTTTCGAATCAGCCATAGCGATTTTGACAGCACGTGAGAATCACAGTGTCACACATTCGGAACGCGATAATATGATGGACCGCTATTTAAATGGTCGGTATTCTGTTTAAACTAGACCGACCGGGTATTATAGGTGTGTGACATAGCATATCCTTTGCGCTAGCGTTTTAACGTCGCCCTATATAATGTAATATGTTATATTTACACGAAACTTTTGAAGAGAGGGCCCGGCGCGAGACTTGTGGACGGGCTGTCGGCTGATGCTGCTGCAGTTGCCGTGAACGAATATGATATTATACCGTTATTATTATGATTACGATTATTATTATTATTATTATATCATACACGCGTATTATATCCTACGTGAGCCCGCAGGATGAGGAAATGGCCAATCTGTGAACCCCGCATGCGAAAAATTTAAATCCCACCCATCTTAAATGGCTATATAATTCCATTCCACGCTCGCGCGGTGACGTCGCGTCGTCGGTTATACGTTTCGATGAGATGCCACCGGTACTTTTTTCGGAAGCCCGCGATGTCCCAAAACAATCGACGAACCTGCATGATGATAATTTGATATTATTAAATAATATTATTATTTTATTATTGTATTGGTTTAACGTTCAAACGATGTACCTATACCTACTACCTATATTATATTATAGTTTATAATATAATATATTATGCTGAATATGATTGAACATTGAGGTCATTGAGGACCGCCATCATCCAGCAGTATATATAGATACTGCGAAGTCTACTGTACGGATATTCCGGTAGTTGGAAAAAAATTATTGTAAATTATGTTGAAAAGTAAAAACTATAAAAATTGTCTCATAACTTAAAAAATAAAAAGGTGGGTAAGTAGATGTCACTCTGCTGTACAGTAGGTTACAATTGGGTCACTGTAATGGATGGTGTTAAATTTGAATTTAATGATATAATATCATTGTATAAGAAAAACGATTCTGAGCGAAAACGGTCAGTCAGCTTATGATATTACCAAGTATATTTGATGATATTATTGTGAATAAAGTAATTTATATACAACCTATTTACGTGGAACCTTGTTTTAAATTTTCAATCCTTAGCTATAAAAGTTGAACGTTTAACTACAAAATAATTATTAAATTATATATTTGATAAATTTTGTCAAAATTTGAACTTTAAATGCTTATAAAAAATATTGTGCCCATATATTTTCAATATTTTTCAACTGTTATTAGATCGATATATCAGGAGCCTTATATTTAATTTTCACGCTTTTTTACCCAACAAATAAAATTTTATTGATATTTATAGAAAAAAAAACAAAAAAATTGAGAACTGACAATGTCCGTAAACAGCTCAAAAAGAGTCAAATTATTTTCAAAATTTTTTCTTGTATAGAAAATGCTAATATAAAAATTCAGTGAAATTTCCAAGTATCTACAGTCATGCGTCTTTTAATTACAACAAAATAAGAAAATCGTTACATGAGAAATCGAGTGAATATCAAATGTTGTAAAAATATGAATTTCAAACGCTCATAAAAATTTAATTTGACTTTCTTGTAGCTATTTTTTTTTTTGATAAAGGTAGACAAACTTATGGATAATCTTGTAATACATTTTCAAATCTTAGATTTAAAAAGAAAAATTTTTATGAATTTTTAACTCAAAATAATTTGCTAATTTTCGAGATTTTTCAGTATTTTGTCAATATTTGAACTTTAAATGCTTATAAATAAAAACTGTGACTAAGGATTTTTAATATTTTTCAAATATCATTGTAACAATATAGTAGGAGCCTTCTATTAAATTTTCAAGCTTTTTTACTCAACAGATAAAATTTTATTGATATTTACAGAAAAAAAAACTAAAAAAATGGAAACTGATAATGTCCATAAACAGCTCAAAATAAGTCAAAATATTTGGAAAATATTATGGTGTATAGAAAATGGAAATATAAACAACCAGTGCAAATTTCAAGTATCGACGGTCATTTGTTTTAAAGTTACAACAAAAACCAAATTCAATTTTGTGAAAAATCGATTTTGCGTAAAAATGCCCGTTTTTCCTAATTTTTCTTTTGTTTTTCACGTCGGGTTTGAAAACTGCTGAGAAATTTTTACTTTTGACCCCCAAAAGTACCAACTAGATTCACTTTCGTATCAGAAAAGTTTCTATTGAAGAAAATCCAAGCACTTTTACTGTACTAAAAGGTGATGACAGACACAAAAAGAAATAAAAAAAAAAACACATCATTGTAAAATCAATACATTCATCGCTTCGCTCAGAATCTAAAATAGCTAAATTTATAGATATATATATAATGTAATTCACGATACCGAAGGTAACAATAATTAAATAAAAAAATTCATAAAAATTATTTTATAAATTATATAATAGAATAAAATTAATATCGTATGTTATTTTAAAAATTGATACCGATTTTAAGTAAAAAATAATACCCATACGTAATGAAAAAATATGGTTTATACTTTATAGACAATAAAAACTTATATTTTTAAATTATTTATTATTAATCATTACCTTTTTTAAGTTTTTTACTTTTTTGAATAAAAATATTATACCCATGCATTTGTAGTGTCCGTCTTACACACGTACGACATAGCAAATTTTCATTCATTGAATATTAATATTACTATATAAGACTGAATTGACCAATATATTATCCAATTTAGGTAAGTACATTATCTATGCTTAAGCGTTAGAAATTTTTCAATGGCAATTTTCAAGCAAGATATGGGTAGGTATGTAAATATTATAAATTTAAAAAGCCTATATCTTGTTTGAAAATTAAAATGATTGAAAAATCGCCGACGCTTAACTAACTATTTCACTATCATATTAATTTTGATATGTATTCCTAATTAAGTTAGTTAATCCTCAGTATAATGCTACTGGGGATTTTTTCCCTTAATTCTGAAATTCCAGAATCCAGGGCATTATTACACTATATGTAATCTATCGAATCTATATCGACTATGCATAGTATAATAATATAAAATATTCAGTTGATAATTTTATTTTATTATTTCGTAGATTAAGCAGTGACGTGTAGATTAATAATACCCAATAAAATAAAATATATAATTTTCGAAACGACGAATCCGACGTATCACGTATATATTATAATAATATACTATATTACCAGGCACTAGCATTGTCATAATATTGTACCTATTATATCATTTAAACAACATATAACAGGATATTAAGTAAGTGGAAACAGTGTTGGAATAGCGATCATTATTTTTTATTTTTACATTTGATATTTACGACGTATGCGCACATTCCTCACATTTATTATTCGTTTTTAGATTGTAAGCGGAATGATGAATTCCTCAACAATTATAATTTCTGGATTAGAAACAATTTTAGCTTTAAGTCACATTAATTTTATATGAACGAGTGAAATTTAATATTCAAACCAAAGCCTGATATAGAAAATAGGCTATATGTGATGGCTTTTGGGCTGAGTGCCTGAATGTAGGGGCTCCAAATAAATAAATAGGACAATACATTTTTGACTTATTATTATAAAACATTTAATATTTTCTGTAGAACCTACTATATATAAATATAGATAGGTACTTATTAAATTTGACTAGTTTTGAGTTAAATATTACCAAATTGATCTGCACTTCTCTTTACTTTGAAATTGTGAATTTTGAGCATGCTGGATAGATACCTACTGTCGTGAAGGAGACTTCGTCATATTTTTTGCAAAATGTTATCGATATAATATTATAATGAACATTATAGCAAGGTATATAATATATATCAAAAATAGTATAATATTATTAACTGATAACCACGATTAAATAAGTAAAAGCTAAAATTAATAAAATTACTGACGAAGAATTAAAAATAAGTCGCAATAAGATAGGTGTATTCAGAATTTGAAATGATCCATTTCGATTACCGGGTTACATCATACAAAATAATGAATATTGCATAAAATATTTTATGTATATATTAAGATTTTCTATGTGGGTACTATGAAATTTTCAAAATGTAAAATATTATAAAGGTAGATTATTTTTAAGCTTTTTATACCGCGAACCTATTCACACAATCACACCATTCAAGTCACGTTAAGATCGGTATCTACCTTTTGATTTATAAGTTGGTAACAATAGGTCAATAAGTTAACAAATATTAATCAGAATATCATGTGATATTGGTATAAATATAATAATATTACGATGTTTTTTTGGAAAATTAAGTTATTGACAGAAAAATAAATTACGAATAGTTATATAAACAAATTATAAATTACTAGCTATAATTATCAATTAAATTATTATTATAATTATTAAACTAAAACTAATTTGTACAGTTTAATAATATTAGTAATATTACTTTTAGATTCTAAGCGGAGCAATGAATGTATAGATTTTACAATGTGGTTTTTTTTGCGTGTCTGTCATCACAGTTTGGGGCAGTAAAACTGCTTCGATTTTCTTCAACAGTATCTTTTTCGATCGGAAAGTGAATCTAGTTGGTGCATTCAGGAGGTCAAATTTTAAAAATTCTCAACATTTTCAAAAGTGCCGGGTAAAACCACATATTAAGGAACACCAACTAAGGAAAAACGGGAATTTTTAAACTAATTTCGTTTTTGGTTTTTGGTGTAACTTTATAACAAATTAACGTAATATACATGCATTTTTCACTGGCTGTTTATATTTGAATTTCTATACACAGTAAAATTTTAAAAATACTTTGATTTGTTTTAAACTGTTTAGGTACATTTTCAGTTTCCAATTTTATTAGTCTTTTTTTCTATGGATGTCAATAAAACTTTATTTGTTGGATAAAAAGGCTTGAAAATTTAATACAAGGCTCCTATTATATTGTTACAATTACATTTGAAAAACATTAAAAGTCCTTAGTCACAGTTTTTTTTAATAAGCATTTTAAGTTCAAATATTGACAAAACACGGAAAAATCATGAAAATCAGCAAATTATTTTGAGTTGAAAATTCATAAAAATTTTTCTTTTTAAATCTAAGATTTGAAAATGTAATACAAGATTATTCATAAGTTTGTCTGTCTTTATCAGAAAAAAAATATCTTCAAGCAAATCAAATCAAATTTTTATGAGCGTATGAAGTTCATATTTATACAATATTGGATATTTACTCGATTTCTTATGTAGCGATTTTGTTATTTTGTTGTTATTCAAAAACGAATAACTGTAGATACATGAAAATTTTACCGAATGTTTATATTTTCATTTTCTATACACCATAAAATATGTTGACTCTTTTTGAGCTGTTTACAGACATTGTCATTTTTCAATTTTTTTAGTTTTTTTTTCTATAAATATCAATAAAATTGTATTTGTTGGGTAAACAAGCGTAAAAATTGTATGCAAGGATCCTGATATATTGTTACAATAGAAGTTGAAAAATATTAAAATACTTAAGCACAATTTTTTTTTTTTTTATAAGCATTTAAGGTTGGAATTTTGACAACATTTATCACATATTAAATTTAATAATTATTTTGTAGTTAAAAATTTCAAAAATGTTTAACTTTTATAGCTAAGGATTGAAAATTTAAAACAATACTCCACGTAAAAAGGTTATATATAAATTAATTTATTCACCTTAATATCATCAAATTTACCTAGTAAGGATAATATATAATTTATACAAAGCACAATCAGCTACAATAAAAGTAACAGACAAAACAGAGACAGCGATAATTAGGAAGGGTGTAAGACAATGATATCCACTCTCACCAACTCTATTTAATATTTATGTCGAACAACCTATTAAAGAAATTAGAGAAACACTTCTCAGAAATAAAATAGGCATAAAAGCGGGTGGAGAAATAATATCCTTCTTAAGATTTACGGACGATATTGTACTCCTAGCTAACAATGAGCACGATTTGGAAAGAGCACTGGAAGGAATGGCGAGATGTTTTCAAAAATATCATCTGATTATCAACTGGCAAAAAACTAAAGTTATGATGTGCCAAAAATCAGACCGAATCCGTAGAATTAATATCCAAACAGGAAATCAGCTGCTGGAAAAAGTGAATCATTTTTAATACCTATAGGCAGTATAATCAACCAAGGTGGAAGATGCGTCATGGAAATAAGATCCAGAATCGCACAGGCGAAGTCAGCATTTATGAATAAGAAAAAATTGTTATGCTCCAATAGCATGAGTATTAGAGTGAGGAAACGCTTCATAAAAGTGTATGTATGGAGTGTGGCACTATATGGCTGCGAAACATGGATACTAAATAAGGCAGAACAACAGACACTCGAAAGCTTTGAAATGTGGTGTTGGAGAAGGATGCTGAGAGTGAGTTGGATAGAACACCGTACCAACGAAAGCATACTCAGTGAAATACATGAAGGAAAAGAGATACTCAAAAGTCAAAATCATCAGGGCAAGACGATTGGTCACATATTGAGGCACGAAAATGAGCTAATCTACAGAATAATAGAAGGGAAAATGGAAGGTAAAAGAGACCAAGGACGTCCAAGAACTTCATATGTCAAACAAATGATTTCTGATGCTAGACTTTCAAGCTACACCGAACTGAAGAGGTTAGCTGGGGACAGGGAAGAGTGGAGAGCACATGTCCAACTGCAAAACCAACCTTAAGGGTTGAATACCACGAAAGAGAGATACTTAGTAATATCATAGGCCGACTGACCATTTTCGCTCAGAATCGTTTTTCTTATACAATGATATTATATCATTGAATTCAAATTTAATACCATCCATTACAGTGACCCACTTGTAATCTACTGTACAGCAGAGCAACATCCACTTACACACTTTTTTTTGTTAGATCTATCTTCGTCTGTACCAAGGTCTTCTTGTATGTCTCTGCATTCTGTGAATATAAATTTGATATTTCCGTGTAGGATAGCCGCATGTAGTGACACTTTCTTCATAAGATGGACATGTGTCATTTGTATAACCAATTCTAAGGCTCTTTTTAATAGGTAAAACTTTATCTCTTCAATTTGTTCCATTTTTCTGTTGATGTTTTTATTTCATTCAATGTATTGTTTATGTTTAACCATTAATTTTGCCATTCAATTTTTAATAAATTGTTTATGATTTTCTGCATTTAAATTAGGTACCTACTCTTAAAATTCAACAACTAAATTAAGTTTTTAAAATTGTACTATTATTAGCTGATAAGACTAGATATGGCGCTCAAGGAGTCGGTTAAAATTATATAGATAAGTTATTTTCTTGAAATTTTTTTAAAGATCATATTATTAAAAAGGTTATTTCAAAACAAACACGAAATAGTAATTTCTGAGTTTGAACTTAATATTCCAAGAATAATAATGAGTTATTATTCTAAATGGTTAAAAATGTTTAAATGATAGGTATAGCTATCCACCTGGGTATGGCTGTATGGGGACTATGGAAAATTAAAAAATATATAGGCAGTAGGTTCTAATATTAAATTAAAATATTATGATACCAAGCTACCTAAATTTTATAATTTGTAAAAATTGTTCGAGTATAATAATAAGTTCTAGAGTCTAGAATAAAAATTATATCAGCGTATCAGGCTTACTACTATACTACCGAGGATGCCATCAATATTAATATATTATGTTATATGAGCGGGCACAGACATTGTTCTTAGCTTAACTTCCCAATATTTTACCACTTTCAAATAATTGATAAAAAAATCTGTATTAATTTTTGATACCAACAAAACGATAATGTGTTGAAAGTAAGATACATGTGTTTTGTTCTCTCAATTCAAACTAAGAAAAAATGGTTTTCATAAAAGGTTTATAAGTACTACTTATTTACTCTTTAGGGTATTGATTGGGGTAATTGGATGTGATTCACCCATCAAAGATTTTTTTCAAGATCTGATCATATATTATAGACAAAGGCATGTACAACATATCGTTACAGACCTGATGGCAATGACAATATACCAATAAATACCTAATATTATTGATTATAAATACTAGTATTTATAATAAATGCTAATATTTATTTACGCATACCCATACGGCCATACTAAAGTTATTAGTCTCTTAAGTTATTTTTTACGATTACAAAATCAAAATGATTTATTTTTATAAAATTACAAGTAAATTAACATAACTTTATAAACTGTAAGCAAATAATAAATAAATAATTTTTTAGTGGTAAGAATCAGTGTTTAGAGATCATAATATAAATATAAAAAATTGTCATTATTAAAGCTAATAACTATTAAGACTTGATACATACTATTTTGGTATACATTTTAATCTAGTTTATAAAAAAATTAAATTAAAAAGTGAACATAGGTTAATCTAACATATTTTAAATTAAGATAACAATTTAAAAAAAATATTAATTTAAATTAACATTTAATAATTTCCCAAATTAAATCAAATTGATAACTCTTAAAACTAACTTTATATAAAATTGAATTCATTTGCAACATAGAACATTATACAAATAGTGACTAGTTCAAAATAGGGGTAGATGAGGAGGGAGTAGGTAGAAATGGAAAAAAATAATTTACAAAAGTCTAAATTATAAGAAAATTGAACCCATTTGCAACATAGAACATTATACAAATAGTGACTAGTTAATACTAGGGGTAGAGTAAGAGGAGGGAGTGGGCAGAAATTAAAAAAACTATTTACAAAAGTCTAAATTATTAGACCACTATAAATTAGTATACATTCTCCAAGTACACCTTAATGAGTACTTTAATTAAGTTTCAGAATATAATACAAGTTAAATAATATCATTTAAAGTATTATTATTGCTCGTAAATGTTAAAAAATTACCAATTAGTTTGGTAATTAACAAACTTTTAATGTCAAGTTGAGTTTTGAAAAAAAAGCAATAGCATTCATTTTTAAATTCAATGTCAAATAATATAAAAAATAATGGGACGAATTATGAAGAAAATAAGTCGTATTTTCAATTAAAACAATAATTTTTATAAATTTAAATTAGAAAATAACGTGAGAATGAAGGAACTAATAATATAATAATCAAAACAAGTAAAATTAAAACTAAAAATGTTGAACAGTCATAGTCTAGTTATAAGGGAATCAAATCAACTAAACTTTCTTTGGGCTGTACCATTGAATTAGGAAAAAATTCACATAATTTGTCAAACAAATTACAACGCCACTTGTGTATTTGTTCACTGAAATCTCCAGTTTGGTTATCATCTTTAAACAATAGAGCTGCAGTTCCCTGAAACTATTTTTTATTTGTTTAATAGGAATTGAAATGGTTTATATTCTAATATCAAAAGTATACAATTTTACATGGAATATTTTTTGTTCGCTGATACAAAATAAAAATATTTATTGGTATTTTATTATTACTTAATATAGTAAGTAATTTTAGTATTTAAATCAACTGATAATATGAACAAATGTATGACTATACATTCGGATAAAAGTATAAAACAGAAATAATCTAACTGAAATCATTTCATTTTTGATGATTTGTTTTGTAGCATATTTGACTTACTTCTCGAGTTTGTTCCATATCGGAATGATCAATCAGTTCTGATACAGATGTTTGTAAAAATTGCATGGCAGCTACTTTATCTTTTTTTTTAATTTCTTGAAACCTAAACATCATAATAATAATATTAAGGATATTTATTGTAAATATAAATAAACATAAAACTTACTTGAACTTCCGAATCAACAGTTTGCACTGGCTGCTGAGTTCTGTGTTAGTACATCTATAAACTTTGAGTTCCCAAAAATCATCTAGTCTTAAATTTTGAGCATCAGGTCTCCCAGGATTACCACCAAATAAATAGTGTGTCTTAAGTATAATATAAAAACATAATTTTTGTTAATTCAACATAATCCAGATTATAGAATAATTGGAAAAAATATAATCCGAAAATATTAGTGGTAGAAGCATCAACCTTATTCTTCTGATCATATACCAACTGGTACGCAAAACGAGGACATGGTTCTAAGTGTTGCATTCTATTCCAATATTGTTCATCAGAATTATGATTTTTGTAGATACAGATCCTATAAAAATTACAAACTCACATTTTATTATTTAAGCAATATAAATGTATGGATACTGTTAAAATGATTTTAAAATACTACTACAGATTGGTCAGTTTTGTAAAAGTATTTTTTTTAAGATGTCCAAACACTTTTTTTTTTTTGTTAAACCATGTGGTGGTCAATTAGTGTTAAATATTGACAGAGTTTAATAACATAAATTATATTTAATGTGACCTATATTCATTTAATTTTTTAATTCTATAATTAAATTACCTAGAATTAAAATTTAAAATTCTAAATAATGTAATAAAAAAACATTAAACAAAGCTATATAATGTAAGAATCTAAAATAAAATATAAACATTTTTAATAAGACTGATACGTAAGACCCGGAGTTATATGCAAATTCCTATTTTTATACATTTGGTTAAAATGTATGGTTCACATTTTTAAATAAAAGCATATAAGTTGCATAAATGATAAAGTAATTGAAAATTAATTATTTTAGTTTTCTTTTAAAACAAAATTTGTAATTAGTATCTAATACACAGAACACGAATAAACTAAATTCGGTATCTACAAATCAATGTATCACCAAATTATTACATTAAATAATTAAAATAATATATTTCTAGTAAAAATGCACATTAAATTTTAATAACTTTGTACACCAAATTCCTAAGTGATAATTATAAACAATAAAAATATACACAAATATATTAATCGCAAGTGAATTTTATTTGCATATTTATTAATTATTCATATGTAAGTGCAACGTGCATAGTTAACGTATTTTTCTGTAAATCCAGGCCTTACAGATAAGTAGGGCTCAGAGTTTCATGTATATGCTTATTTCTTAGAAAATTGCTTATTCAAAATCTAATTTACACAAATTTATTTAATTATACGATATACAATTAGTCAATGATGTATTAAATTCCGAGCTCTGCTGATAAATATATGATTAAGTCCCTTAATTATTATTCTATAGAATTAAATAAAAATATATAATAAGTTTACCATTTATTTTGTTTGATAAAATACACCCAGAATGCATTTTGAACTTTATCCTCTCTGCGATCCTTGTCTTTACTTAGACTCTTCATTCATTAAGTAACAAAGATATTATAACAATAAGACAATTAGAAAAATAATAAACAAGAAATAATTATACTTACAGATAAAACATATATTTCATCATGATCCATATCGATTGTAGCACGCTGTGTGTACCCCATAGGTGGCTTATCAACAGTTGATGGCATTGGCATTGATTGTGTTACCCCTGTTTCAATGTCATACCATAAGAATTCTGGACATTTTTGAGCCCATCTTTGCCGTTGACCACCAAATATATATATCCGTCTCATTTTCTGATGACAAAACAACCTTATTAGAGTATGCTGTATATCAGTCGTGGTCTTCAACCGATGGGTCACGTAAGCTTTAAAATTGGGTTGCGATACATCTTCTTTTTAAAATAAAAAATAAGTTTAATAGATGAAATAAATAAAAATACAGTTTATATAATCTATATAATATTGTATATCAAATAGCAGTATATTTTTCATATACTGGTATGATTCTACGTAGCAGGTGGAATTTATTATGTGAAAACACTCAAGGACAAACATCACATTAAGTTTTATGTGTCGTATTTTATTTTAATATATTTTTTTGTGTGAATTCTATACATTTTCAATTAATAATAATTAAATATTCTGCCTATTTAAATTTAATATTTATTTATTCAATCATAATAGTACTACTACAAAGCATCACGCAATTTTAGCTTTGTTTTTGTTTTTCTACAAAGCTTATGTGGGTTGCGAAAAATGTAGGCCTAAAAAAGTGGGTCTCAAGTCCAAAAAGGTTGAAGACCACTGCTATATCAAAATTTATAATAATCATTATAAACAAAAGAAAACAAACTGAATGTAATAATATAGAATGTCCTCCACGCGATGCTACTGTTTGTGGGTTATGTGTCAAAAGTCCATCTTGGACTTTGATTTCGTGGAATGTGTCCGGTAAAATACATGTCCATGTATTGGTTGGAACATGATATTTGTAAAAACCCGAAAAATCTGGATTGTTTTTATGAGTTTCATCAGAACTGCATCTAAAATAAATAAAACAAATACTAACTTTGTTTTCTTTAAAATGTTATTGTTAAGTTTTATAATTAGCTCAAACCTAGTAGAAGACGCTACCACCCTACCACCAAATACATAAATAGTCGATGATATAGAATCCATAACCATTTGGTGATCAAACAATAATTTGGGTCCACCCATTATATTTGTGTCAGCACATATTAGAGTCCATTGATTTTGTTCAATGTCATAGACATAAAAATCACTCTTAAAACAAAAGAAAACTTTAATAAAAATAATACATATGATATTAATAATAAAAGGGAAATGCTACCTGAGGATAATCACCAATAAATGATTGAACTTCATAGAATCTTCCTAAAACAAAAATTTGCTTCCTTTCCATGTCAATACATATCTTATGACATGATCGTGGACTTGGTCCACCCTATTTAAAAGATATTTATTGATTCAATAATTTTACATATAATTTTTTAACTGATATAAAATAAATAAATTTACGTGTTCTTCTACATTGATTGATATACAACGCCATGTACTAGTGGCGATAGTAAAGCACCATAAATCGGACAAATCCTTATGTCCATCCCATCCGCCAAGCAGATATATCATTCCATCGGCTGAATCAATACACATTTGATGACCTCCTCGCATACATGGCCTTCTTTTACTTGGATTATCGTGTTCTTTAACTAAATTCCAAATAGGTTTGAAACTTTGACTTTTCATAAAACCTTCTAAAAAGCCATCTAAAAAAAAAAATTGATTTAGATGGTAAGGTTTTAAGTACTTGAAGAGTAAGGACTAACCATTTATTGCTTGATCCATTGAAGTCTCAGCCATCTCATAATTTCCCTGTGTAACTATTGTATCATATAGTTGTGATAAGAAAGGATGTTCTAATGCTATATGAGAACTCTGTAAGAGAACATTGGCAGCTAGGTCATAGTGTTTTTGACGAAAATGTTTGAGACACAGTCGAATTAATGTTTCTTCTCGAAGCTAATAATAAAATCATAATTATAAAATATTTATAACAATTTAATAACAAATAACTTTATAGTTTTAAATCATACTTGATAGAATCTAGTGATTTCACTGGATATAATATGAGAATCATCAATGCCAAGTAGCTCGACATACCAAAGACTATAATTGAAATTTGAACCCCAGGATTCAAGAGGTTCTAATCTGATATATCTTACAGGTATCATTGAATTATTATCAAGAGTGTGACGTAAGTTAAATACTTCTAAGTCACTATTGTTGTTGAGGCCACTAAATTAAAAACAATAAGAAAAGTATTTAAAGTATAATAAGATACAAATGTATATTATAAAGAAATTATAGTAATTGTTAATACCTATAGAGCAATTCAATTTTTGTATCTTCTCCTAGTCCACCGTAAACTTTGAATCTTTTTAAATTGCATACATGCGGTCGTTCATATTTGCCAAATTTTATGTACTTTACAATGGAAGTATTTTGTAGCTTCAAGATTAAATACTGTAATTTAATATATAATTATATTAAGTAAAATAACAAAATACACCTAAAGCATATATGATATATAATATTATTAATTGTACTTGAGGTGGACTATTAGACATCGAAGACCATCTAGAACTTTGATCTTCCTGATTATTATGTAAAATATTTCTGTGAACATATAAACACATCAAATTTTAATTGTACTAGTAAAATTAGATTTATAATTTAATACAATTAAAATATCAGTTTTTACTATAAAATATAAAATACTATAAATATAATAGATATATTTATATAGAGCTGTAAACTTTATATAAGCTAAGGGATTTATGCATGGTAAAAATATTGGATCAGTACCAAGATTAATATTTTTTTTAAGGTTGTGACATGTAATACAATATAATAATTACATGGATCTTATCCATAAAATCTTTGATCTAATTACAATATAATTAATAAATAAATATTAAATATTAAAAGATATAAATTAATAATTATGTATTTTAGATAGATAGTTTTTTGTTTTGTTTTTAGTTAGGTATTTAAATAATAATGACATAAGAAAACATTTTTATTTACTAGAAAATCATATACTACATGACTAATTTAAAATAATTCAAATTAGTAATTTTTAATTGCCATAGTTAATTATTTCTATAATATAAAGAAATATATTTAAGAGTAACTATATAGTGCATTATGAGAGTTACCACTATGATGTACCTAATTGTTTGTTGTATCTACTAATAATAACTAACTCTAATAAAAACAACCTTATCACAGTTATTATATACATCATAGGTAAAATACACAATTAATCCATGCATAACAAAATAGTTACTTAATGAAATTTAATAAAGTACTTAGGAATTAAAAAATATATTAGTGTACCAAATTCATAAAAAATATTTTTGTACAGTTTAACAATGAATTGATTTAATTAGATTTTCTGAATTTAAAACAGTTATCAATAAATTATACTAAAATATGACCAATTTTCTGTCAATTTTAGTAACTTTTATAGAATCATAAGTTGGCTACCTAATTTACATTATTTTCTACAATATTTAGTTAAATGGTGTTGAGTTCAGTGAAAACATAATCGTGTTTCTTAGTTGAAACAAATATCTAATTAATTTTTCTGATGAGTACACAAAAAGATATGTAATGAAAAACGATACCTTTAGAAATTAGTGTATTGTTTAATTGTTGTACAATAATAAAGAATAAATGTTATAAAGTAAGCTGTCCTTACTCTGGTACGTAAGTCGGCAAGTAACTCGAATAAGAATGTATGGAATACGATAATTTCTTGCACAAATCGGAACTGGTAGAAGGTTCGTCCATTTTCTGAACACAAATGACGACGGTGGATTAGACAAATTCGGAATATCTGCAAATTGTTTTTATCCGGGAACACTAATCGAGGTTCGAGAGTTGGACTGTTTGAGATGAGTAGACGACTGTTATGCCAACATAATATTCTATCATATATTATAACATTATATTTTTATATTAGTTATACATTAATAATAGACAGTTAAGTGTCCAAAATGGTAATTCCCGATTCCATCGAAGTGTCCAAATTCCTAAAATAATAAATAAAAATTGATTAACTATCTTATCGTTTTTTATGATAACGATTCATCTTTATCGTATTTCGCTTATTTCGCATAGATAATAGTCCATTTTATTGTTTACTCTTCCACGATCATACAAAATTTGTATTACAATTTACTAATAGTGGTAGCAACTAGCAAGGTAAATCCACTTTGAGTGGTAGGTATTTAATTAACTTTATGATTGTACCTTATAATAGGACACAGCCACGGCCACGGACTAATGTAACATAATGATATCTTAAATCGTGGATCGTGGCAACAGCTATCTTTGATCGTGGACATGGTGGTACTTACTACTCATGGCTAAATATATATTTAGCCATGGTGGTACTGTGGCGAACCAGCCAATCACGAATTAAGATATCTTAATTCGTGTCTGTAATTTATGGCTATAATTATTTATAGTTCTGTGGCCAAGATAGTTTTTAGGTCTATGGGTAGTACCACAACGGCCTAAGATATAATCATAGAACAATCAACAATAGTCTAAATAATAACTAATAGCAATATAGCATTGCTAAATAGTCCGTGGGTGGTACTATCTATAATCGTGGTATCTTTGGTACCAACTATAGACCACTGTACATTTTCATGGTACTAACAGCTTTTATCAGTAAAAATATTACTCACGTCGTTCGGGTTCGACCGGATAATGTTGATAATGAATAATGAATAATGATTAGTGTTGGACTAAATCAGATTCTGTACTAGTGAAAATAGAATCAGAACGATATAACGATTTACGACCAGTTCATATTTTGTTTGTGATTATTTAATTTCGTTTATCCGATTCTTTTCTTATTTCGAGGTAACTGTCTGACCGGGTTATTCAATTCGACGATATGCTAGGCAGACTTCCACCATGCGTCATCGATGTGGGGACTGGGTGAGTACCGGTTGGCCCATCCCCCAGGCCATAATATTATTATGTCATTCTGTTTGAATACCCTGGGCGAAACGCCACCCTCACTCATACTTGGCAACTACTAGTTCCTAATCATGACCGATGTACAGGTATACAAAGTTGGGATTTGCTCCCAACAAAGAGCCGCAGATGATAATACCATCGGCGATTGCCATCAAGGAGTCGGCCAAGGTTGGTGATCAGACGGTTCGACGGCTTACAAAGGGCGTGGAAGATTTGGATTTCTACATAGGAGATGAGGCATTTGATGCCAAGGGCTATTCCATTAAAGTACTTACCTACAGTTTTAATGTTGTCCTGTAAAGAAAAAAACAAAATGTTAACTGATTTAATTAAACTGTGTAGTACCCAGTGAGGCATGGTTTGGTCGAAGACTGGGATTTGATGGAAAGGTTTTTAGAACACTGTATTTTTAAATATTTAAGAGCTGAGCCTGAAGATCATCATTTTTTATTAACCGAACCACCATTAAATACACCAGAAAACCGTGAATATACTGCTGGTAAGTAAAATATGAAGTAGAACAATTAGTTATCTACTGTAGTGTTATTATATTTTATAATGAAATAGTTATCAAGTTGGCTATTAAAGAATTTAAAATGTTTCTCGATATTATAACAAATAATACTTAATTAAATAATAATAAATACCCGAGTAGGTAAATACCTATTGTAACTACAATTTTTTTTTCTAGAAATAATGTTTGAAACATTCAATGTTCCTGGTCTTTATATTGCTGTACAAGCTGTATTGGCATTGTCTGCTTCATGGAAATCACGGCCTCTTCATGAACGTATACTGACAGGTCTTGTAGTGGATAGCGGTGATGGTGTAACCCATATAATTCCAGTAGTAAGTATTCGCACTATTTATGATTATTGCAATACAATTTATCATACTTTATTTTGTCTTTTATATTTGTAATACATTTTAAGTAGTTATTATTTATTTTTTCTTTAATAATTCTATCAAAGTTTCATTTACTTTATTTTACTAAACTGAAAAGTAAAATATAATATAAAAACACATTTTATTTTGTAGCGTGCTGCTCTGCCAGCTATCCAGATATTGAGTTGTATAATTGAGTGATTGAACTAATTTAGACAATTTCCTTCAGTTGAAATAAAATAGTTGTTAATTGAAATATAACACAAGTTCAAATGTAATAGTTGATAGCATGAAGGTGCTCAACGGCTATCTAAATATGCTGTACCACGGATTCCAAGGGCGTCCTCGGGGGGGGGGGGGGGCAAGTAGGGGCAGTTTCCCCCCTTGGCTTTTTCTGGGTTGATTATCATAATTATTATTGATGATTTTAATGTTTTAAAAAAACTTAAAAATGCCCCAACAATTCTAAATAGTGCACTAAATTATTTTTATTTTTAATATTAAAGATATAAATTTTAAAATAAATTTGGTATAAATTTTAATATACATTTTAAACTTTTAAATGATTGTATAAAAGTTTTACAGTCAGAACTTATCATTTGAACTACTTATTTAATCTAATATTTATTATAAAATACATGTAAAAACATGTGCAAAATTTTAAATTTAGAAAAAACTTAAAAATCCTCCAAAAATCTTTGAATGCAAAAAATGACCTTAAATTTTAAATTGTCAACAAATTCAATGTAGGTATGTTATAAAACAAGTATCGCATAGCTAGATTTTGAAAACAATGCAAAGTGCATCATAATCCCAACCTCAATCATTACCGTTGTAATATAAAATATCGCAAAACTTTTTTAAAATTAAAAATAAAAACATTTTTTTTTTTTTTTACAGTGATTTCTATTATATTCAATTTTGAACGTCAGAACTAAGAACTTAGTTTTTATAGATTATGAGATGTAGTGGTGGGATCATGGTTGAAATATAAGTATATTCTGTAGTGTCAACCAAGTTTTTACTTTTTTGATAGTACAATTAAATGTTCATAGATGGCATACCTACAATAGTTTAAGAGGACACCACACTCGCATGTGTTGTCTCCGTCTTACAAACGCGTAACATACCAAATTTATGCTCAGAAATTCAAGTTTTATGCTGTTAGCTTAAAGAATAGAGTGTATCGACTTATTATGAAACTTGATGATAAAAGCATTGCCTGTGTTTTGTTGGAAGTTTTTTACGATAATTCAGTTTTTAAGTGAGATAGCGTGTATAATAGATGTTATCAAAAATGCTCATAACTCACTGAACCGAATTATCGTAAAAAAACTTCTAACAAAAAGATAATGTTCTTACCATCAAGTTTCATAATAATTCACTCTAATTTTTAAGCTTACAGCCTAAAACTTGAATATCTGAACATAAATTTGGTATGTTACGCGTTTGAAAGACGGAGACAACACATGCGGGTGTGGTGTCCTCTTAAACTTTTCAAGTTTGTGGTATCAATGATTGAATAAGCAAGAAATATTAAATTTTATAAATTACCTAAAATTATAAAATCAACGGTGTCATTTTATTTATAAAAAAAAATGTATTTGATTATTTAAAACTATATTACAATTGATTGAAATTAATGCTGTAAGATTAAGTTTTAACTAACTATCTACGTATAATTCATAAATATTTTTACATTCCTCGTCTATATGAAAGAAAACATGTCACAAATATACTTTATAACTAATATAGGATAGTGCGACAAAAAATATAAAAAGGAAAATATTTTGCCCTCCCCTTGACAAATATGGTGTCCCTCCATAACTATTTTTGCAGATCAGTTGTCTGGCATTTTTGCCAATGAATTTGTAGTAGTTATTGGTAAATGAAATATGAATGTTGTTTTCATATTTGCGGCAGCAAGATCATCATTTGCAGTATGAGATAAATTCAAGTTAGGACAGATCATCACAAGTTTGCAAAGTCAATTTTTATTTCTATTTCCAAAAAAAACCATTTTGAGATAAATCTTGCATATAATTGTGATTTATGTTTTAGTTTTTTGTACAAACCTTGGGCCGTTAAGTACTACTGGTTATTATGAAATAAAAATATCTATGCTTTTAATAAGTTACAATCTTTAGAATAAATGCATTGATTTTGGTTGCATATTTTTCAAAACATTCTGCATTGTAGGATTTATAGTTGCAGTTTGAGTAGCAACTATAATCTATCCAGAATAAGAATGCACCAGGCAGCTACGGGCAAAACTAGTTTTGTTACATAAATCTGGCGCGTTCTTATTCTGGATACAGTATAGACATCTTAAATTAAAGTATGCATTGACTTTTTTAGTGCCTATTAATTCTTATCTTTGGTTAAAGCAATATTATTGTGTTGAATATCTTGTTAAGTGTTTCCAATATTCATTGGTAATAATTTTAATAGCAATGAAAAAAAATTATTAATGAAAAGTAACTTTTGTAATATTATGTTCTTTATTGTTTCTAAATAAATATGGTTCTTTGATTTGATCTAACGCCATATCTTCAATTAAAAAAAAAGGTAATCTTACATAACTTATATTATATACTATGGATGTCTTGTTTGAATTTTTTATACTTTTAATGATTTTATGTTTGTATGGTAAACTATTTTGAGATAAATAAATTGTGGTTTTCTCTATTTAAAACAAGATAATTATTATATATTTAGTCTTCAATCTTATTCGATTTTTTTAATTTATTATTAGTAAGTTTTAACTGCTATAAGAAAAACAAATCATAATACTTTATTTATATATTACCTATATAAATAAAAATTAATGTTTGTGTGTATGTCGTTTATGCATTCTTAAACTGTTCATCTGATTGCAATGACATTGGTACAGAGATAGATTAGACCTCTGGGAAGAAGATAGGCTAATTTAAAAAGGCTAAATTAGAGGCCCTGCCCGGGAAGGTCACTCATATAACGGGGATTTTGAGATTTACGATGGAAATTTGTAAATAGTTGCTATTGGTTTTAATAAAAGTAATAACTGTTAATGCATGTTGGCACAGTGGCACTTCAATGTATTTTGGTACAGAATGTCTCAAGATCAAACCACTGGTGGACCAATTTTTTGCATTTTTCTTATTTTTGTTCTTTATCTATACATACAAAGGTTTGGTATTTTTATTCATCTCATTTTAGTACGATTAAATTTGGTTAGGATTTTATATTAATTGATTGTATTAATCTGCCTTAGGTTGAATTGAGTAAAAACCACAAACTTAGTATAATTTTGATCCTTAAGAGTTGAATTATACACTTATGTACAAACCACACAGGATCTTCTATCTACCGCAGATAGATTGCCTACCTGATAATATACTACTCGCATAATTACAAGTGAATCTCACGGACAATACCAGTCGGGACGGCTATGCATTAAAATAAAAAATCATTTACACTTAAAAATACATTGCGTGTTACACCCAAATGAGTTGAATGATTACAATTTTTACCGGGCAAAACTGGCTAATTCAGTAAATTTAATATAAAACAAGTCAAGAAAAAAATTTACTCACAATTTTAATATAAAAAAAATATTTCTTATGTTATTTTCTGTGCACTGAGATATTATAAGTGCGTGGAAACTGAAACAGATTGTTCCTTACCCGGCTACCCCAATGCATCAGAATAATATGTTAAATGTTTATATGGATAATGTAAGACTGGTACCGGTCAAAGTTATAGTCGTATACTTTTTCTGAGCGATATAATATTTGTATGACATTTGATTCTTAATTAATTTTTTTATTTTTATCTATGATTTCAGGCTGAAGGCTACGTAATTGGTAGTTGCATCAAACACATACCAATAGCTGGTCGTAATATAACATATTTTATTCAGTCATTGTTGAGAGAAAGAGAAATTGGTATTCCGCCAGAACAAAGTTTAGAGACAGCTAAAGCAATTAAAGAGCGTTATTCCTATATATGCCCAGATATTGCTAAAGAATTTGCCAAGTATGATTCAGAACCATCAAAATGGTTAAGAAAATATGATGGAATTAACAGTGTGACAAAGCAACCATTTTCTGTAGATGTTGGATACGAACGGTTCTTGGGACCGGAAATTTTCTTCCACCCTGAAGTATGTATTCCTCTTCTTTTATAATAAGGAATAATAATTTTGTTAATTTATAGTTTTCAAATCCTGATTTTACCACTCCTATATCTGAAATGGTTGACACAGTTATACAAAATTGTCCAATTGATGTACGTCGTCCATTATATGATAATATTGTTCTATCTGGAGGTTCAACTATGTTCAAAGACTTTGGTAGACGTCTTCAGAGGGACATCAAACGTGTAGTTGATGCTAGATTGAAACGTAGTGAAACAATAGCTGGAGATAATTTAAAAGTAAATTTTAGCAAAACAGTAATTTATACAAATTGCTTATAATATCCTTTTGTTTAGCCAAAACCTATTGATGTTCAAGTTTATACTCACAATATGCAAAGATATGCTGTTTGGTTTGGTGGTAGTATGTTAGCTTCTTCAGTAAGTACAAATTTTTTTTATCTTTTTCAATTAATGTTTCACTAACACAATATATTGGATATTTTTTAATTCATTATTTTAGCCTGAGTTCTATACAGTGTGCCATTCGAAAAAAGATTACGAAGAATATGGGCCAAGCATATGTCGACATAATCCCGTTTTTGGGACAATGATGTAGCCTTTCTTCATGACTGGGTCACAATATTTTAAATTTATAAAAAAAAATCATATATTATTAATTATTATTTATTTATATATTTATATATATACATATAATTTTTTTTACTTATTACAAATAAAAAATTATAATAATTTACTTATAATTATTTTCAATTTATGTTCACTCAATAATTTAATATCGGTGCTCGATACTAATTTTGTATTTTTTTGTATTGTTATTTACAACGATCATAATATAGGCTACAATATTGCCAATTTATGGAATTTAGGATAAAATGTGCATACAGAATTTAATATTGGATATTCATGTACATGTAAAAATTTCTCTTCCGAATAACGATTCCTTTGTTGAAATAAATTATGGATATTATTAATTTATAGTTTGTCTTTTCATAACCTTACATTTCAATGATGTTTCATAAACACTTTATTAGGTACAAAAATCATCTTAATCTAATGAAAACTTTGTATATTTTACTGGGCAAGAAAAATAATAGTACAAATATTAAATTATACTTGGTTTAATTATTTTATGATGAAAACAAATTATTTATCACCTAAATTAAAATAATTAACAAATAATATAATAATGAATAAATATAAAAAAAAAAATTATACAATAGATTTATAAGAATTAAAAGAAAATTTTTACAAATGTGTATGATAACATTGCCTTTCATAATTTATAATTTATATCATACGGAACAAGATTAAAATAAATTGTTGTTTGTTTTGTTTTTAATGAAAGGATGGATAAATAAACATTTTACTTACACACCAACAGAAGGCGGTAAATTGTAACAGCTGATTTGTCAAGAGTCAGAAAACTGGGTCAATGCAGTTTTTACTTTGTCAAATAATAGTGAATCTGATGTTGTTATCAATTGCTGCAACAGTTTAAAAATACCCATTTCCTTTAACTTTGCTTGTCTATCGGCAGCACCACTATCTTCTTTCCACACAAGATTTGATACACAAAATATTGCTGCAGCTTGTAATTTTGCATTACAATTTGTCATGTATTCTTGAATTTTTTTCAGGATTTCGTTGTTTCTCATTATGTAATCTTTGGCAATGTCACCGTCAGCAATGTTGGCTAGAATACACAATGCTTGTTCTTTTACCTCGGGCAAGTTATCACCTTCGAGAATCATCATCACAGCCTGTATTATATCACCACCACAGAGGTTCATAATATAATCAATGTGGGGTTTTGTCGAAAGTAAATTTCTTAACAGCCCTAATGTTTTCATTAGAATGTTAATATGAGAATCAGACAACAAATTGAATATTTGGTCAGTTCCCAAAGTACTTAGGATTTGTGATTTAATTTTTTGTTCTGCTTGGAAAGCCATGTTCATTAGCGCCCATATCCCATTAAGTCTTAATGAATGATCATCTCGTTTGGTTAAACTGCAAAATAATTCTATAGCTCCAGACTCTAAAATGGGTTCTTTCGATGGTGAAAATTCTAATAAAAGATTACATAGTGTAGACGAAGTGACACTCAGAATTTCATCCGAAGCACCTTCTAATAATGTCATTAAAGGTTTCCAAACAGAATGATCTTGAAAAGTTGTACGTAGTTGCTGGACAGAACGTGACAAAGAATGTAAGCATCGGACAGCAGCTAATTGCACTTTAGGGCTTGGGTCTTTCAAGCCTAAAACAATGTGATCAATTAAATTGTCAGTTTCAATTATTCGCTTACGAATTTCTTCATCATTTGCCCCAAGAGATGCAAATACCTATAACACACATAATTATCAAATATGTAATAAATAATTAGAAAAAAATTATGATTTAATTTTACTTTGAAAGCAGCTTGCTTCATTTCTTTAGATCTATGTTCTCCATAAGTGCCACCATATTCTCCTAAGGGATGTGCTGGATAATTCACAAACTCTGCTAGTGTTTGTAACAGGTGATTTGATATGCTAGCTAACGACTGAAGTTCAGCATCATCCTCAATGAGTACAGCTAAAATTTCAGCTGCTTCTACGCGATGTTCCCATTTTTGGTCATTCTGACATAAACGCACAAGAGTTGGCAATGCTCCAAACATTACTTTAGAATCATTTACTTCTAATGCTCCAGCTCTATAAAGGCACGTAATGCATTTTGATGCAGCTAAACGCATACTAGTTGGTCGGTCACCACCTCGCATTGAGTCCAACATTTCTGGCATTGTCTTGCCATTATATTCAGTCTCTTCCAGAGCTGCAGAAATCATTGGGTTATCTTGGCAAACACGAGCAAAACATTTCAATGTGGCAATGGACAAATCATCCAGTTCAGTGTTCAGTAGATTAGCCAAAATAAAACCGATTCCTTCTTCCCATAGTGTATTTTGATGAGCTGTGGTACGACAAGAATAAGATAGTATAGACATGGCACAAATACTGTTGCTAATAGACTCTTCGATAGTTTTAATTAGCTTTCTTATAATTGCTGCATCACTAAACACTACAGAATAATCAGAAAATGGAAATTGAAGAATGGTACATATGCAACGAAGACACGCTTCTGTAAACTTTGGTTCATCATCCATAAGGAAAGCGTTGAATATATAAGTCACAACATTGGCATCTACCAGTGACTTAACTTGTTCTTCAGATCCTTTGGCTAATGAGCCAAGTATTACTACAGTTTCCAGACGGATATCTGGTGTTTTTGTTTGGTCGGGTAACACCTAAAAAACAATTCAAATTATTGAATGAGTAAATCAAGGAAATGTGTCCCTCTTAGGTATTTTTATCTTTTATAAAATGTACTGGAAAAAGGCAATAAGTAATTTTATAATATAATACTGTGTATTGCAAGAATAAGAATGAAAAACACACAATATAGTACAATAATAATATTAATGTTTATACTGTCATATATCGGGTCTACTGATGGAAAATTTATTTTACTTAAGGGTAAAATGTTACACTTCAAAATCAATATGAGCCTACAGAAGTATAATATTAACAGAAATTATCAGATAGGTAATCGTAGTTCTAGCCGTTTTAGGTTTATTTTTGGCACTAACACGTCCATGGTAGTGTATTTAGGACTACTGTGTAATTACTGTAGATGGTCGGCCAAATAATCCTGACCGACAATTTGCGAACGACCGGGACAAAATGAATCACCTGCAAAAGCCGGGGGAGTATGCCGTTGGCGATGACCATACCCTTCTGCCTGTTGCTGCCCATGATGGAGTTCTTGACGAAGTTGAGCGCCTGATAGCATTTCGCGTTGTCTTGCGTGTATAGGTTGTCGATGTAGTAACGAGACGTCTCAGCGTTCATCACGAATATCGGATGCGGGACCATAATTAAAATATCAACGATAATAATTAATTATTATTGTTGTCGTCTGTCTTCGCGTTTAGTCAGAGCGGCAATCGTCAGTGTATCGTCGGGAATGGGACCACCATCGAGGGTCTGAGAGCAGCAAGCTGGGTACGAGGACGAAAAATTACGAATCACGTATCGAAAACAAATCGCTTTGATAATAATAAAGGTAATATGGAAATTGGTAAAGTTCACGGATCTCGCATTCTCGCAGCCCGCTGAGTCGCAGAGACACAGAATAATAGAAATACTAAATAGGTATAGACCAAAGATGATAACAGCTTTTATTTTCCTTTTTATTTTGTTATCTAAACATACAATTATTATGTATCGAGATTGTGGTTATAACTCAATTTGTGGTAACAACAACCGTGAACTTATTATTTATAATCGTAATCTACATACGAGTGGTAATAATAACATGATACAATTGGGAACGGAAAAAAAGTCTGAGTAAAAAAAGTTCATAAAACTAATGAAATATACAATTTGGAAGTTTGGAACATTTGAAATAAAACTCATACAACCACTCTGTATAATATGCTAGTTTTGTGTGAAAAATACGTAATTAAAATTATGAAATCTAATATTCTCATATTATATCTAATATACGTTAGTTTGGAGTAGAAAACTGTAAATAAAATTAAGATTAAGTTTACTATTATAAAATAGTTATATGTTACAATTCTACAGTTAAGAATTATAAGGCTAGATAAAAAAAACCAGATAATTTTTGATTTTTACCAATGGCATCGGCCATCGGCAATAGATTATACATATTATATACAGGGTGATCCATTTAAGTGGGTACACTAATAATTTCGAAAAGTATTAACTTTTTTTAATTTTTTTTTTTTTAATCTGAAAGATTTATGCTTTTCTAAAACTGTATACTATTTTAATTTTTTTCACCCTTATATTTATTTGTGAAACCATTATCAACTTTTGATTTTCAAATGGTAACATATAGTAAAAAGATCATGAATTAGTAAAACTTTTATTTTATGAATTTGTGCGATAAAACTTTTATGTTTCGTTCATTCGTTTGCGAGATACAGCTCCTCAAAATATTGGTGGTTGAAGGAGGCGTTTAGTCAGTACCTCTGCAAAAATCGTAAAGACCAGGAGCTATAATTGATAAATTCGATACCATTCGACCTAAGGTAACAAATAGCAATTAATAAATGATAACTATTGTACTTTGGACCCTAATCATTTATTAACCTATCGACTAATTGGACACACCGAACTACCGAGGAATGATTAATGAAAAACTGAAAGTCTGGATATTTATTATAACAAATTTATTTAAATCACAGTTTCACAGATAATTATTTTAAAATTAAAATGGTATTACCATAGAACTCTATCGTATTAGTGTATTTCCATTTTCTATAATTATTATATGATTATAATATTATGCAGGAAGTAAATAATGAAATATGTAACTAGGTAATAATAATGCGCAATGATACCACGATTAAGATAGTCCCATCAATTATCTTAAATTGTGATATAAATGTTGTATGATAATAGTAGAAAATGGAATAATATGATAATTTTACAGTTACACGATTTAAAAATCCGATCATTTTTTTTTTAATTTACAAAAAATTTACAATAATCAAGTCTACACAAAATTTCAATTAGAGTCACATTAATAAAAAAAAAAATTGAAAGAGGGTGTTGGCGCCCGCAGGCAAATGCATTTTAGAAAACAAAAAAAAAATGTGGAAAAAATTTTACTGTAGGAATACACATTACAATAAGTCCACACTAAAATGCCAAGAATCTTAAACAGAAAAAACTATTCAAAATATTTAGTAATTTAAAGAAGGATTATTCATAGGGCGCCAGGTTATCAATGTTCAAAAAATTCAACTAGAGTTAAAATTATAAAAAAAAATTGAAGGGAGGTGTTGGCGCCCGCAGGCAAATGCATTTTAGAAAACAAAAAAAAATTTGGAAAAAATTTTAATTTAGGAATACACATAACAAACTAAAATACCAAAAACTCTTAGACGGAAAAAACTATTCAGAATAATTATAGGTAGTTCATTAAAGAAGGATTATTCATAGGGCACCAGGTTATCAATGTTCAAAAAATTCAACTACAGTTAAAATCATAAAAAAAAATTGAAGGGAAGTGTTGGCGCCCGCAGGCAAATGCATTTTAGAAAACAAAAAAAAATTTGGAAAAAATTAAATAGTAGGAACACACATTAAAGAGTTCAAACTAAGAAGTCCATAATCTTAAATGGAAAAACTATTCAGAAAAACTATAGAATTTACATTTAAGAAAGATTATTCATAGGGCACCAGATTATCAATAATCAAGTCTACACAAATATTCAACTAGAGTCACATTACTAAAAAAAAAAATTGAAAGAGGGTGTTGGCGCCCGCAGGCAAACGCATTTTAGAAAACCAAAAAAAAAAAATTCGGAAAAAATTTGGAAAAAATTTTAATTTAGGAATACACATTATAAAGTAACCACAAAAATGTCCAGAATTTTAAACATAAAAACTATTCACTAAAGAATGATAATACGGAGGGTACAGGTTATCAATGTTTAAAAAATATCTACAAAAAATACAACAACAGTTAAAAAAATTACGAATTACATTGAAGGGATGTGTAAGAGCCCTCAGACAAATGCATTTTAGAAAACAAAAAAAAAATTTAGAAAAAATTAAATAGTAGGTACACACGTTAAAGAGTTCAAACTAAAATGTCCATAATCTTAAATGTAAAAACTATTAAAAATAATTATAGGTAGTTCATTTAAAAAGGATTATTCATAGGGTACCAGACTATCAATGTTCAAGTCTCCACAAAATTTCAACTAAGGTTACACTCCTAAAAAAAAAAATTGAAAGGGGGTGTTGCCGCCCGCAGGCAAATGCATTTAAGAAACAAAAAAAAAATTTAGAAAAAATTAAATAGTAGGAACACACATTAAAGTGTTCAAACTAAGATGTCCATAATCTTAAACGGAAAAAACTTTTCATAATATTTAGTTCATTAAAGAAGGATTATTCGTATGAGTCCAGGTTATCAATATTTAATAATTCGGCTAGAGACAAAATCATAAAAAAAATTAGAAGGGAGGTGTTGGCGCCCGCAGGCAAATGCATTTAAGAAACAAAAAAAAAAATTTAGAAAAAATTAAATAGTAGGAACACACATTAAAGAGTTCAAACTAAAATGTCCATAATCTTAAATGTAAAAACTATTCAAAACATTTAGTTTATTAAAGAAGGATTATTCATAGGGTACCAGATTATCAATGTTCAAATCTACACAAAAATTTAACTAGAGCCACATTACTAAAAAAAAAATTGAAAGGGGGTGTTGGCGCCCGCAGGCAAATGCATTTTAGAAAACAAAAAAAATATTTAGAAAAAATTAAATAGTAGGTACACACTACTAAAAAAAAAAAATTGAAAGGTGGTGTTGGCACCCGCAGGCAAATGCATTTTAGAAAACAAAAAAAATATTTAGAAAAAATTAAATAGTAGGTACACACTATTAAAAAAAAAAAATTGAAAGAGGGTATTGGCGCCCGCAGGCAAATGCATTTTAGAAAACCAAAAAAAATTATAGAAAAATTTAAACAGTAAAACCACACATTAAATAGTTCAAACTAAGATGTCCATAATTTTAAACGGAAAAAACTTTTCATAATATTTAGTTCATTAAAGAAGGATTATTCGTATGAGTCCAGGTTATCAATATTTAATAATTCGGCTAGAGACAAAATCATAAAAAAAATTAGAAGGAGGGTGTGGCGCCCGCAGGCAAATGCATTTAAGAAAAAAAAAAAAAATTTAGAAAAAATTAAATAGTAGGAACACACATTAAAGAGTTCAAACTAAAATGTCCATAATCTTAAATGTAAAAACTATTCAAAACATTTAGTTTATTAAAGAAGGATTATTCATAGGGTACCAGATTATCAATGTTCAAATCTACACAAAAATTTAACTAGAGCCACATTACTAAAAAAAAAAATTGAAAGGGGGTGTTGGCGCCCGCAGGCAAATGCATTTTAGAAAACCAAAAAAAATTATAGAAAAATTTAAACAGTAAAACCACACATTAAATAGTTCAAACTAAGATGTCCATAATCTTAAACGGAAAAAACTTTTCATAATATTTAGTTCATTAAAGAAGGATTATTCGTATGAGTCCAGGTTATCAATATTTAATAATTCGGCTAGAGACAAAATCATAAAAAAAATTAGAAGGGAGGTGTTGGCGCCCGCAGGCAAATGCATTTTAGAAAACAAAAAAAAATTTAGAAAAATTAAATAGTAGGAACACACCGTTCAGAGTTCAACTAGATGTCCATATCTTAAATGTAAAACCATTCAAATATTAATAGGTAATTCTTTAAGATGATTATTCATAGAGTATTAGATTATCAATGTTCAAGTCTCCACAAAATTTCAACTAAGGTCACACTCCTAAAAAAAAAAATTGAAAGGGGGTGTTGGCACCGCAGGCAAATGCCATTTTATGAAACCAAAAAAAAAAATATGAGAAATTATACTTTAGGAATACACAGACAAAGTAACAACAACATTCCCAATAATTTTAAACAAAAAACTATTCAAAACATTTAGTTTATTAAAGAGGAGATTTTCATAGTGTACCAGAATATCAATGTTCAAGTCTACACAGAATTCAACTATAGTCACATAACTAAAAAAAAAATTGAAAGGGGTGTGTGGGCGGCCCGCATGCAAATGCATTTAAGAAAAAAAAAAATTTAGAAAAATTAAATAGTAGGTACACCTATTAAAAAAAAAAATTGAAAGAGGGTGTTGGCGCCCGCAGGCAAATGCATTTTAGAAAACCAAAAAAATTATAGAAAAATTAAACAGTAAAACCACACATTAAATTTAGTTCAACTAAATGTCCATAATCTTAAACGGAAAAAACTTTTCATAATATTTAGTTCATTAAAGAGGATTATTCGTATAGTCCAGGTTATCAATATTTAATAATTCGGCTAGAGACAAAATCATAAAATTAGAAGGGAAGGTGTTGGCGCCCGCAGGCAAATGCATTTTAGAAACAAAAAAAAAAATTTAGGAAAAATTAAATAGTAGGAACACACTTAAAGAGGTCAAACTAAATGTCCATAATCTTTAAATGTAAAAACTATTCAAAACATTTAGTTTATTAAAGAAGGTTATTCATAGGGTACCAGATTATCAATGTTCAAATCTACACAAAAATTTAACTAGAGGCCACATTACTAAAAAAAAAAAATGGAAGGGGGTGTTGGCGCCCGCAGGCAAATGCATTTTAGAAACAAAAAAATATTTAGAAAAAATTTAAATAGTAGGTACACACTACTAAAAAAAAAAATTGAAAGGTGGTGTTGGCACGCCGCAGGCAAATGCATTTAGAAAACAAAAAAAAATTTAGAAAAAATTAATAGTAGGAACACACTTTCAAGAGTCAAACTAAATGTCCATATCTTAAATGTAAAAACCATTCAAAATAATTATAGGTAATTCATTTAGAATGGATTAAATTCATAGAGTATTAGATTATCTATGTTCAAGTCTCCACAAAATTTCAACTAAGGTCACACTCCTAAAAAAAAAATTGAAAGGGGGTGTTGGCGCCCGCAGGCAAATGCATTTTTTAGAGAACCAAAAAAAAATATGGAGAAAATTATACTTTAGGATACACGGAACAAAGTACAAACAAAAATGCCCAATAATTTTAAACAGAAAACCTATTCAAAACATTTAGTTATTAAAGAAGGATTATTCATAGGGTACCAGAATATCAATGTTCAAGTCTAACACAGAAATTCAACTAGAGTCACATAACTAAAAAAAAAAAATTGAAAGGGGGTGTGGGGCGCCCGCAGCAAATGCATTTAAGAAAAAAAAAAATTTAGAAAAAATTAATAGTAGGTACACACTATTAAAAAAAAATTGAAAGAGGGTGTTGGCGCCCGCAGGCAAATGCATTTTAGAAAACCAAAAAAAATTATAGAAAAATTTAACAGTAAAACCACACATTAAATAGTTCAAAAACTATATGTCCATAATCTTAAACGAAAAACTTTTCAATAATATTTAGTTCATTAAAGAAGGATTATTCGTATGAGTCCCAGTTATCAATATTTAATAATTCGGCTAGAGACAAAATCATAAAAAAATTAGAAGGGGGTGTTGGCGCCCGCAGGCCAAATGCATTTTAGAAACAAAAAAAAAAATATGGAGAAAATTATACTTTAGGAATACACAGGACAAAGTACAAACAAAAATGCCCAATAATTTTAAACAGAAAACTTTCAAAATATTTAGTTTATTAAGAAGGATTATTCATAGGGTATTAGATTATCAATGTTCAAGTCTACACAAAAATTTAACTAAAGTCACATTACTAAAAAAAATTGAAGGGGGTGTTGGCGCCGCAGGCAAAGCATTTTAGGAACCAAAAAAATATTTAGAAACAATTTTACTTTAGGAATACCATTACAAAGTACCAACAAAATTGCCCAAAATTTTAAACAGAAAAACTATTCAAATGATAATCTCACTAAAGAACGATAATACAGAGGGTATCAGGTTATCGATGTATAAATAATATCGACAAAAAATACAACAACAGTTAAAAAATTACAATAAATTGAAATGTTCAAAAATGCAGCTAGAATTATATCTTTAAAAAAAATTGATGGTAGGTGTAAGCGCCCGCAGACAAATGCAGTTTAGAAAACAAAAAAATTATAGAAAAATTAAATAGTAAAACCCACATTAAATAGTTCAAACTAATATCCAAATCTTAAATAGTTTTTAAATGTAAAAACCATATATAAAAAATTCAAAAAAGTCAAATATATAAAAATTAAATTGAATGGCGAACGTGAGACAGCCTCTTTTCATATATATAGTATGTACACAGGTACTCAGTGTACTCCTAGGTATAACCGGTTAATATTGAAATATATTTATACAAATCAATCTATTAGAATTCAAAGAATTGAAAAATAATTGTTTGAGAAACCTGGGTGAAATAACACTAAACAAAAGAATACTCTGGAAGCTAAATACAACAGTACCTAATAACTACATTCCAAAAATTAGGTATTGTTTACAATGTAATAATACGAACAGTTATTATGATCGAGAGGTGTATCACTGTAATATAGTGTATTAAAATGTATAAAAATGAATGTAATTTATTAAGGATGTAAAAGAATGTGGAAGGAAATCTTGAGAATTCTTTGACAATAGGATGCCAAAAACAAAAACCATATTTTAAATTAAAACTATTGATTTATACATTTTTATTTACAAAAACTCAGAGTATTGAAAACATTATAATCCTAATAAAATAATATTTTTTTATTTTTTATAATTTGTCGTGGTAAACATCATTATTTAATGTTGGCTGTGTTTAAGTTTTTAATAACTATACTGGTACAACTCTAGCTGACAGTCTTTAAGACCGTGTTAAAAACTATGATAATTAGTTGACGTCTAATTTCCTGTCCTATCCTTACCTAACCGAACCAAATTAATAATATTTAAATATTTTCTTTCATTGTTATGTTTACAATATCGAATACCTTGATAGTTATTAGGAAAAGATCTTCGCAAAGCTCACGACCTGTCTCGATAGTCGTCCATCTGCAGCACCATAGCTTCAACCAACCATAGGTTTACCTAACTAACCTCCTTATGACTTATTAGGACACTTTGAATAAAAAGATCCTGAGTTGCAGGTTGCTGATCTTAAGTGTTTGATTATCAAGTTGAACCTTTGATTGTTGACACCTTAATCCATGCTATGCATGGAGCCCATCGATAATAAGATATGGATAGGCCCCCGTGTTAAATACATTTGAGGCCGCGTTCCCGGAGGGGAATGCAATTAGGCTACTTATATTGATACTCGATATTGGATACTTTATTTGCCTCAATTGTTCCCCTCCAAGACCGCTGATATATGTCCTATCCATATCTTTATTATCTATGATGGAGCCATACCAGCATAAAATCGATCAACGAGTCTCTATTAATGACTTATCAGCATCTACCTCTCACCACACACACTTGGAGACAACACATGCACATGAAAGGTTTTTTTAAAACAACATTTTAGCTTCAAATTTTTTTTAAAAAATACCAGGATAATTTTGAGCACGGGAGCAACTTTATAACGTATTCAATTAATTTTATTTTGGACTAATTGAAACATGCTATGGAGGATGGTCCTTTTGGTCGTCCAGTGTCCATAAATATTTCAATTCATAATATGAAATCCCAGCCCACCTTCCTCTATGCAAAAAGTAAATTTAAGACAAATTTGTAAATCAACGCACAGTCTCTCTATTCTATTAATATTTGTGATTTCATTAATTTTCAGTATTTTGTTTAATTAGATTGGGAAAACATAAGACAATATCATTTACACAAGACTGTGACTAACACAATCATACTTTGATAAAAGTATATTATGATATAAGTACCTTCTTACTTGAATTAATCGTTTTTTTCCCCGGTACTTTAACTACGGCCCCTCGACCTACGAGGCTTTCCTTTAGGAAATTAATAAATCCTCAAACATAACTCTTAATGTAAGTTTGTAGCTAATACAATCATAATATAATATGAGTATAGTACATTTCGTAATATTTTTTTCATTATTGACATTAGTGAAATATTAAGTTTGTATTTCTAATATAATATATGGTATGATATTTATGGACGACACTTGCACCACGGCCCCTCGATATAGTAATGTGGCGACCCGGCCGTCTCTTTTAGATTAATGATTAAATACTTAGTCAAGTCTTCCAATTTACTAAACATTTATATTTTGCAGATAATTTGGGATAATTTGAAGAAAAATTTGAAATTGAAGAGAGACTGTGTGAAATAACAAAATATGTGGTGTGAAAGGTACATTTGAACGCGTGTTATAATGTATTATATTGAACTTTAGTTAATTTTTTATAATGTACTATAATAAACATTTGAACATTTATTACAATATACGTATAATATTATACATAGATTTCAAGTATGATTTTTTTTAGTTTTTTTTTTTTTTGATAGTTACCTACCTATTACAATACGAGATACTTTATTTTTATATTTTGAAGCAATATATGTTTTGGATTATTTAGATCTATATAAACTGAATTCCAGACCCGTAGTTTAGTATTTAAAGTTTATGTGATCAGAGTCGTGGGACCAAATTTTTTCAGACTCTACTAGAATGTTGTAGTCAGTGGCGCCGAGCCCGTAAATTGGGTGGATGGGTGCTTGTTGGCACTGGGGTGTATAATAATATAATATCAAGTTATAATTTAACAGGCGTAATTGTAATTTGTATAAACCAGTGAACATATTTTTAAAAAAAAAGAAAAATTGATGAAACTTTTGAGTATTGTTTTTATTAATATTGTTTAATTTTGTCTATAAATTAATATTTTTTATAGTCTGATGGTTAATAAATATTATAGAATCTATGTAGTTACTTATTTTTCTTTGTAAATACTTGATTTATTGAATACCTAATTCATAGATATAATTATATAAATTAGTAATTTAAGTAGGTAATAACATTAAATATTAAATAATAGTTGTATCTATATAAATAATTATCATAGCCCATATTATGTAAGTAATTAGGTTATATATTATAATATATTTTATGCACACTATTTTATTACATAAATAATTATTTTTTAAACTAGTTAAAAATTAACAAAAAATTAAAAACTATTTTACATTTTTACTCGATTTTTATTTTTTATACTTAATTAGGTAACATTATTATTGTGAGTTCTTTATTGATATTATACTATACTTATTTGGTTAGTTTGACTTCAGATTTATTCGATGAATTTTGAACTTTAACTTTAATATATTAATATTTTATACATAAATAATATTTATAGAAATAATAATGATATTCAATCTTAATTTTATCAAAAGAATTTTAAATCTATTATTTTTTATTTTCTGTTCTTAGCAGATAGGTAATAATGTTCACACATCATTAATAATGTTAAAAAAAAAAAACATTAATGTAGTAATGTTATAATGAGATCGTATAATTAAATTAAAGTGTATAAAATTATTCATAATCTAACCTATGCCTACTGCTAAAATAATAACATTTATTTATTATTTATGCTTCAATATGAAAGCATAAATGTTTAAATGTATACCTAAAGTAAAGTTGTGTTAGCAAGGTGTTCAAATTATACAAAATATTGAATATAAAATAATGTTTCCATAATATAATTGGCTACCTATTTACTATTATAATTATTTAAAACGGTGATGACTAATGACTAATGATATAATAATTTTTAGTTTGTTAATTAAATTTGATGGAATTTTATTTTTTAAATTAATATGTTAAAATCTACACTTACTTCTTTTATATTTTTAAGCTTTGTCTCATCGGTTTAAAGGATTTATATTTTTAAAAACTGATGAATTTATTGAATTAAATTAATTTACATTGTGAATATAACTAACTTTCATTCGCCACAGTGAGAATACTACTTGCTGCTGCTTATTAGGTTTTATCAGTAACATTATGTATGTATAGTACATTGTTGTATATATTATATTAAAATAATTTCATTGATACTTATATAGTTATATGTTATATTTTTTTAAAATGTATCAAATATTGGTTATTGGTCCATCGGGTGGGTGTGTGGTAGGTTCTAAACTAAGATGATATTTTGAACCACCATTTTTGAAGGACCCCGGCGCCACTGGTTGAAGTTAAATTAAATTATAATAGGTATGTGGAATAACAGTACCTAACCTTCTATGATAATTTTTTATGAATATAATATTATCAGTAATAGCTCAAATTTAGCACTTTTACGGTACTTAATACATTTTCCTAATATTTTAACAGAAATTATGGAGCTAAAAATAGAAAATACCTACCTATGTTACGGTCCATAGTTATAGTTTTGTTTCATTATAACAATAATAATGCTTTTAATATACTTTTTCATAATTAATATTTATTACAGTTGGCTTTTATGATTGTTTGAACTATTAGTACGTATTTTTTTGGGAGATCCCTATTATTACAACACCGTTACCAATATGCGGTTTTTTTGGGTTAGTTCGTTTAATAGCATGTTTTCATTTATTTGATTCGTATTTACGCTTATTTTCTAAAATGTTTTATATTTCGGTTCGACCGTTAGAAAAATAAATAGGTACCTACCTACCAAGTGTGTGAATAAAGAATTTTTTTTGTAAACCACTTTGAATTATTATTATTATTATACTTTTTTTCATTGCATTAAATTCACAGCCATGCTAATTACTTTTACTTCCAATCATAATACCTACCACAGTTAATGTGGTGTCAAAATGTCAACTTGTCAACAATCAACTGCTTGTTCAACTTGATAACACTTAAGAGGATGTCTGATTTTTAGCGCACCATTTATTTCTCTCTCTGACCCACACGCAATCATTTTAGTGTTTTCTTAATCGCACATTTGGTATGCTACGCGTGGGTCAAAGATGGAAAACAAATAGTGCGCTGACATCCCAACCAGCAAATGATCTTTTTATTCTATCCTATAAGTCGAGGTTGTAAACCTATACCAACCGGTAACGGTATAGTTTCAGCCATGGAGTCAAATGGCCTTTGCAATTCATGATCCTCCCTACGTATTCGGCATTGTTAACATAACTATTCTACCTTTACACATTTCTTCCCCCGTCTCTCACAGCTATATAAAGGTTCAGCAACTCTAATTCCAACCTCATATGATCGGTATTCTATCTGTCCATCTTTTCTTCAGCTGTTCTTCTCGCCCCTCATTTCCCCCCTAAATAACTTCTTTAGGCCACTCTCACTCTCCTTATCATACAGTGACCGAACCCTTAACCTATCACACACTTCCTAATCCTATTCACTCAGTCTCTAGTTACCTACAAGTCATCGTACTTGATTATCGGTGAAAATATTTAAATATCATGGAGCGAATTCCCTACTCGAAAGAATTACTTAAAAAAATATCATACTGACCAATTTTCTAATTTTTTAACACGACTTTATTGATAGCCGGAATAGTGTTATACCAGTATAATTACAATACAAATATTGAGAGTTTTCAGGCAATACATCCCCTGATCAATTAACAATAATAAAAAGAAACCTACCGAAAAATAAGAAAATACATACCCCGTGACCGAATCAAAATCTGCTACGAAACTGTAGTAAACGTATATGCTTCTACGTTACCGAGTTAACAGATTTTCCGTGACAATAAATATTTAATTCAAGTCTTAAGAGTAAATTGAAGCCCCAAAATAATATGAAAACAAACTTACGCATAAACATCGACTCTTCCAGTAAAACCTAGCTGTACTGCAGCACACGCTGTCGCCGAAGAAACAGCTATCTTCATCCGTCAACATCCCGCTAATTGAAACTTATCTAGTATAGAATACTAGTATCTTTATGCTCTGATATATATTCTGGTTTTCTATTTCAGGGGTAAAAATACATTTTTTTTTTTTGATTTTGAATATGAAAGCTGTGAGATGATCGATATGAATTTCGTGAGAAATCTAGAGGTACTTGAAAACTGAGACGAGTGTGTTGAATGAAATAAATTAAAAAATTGATTAACACAAAAAACGCTTTAAAATTAATTTAATTCAAATAATGAGATGAATCTTATTAGATCATTTAAATTTTCCAGAACAAGCCCCCAGTTGTCGGTCGCATGCCAATTTTAACAATATACTAGACTACAAGTTATAGTTATTCTATAATGCATTCTCCTGCCGGTAGCCCTAGACACTGTTGGAGAAATTAAATTCCTTTAGTAATTAAATTACGATACGAATTATAATAGTTACGTAGGTACTTGTCCAATACTCGACTATCAGAATTTAAATTAAAGAATGTGATATACCTAGGTAACCTATCGATCGATTCTAAAACAGAAACTTAACCTAGGTATAAATAATATCACTATTGTGACAGATCGAAATTACGAAGAACGTATAAGACAAAAATAATCGTCACCAAGTGGTAGGTATAATCTGCTATGTACTTACAAATCATATTAAATAACATTAATCGTTACGTATTTTCTTATTTTATTAGGTAGGTATAAAAACCCACCTTCCTACTTATAAAAGCATTGCCTAATCATTGATTTCAAATTTTAAAAATTATTCTACTATAACAATAAATTAACAGTTGTAGGCAAAGTATTATAATTTAAGGTATTTTTTATAATATCCTAATTTTTGTACACCTATAACAACTGGATTTTAAAAACTAATCTACATCTAGCGGGTATATAAGTTTGCCCGACAATAAATATTTACATTAGGTTTACCGCTTCAACAAAATAGAAAGACAAAACTTACGTAATTATTTATTCTTCCGGCGAAACGCGTTCCCTTCGAGTGTATAATAATATTGTCTAGTGTCAGACCTGTGCATCTCCGCCAAAGAAAGTGCAGCGCGCGTCTTCATATCTCCAATCCAAAAGTTCAGTCTGGAAGTATTGAGATTAATGACATTTATAAAAATAGGCACCGAGCTTAATAACCAGAATGGAACGAAATAATATGTGAGTACGTATTGGAATCGCTGTTCTTCTCAGACGATTGTCATTTGCCATGGATTATTTATAATTATAACCTCACCGTCCCAATCGTAGAAAATACATATATGGTCCTAACCGATGGATGATGGATATTTTTTTACATTATCTTCAAAAAAACATTTATTTGTTTCTGCTAGACGTAAATGCAGTAAATTTAATTCAAATTTATAACAGATAACGGTTTGTTACTCGGTAACCACTTATTTATTACTTGGTTTATTAACAAATTCTAATTTATATAAAATAATAAATAAATAAAAATAGTTTTATTAATCCCAATATTTAAAAATAATGTTTCGAATAAAATAATAAAAAAATTTAAGAAATACCTATTAAATAATATTAAATAACAAAATTACTTAATACATTTTGTATTTATTACTATGCACTAAATCAATAGTGTCTAAAGTTATAAAAAAAAACACCGCTTTTTTAACTTATCAGTACTACTTTTTGGATGTTTTAAATATATATTTTATTTTATGTTTTTAATGTTTAAAATGCAGTCTGCGCCTTGTACCAGTGATTTTACACGTAATATAATAAAATTGATACTAGTGATGGGTTAGTTTTTAAAATTATTTACACGATTTCAATAAAAAAATATCTATGAAGTATAAACATCCGCATTTCTATTAACTATAAATTCCCGGCGTATAGTATAACATGCAAAAAGTTGCGTATTAAACTTGGCGTGGTGAAACGAAGACGGTCTCGCGTATTTTGTACATTGCACTTTTGGGATTAAACTTATAAATGCTTCTACGTAACCCAGGTAACAGATTGTCCGTGACAATAAATATTTAATTTAAGCCTAAAAATTAATAATATGAAAATAAACTTACGCGTAAACATCTACTCTTCCGGTGAAACGTAGCTAGAGTGCCGCCGTCGCCGAAGAAACTATCTTTATCCGTCTTCATCTCGCTCCGAACTGAAACTTGAAAGTATCGAAATTATTTTATGAAAATAACCTGAATACCTGATCATAACGAAAAGTGCGAGTTTGTGTTAAATACTATAACTTAAATATTATAATGTATATGGGCATACGGATTATAACTGTCCGTCTATATTGATGACTTATTACTTATTTGTTCACTGAAATTATTAGAATTGTTTATCGTCGCCGACGAATGTCGACAATTGACGATTGCCATAGATATTATAAAATATATTATTTATTTCGATAAATCCATAGAACTTTATATTATACTCAGTATCCATACGGTCTATTGATAAACCGTATGTACTTTTACAGAAAGTAATTTGTGATCAGCAATGTACCTATTCTGGTCATCAATTTCAGTTATAGTTCGTATGTCAAATTTAACTATGCAAAACTGGTCTGCAAGTTTATAGACATTTTATTATTCGAATGCATTATCCCACCAGTTCCTCTAGACACAGTGTTTGAGAAGTTATATTTTTTGGTAGGTACCTAATTAAATTACAATATGAATTATTATAAGTTACCTATGTAAGTACTTGTCCAAAACTCGACTACCGGGATTTAAATAAAAAAATGTGATTTATAGGTAAAACTATATGTATGGCTATTGATCTATTATAAAATAGAAACTTAACCTAACAATAATATCAAGTTTTAACAAAATCGATTTTAGTTTTTGGTGTAACTTTATGACTAATGACCGTAGATAGGTATATGAAATTTTCCCTGAATGTTTATAATAGCATTTTCTATACCCAAACATATATATATATATATATATATATATATATATATATATATTAAGTACCCTATATAGGTATGCGCCTATTAATCATAATTATTCTACGAACAGGGACTGGAAAAACGACGACGACGTTTGTATCTCGCGTATTTTATTCATTTCTAGTTTAGAACTAAAATATGCGCCTACAACACTTGGATAGCACATTTTTCGTGACATTAAATATTTATTTTAAGTCTTAAAAGAAAATTTAAGCCCCAAAAGAATATGAAAACAAACTTACTTTAATTATCGACTCTTTCGCCGGAATCCGTTACGTGTGTGAACTGCGACGCCGCTGAGGAAACGCTCCAGAATACAAAACTTTGAATACTGTGATATATGAAAAATAAAATTATACGAAACGCACTAATTTTCTTTGCTTATTGAAATTTTAGAATTTTTAATCGACTGCGTCTTCTGCAACGACTTAGAGATTTGCCATAGATAAATAAATAAATGATAGATATTATACTATACATCGGTGCCTACGTCGATATGATGAATCCACGGATATAATACGAGTATAATGCAACTTTTTATATCAAAGACTTCCGTGTTAAGGAACAATTTGTTCATTGAAATTTGATATGACAATAAACGAAAATAGCTTATAATTTTGAATTTGAATTATAACAATATGATATAGGTATTATTTAAATTATTATTTTCGTTTATTAATTTAATTATTGATTAAGATGGTGAATAGATATTAGAAGTACAAGCATATTTTTATAAAAGCATATTGTATTTTATGAATTATTAAATAAAAATGTGATTACTGGATTTTAGAGTTAACATAAAGCCATAAACGTATACAGTAAAATACTATAATACCAACTAGATTTCTAAAACTCCAAGTCTATAATTTTAAATTCTGAGCGGATTGATAACTGTATTAATTTTACAATGATGTGTTCTTTATTTTTTTAATATTTTTAATTATTTTTTCTTGTGGTCTGTGTAAACGATAAGTATTCGTGATAAAGATTCAATTTTCTTATATAATATTATATTATAGGCACTCAATATAATATTATGATTATAATATTATGCAGAAAGTAAATAATAAAATATGTAACTAGGTAATAATCATGGGCAATGATACCACGATTAAGATAGTCCTATCAATTATCTTAAATTGTGATATAAATGTTGTATGATAATAGAAGAAAATGATAATTTTACAGTTACACGATTTAAAAATCCGATCATTTTTTTTTTAATTTACAAAAACTATTATCATATTAGTGTAGTGATATTATTTGATTATGTTATTAATTTATGATATTTTCAATTATGAATTATATTTTTGTTGTTCTGTTTTTATCATGACTAAATAAATAGGTAAACTATCAAGTGAGGTTTGCCCATAGACTGGGTTGTAAATATATCATTGTATACTTATTTCCCTCTTTGTTTATTTGGTGACAACCACGAATTAAGATAGTGCTATCTTAAATCGTGGTCTATGATACTTTAATTTCACATGATTGGTATAATGGTAATCGGTAACCGTTTCTCTAAAGGTACCTGAAATATGATTCACATCTAACCGTTTCTGCATGCTAGCTATGGCCTATGAATCTATGCTGATGGACTGGTGAGGTTGGAGAAACCCATGATTAACTAAGTAGTTAGTTAATCATGGAGAAACCTATGTAAGAATAGGATTTCTAGGTTTATTCGTTTGAAAACCGAAATATTTGTTGTATTTGAAAATGTAATTTTATTTTTTAATTCTTTTATGTTTGTTAATTGATTTATGATTATTTATTTTAAGTATATGGTACAAACATTACTCATTACTCTTTAGTATACACTGAGTATGTAGATATATTGGTAAGTGTTTTCATAGGATAGGTACTATAATTATAAGGTTGGTTAGATAACTTATAATAATAAGACTAAACTTGAATAATATGAACAACTAGTTATTACAATTATTCACGATTTTGTTTTAAATAAACTATAACCCACTATTATAAAATTTTAGTATATCTTTAGAATGTATATCTATTTTTTAAATTACATACTTATACATTGTCAAAAAAAAATCAATTACAAAAAAATATAGTATAATAAAATTCAATAGGTATGGTACACTTTAAAGTTTACAATACAGTATACATACATATAAATACTAAACAAATATACCAAATATAATAAACACCATTACCTTATAAAAATAAATTATTGAGTTTGATGTCTTATAATACTTTCTACTACAAAATTTGAACACAATAATTTTTGAATTAATTTTGTGGTTTAAACGATATATTAATATGTACAAATATGCTTAATAGCTTTAAAACATAGTAAGCGACTAATAAATAATTACATAGTAAATGATACAATTTTTTTTAGTCACACAATATAATACAGGTGTATGCTGACATTAATTTCAGATGGTTAAATTGATGAGGCTCATTACCCAATTTGTAAAATCACTTCAGAGGAGCTTACAAAGCTACCTAAGAAATTGTTTTATATACCTTATTATTTATTTAAATTAAAGCATATTCAGCACAACCCTATGATACAACTGATAAAAGTTTAAAAATGTAACTAAATCTATATAAAATGAGGTGATTAGAGCCATATTGAAAATGTTATTTTCACAATTTAACAATGTTTTATTGAATTTATTTTTTCAATACAATATTAATTTAAAATTTTACTATAACTTATATAATAAACAAATAACTGATATAGGTCTTGTTTTTATGATTTACCTTTTAATAGGTTAATTCATTTTTTTTTAATTACCATTAATAACTATTTCACATTAGTTTTGAGTTAATTGTAGCAAATTAATAATCATAATTTTAAATATACATATAGTGCCTAACTTATAAGTACACATCTAGCATATTGTAATTTTAAATGCATACTAATTGTACAACTTTTTTTCACTTACCTATATTATTTAATTCAAAATTGAAAATTCCACATATTACCCCATTTTATATTTATAATATTATGAACCACTTAAATAATTTAAAACTATTTAATAGTGAGACTATGAATATTTAAATATTTAAAATTTAAATTTATATACTTATTACTAATTTATTTATTTTAACAACACAATTATGAATATTGTTACAGACAATAAGGTAATATGTAAAAAACAACTTAGCTATTTCAGTATGTCATGACTGAAATCACCCCATTTTATATTACTATTATTATGAACCACTATAAATGGCATTTGTATAGCGGGTGATCTATCAATTTACTAGGATCCACCACAAGATTTAGGTACCTATAATAATATGTACATTTTTAGCACTTTTAAATATATAATATGCACTATAAGTATTAGGTATAAAATATATTTCACCATTAATTATTAAGATATTTTTTTATTTAGGATTATCAAATCAAATAAGAATTCATTAAAAAATACACAGTTTACCGTCATTGATTAGTGCTACTATATGAAAATTATACTTCTATTATTATCAAAATCAGGTGTACCTACATTATCATAATAGTTATACATTATAGTTTTCGGCCTAAATTGAGAAGTATGTAATAAGTAATAACTATTATAATTAATAGGTAAATAAAGGAGTATAGAATATAGAAGCGCACTTGATCGACTTTACTACTATTACAAAGAAATGCACAGGTAACTTTAGCCAAACATTTATAAAATTTGATAGAGCACCTGCTGGATAAACACCCTTCAAAAATGTTACCATAATTTAAAAGCCAAGGACTATGATAAATCTATTCCAAATTAAATGATACAGTTAGATCAAAATATTCGTTATGCAGTAATGCAAAATATGAGTTAAGTTCATAACGTGTATTCAAAATATTGAAACATACTCAACTTAACCCCTAACTTAAAAAAATACAGTAAAATTTAAAAATGGGACTAATAACATTTTAACTTAGATTTCGTAGGTGGTAATAAATAGCTAACAACACCAACCAAACAGAAGGAACTATTCAGTTGCAAAACACTAATACAATATAATTTTAAATACAAATATTTTTATGATACATAAATATTAGGATTAAGACATATCTACCTAATATTATAGTAAAGTATTTATTTAAATATAATATTTAATAATACCATGTATAATAATGAAGATGAGTAATTTATGATTTTTTTTTAATTAATAAAGAAACATACATTTTACCACCCATTTATGTATCAATGTCTGATTGATGTTGTTAGCTAAATTAGCTTAATTGTATAATATTTGTTAAAATTTAAAAAAAAAACAACAGCATGTACTATTTTCATTTAAAATCGATTTTCTCGAAATTACATAGTATACTGGGTTATAACTTATAATTATAAATTGTTTTATTTATTCGAGACATTGAGTCATTAGGCACTAGGCAGTTAATAATATATTATACTATTATAGTACCTATAGTCATAGGCGCAAATAGGGTGGGGCTTAGCCCCCCCCCCAGATTCCATCTAAGTCCCCCCAGATTTACTCTTATATTAAAATTTAATGTATTAATAATCAAATGTGGTTTTTGATTACTCCCTATGGCTGTAAACAATATCGTCAATATCAATTTTTTTTTTACATTTTAAATATAATATTTATGAAATATTGGGAGTATAAATATTTATCCAAGAGTCTATCTGACTTATGTGGTGTGATTGATACTCTGAAAAATAATCGTTCAGACGTATATTTCGATAATCTGTGGAATGAAATTACTATATTTTGTGAAGAACATGATGTGTCATTGGATGTTCCTTCACAAGGTGTGTTATTATGGTATACCAATTAAAATAAAATAAATTTATGATTAAAATTGTTGATAAATTTTAAATAATTCAGGTGGCTCTAAACGTCGCAGAACGGAACCTATATATTTACAAGAGTATGCTGTACTATCAACTACTTCAGCTAGTTCAACTGAAAAAGACCCATGTTAATGATGCACTAGTTGGTACTTCAATAAATAAAAATTATTGGAAAATGCATTGTTTTTATCCCATACTTGATCCTATTATTGTCAATATGCAAAAAAAAAATTTTCACCAGAAAGTATGGAAATAGCCCAATCTGTAGACAACTTTTTAAAATTAAACTTTAATGAAAGTATACGATTCATTAATCATTATAAGGTTATTATTATTAGAATCATTTATTTTATAAACACTAAATCTAATATTAATTTATAATGTATTTAAATTGATAAATTGTGCTTAACAATGTTATTGAATGTTTGAATCTACTTTTTATTTACCATATAATTTTGAAAATTAATTTATAAATAATAACTTTTAGGATTTATTCAGTGTTTCCAAAGAATCTTTAAGATCAGAAATGATGGTTATCGAAAATATCTTAAAAGTTAATGTTGATTTGAAAATTTCTTAATCTCATTAAATACCAAAAAAATATTTCCAAATTATTATAAGCTATTTAATGTAGCAATAACTTAGCCTATCAATTCCGCTACTTGCGAAAGGGGTCATTTTCGCCATGAGGAGATTGAAAACATGGATGAGATCAATAATGCACCAAGAAAGATTCAGTAATTTAAGGTTAATTAATATTGACACGGTGTCAGAATTAAATGACTTTGCCAAATCCAACAGGAGAATAATTTTAATACTGTAGTTACCTATTACCTAGTTTATAATAAATATATATGTTCATCAAGCAATATTTTTATTATATGAGCGGTGGGGAGGTTGTAAACCCCCCATGACTTTTTTTTTTTTGAACTGGTAAACCATATTTATGTACTTATTTAATTATATAAATATTATGTATAGGTACTATTGTACTAGTATAGTTTATTTTATAGAAATAACAAATAAAAACCATAAATCCCCCTATGTAGCTGTAACTAATATAATATTAAGTACTTCGAAATAAACACTTATCACTATTGCAATATTGTACAAATATATAGAAATACTAGTTACTAAACCCCCTCTACTGAAATTTTAATGGACTACTGTCTATGGCAGTGCCGGACGCTGATATTAAGAGAATTTCAGCGCACTATTATATTACTTACATATTACCTACAATATGGACAAGTGGACAACTCTTTTTTGTCTTGTATTAGCTACCTAATCGTTTTTCATTAAGACATATAAATGTTAACCATTTGTTCTTTACAATAAAATATTAAAACATAGTTTTCCAAATTGGATGTCTGTCTTAAAATATAATATGTGTTGTGTCTTCTTCAATGATCTATAAGTTCTTGACTTGATTTAAAATATACGCAAGTATTCATATTGAATTGTAGTTCTTGGATAACGGTTTTAATAAGAACATACAATTGTATTTATACCAACATACCAGTATACTACAACTACACAACTGCTACAAAGTAATTTATTTTTAATTAACGTTACACAACTGTAGATCAGGTGAAATACATTTTCTTATTAAGTTATAAAAATATTATGTAAAATGTTAACATAGAAGAAACCATTAAATATAATGTTTATTAATACTTAATTCTAACTTAACAGTAAGTTAGGTACACCACCTGATATTGGGAACACTCTGTCTGTTACTGGACATATCAGTTTGCCATTTATAACATCTACCTAAATAAAATAAATAAAACAATTGTAAGAATATCCATCATTATAATATAGTAAAATATTAAATTAATTAATTTTTCAAATGAAATCAACAGGTAATGTGCTATTGGATTGTGACATCAAGATTGGTTATTATATATTAATATATTATATGAAATTCAATTTGGAATAATATAATTTATAACTTATTAATAATGATTAATAATTTTTAAAAGTGAATCCATACTTCAGAACAGAAACAATTTGAAAAATGTTCAGTACAAATGATCAAGTTACTATATTATACTAGGCAAATAGATGAAACAAAATCGTACTATAAACCATAAAGCGTCTTAGTATATTAGAATAATAATGATTATATTTTAGTATTAAATACATTCGCCCAGACTTACTTCCATGAGTAGATGGTGAACTTTTTTGAGATACTCTTCATCGTTTTCAAAGCCATCAAGTATCTTCTCGGACAGGTCTTTTCCTTGGCCAATCTAGAATAGAAAACAAAAACAACATCTCGTAAAACCCACTAATATCATTAATGTAAATTGCTTGTGTAACAACACTGAAACAACCATATGAGTGATGATCATACTTGCTTAGCTGCGTTAACAAAAACTTTCCAATCGACTTTCGGTATCATTTTCTTCACAAACTCCTCGTTGAACGGAGAATGGGATATCCTGATGTCTTTCGCCTGCCGAAAATAATGTATAGTACAGGCAATATTACAATAAGGAGATGACAGCATTAAATTATTGTTGACAACAGGGAATAAAAATCAACAACAAAATCACTCACAACAATGCGAAACGGATATCCTATTACAACTCCTTCCAGACTTTTGGACGACAGCATATTGTGCGTCAACAGTTTCATGGTTGATATTCGCGTGGAAGACTTTAGAGCGTAGACAAAATGAATGATTATTATCGATCGGCAACCAACAGTCGGATAGACCACATGAAATTGCAGAGAATTGAGAATGGACAAATGCAAGTAGACACGACGTGACTATGTGAGAATATGACTGAAAATTGAAATAAACAAGAAAAGAAAAGAAACAACTAAATTAACTAAACAAGTCACAAAAACCGCGGCAATAGGAAATAGGTACGAAGCCGATTAATGTGCTCCGACACCGCGGTACCACCATTAACTGTTTATTATCTAATAATTTATCAACGATAAATTGAAAAAACTATATTTAGAAATAATCATAGACCTATAAACTAATGGACAACGCATTCCACTCCGCCCTGCCATCAATGCACGGGAATCGTATAAGAGAAAGAAAGAAGAAAGAACGAAGAGAAGAAAGAGAGAAAGAGCATAAAGGGGGTAATCATTGACGTATGAAACTAATACTATATTTTTCTCTTTTACTCTGTATGACTGTATCGTACCCCTGACCTCTCTCTCTAAGCGCTGTCCATTAGTTTTAGGTCTATGAAAACAATATATAAATTGAAAATTTAGAGTTTTATTCCGTGATTATACTGTGATCAATTATTTAAAATGTTTAAATTTAATTTTGCAACAATAACCTTTCGTCATGACGTGTGTCGGTTGTGGGCACGATTTAAGACACTATCTTAAATCGTGGTTGTGGGTATATAGACTCGGTAATATTTTGTATTTGCCCGTCTGCGTCTGCGTGAGAACAATTATTGTGATAATATACTTTTCCGGTTTTCACCGCGGATCATTTATTACCAATCCCGTGTTATGAAGCATAATAAAATGATAAATAGAACAATTTTATGGCTATCGATTATCGATGACTAGCACAACTGATATAATGGCCATGCCGTGATCTCTCGCAACTACGAATTATGATAGTTATATCTATTTATGTTAGTTGTATACTTTAAACTTATATGGTTATATCTTAATTCGTGCTCTCAAGTCTCAAGCGAACTCGGCACTCGCAAGTCGTACCCTGTCGTAGTTTATCATATAATAGGTTTATAGTTTATACTACTCAGGCGTAAGGGAGCCCATAGTAAAATTCTCAAGAGGGGGACAACATTTTAATTTATCAATCTATTTATAAATAGAAATGACCATGAGGAATGAAGGGGTCTACAATTTTACATTATACTATTACATTATAATTATATACATCAAACTGGAGGATTATAAAATAATAATTATTTAACCAATTAAACATAAAATTAATTTATTGAAATTTTTATTCAATTAATAATATCAATTGGACACTTAAAACATTAATTATATCTATTAAAATATTAATTTACAAATAAAAATTGTAAATTTCTTTTTTTAACTTCAAATATATTTATTACTTGTTCTATATATTCATTCACAACCGGTCTATGTGCATGTATGAAAATACCCACTCCGTTTCCGTACTTCTTTATTATATATAAATCTGTGATTATAAATAAAATATTATGGTGGTGTACACGCACACACAGACAAACATACCGTATTTGTGGTAATACATAATATTTTAAGAATTGATAACTATTCATAGAATAAAAACAAAACAGCGTGTTGTTATTTATAGCTGATAACCCGATTTGCCAAACTGAATAAACCGACTTTTCATTAACAAATTATAGATTTTCATAATATATTAAAATAAATTAGAAATAAAAATAACCACTAATAATTAGATGTTTACAGATTACCATTAAAAACAGCATATCTAACTAACTAATATTAGTAATATTACAATTATTTATAAACATACTCTATTCAACTAGCTCTATCTTTATTATAAATCGCATTAATTATAACTGTAAGATCATGTCCAATATCGTAACTTTAGGTGCACTTCATGATAATTAAAATACTTAAAAATAGGTAACCAGTTTCACTGTTCAGCAAACGATATGACACGGCTATTTTTATTTCTATTCAAATCTAAACTTAATTAGGAATGTAAAAGTATTGTCGTGTGCTGAAATTAGACACTTCATTATTGAAATGGGAAACAATAATTGATTTTTTTACTACAATTATTCAAAAACATAACTTGCTCTAACTTGGTCAATTTTTATTTAATTTTAGTATTTTTTTTTTTGAACTGTTTTAAAAAATATGTACAACAAAATGGCTATCTTAAAAATTTTAAATTCTTAAATGCGTAAAAAAATTTTTGAAAATTTTTGAATTTAAAAAAAAAAAATGAATTTTATGCCATTCAATCAGAATTTTCATACTTAGTACTGTAAAAAAAACCGCGTTTAAATATAGTGATTTTACATGGAGATATTAAGGGTGATACGGGACTTTTGGGACATACTGTATATTTAAATCTCGTGTCACGGCGACCGATTAGGATAAACATTTTTTGTACATTTGGTAGGTACAAGATAGGTCGTAAAGTATTTTTCACCCTCCTAGCCCCAACCGGAGAGTTGCTCAAACAAGGATTTTGAAATTTGGTGTGGCAATGTAAATACTGTGCAAAATCACAATGTTATACTGGCAAGTTGCAATGTAAATGTATAACAAAAAAAAAAAATCACGATATTAATTGAAAATGTTGACAAATGAAGCTACGAAAAGTTTTTACAAAATCCTTCGTATCGATGTATGATAATATTTGTTTTTCTTAATCATGTAAAAACGCAAAATTTAACATGTACGAGACACGAATCAATGGGAGGGATCCGGACCCAATGGACACCCCTTCCCGTAAATACGCCACTGGTAAGGTCAGAACGCCTAAAACATGTTGTTTAGTTTACTTTTTATATCTCTGCTCTATCTATCTATTACTATTAATTATTTTATAATTTTAAATAGATACTTAAATGTAAAAAAAAGGTGGGTAAGTGGATGTCGCTCTGCTGTACAGTAGGTTACAAGTGGGTCACTGTTATGGATGGTGTTAAATTTGAATCCAATGATATAATATCATTGTATAAGAAAAACGATTCTGAGCGAAAACGGTCAGTCAGCTTATGATATTACCAAGTATATTTGATGATATTATTGTGAATAAAGTAATTTATATACAACCTATTTACGTGGAACCTTGTTTTAAATTTTCAATCTTTAGCTATAAAAGTTTAACATTTTATAAATTTTTAACTACAAAATAATTATTAAATTATAAACTTAAAATGCTTATAAAAAAAATTGTGCCTATGTATGTTTAATATTTTTCAACTACTATTAGAACGATATATCAGGATAAAATTTTATCATGCATAGAAAATGCTAATATAAACATTCAGTGAAATTTTCAAGTATCTACAGTTATACGTTTTTTAATTACAACAAAATAAGAAAAATCGTTACATGAGAAATCGAGTGAATATCAAATGTTGTAAAAATATGAATTTCAAACGCTCATAAAAATTTAATTTGACTTTCTTGTAGACATTTTTTTTTTTTGATAAAGGTAGACAAACTTATGAGTAATCTTGTATTACATTTTCAAATCTTAGATTTAAAAAGAAAAAATTTTATGAATTCTCAACTCAAAATAATTTGCTAATTTTCGTGATTTTTCCGTATTTTGTCAACATTTGAACTTTAAATGTTTATAAATAGAAACTGTGACTAAGGATTTTTAATATTTTTCAAATGTCATTGTAAAAATATACTAGGAGCCTTGTATTATATTTTCAAGCTTTTTTACCCAACAAATAAAATTTTATTGATATTTGTAGAAAAAAAAAAACTAAAAAAAATGGAAACTGACTATGTCCGTAAACAGCTCAAAATAAGTCAAAATATTTGGAAAATGTTATGGTGTATAGAAAATGAAAATATAAACAACCAGTGAAAATTTCATGTATCTACGGTCATTTGTTTTAAAGTTACAACAAAAACCAAATTCAATTTTGCGTAAAAATTCCCGTTTTTCCTTAATTTTTCTTTTGTTTTTCTTGGCGCTTTTGAAAATTACTGGGAATTTTAAATTTTGATCTCCCTAATGCACCAATGATATTCACTTTCCAATCGAAAAAGATACTGAAGTTGAAAATTGAAGCATTATTTCGAAGCACTACTTATCGTGTACACAGACACAAAAAAAAAATAAAAAAAAATATAAAAACACACATCATTGTTAAATCAATACATTCATCGTTCCACTCAGAATCTAATATTTAAATTTTATATGTTGCTACTTGCCGAGCGTTACTAAAAAATAAAAACACAATGTGTATAGGACGTCCAAAAATTAAGTCTTAAGTCATGGTCTATACCAGCGTTTCTCAACCAGGGGGTCGTGTAGGTCTAATATAATAAAACGCTGATATATTAAATGCACCTTTTTATTTACAAAATTTTATTGAACAAAAAATACCTTAAATAATAATAATAAGATTAGCCCGATAAGGATATACATAAAAAATGAATAAATATACATTATAAAATAAATAACTAGTGTGATTTGATCGGTGAATTTTTTTTACATTTAAAAGTTGCTTAATTTGTGGTTCAACATCTGAAACACATAAAAGTAAGTTGGTTGTGAGTCTCAACTGGTAATTTGGCAACTGCAACAATATTTTCATCAAATAAATTAAAACCCATCTATTTGAGAAGTCATCGTTGTCACATGAGAAATATTCGAGTAAATGAATTTTCAATTCTCTTAAATGTGTTTTCATGGTATCCAAAACACGATCAAGAATAGGACTTTTTAAGTTAACATTTTTGTCAATGCAATTTAATCTTAAATCAAATGCATCAAAATTTCGTTTTTCGAGACGAATGATCCAAATACCAAGTTTTTTGATATAAGCATTAACTCTATGAAGTTGACATTATAATGTTCTTTTCACGGCCTTGTATAAGCTTATATTCAAGTCATTCAAATGTGAAAATATATCACTCAAATAAGCTAAAAATAGTAATGTCTCATTATCTTGAAAAAATGTGCTGTTTCGATCTTTTAAAAATATTTTTAATTCATTTCGCAACTGAAATATCCACGTTAACTTTTCCTCGCAACAATCACCTAACTTTGGTACGTGTGTGAAGTTAGCCCCCCACTTTACTAAAAAACTTTCAAAATATTTGTAACCTAATTTTTTTAATTTGTAACTATTTGTAACCAACTTTTCAAAATTTGTAAATTCGTAGTTCAAAAGTTACAACTGGTTTCTCAATGAGAAGCCAACTTCACGCCAGCCCCCCCCCCACTTTAACTAAATCTATAGAAATTAAATTTATTATTTTCCTTTTAATTTGTAACTATTTGTAACCAACTTTTTAAAATTTGTAACCTCACTGTATCAGAGTTATGACCATTTCCAAATGGGGGGGGGGGGGCAGCGCCCCAGTCAACTAAATTAACTCCAAAATATTTGTAACTCATTAAGCTTAATTTGTAACTATTTGTAACCGACTTTTGAAATTTGTAACTTCGTAGTTCAAAAGTTACAACTGGTTTCTCAATGAGGGGCTAGCCCCCCCAACCAACTAAATCAATTCCAAAATATTTGTAACTCGTTAAGCTTTATTTGTAACCATTTTTAACCGAATTTTTAAAATTTGTAACCTCGTTGTACCAGAGTTATGGCCCTTTCCACATGAAGGGGTAGCCCTCCTAACAAACTGAAATATAGCCAACCATATCATACACTTATTTGTTGGACATTGTTCGAATACTATTCAATTTTGTTGGACATTATTTTAGTCGGAATAGCTTTTGAAAGTTCTGCACTGTTATCTTAATTCAAACAGTACAAACATTCAAGAGCAAAATTGGGGAGTGCTCCAAAATAGTAACTAACTCATAATGATTCATGATATTATATTTTATTTGTATATTCCTTACATATTTTAATATAAAATGAAAGAATTAATACAATTGGTATTGTTTTGAATATATTATTATATAGATTTTAATGCCATATATAAAAATGATAAGAATTCAACGGAATTGAATTTCATAATTTGTAAATAATTACTTTTGGATTCTGTCGATATTCTATTGATGAGCACCAATTGAAAGGGAGTGTTGGCGCCCGCAGGCAAATGCATTTTAGAAAACAAAAAAAAAATATGGAGAAAATTATACTTAAGGAATACACATGACAAAGTACAAACAAAAATGCTCAATAATTTTAAACAGAAAAACTATTCAAAACATTTAGTATATTAAAGAAGGATTATTCATAGGGTACCAGATTATCAATGTTCAAGTCTACACAGAAATTTAACTAGAGTCACATTCCTAAAAAAAAAAAATTGAAAGAGGGGTGTGGGCACCCGCAGGCAAATGCATTTAAGAAAACAAAAAAAAATTTTAGAAAAATTAAATAGTAGGAACACACATTAAAGAATTCAAATTAAGATGATTATAATCTTTAATGAAAAAACTATTAAAAATAATTATAGGTAGTTCATTTAAGAAGGATTATTCATAGGGTACCAGATTATCAATGTTCAAGTCACCACAAAATTTAACTAGAGTCACATCACTAAAAAAAAAATTAGAAGGGAGGTGTTGGCACCCGCAGGCAAATGCATTTTAGAAAACAAAAAAAAAATATGTAGAAAATTATACTTAAGGAATACACATAACAAAGTACAAACAAAAATGCTCAATAATTTTAAACAGAAAAATTATTCAAAATATTTAGTTTATTAAAGAAGGATTATTCGTATGAGTCCAGGTTATCAATATTTAATAATTCGGCTAGAGACAAAATCATAAAAAAAATTAGAAGGGAGGTGTTGGCGCCCGCAGGCAAATGCATTTTAGAAAACAAAAAAAAAATTTAGAAAAAATTAAATAGAAGGTACCCACTACTAAAAAAAAATTGAAAGGGGGTGTTAGCGCCCGCAGGCAAATGCATTTTAGAAAAAAAAAAAAAAAATATGGAGAAAATTATACTTAAGGAATACACAGGACAAAGTAGAAACAAAAAAGCCCAATAATTTTAAACAGAAAAACTATTCAAAACATTTAGTTTATTAAAGAAGGATTATTCATAGGGTACCAGAATATCAATGTTCAAGTCTACACAGAAATTCAACTAGAGTCACATTACTAAAAAAAAAAAATTGAAAGGGGGGTGTGGGCGCCCGCAGGCAAATGCATTTAAGAAAAAAAAAAAAAATTAGAAAAAATTAAATAGTAGGTACACACTACTAAAAAAAAAAAATTGAAAGGGGGTGTTAGCGCCCGCAGGCAAATGCATTTTAGAAACCAAAAAAAAAATATGGAGAAAATTAAATAGTAGGTAAACACGTTAAAGAGTTCAAACTAAAATGTCCATAATCTTAAATGTAAAAACTATTCAAAATAACTATAGGTAGTACATTTAAGAAGGATTATTCATAGGGTACCAGATTATCAATGTTCAAGTCTCCACAAAATTTCAACTAAGGTTACACTCCTAAAAAAAAAATTGAAAGGGGGTGTTGGCGCCCGCAGGCAAATGCATTTTAGAAACAAAAAAAAAATTTAGAAAAAATTAAATAATAGGAACACACATTAAAGTGTTCAAACTAAGAAGTCCATAATCTTAAACGGAAAAAACTTTTCATAATATTTAGTTCATTAAAGAAGGATTATTCGTATGAGTCAAGGTTATCAATATTTAATAATTCGGCTAGAGACAAAATCATAAAAAAAATTAGAAGGGAGGTGTTGGCGCCCGCAGGCAAATGCATTTTAGAAACCAAAAAAAAAAAATATGGAGAAAATTATACTTTAGGAATACACAGGACAAAGTACAAACAAAAATGCCCAATAATTTTAAACAGAAAAACTATTCAAAACATTTAGTTTATTAAAGAAGGATTATTCATAGGGTACCAGAATATCAATGTTCAAGTCTACACAGAAATTTAACTAGAGTCACATTACTAAAAAAAAAAAATTGAAAGGGAGGTGTGGGAGCCCGCAGGCAATTGCATTTTAGAAAACAAAAAAAAAATTTAGCAAAAATTAAATAGTAGGTACACACATTAAAGTGTTCAAACTAAGTTGTCCATAATCTTAAATGAAAAAACTATTCAAAATAATTATATGTAGTTTATTAAAGAAGGATTATTCATAGGGTACCAGAATATCAAATTTCAAGTCTACACAGAAATTCAACTAGAGTCACATTACTAAAAAAAAAAAATTGAAAGAGGGTGTTGGCGCCCGCAGGCAAATGCATTTAAGAAAACAAAAAAAAAAAATTTAAAAAAAATTAAATAGTAGGAACACACTTAATGTGTTCAAACTAAGAAGTCCATAATCTTAAACGGAAAAAACTTTTCATAATTTTTAGTTCATTAAAGAAGGATTATTCGTATGAGTCCAGGTTATCAATATTTAATAACTCGGCTAGAGACAAAATCATAAAAAAAATTAGAAGGGAGGTGTTGGCGCCCGCAGGCAAATGCATTTTAGAAAACAAAAAAAAAATTTAGAAAAAATTAAATAGTAGGTACACACTACTAAAAAAAAAAATTGAAAGGGGGTGTTAGCGCCCGCAGGCAAATGCATTTTAGAAACCAAAAAAAAAATATGGAGAAAATTAAATAGTAGGTAAACACGTTAAAGAGTTCAAACTAAAATGTCCATAATCTTAAATGTAAAAACTATTCAAAATAACTATAGGTAGTACATTTAAGAAGGATTATTCATAGGGTACCAGATTATCAATGTTCAAGTCTCCACAAAATTTCAACTAAGGTTACAACTCCTAAAAAAAAATTGAAAGGGGGTGTTGGCGCCCGCAGGCAAATGCATTTTAGAAACAAAAAAAAAATTTAGAAAAAATTAAATAATAGGAACACACATTAAAGTGTTCAAACTAAGAAGTCCATAATCTTAAACGGAAAAAACTTTTCATAATATTTAGTTCATTAAAGAAGGATTATTCGTATGAGTCCAGGTTATCAATATTTAATAATTCGGCTAGAGACAAAATCATAAAAAAAATTAGAAGGGAGGTGATGGCGCCCGCAGGCAAATGCATTTTAGAAACCAAAAAAAAAAAATATGGAGAAAATTATACTTTAGGAATACACAGGACAAAGTACAAACAAAAATGCCCAATAATTTTAAACAGAAAAACTATTCAAAATATTTAGTTTATTAAAGAAGGATTATTCATAGGGTATTAGATTATCAATGTTCAAGTCTACACAAAAATTTAACTAGTCACATTACTAAAAAAAAAAATTGAAAGGGGGATGTTGGCGCCCGCAGGCAATGCATTTTAGAAACCAAAAAAAAAAAATATGGAGAAAATTATACTTTAGGAATACACAGGACAAAGTACAAACAAAAATGCCCAATAATTTTAAACAGAAAACTATTCAAAACATTTAGTTTATTAAAGAATTATTCATAGGGTACCAGAATATCAATGTTCAAGTCTACAGAAATTTAACTAGAGTCACATTACTAAAAAAAAAAATTGAAAGGGAGGTGTGGGAGAGCCCGCAGGCAATTGCATTTTAGAAAACAAAAAAAAAATTAGAAAAAATTAAATAGTAGGTACACACATTAAAGTGTTCAAACTAAGTTGTCCATAATCTTAAATGAAAAACTATTCAAATAATTATATGTAGTTATAAAGAAGGATTATCATAGGTACCAGAATATCAAATTTCAAGTCTACACAGAAATTCAACTAGAGTCACATTACTAAAAAAAAAATTGAAAGAGGGTGTTGGCGCCCGCAGCAATGCATTTAAGAAAACAAAAAAAAAATTTTAAAAAAATTAAATAGTAGGAACACACACTGACAAAGAACAAAATAAAGCCATTTTAAACAGAAAACTATTCAAAATATTTGGTTTATTAAAGAAGGATTATTCATAGGGTACCAGATATCAAATTTCAAGTCTACACAAAAATTCAACTAGTAGTCACATTACTAAAAAAAAAAATTGAAAGAGGGTGTTGGCGCCCGCAGGCAATGCATTTAAGAAAACAAAAAAAAAAAAATTTGAAAAAATTAAATAGTAGGAACACACATGACAAAGTACAAAAAAAAAGCAAGAATTTTAAACAGAAAAACTATTCAAAATATTTGGTTTATTAAAGAAGGATTATTCATAGGGTACCAGAATATCAAATTTCAAGTCTACACAAAAATTCAAATAGAGTCACATTACTAAAAAAAAAAAATTGAAAGAGGGTGTTGGCGCCCGCAGGCAAATGCATTTTAGAAACCAAAAAAAAAATATGGAGGAAATTATACTTAAGGAATACACATGACAAAGTACAAACAAAAATGCCCAATAATTTTAAACAGAAAAACTATTCAAAACATTTAGTTTATTAAAGAAGGATTATTCATAGGGTACCAGAATATCAATGTTCAAGTCTACACAGAATTTTAACTAGAGTCACATTACTAAAAAAAAAAAATTGAAAGAGGGTGTTGGCGCCCGCAGGCAAATGCATTTTAGAAACCAAAAAAAAATATGGAGGAAATTATACTTAAGGAATACACATGACAAAGTACAAACAAAAATGCCCATAATTTTAAACAGAAAACTATTCAAAACATTTAGTTTATAAAGAAGGATTATTCATAGGACCAGAATATCAATGTTCAAGTCTACACAGAATTTTAACTAGCACATTACTAAAAAAAAAATTGAAGGTAGGTGTTGGCGCCCGCAGGCAATGCATTTTAGGAAACCAAAAAATATTTAGAAACAATTTTACTTTAGGAATACACATTCAAAGTACTACTAAAAATTGCCCAAATTTTAAACAGAAAACTATTCAAAATGATAATCTCACTAGAAACGATATACAGAGGGTATCAGGTATCGATGTATAAATAATTCTACAAAAAATACAACAACAGTTAAAAAAATTACAAAAAAATTGAATGTTCCAAAAAATGCAGCTAGAATTAAAATCTTTAAAAAAAATTGATGGTAGGTGTAAGCGCCCGCAGACAATAGTATGTACACAGGTACTCAGTGTACTCCTAGGTATAACCGGTTAATATTGAAATATATTTATACAAATCAATCTATTAGAATTCAAAGAATTGAAAAATAATTATTTGAGAAACCTGGGTGAAATAACACTAAACAAAAGAATACTCTGGAAGCTAAATACAACAGTACCTAATAACTACATTCCAAAAATTAGGTATTGTTTACATTGTAATAATACGAACAGTTATTATGATCAGAGGTGTATCACTGTAATATATGTATTAGAAAATGTATAAAAATGAATGTAATTTATTAAGGATGTAAAAGAATGTGAAGGAGAACTTGACCAGAAGTTGTGAAAACACAAATGCCAAACCATTTTTTAAATTAAAATGTTGATTTTTTCTTTTCTTTTTACTTTCCATCTCATGGTATTGAAAACATTATTAAATCCTAATAAAAAATAATATTTTTTTATTTTTTATAACTTTGTCGTGTAAACATCATTATTTAATGTTGGCTGTGTTTAAGTTTTTAATAACTATACTGGTACAACTCTAGCTGACAGTCTTTAAGACCGTGTTAAAAACTATGATAATTAGTTGACGTCTAATTTCCTGTCCTATCCTTACCTAACCGAACCAAATTAATAATATTTAAATATTTTCTTTCATTGTTATGTTTACATTATCGAATACCTAAATAGTTAGTAGGAAAAGATCTTCGCAAAGCTCACGACCTGTCTCGCTAGTCGTCCATCGGCACCATAGCTTCAACCAACCATAGTTTACCTAACTAACCTCCTTATGACTTATTAGGACACTTTGAATAAAAAGATCCTGAGTTGCAGGTTGCCTAACTTAAGTGTTTGATTATCAAGTTGAACCGTTGACTGTTGACACCTTAATTCATAAATCCATGGATGGAGCCCATATATAATAAAGATATGGATAGGCCACGCCTATGTTAAATACATTTGAGGCCGCGTTCCCGGAGGGGAATGCAATTAAGGCTACTTTATATTGATACTCGATATTGGTATACTTTATTTGGCCTCAATTGTTCCCCTCCAAGACCGCTGATATATGTCCTATCCATATCTTTATTATCTATGATGGAGCCATACCCAGCATAAAATCGATCAACGAGTCTCTATTAATGACTTATCAGCATCTATCCCTCACCACACACACTTGGAGACAACACATGCACATGAAAGGTTTTTTTTTAACAACATTTTTAGCTTCAATTTTTTTAAAAAATACCAGGATAATGTCGAGCACGGGAGCAACTTTATAACGTATTCAATTAATTTTATTTTGGACTAATTGAAACATGCTATGAAGGATGGTCCTTTTGGTCGTCCAGTGTCCATAAATATTTCAATTCATAATATGAAATCCCAGCCTGTCCCCCATACTCTGATATTAAAAGCCCAGCCCATCTTCCTCTATGCAAAAGTAAATTTAAGACAAATTTGTAAATCAACGCACAGTCTCTCTATTCTATTAATATTTGTGATTTCATTAATTTTCAGTATTTTGTTTAATTAGATTGGGAAAACATAAGACAATATCATTTACACAAGACTGTGACTAACACAATCATTCCTTGATAAAAGCACATGATATAAATACCTTCTATATTTGAATTAATCGTTTTTTTTTTTTTTTTCAGGTACTTTATTGGTGGACGGTACTTTAACTACGGTCACTTAACCTACTGTGGAGACTTTGAGGCATTTCCTTTTAGGAAATTAATAAATCCTCAAACATAATTCTTAATTCAAGAGTTTGTAACTAATACAATCATAATATAATATGAGTATAGTACATTTCGTAATATTTTTTTTACTGTTAGTGAAATATTAAGTTTGTATTTCTAATATAATATATGGTATATTTATGGACGACACTTGCACCATGGCCCCTCGATATACTAATGTGGCGACCCCGGCACGTCTCTTTTAGATAAATGATTAAATACTTAATCAAGTCTTCCAATCTATTAAACATTTATATTTTGAAGATAATTTGGGATAATTTAAAGAAAAAATTTGAAATTGAAGAGAGACTGTGAGAATTAACAAAAAATGTGGTGTGAAATATACATTCGAACACCTGTTATAATGTATTCTATTGAACCATAGTTAATTTTTTATAATGTACTATAATAAACATTTGAACATTTGAACATTTATTACAATATACGTATAATATTATACATAGATTTCAAGTATGATTTTTTTTAGTTTTTTTTTTTGATAGTTACCTACCTATTACAATACAAGATATTTTATTTTTATGTTTTGAAGCAATTATGTTTGGATTATTTAGATCTATATAAACTAAATTTCAGACCCGTAGTTTAGTATTTAAAGTTTATGTGATCAGAGTCGTGGGACCAAATTTTTTCAGACTCTACTAGAATGTTGTTGTCAGTGGCGCCGAGTACGTACATTAGGTGGTTCAAATGAACCACCTAAATTGGGTGGGTGGGTGCTTGTTGGCACTGGGGTATATAATAATATAATATCAAGTTATAATTTAATAGGCGTAATTGTAATTTGTATAAACCTGTGAACATATTTTCAAAAAAAAAGAAAAATTGATGAAACTTTTGAGTATTGTTTTTATTAATATTGTTTAATTTTGTCTATAAATTAATATTTTTTATAGTCTGATGGTTAATAAATAATATAGAATCTATGTAGGTACTTATTTTTCTTTGTAAATACTCGATTTATTGAATACCTAATTTATAGATATAATTATATAAATTAGTAATTTAAGTAGGTAATAACATTAAATATTAAATAATAGTTGTATCTATATAAATAATTATCATAGCCCATATTATGTAAGTAATTAGGTTATATATTATAATATATTTTATGCACACTATTTTATTACATAAACAATTATTTTTTAAACTAGTTAAAAATTAACAAAAAATTAAAAACTATTTTACATTTTTACTCGATTTTTATTTTTTATACTTAATTAGGTAACATTATTATTGTGAGTTCTTTATTAATATTATACTATAATTATTTGGTTAGTTTGACTTCAGATTTATTCGATGAATTTTGAATTTTAACTTTAGTATATTAATATTTTATGCATAAATAATATGTACATAAACTTTAATATATATTATCAAAATAATATTTATACAAATAATAATGATATTCAATCTTAATTTTATCAAAAGAATTTTAAATCTATTATTTTTTATTTTCTGTTCTTAGTAGATAGGTAATAATGTTCACACATCATTAATAATGTTAAAAAAAAAACATTGTAAGTAAAATATTCAGTGTATTATATAATTATTTGTTTTTCTTAATTTCAATTTTGGCTAAAATTTAGAAATTAACGTCGGCGACAGTTGTGGGATTGACCAAAGTAGTGGTATTGATTTGGCAGATAATATAATGTAAAGGAAAACTGATAAAACTGATGAATTTATTGAATTAATTAATTTACATTGTGAATATAGCTAACTTTCATTCGCCACAGTGAGAATACTACTTGCTGTTGCTTTATTAGGTTTTATCAGTAACATTATGTATGTATAGTACATTGTTGTATATATTATATTAAAATAATTTCATTAATACTTATATAGTTATATGTTATATTTTTTTAAAATGTATCAACTATTGGTTATTGGTCCATCGGGTGGGTGTGTGGTAGGTACTAAACTAAGATGATATTTTGAACCACCATTTTTGAAGGACCCCGGCGCCACTGGTTGTAGTTAAATTAAACTATAATAGGTATGTGGAATAACAGTACCTAACCTTCTATGATAATTTTTTATGAATATAATATTATCAGTAATAGCTCAAATTTAGCACTTTTACGGTACTTAATACATTTTCCTAATATTTTAACAGAAATTATGGAGCTAAAAATATAGAAATACCTATGCTATGTTACGGTCCATAGTTCATAGTTTTGTTTCATTTATAATAATAATGCTTTTTAATATACTTTTTCATAAATTAATATTTATTACAGTTGGCTTTTATGATTTGTTTGAACTATTAGTACGTATTTTTTTGGGAGATCCCTATTATTACAACACCGTTACCAATATGCGGTTTTTTTGGGTTAGTTCGTTTAATAGCATGTTTTCATTTATTTGATTCATATTTACGCTTATTTTCTTAAAATTTTTTATATTTTCGGTTCATCCGTTAGAAAAATAAATAGGTACCTACCTACCAAGTGTGTGAATAAAGAATTTTTTTTTGTAAACCAATTTGAATTATTATTTATTATTATACTTTTTTTCATTGCATTAAATTCACAGCCCTGCTAATTACTTTTACTTCCAATCATAATACCTACCACAGTTAATGTGGTGTCAAAATGTCAACTTGTCAACAATCAACTGCTTGTTCAACTTGATAACACTTAAGAGGATGTCAGATTTTTAGCGCACCATTTATTTCTCCCTCTGACCCACACACAATCATTTTAGTGTTTTCTTAATCGCACATTTGGTATGCTACGCGTGGGTCAAAGGTGGAAAACAAATATTGCGCTTACATCCCAACCAGCAAATGATCTTTTTATTCTATCCTATAAGTCGAGGTTGTAAACCTATACCAACCGGTAACGGTATAGTTTCAGCCATGGAGTCATGGAGCCATGGAGCCATTGGAGCCATGGAGCCTTTGCAATTCATGATCCTTCCCTACGTATTCGGCATTGTTAACATAACTATTCTACCTTTACACATTTTCTTCCCCCGTCTCTCACAGCTATATAGAGGTTCAGCCACTCTAATTCCACACCTCCATATGATCGGTATTCTTTAGTCACTCTCACTCTCTCTTATCATACAGTGACCGAACCACCTAAACCTATTCTCTCTTGTTTTCACTGCAATATGTACACTACCCGTAATTAATTAATTTCTTATTCTATCCTCTTTTGTACCTTAACACCTAACTTATTATTTTCATATCTGCTTACCTGCCCTAACCTTACATTTCTTTTTCATCTTTCATAAACCAAACATTCTGAAATCCTGTTGACCCATTTCCTTATCTTCGCCGTATCACACACTTCCTAATTCCTATTCACTCAGTCTCTAGTTACCTACAAGTCATCGTGCTTGATTATCGGTGAAAATATTTAAATATCATGGAGCGAATTTCCCTACTCGAAAGAATTACTTAAAAAAATATCATACCTGACCAATTTTCTAATTTTTTAACACGACTTAATTGATAGCCGGAATAGTGTTATACCAGTATAATTACAATATAAATATTGAAAGTTTTCAGGCAATACATCCCCTGATCAATTAACAATAATAAAAAGAAACCTACCGACAAATAAGAAAATACATACCCCGTGACCGAATCAAAATCTGCTACGAAACTGTAGTAAACGTATATGCTTCTACGTTACCGAGTTAACAGATTTTCCGTAACAATAAATATTTAATTCAAGTCTTAAGAGTAAATTTAAACCCCAAAATAATATGAAAACAAACTTACGCATAAACATCGACTCTTCCAGTAAAACCTAGCTGTACTGCAGCACACGCTGTCGCCGAAGAAACAGCTATCTTCATCCGTCAACATCCCGCTAATTGAAACTTATCTAGTATAGAATACTAGTATCTTTATGCTCTATTATATATTCTGGTTTTCTATTTCAGGGGTAAAAATACATTTTTTTTTTTGATTTTGAATATGAAAGCTGTGAGATGATCGATATGAATTTCGTGAGAAATCTAGAGGTACTAGAAAACTGAGACGAGTGTGTTGAATGAAATAAATTAAAAAATTGATTAACACAAAAATCGCTTTAAAATTAATTTAATTCAAATAATGAGATGAACCTTATTAGATCATTTAAATTTTCCAGAACAAGCCCCCAGTTGTCGGTTGCATGTCAATTTTAACCATATACTAGACCACAAGTTTATAGACATTCTATAATGCATTCTCCTGCCGGCGGCCCTAGACACTGTTGGAGAGATTAAATTTCTTTAGTAATTAAATTACGGTACGAATTATAATAGTTACGTAGGTACTTGTCCAATACTCGACTATCAGAATTTAAATTAAAGAATGTGATATACCTAGGTAACCTATCGATCGATTCTAAAACAGAAACTTAACCTAGGTACAAATAATATCACAATATCAAATAGTGAAAATTTGAAGAAAATATCCTATAGGTATATCCTGTTAAACTCCCAAAATAAAACGTACGTTTGAGGTGTTCTCTTAAAACCCAAATGTTTAATGCCCGTACCCCGTACGCATAGAAAATGTATGTTTCACATTTAACAAAAACTTAAACTATCGTAATGGATCGGAATTACGAAGAACGTATAAGACAAAAATAATCGTCACCAAGTGGTAGGTATAATCTGCTATGTACTTACAAATCATATTAAATAACATTAATCGTTACGTATTTTCTTATTTTATTAGGTAGGTATAAAAACCCACCTTCCTACTTATAAAAGCATTGCCTAATCATTGATTTCAAATTTTAAAAATTATTCTACTATAACAATAAATTAACAGTTGTAGGCAAAGTATTATAGTTTAAGGTATTTTTTATAATATCCTAATTTTTGTACACCTATAACAACTGGATTTTAAAAACTAATCTACGTCTAGCGGGTATATAAGTTTGCCCGACAATAAATATTTACATTAGGTCTACCGCTTCAAAAGAATAGAAGGACAAAACTTACGTAATTATTTATTCTTCCGGCGGAACGCGTTCCCTTCGAGTGTATAATAATATTGTCTAGTGTCAGACCTGTGCATCTCCGCCAAAGAAAGTGCAGCGCGCGTCTTCATATCGCCAATCCAAAAGTTCAGTCTGGAAGTATTGAGATTAATGACATTTATAAAAATAGGCACCGAGCTTAATAACCAGAATGGAACGAAATAATATGTGAGTACGTATTGGAATCGCTGTTCTTCTCAGACGATTGTCATTTGCCATGGATTATTTATAATTATAACCTCACCGTCCCAATCGTAGAAAATACATATATGGTCCTAACCGATGGATGATGGATATTTTTGCATTATCTCCAAAAAAAACATTTATTTGTTTCTACTAGACGTAAATGCAGTAAATTTAATTCAAATTTATAACAGATAACGGTTTGTTACTCGGTATCCACTTATTTATTACTTGGTTTATTAACAAATTCTAATTTATATAAAATAATAAATAAATAAAAATAGTTTTATTAATCCCAATATTTAAAAATAATGTTTCGAATAAAATAATAAAAAAATTTAAGAAATACGTATTAATTAATATTAAATAACAAAATTACTTAATAAATTTTGTATTTATTACTATGCACTAAATCAATAGTGTCTAAAGTTATAAACAAAGAACACTGCTTTTTGAACTTATCAGTACTACTTTTTTGATGTTTTAAATATATATTTTATTTTATGTTTTTAATGTTTAAAATGCATTCTGCACCTTGTGCCAGTGATTTTACACGTAATATAATAAAATTGATACTAGTGATGGGTTAGTTTTTAAAATTATTTACACGATTTCAATAAAAAAATATCTATGAAGTAAAACATCCGCATTTCTATTAACTATAAATTCCCGGCGTATAGTATAACATGCAAAAAGTTGCGTATTAAACTTGGCGTGGTGTGAAACGAAGACGGTCTCGCGTATTTTGTACATTGCACTTTTGGGATTAAACTTATAAATGCTTCTACGTAACCCAGGTAACAGATTGTCCGTGACAATAAATATTTAATTTAAGCCTAAAAATTAATAATATGAAAATAAACTTACGCGTAAACATCTACTCTTCCGGTGAAACGTAGCTAGAGTGCCGCCGTCGCCGAAGAAACTATCTTTATCCGTCTTCATCTCGCTACGAACTGAAACTTGAAAGTATCGAAATTATTTTATGAAAATAACCTGAATACCTGATCATAACGAAATGTGCGAGTTTGTGTTAAATACTATAACTTAAATATTATAATGTATACGGGCATACGGCTTATAACTGTCCGTCTATATCGATAGCTTATTACTTATTTGTTCACTGAAATTATTGGAATTGTTTATCGTCGCCGACGAATGTCGACAATTGACGATTGCCAAAGATATTATAAAATATATTATTTATTTCGATAAATCCGTAGAACTTTATATTATACTCAGTATCCATACGGTCTATTGATAAACCGTATGTACTTTTAAAGAAAGTAATTTGTGATCAGCAATGTACCTATTCTGGTTATCTATTTCAGTTATAGTTCGTATGTCAAATTTAACTATGCAAATAGTCATTTTATTATTCGAATGCATATCCCACCAGTTCTTCTAGACACAGTGTTTGAGAAGTTATATTTTTTGGTAGGTACCCAATAAATTACAATATGAATTATTATAAGTTACCTATGTAAGTACTTGTCCAAAACTCGACTACCGGGATTTAAATAAAAAAATGTGATTTATAGGTAATACTATATGTATGGCTATTGATCTATTATAAAATAGAAACTTAACCTAACAATAATATCAAATTTTAACAAAATCGATTTTAGTTTTTGGTGTAACTTTAAGACTAAAGACCGTAGTTAGGTATATGAAATTTTCCCTGAATGTTTATAATAGCATTTTCTATACCCAAACATATATATATATATTAAGTACCCTATATAGGTATGCGCCTATTAATCATAATTATTCTACGAATAGGGACTGGAAAAACGACGACGACGTTTATATCTCGCGTATTTTATACATTTCTAGTTTAGAACTAAAATATGCGCCTACAACACTTGGATAGCACATTTTTCGTGACATTAAATATTTATTTTAAGTCTTAAGAGAAAATTTAAGCCCCAAAAGAATATAAAAACAAACTTACTTTAATTATCGACTCTTTCGCCGGAATCCGTTACGTGTGTGAACTGCGACGCTGATGAGAATACAAAACTTTGAATACTATGATTTATGAAAAATAAAATTATACGAAACGCACTAAGTTTTTTGTTCATATTTTCTTTGCTTATTGAAATTTTAGAATTTTTAATCGACTGTGTCTTCTGCAACGACTTTGAGATTTGCCATGGATAAATAAATAAATGATAGATATTATACTATACATCGGTGCCTACGTCAATATGATGAATCCACGGATATAATATAATGCAACTTTTTATATCAAAGAGTTCCGTGTTAAGGAACGATTTGTTCATTGAAATTTGATATGACAATAAACGAAAATAGTTTATAATTTTGAATTTGAATTATAACAATATGATATAGGTATTATTTAAATTATTATTTTCGTTTTTAATTTAATTATTGATTAAGATGGTGAATAGATAGTAGAAGTACAAGCATATTTTTATAAAAGCATATTGTATTTTATGAATTATTAAATAAAAATGTAATTACTGGATTTTAGAGTTAACATAAAGCCATAAACGTATACAGTAAAATACTATAATACCAACTAGATTTCTAAAACTCCAAGTCTATAATTTTAAATTCTGAGCGGATTGATAACTGTATTAATTTTACAATGATGTGTTCTTTATTTTTTTAATATTTTTAATTATTTTTTCTTGTGGTCTGTGTAAACGATAAGTATTCGTAATAGAGATTCAATTTTCATATATAATATTATATTATAGGCACTCAGTATGTAATACTGTAATTATGAGAATCTTTGCATTGAATTGTTAGGATTATTTTATAGAAGATACTTACATATAGGCAAGTCGATCAGAAACTATATTTACACTGAATGTTAATAGTAAAATGCTATTAAAATATCTATTATTTGTATTTATTTGTTAATAATAATTAAGACTTAAATATTAACAGTAATCTTGTTCCTTTCACAAAATATTTTTAATTATTTTTAATTTAATTTACATTTATACGTTTGGAATTTATCTCAAAGCGATCTCTGAATAATCATTCAATGATTAATTTAATAGTTACATTAATTGGATTATAAATTAGAATAAACTACAGTTTCCAGCTTCTACTACAACATTATTTTATATTTAACAGAGCTACATCCACTAGCCCGCTTTTTTATTTAAATATTTATTAGCCAATGCATTTTTTTTACATTAACTTACTACTACTTATTACTAATATTTATGCTTTCCGTTTGAATGCATTTTTTTCAATAGAATTATAATATTCTTAATATTTTCATAAAATTCCTTACTAGTTAAATCAAAATTAATTCTACACACTATTATACCTCGTTCATTATGTTCATCCTTTCCCTTACTCAATAAGATAATCATCGGGCCAGCAATCGCTTTGAATTGCAACTGTTGGAATAGCTGGCTTGAAGTGACTTTAACGTCGGTGGCCCCGTGCGACCGATGACTCATCGCTCTAATGGGGAAAGTACCATTTTCGGGATTCAAATCGTTCCTGACAACAACAAAAAATGTTTTCACATAACCGTTAGTATTAGGTATACAAAGAGCTGTGTAATCACTACGTGATCACGTATTAAAATCTTATTCGTATCAAATACCTGGCAGATATCGCATTTTCCGCCGAATATGGTGGACTACAGTCGCACCGGGATTCCGGATCACGTGTGAAGTTATTGGACCGCATCAGATGCAACATACAATTTTCACAGTGAATTTTTACGTGATCTCTGGCAAATATGCGAGCCCGAGGTGTTTCGGAGTACGAGAACCTTCAACCGTAAATCACGTAGTATTAGTAGTATTAGTATCAAGTGAATCTAGCAGACTCCGTTTCGCCACCAGATTCGTTTTAAGTAACGTTGTAATTTTTTTTGTTATATATTTGAAAAGGAAAATATTTATTTCATTTCACAACAGTAATAAATTCATTACAATTACCTACTAAAATGAAGTGTTATTTAATTGTTTCATTGTAGTGCTCTTTGGTAAACCACATTTTTTGTTTTTTTGTCTGTCGTTAACACAAACAAAGCGGATGGTTTCCCAACTCGTGAACACGCAACGTATAACTGTCCATGTGAAAAACAATGATTTTCCAAATTTATCCCGCAAACACTAAGCGATTGGCCTTGCGACTTATTAATTGTCATTGCGAACGCAAGGCGAACTGGGAATTGCAATCGTTTGAAGTCAAACGGAAGATCAGTCGGAATCATTGGTATTCGAGGAATACATACATTTTCACCTGCGTACTTTCCGTTAATAATGGTTGCCTCAATTAAATTCGGCATAAGTCTCTTTACCGAAAGACGAGTACCGTTGCAAAGTCGCGGTGGATTCAAATTACGCAGTATCAAAATAACTGTACCAACTTTCAGTTGCAAGTTATGTGGTGGAAATCCTGGTATCTCCAGAGAGTTCAAAAACTCCGTTGGATAATTACTACATCATCGGGATTTGTTATTGAATCAACGGATTTGTATGTCACCAAATCGCCAGCAATTTTTGATTGAATGGTGAAATTCAGTGCGTGGACATCATTATTCGTTGCTGCAAGAATTGCTCGTTGACTTAACCAAGCATAATTCTTATAATTCTCACTAATGTTTGGGAAAACATTTTCAATAAGAACTAATTGAGTGTCTACAAATCGGCAAGGTTAGGTATCCGTCTTGCCCTTGCCAAAAATGATTGGATATTGTAACGCATCGTACAAACGATGTGTCTCGTTTACACGATGCATGATATTGCTTCTTCGCTGAACGACAATGTCTCGTGATTTAGTTGGATCGCCAACAATAATTGCAGCAACATCATTAACGGTGGGTGCATTGAATCTTCGCACATGTTCACCTGTTGGAGTACAATCCGCTCTTATGACAAATTTGTGCGTATCCGATGGCATTCGTTCCAATGCTGTTTTGAACATATTAACCACAGCATTATTAGCGTGAAAAAATGCTTGCAACTGTTCAATAATTCGTCTCTTTAACTGTTGTGCTCCCTGTATATTGCACCGCACGTTCAGCTGATCCACCATCGACGAAATGAAATATATTTGCAGAAATTGATGCGGTTCATCTGGTGTGGTTGGCACCATTGAACCATGCAAATGATATATTTGACCTTGTATCTGTAATTGCAAATAATCATTAAAATTTGTTCATGAATACATTTTAAATCGTGTGATGGTGTAGTGTGTGGTGTATATGAAGTTGTTATGTGTTGTAATTATGTGTTGGTTATGTGTGTTGTATCTTTTACCTTGCAAGTCGGCATGAAGCCGCCTTCTCGAATGATATTAGCTCCAAAGGAAGTCATGCGAAAGCAGTTATTGTATTCAAGGATGTGTTTAAGAAAATGGCTTGAATCGGGATCACTTCCATCAAACAATGTTTTCAGTGGCTGTGGTGGTGTAAGTAAAGGATCCAGTTTGACTTTTCCATTTGCGCAGCACAATCCAACCGTTTCTCTTTTGAACTTTAACGCATTGCAATATCTGCATATAGTCGTCATTCGTCCAACATCAAAATTTTCATCATCACTGTAGTTCGCAGTGGGATCATATTGGAATGCCAAGCGATTGTATGATGCCAATGATCTTCGTGTGCTCACGCGATGTCTCAATCGGTCATTTTCTCTTATTATATTTTGTCTTTCTTCTCTTAAGTTCCTTGAATAGACTTGTTGCTGGCTTGCATGTCTTGTGCGGCGGCCGATGTTCGAACGTCGTTCTCTAGGCATTTTCTGTCAAACACTTTATCACGCACCGTTGCTATTGGTTTGAAGTACATAAAAATAATATATAAAAGATATAATAGATGTATAATAGATGGCGCTGTATGTGAAAAACGATTTCAACACTTTTCTGTTGAATTTTTCCTGAATTTTCAAGAATTTTCTTTGCTATAAACCTCACGTAGCCCAAGACCTTTCAAACGAATGCAAAACCATGGAAATCGGTTGGTGCGTTCTGGAGTTATAGCGTCAGGGAGGAAAACCGGACTTATTTTTATATATTAGATAATAGATATACGAAATTGTGTTTTCGAATAGCAATTTATTGTTTGTATTAGTATTTAGTAGGTACCTACACCATAATAGGGAACTAAAATGTTGTGTAAATGATGTACAAATGCATTTTTGGTGTTTTAAGGCTGCTATAAGATCAATTTATGAGAATCTTTGCATTGAATTGTTAGGATTATTTTATAGAAGATACTTACATATAGGTAAGTCGATCAGAAACTATATTTACACTGAATGTTAATAGTAAAATGCTATTAAAATATCTATTATTTGTATTTATTTGTTAATAATAATTAAGACTTAAATATAACAGTAATCTTGTTCCTTTCACAAAATATTTTTTAATTATTTTTAATTTAATTTACATTTATACGTTTGGAATTTATCTCAAAGCGATCTCTGAATAATCATTCAATGATTAATTTAATAGTTACATTAATTGGATTATAAATTAGAATAAACTACAGTTTCCAGCTTCTACTACAACATTATTTTATATTAACAGAGCTACATCCACTAGCCGCTTTTTTATTTAAATATTTATTAGCCAATGCATTTTTTTTACATTAACTTACTACTACTTATTACTAATATTTATGCTTTCCGTTTGAATGCATTTTTTTCAATAGAATTATAATATTCTTAATATTTTCATAAAATTCCTTACTAGTTAAATCAAAATTAATTCTACACACTATTATACCTCGTTCATTATGTTCATCCTTTCCCTTACTCAATAAGATAATCATATCATGATCCAGTATACGACATTATGTTATGTATTATTATTAATTAATATAGTATTAAAGTTATTTTCCCTCAGCTTCGGACGAACTTAATGACACCGGGACATGCGGTTTAAAACGGTACGAATAGCAACCCTATCCATTAGCCATTAAGTTATATACCTAATATTGCATAAAAATTAAGTAACAATGATATTATTCCCTAATAAATTACATTTAGTGTACTTATAAATATTATTCGCACTGTAATATGTTTATATTAATTTAATCAACGAACATTTACACTTGTCTATGAAGTCTGCTTAGATATTTTTTTTAAAATAGATATAACTTAAATCGAAAGTCTTTAGTTATAACCTTTTATCAAGATTTTTTCTAAATCATGTCACAATAATGTGATATGATTCTGATTACGCTAAAACCGGTATCATTTTCGGAACATTCGATTGGTTTTTATTCATCAAAATATTATTGTTAAGACATATGATATAGGTAATTGTAACTGCTATTTGTAATTAATTGCTAATTACTATAGCTGGCCACAATATAACTAGGTAAACTACAAGACTATTATTTAAATATTTTAGAATTTGAAATCCGTCATTACATATTTATCACTCGTTCGCGACAGTCGTACACATCTGTAAAAAAACTGTTCGTCATTTCTGTTTGCAGTTTAAACTTTGTAAAAACAAGACAGAGATGGAAGTCAACGTGGGATATTCGAGATGCGCACAGTCACTTGATTACGCCGACGAAGGTCATCACTCCTTGATCGAAGCTCTAGACTTGGCCGGTTACCGCAAGAACACAACTGACGGGTTTCGACGGTGCGGTATTGCAGAGACCTACCGGTCGACGCCAGAACTGAGGACCGATGACTCTGCACCCGTGACCAACCCGGTAGTGAAGTCCGACTCACCACCAGTGTCACCTGTTCTCACGACTGCGGACCAAGCGGAAACGACGAAATGCCTGCAGCAACGTTATGATGGCCTTTCCTTGATCCACGCTCTGGATTTGGCCGTGGATCGTAGGATGGTTACAACGGTCGGGCTACTGCAGTTACGGCCGCTGCGAGAACATGCAGTCGTTTTCAGATCTTCCGCGGAGCTAAGCATTCACTCGCCCTTGTACGGACCGGTGGCAGCTGAAATGCAGCCAAATCCCGCACGGCCCGACCGCCGCAGGTCATTATGGAAGAGGTCCAAACGATTCATGTGGAAATCCATGGTCAACATTACACGCAGAATATGCCTCTGCCAGTGTTCTGTTGACCTGGATTGATTCCGCAAAGTTCAATCTCATCCCCCTGCGCCACCGTGATCCTGTCTATGTTACCTGCAGTTACCACGGTTCACCGCCGGTCAACCGGTTTTTGGCTTGGGTACGTTTGTACCAGGCCCCCGTCGAAATGTCTTGAACCCGCGACGCCCGTTGTGATTGTCGGATACTTCGTCCGTCAATGTTCAAGTCCGCCAATGTTTGTCGGTCTGACGTTTTTCGTTCTCGTTTGTTTGTGGCCGTTAATGCACGTTCGCCGTCATTTTTCCGGCGTCGTACAGTTTTATGCCAACGTCCACCACTCGCCTCAAGCCATACATTTTATGTCATTATTGTTTTGTCTGTATTAAGTTTTCGATTTCACCAACACCATTTATTTGTCATTAACATATTATTATATTATACCATGTTTATACCTTATCTCTCTCTATATACCGTGGTAACTAACTCCCGTCGGCTGACCTCAACAGTTCGCAAGTCGCAAGTTGTTGACGCTAACCGCAATTTATTTAAAAGTAGGAGTGGTTTGTCGTCAACAAATACGCGTTGAAATCAAAGTGTACCTATATACTTCTGCGGTAGCGAAATGTCTGCAGAATACACACACACACACACACGCTGTGTCATAATTAGGGCTAGGATTTATGTGCGATAAAAAATGATGAAATATACATTTGTTTTATTAAAAATATGCAAAAATATGCTAAATTATACCACATAAATATTATTAAATAAACACATTTTCTATAATGATTTTTTTCAAATTACTCTAAATAAATTATATGTTAAAATATGATAAAATTAACACTTATACAAGAACATTAAAAAAAAAATTTTAAATCTTTAAACTTATGACGTTAAATATTAAATTATATAATTACATTAAATATTAGTTTATATTATTAAATGCTACTATGATAATATGTTGTTTCGAATTTTAAAATGCAAACGACCGGCGATTTGAACGTAGAATAGATTTATATTGACTAAAACACCTTTCCACATCAAACGATATAATAGATACCACTTATACTAACAGAAAATTATAAAAATTTAAAAATTTAAGTTAAAAAATCAAAATCTCAAAAATCTATAAATATGCAATTATATGCATTATGTTCAAAATATGCAAAAAATAAAATGGTTCTACTTAAACGAGTGGATTAGATTCTAAAATACAAAATTAAATTAATTGATGGTGATTAAAATTTAA